>WNGS01004946.1:17673696-17688530 GCA_020271785.1 Procambarus virginalis
CTCGTGTCGTACTGGGGTAGTGAGGGCCAAGTGTCCTTTCGTGTACCTGTCAACACTAGCAAGTGTAGTGCCTTTGTTGTAATGCTTTATCAAACATTAAAGCAAGCACGGGGGAGGGGGGGGCAGGCAGGCAGGCACACACACACACACACACACACACACACACACACACACACACACACACACACACACACACACACACACACACACACACACACCACACACACACACACACACTTATGAAACAGATGAAGATAGACAGAGACTACAGGACAACCTGGACAAGCTGGAGGAATGGTCTAGAAAATGGCTACTAAAGTTTAACTCAGAAAAGTGCGCAGTAATGATATTAGGTGAAGGGAGCAAAAGGTTGAACACAAGGTACCATCTGGGAGGTGAAATCCTGTAAGAGTCAAATAGAGAGAAAGATCTGGGGGTTGATATCACACCGAACCTGTCCCCAGAAGCCCACATCAAAAGGATATCATCAGCGGCATATGCTAGACTGGCCAACATAAGAACTGTCTTTAGAACCTTATGTAAGTAATCGTTCAGGACCCTGTACACCACTTATGTCAGACCAATCCTGGAATATGTTTGGAGTCCATACATAGTTAAACACAAGATAAAGTTAGAGAATATTCAGCGGTATGCCACCAGACTCGTCTCGGAACTGAGAAGTATGAGCTACGAGGAAAGCTAAGGAGCTGAACTCACGTCCCTGAAAAACAGAAGAGTAAGGGAGACATGATAACCACCTACAAAATTCTCAGGAGAATTGACAGGTGGACAAAGACAAACTCTTTAGCAGGTGAGACACGAACTAGAGGACACAGGTGGAAATTTAGTGCCCAAATGAGCCACAAAGACATTAGAAAGAACTTTTTCAGTGTCAGAGTAGTTAAGAGATGGAATGCACTAGGCAGTGATGTGGTGGAGGCTGACTCCATACACAGTCTCAAATGTAGATATGATAGAGTCCAGTAGGCTCAGGAATCTGTACACCAGTTGATTGACAGTTGAGAGGCGGGACCAAAGAGCCAAAGCTCAACCCCTGCAAGCATAACTAGGTGAGTACACACTGAATAATGAGCATGTGGGCTGCATTAGGAGAGCGGATAGTGAAGGCTAACTCAAGCATGTATTCAAATGTACATGTGACACATTACAGCTTAAATAATGAAAATCAGAAGAGAAACTGAAACTTTTGACCAAACTTAATTACTCTCGAAACATAAACAGTCTCACAAGATTGGATTTAATTTCACTTCTTTATTAGCACCCATCCCCATACCGTGGGCGGTGGTGGAAAGGGTTACAGAGGCACATAACTTGCAAAATGTCACCCCCCAGCCCCGAAAAAAATGCCTAAAAATGACACCACGAGCGTAGCTCTCATCCTGTAGCTACACTTAGGTAATTACACACCACACACACACACACACACACACACACACACACACACACACACAACACACACACACACACACACACACACACACACACACACACACACACACACACGTGCGGGACATGATGTGTAGGACCAGCACTAAGAGAAGGAGAGGGCGTAGTTGGCAACTGGAGACTCAGTGTGATAAGAATGATGAAGTGGAGTGTATTACATTACCTGTTAATTAGAGTGAACCTCACACTCATTTCAAGAAAAGATGCGCTGATGAAAAATGAAGATCAAGTCATTGCGTCAAGCTACCACCAACTTAGGGGGCGGGACCCCCCTGCCCCCGAACTCAAGTTAAGAATCGCAAAGTATAAAATAATCACCACTAAAAAAAAAATTGTGTGGAACTATTTCCTATAAGGACTAAAGGTCACATAATGTTTCGTGGGGCAATAATTAGCCCAAGTGTAGATGGTATCGGGTAATGAGCGGGCTGGGGCAGCGGCCCCTCACCTCATGACCTCATAAGCCAATAGAAGTAAGATTGGTCCAACTATATAATAATATCCGCGCTGTCACCCGGAGTTAATACCAGGATTATGCTGCCTGACCCTGACAACACCTCACTATTAGTCTCTCTCTCTCTCTCTCTCTCTCTCTCTCTCTCTCTCTCTCTCTCTCTCTCTCTCCTCTCTCTCTCTCTCTCTCTCTCTCTTCTTTACCTTGCTCTCTTCTTCTTCTTTAAACATCTTTTCTCTCCTCTTCTATTACTTTTAATTCTCTACCTATCCATTTTATTCTCTTCTTTCCTTCCCCTCACTCTAGCTTCTCTCCACACAGATCTGGATGTCAACATGCTGTTCAACCGTCCGTCTATCCACGCTATCCTTAACTCATCCACCACGAGGGATAGTTATTATTACAGTGAATGCCATCATCCTCAGCCACACACTAATCATTGTCATCATTCATCCCATCGGTCATTGTCATCATTCTCACACTCGTTAAACATCCGTCCACTTAAGTCATCGCCACGATTCATCCATTTGCTCCTCATCAACCATCCACTCTGACACAATCATCCTTCAGCCACTCATCTGGCGTGGTCGTCGATCCACTTCCCCACAGTCAACGATTCTCTTACACATAACATTCTTCCACCATCAACTAACATCAATCACCTCGGATCAGCACCACCTCCCCCCACACCTCTTCATCAATCCTCTACCCATCTCCCCTTCCACCAGTCACTCTCCCCCACACCACTTATTCCCTCGCTTGTCTCTCCTATCACCCCCTCTTCTCTTCTGTCTATCCCCTCTCCTCGCCCACCCTTTCTCTGCCTATCCAAGTCTACCCCCTCCCCCTTTCCTAGTGGTCATTAATTAAGTGGGGACGTTGTTTGGAGTTGGACACACCATTAAAGGTCGTGGAGGTGATGCCTAACTCTCAGTGGTTTACATACAAGAGTTTACATTCTTGTAAAGCCACTAGCACGCGTAGCGTTTCGGGCCGGTCCTTAATCCTAATGTTTATCTAGCACTGACTACGGGAAAGTGAGATCAAACTCTCTGATCCTCGCCTGCTAGCCTTCTTGGGTTATAATTTCACGTCTCCCGTCTTTCGAAATCTTGGTCGAACCTGGTCTTAAAGTTGTGGATGGAGGTGGCTTCTACTACTTCTTCCAGCCTAAACACCTAACCTAACGTCGGACTAACTATCTTGAGGTTATCTTGAGATGATTTCGGGGCTTTTAGTGTCCCCGCGGCCCGGTCCTCGACCAAGCCTCCACCCCCCAGGAAGCAGCCCGTGACAGCTGACTAACACCCAGGTACCTATTTACTGCTAGGTAACAGGGGCATAGGGTGAAAGAAACTCTGCCCATTGTTTCTCTCCGGCGCCTGGGATCGAACCCAGGACCACAGGATCACAAGTCCAGCGTGCTGTCCGCTCGGCCGACCGGCTCCCCGTAGACACTATAGACACAGTTATATAATAACATTTGATAGTGATGTGTCAGTTGGGTTTCTCTGGACAGACAGACATCAACTTATGCAAGGGGAAATATATGGGTTATTGTTTACCTGTGACTCTGGTTTGGGCTTGTCTGGCAGCTAGCAGACGAAGGTTCGAGTCGTGTTTGTGACGGTGACAAGTGTTTTGTGTGTGTCAGTGACAGTGACAAGTGTTTTGTGTGTGTGTGTGACAAGTGTTTTGTGTGTGTCAGTGACAGTGACAAGTGTTTTGTGTGTGTGTGACAAGTGTTTTGTGTGTGTCAGTGACAGTGACAAGTGTTTTGTGTGTGTGTGACAAGTGTTTGTGTGTGTCAGTGACAGTGACAAGTGTTTTGTGTGTGTGTGACAAGTGTTTTGTGTGTGTCAGTGACAGTGACAAGTGTTTTGTGTGTGTCAGTGACAGTGACAAGTGTTTTGTGTGTGTGTGACAAGTGCTCTCTACGTATACTTATAAAACTTATGTAGCGCAGATTACCGGCCAAACCTTCGAGGAGTATTCATATACAGCGCGTAAGATGCGCTGTATATGAATACAAGATCTCTCTTGTCTCCTATGGAAGACTAAAGAGAGATCCATCTTACAGGTATCTCCCGCACAAGTCTCCCGTCCCTTGGGAGACGAGAGATATGCGGAAATTATTTTATTTGAGAAGTACAAGATTTCTCCACGTTTCCCCACGTTATCGAGAGATAATGTGGGGCACCAACTGTTCTTCTCGACGTGAATATTCAACATCATTAACCAACGTTATCAAACTGAATGTTGATTACTAGTATAGAGATTGTTGCTGTTCTAGATTCAGCTACTCAGAACAAAAAGTTCCAAGCAGCACGGGCTATGGTGATCACGTAAGTGGAAGTTCTTTGGAGCCATTATATATATAATATATTATAGATAATAATAATTACCCACATATATATATCAGTTGCCGTTATAGCAAAACGCATTATTAGTAAAAAGATACATAGCAAAGGTGGCAGTGACGAAGTTTTCCAATTTTAAATTCCATATTCCTTTACCAGCGAACAAAAATAAAATAAAAAATGGAGACTTTACAAGTGGGTTCATTAGTGTTGAGGAGCGAAGGGGAGAGGTACATGGTCCCCCAGCCTCGCAATATTGGTCTGAGTGGACCGTGTGAGGCCAGGGTGAGCCATACATGGTGCCAGGGTGAGCCATACATGGTGCCAGGGTGAGCCATACATGGTGCCAGGGTGAGCCATACATGGTGCCAGGGTGAGGCCATACATGGTGCCAGTGTGAGCCATACATGGTGCCAGGGTGAGGCCATACATGGTGCCAGGGTGAGGCCATACATGGTGCCAGGGTGAGGCCATACATGGTGCCAGGGTGAGGCCATACATGGTGCCAGGGTGAGGCCATACATGGTGCCAGGGTGAGGCCATACATGGTGCCAGGGTGAGGCCATACATGGTGCCATGGTGAGCCATACATGGTGCCATGGTGAGCCACACATGGTGCCAGGGTGAGCCATACATGGTGCCAGGGTGAGGCCATACATGGTGCCAGGGTGAGCCACACATGGTGCCATGGTGAGCCATACATGGTGCCAGGGTGAGCCATACATGGTGCCAGGGTGAGGCCATACATGGTGCCAGGGTGAGCCACACATGGTGCCATGGTGAGCCATACATGGTGCCAGGGTGAGCCATACATGGTGCCAGGGTGAGCCATACATGGTGCTAGGGTGAGGCCATACATGGTGCCAGGGTGAGCCACACATGGTGCCATGGTGAGCCATACATGGTGCCAGGGTGAGCCATACATGGTGCCAGGGTGAGCCATACATGGTGCCAGGGTGAGGCCATACATGGTGCCAGGGTGAGCCACACATGGTGCCATGGTGAGCCATACATGGTGCCAGGGTGAGCCATACATGGTGCCAGGGTGAGCCATACATGGTGCCAGGGTGAGCCATACATGGTGCCAGGGTGAGGCCATACATGGTGCCAGGGTGAGGCCATACATGGTGCCAGGGTGAGCCATACATGGTGCCAGGGTGAGGCCATACATGGTGCCAGGGTGAAGCCATACATGGTGCCAGGGTGAGGCCATACATGGTGCCAGGGTGAGCCATACATGGTGCCATGGTGAGCCATACATGGTGCCAGGGTGAGCCACACATGGTGCCAGGGTGAGGCCATACATGGTGCCAGGGTGAGCCACACATGGTGCCAGGGTGAGCCATACATGGTGCTAGGGTGAGCCATACATGGTGCCAGGGTGAGCCATACATGGTGCCAGGGTGAGCCATACATGGTGCTAGGGTGAGCCATACATGGTGCCAGGGTGAGCCATACATGGTGCCTGGTACGGTGCTAACCACTATACACACATGTCTGACGGCTCCCGTAGGAGTTAACAGATATATCAACGCTTTTTATGCTCAATGAAATGTGTCAAAACTTTCTCCACGGGCGTTGAAAGACGCCAACACTCGCCTTACGAGCGTTGAAAGACGCCAACACTCGCCTTACGAGCGTTGAAAGACGCCAACACTCGCCTTACGAGCGTTGAAAGACGCCAACACTCGCCTTACAAGCGTTGAAAGACGCCAACACTCGCCTTACAAGCGTTGAAAGACGCCAACACTCGCCTTACGAGCGTTGAAAGACGCCAACACTCGCCTTACGAGCGTTGAAAGACGCCAACACTCGCCTTACAAGCGTTGAAAGACGCCAACACTCGCCTTACGAGCGTTGAAAGACGCCAACACTCGCCTTACGAGCGTTGAAAGACGCCAACACTCGCCTTACGAGCGTTGAAAGACGCCAACACTCGCCTTACGAGCGTTGAAAGACGCCAACACTGGCCTTATGAGCCAGTGAAAGTAGTCACAACAATTGGAAGGACTAGGACCGCATTGTTAATGTTTAAAGACTGAGCCGTCGTACCCTAGACGCACGCATCCCTCACCCTGCTACTGACACATTTACGAAACCTCTACATCTCTCCTCAATCACAGCAGCTTTGTTTAAGGTATTAAACACTTAACGAGTTCCGAAGCACAATAATAACATTGGGTTGTCTACTTTCCAAACTCGTAAACTGTTTAATAAATGTAAACAATGCCGTCATGACTAGGGACAGATCTACAGGTTTCGTAAGGGGGTTAGGTCAGTGCTTAATGATCCCTGGTGCGGGTATAAGGCCTATAGTACCCTGCAGCTGGGTAAATTACCCCCCCCCCCTGCCGCTTCCACTTTCACAACTGCTTCATCTGTAAAGTTTATTCTCCCTCCTTCATCTCCCCCCTCACCCTTGACCCCTAGGCTAGGGAAGATCCTTTAAATAGATGATATATGTTTATACACGCATTACGGGGTTAATCATGCCCGTGCCACCTCTTGGGCGGCTTAATCTTCATCAGTCAGTCAATCAATCACACACATGTAATGTTTCCGGTGGACCACAGCGATTCGTGTATATATATATAAGTGAAATCGACTTGAGAATGGTCCAGGACGGACCGAAACGTCGTCGTCCCTTCACCTTCTAGTGTGTGGTCTGGTCAACATAGAAGTGAAAGATATCACAATACTTACGGGCTATTCATGCCCGTGCCTCCTCTTGGGCGGCTTAATCTTCATCAATCAATCAATCACAATACTTCGTATGGACGTAGATATATGTTAAATTACTATGTGTGTTCAGGCGTCCCAAAAATCACACCATTCCGTCTATGTACGAGCGGTGGAAGATGTCACAACACTTTGCACAGTTGAGGATAAGATGACCAGAACTTTAATTGGAGGTTAAACTATCTTTACATATTTCTGACGGATACCAACGATGTCAACACGTGCCAGGTAATGTGTGGACAGATGTCACCACACAAGGCCTGGGTGTTGTATCTATGACAGATGTCACCACACAACACCCGGGTGTTGTATCTCTGACAGATGTCACCACACACAACACCCGGGTGTTGTATCTATGACAGATGTCACCACACAACACCCGGGTGTTGTATCTATGACAGATGTCACCACACAACACCCGGGTGTTGTATCTATGACAGATGTCACCACACACAAGGCCTGGGTGTTGTATCTATGACATAAACTAGCAGATCCCCCGTAACTAAGCTCATTTGTCAAGTCGTATCACTCCGCATCAGAAATTAATATTTGTTTCCCATAATCTGTTGAAGGACTTATATTAAATTTATATATTTGGTATATCTGCATATCGACATAGGTCTGAGTTGTAAACGGTCCCAAACCCTCACCCATTTTCACTACAATCACCTTCTGTGGTTGATTGTTCAATAAATCACTGTTAAACATATCACTGACATGTTTAACAAGATCTCTAACCATGTCCATAGAGGACAGAAGAAAATGTATAATTAGCATTGTAAATGTGGGGCCCACGACTGTGGTAGAAAATAATAATAATAATAATAATAATAATAATAATAATAATAATAATAATAATAATAATAATAATAATAAAACCCTCCCCGTTCCAAACCTTCACCCGCTCCTCCCCAGCAGACAGGGTGACACAACAGTTCCCAGGATCGGCTCCTGTCACCTCCCCCATCCTGACCACTCCAGTGCACACTCTGAGAACAGGAACACTGTTTTCTGAGTGTGTTCTATCCCAAGATGGCAAGTGCACACTAACATGCCTCACGACCCTGAATGACGGGGGGGGGGGGATCATAACATAACTATTGACATTAATTAACTCTCCAACTTCATATAGTTTAGGGCACCCCATGCATTTATGTTAATAAAATAAATTATAAATTCTTCCTCAGATTCTCTACGAAGGAGAATTATCATCAATTGCTACGCAGTTAACACACACAGATCACACTAACGTGATGCATCAAATGAACAAATATTCTGTCGTAGTCTTTTACCCTGTTGTAGCTCAGTCGATTAAGGCAGTGTCTGGGATGCTCCCGGACGCAGGTTCGAATCCTCGTCACGGCCCTTGTGGATTTGCTACGCAGTTATTCATTATTCACTGACGCCAAAACGTGACACGTTTGGATACGTTGCCATCGTTACGTCACGATTAATCCATTCACCTCTCAAGTGAACTTGATGACGTTCCATCCATTTCACAAATTTCGTTCACGTTCACAAATCACGTTCAGATAATTCACGTCCCTCGTCTCACAGCAAAGATCGCTCCCTCTGCTAAACGCCCCACCAATCAAGGGGGTGGGGTGGGGGGGGGGCACGTTTGTTGACGTTCTTAATCTGATTAGCTGTTGTTGAGAAGTCGTGAGAGATAAATGTTGGCCAATTTAAGCCAGGTCTTGAATTCTCAATACCTGCCTCATTAAATTATCTCCGCCTATTCAGGCTAAAGCTCCTACTCATACTCAATGTCCCATTCAGCTCAGAGATCCTATTGTGGGGTTTCTGATCCTATTGATATTTCAATACCCTATTGAGATTTAATTTTAGAGGGATGATCAAGCCTGCGTTCTGCTAAGATACGACACACTGCCGACTGTTGAACACTAAACACTTTATAATTTGGACTATTCGCAAATAACCAAGAAAGAAGAAAACTATAATTTAAAAAAAGTAAAACTAAGACAATAGCTTTACCCTTCCTCGTACACACACACACACACACACACACACACACACACACACACACACACACACACACACACACAACATCTGGAGCGAAAGAACTTTCTAACACAGCATCAACATGGGTTCAGGGATGGCAAGTCCTGTCACACAGGATTAATTGATTTCTGCGACCAGACAACAAAAATCAGGCAAGAGAGGGTGGGCAGACTACACATTTTTGGATTGCCAGAAAGCCTTTGACACAGTACCACACAAGAGGCTAGTGAAAAAGCTGGAGATGCAGGTTGGAGTGAAAGGGAAAGTACTTCGTTGGATAAAGGAGTACCTAAGCAACAGAAGAGAGCGAGTCAGTGTGAGGGGTGAGGTCTCAGATTGGCGAGACGTTACGAGTAGAGTCCCGCACGGGTCGGTCCTTGGACCAATACTGTTTCTGATATATGTAAATGATCTCCCAGAGGGTATAGACTCGTTTCTCTCAATGTTTGCTGATGATGCAAAAATTTTGAGGATTAAAACAGAGGATGATAGTGAGACTACAAGATGACTTAGACAGACTGAGTGAATGGTCCAATAAATGGCTGCTAAAGTTCAACCCGAGTAAATGCAAAGTAATGAAACTTGGCAGTGGAAACAGGAGGCCAGACACAGGATACAGAATAGGATGTTGACCAGACCACACACTAGAAGTTGAAGGGACGACGACGTTTCGGTCCGTCCTGGACCATTCTCAAGTCGCTTGTCCAGGACGGACCGAATGGTCCAGGACGGACCGAAACGTCGTCGTCCCTTCAACATCTAGTGTGTGGTCTGGTCAACATACTTCAGCCACGTTATTGTGACTCTTCGCCCTACAGAATAGGAAATGAAGTATTTCATGAAATGGACAGAGAGAAAGATCTAGGAGTTGATATCACACCAAACCTGTCTCCTGAAGCCCACATAAAAATAATTACGTCTGCGGCATACGCGAGGCTAGCTAACATCAGAACAGCCTTCAGGAACTTGTATAAAGAATCATTCAGAATCTTGTATACCACATATGTAAGACCAATCCTGGAGTATGCGGCACCCAGCATGGAGCCCGTACCTTGTCAGCACAAGACGAAGCTGGAAAAAGTTCAGAGGTATGCCACTAGACTAGTCCCAGAACTAAGAGGCATGAGTTACGAGGAAAGGCTGCCGGAAATGCACCTCACGAGATTGGAAGACCTAAGAGTAAGGGGAGACATGATCACTACCTACAAAATCCTCAGGGAAATTGACAGGGTAGATAAGGATAAACTGTTTAACACTGGTGTACGCGAACAAGGGGACACAGGTGGAAACTGAGTACCCCATGAGCCACAGGGACGTTAGAAAGAACGTTTTCAATATCAGAGTAGTTAACAGGTGGAATGCATTAGGCAGTGATGTGGTGGAAGCTGACTCCATACACAGTTTCAAATGTAGATATGATATAGCCCAGTAGGCTCAGGAATCTGTACACCAGTTGATGGACAGTTGAGAGGCGGGACCAAAGAGCCAAAGCTCAACCCCCGCAAGCACAACTAGGTGAATACACTCACACACACACACACACACACACACACACACACACACACACACACACACCACACACAAACACACAAACACACACACACACCACACACACACACACACACACACACACACCCACACACACACACACACACACACACACACACACACACTCACACACACGCTTGACCTGGACAAGCTGCAGGAATGGTCGAACAAATGGCTGTTAGAGTTTAACCCAAGCAAATGTAATGTAATGAAGATAGGGGTAGGAAGCAGGAGACCAGATACAAGGTATCATTTGGGAGATGAAATACTTCAAGAGTCAGAGAGAGAGAAAGACCTGGGGGTTGATATCACGCCAGACCTGTCCCCTGAAGCTCATATCAAGAGGATAACATCAGCAGCATATGCCAGGTTGGCTAACATAAGAACGGCCTTTAGAAACTTGTGTAAGGAATCTTTCAGAACATTATATACCACATATGTCAGACCAATCCTGGAGTATGCGGCTCCAGCATGGAGTCCCTATCTAGTCAAGCATAAGACTAAACTGGAAAAGGTTCAAAGGTTTGCCACCAGACTAGTACCCGAGCTGAGAGGTATGAGCTACGAGGAGCGACTGCAGGAATTAAACCTCACTTCGTTGGAAGACAGAAGAGTTAGGGGGACATGATCACCACATTCAAGATTCTCAGGGGAATCGACAGGGTTGATAAAGACAGGCTGTTTAACACAAGGGGCACACGCACTAGGGGACACAGGTGGAAGCTGAGTGCCCAAATGAGCCACAGAGATATTAGAAAGAACTTTTTTAGTGTCAGAGTGGTTGACAAATGGAATGCATTAGGAAGCGATGTGGTGGAGGCTGACTCCATACACAGTTTCAAATGTAGATATGATAGAGCCCATTAGGCTCAGGAAACTGTACACCTGTTGATTGACGGTTGAGAGGCGGGACCAAAGAGCCAGAGCTCACCCCCGCAAGCACAACTAGGTGAGTACAACTAGGTGAGTACACACACACACACACACACACACACACACACACACCACACACACACACACACACACACACACACACACACACACACACACACACGGCCGTGAGAGACAACCCGCAGAGACCTTCACTACAACAAGTCCCTCTCCACCAGAGAACATAAACACGTCTAAAAAATGAACCCCCCTCCTTCAAGTGTGTCTCAAGTAGGCACTCACCCCTTCCAAGTGCCTCTCCTCGCCAAAGAACATCCCACCAGGACCTCGTACCTACCTGGTGAACGAGAGAACATTAATTAAGAGTAGCAGTACCTGGAGAACACCAGAACACTTCTTTATTAAAATGGTGATGAACAGGAGAACATAAACGCACGTCAGCTGTTTGACGAAAGAGCAACTAGGTAGTTACTAGTCTTAGTAACTACCATAATTATCCTAGTAATTATGATAATTACTAGAGTAATTATAGTAATTACTAGAGTAATTATAGCTACCAGAGTGTATGGAGGAGCTACCAGAGTGTATGGAGGAGCTACCAGAGTGTATGGAGGAGCTACCAGTGTGTATGGAGGAGCTACCAGAGTGTATGGAGGAGCTACCAGAGTGTATGGAGGAGCTACCAGAGTGTATGGAGGAGCTACCAGTGTGTATGGAGGAGCTACCAGAGTGTATGGAGGAGCTACCAGTGTGTATGGAGGAGCTACCAGAGTGTATGGAGGAGCTACCAGAGTGTATGGAGGAGCTACCAGAGTGTATGGAGGAGCTACCAGAGTGTATGGAGGAGCTACCAGTGTGTATGGAGGAGCTACCAGAGTGTATGGAGGAGCTACCAGTGTATGGAGGAGCTACCAGTGTGTATGGAGGAGCTACCAGTGTGTATGGAGGAGCTACCAGAGTGTATGGAGGAGCTACCAGTGTGTATGGAGGAGCTACCAGTGTGTATGGAGGAGCTACCAGTGTGTATGGAGGAGCTACCAGAGTGTATGGAGGAGCTACCAGTGTGTATGGAGGAGCTACCAGAGTGTATGGAGGAGCTACCAGAGTGTATGGAGGAGCTACCAGAGTGTATGGAGGAGCTACCAGAGTGTATGGAGGAGCTACCAGAGTGTATGGAGGAGCTACCAGTGTGTATGGAGGAGCTACCAGAGTGTATGGAGGAGCTACCAGAGTGTATGGAGGAGCTACCAGTGTGTATGGAGGAGCTACCAGTGTATATGGAGGAGCTACCAGTGTATATGGAGGAGCTACCAGAGTGTATGGAGGAGCTACCAGAGTGTATGGAGGAGCTACCAGAGTGTATGGAGGAGCTACCAGTGTATGGAGGAGCTACCAGTGTGTATGGAGGAGCTACCAGAGTGTATGGAGGAGCTACCAGTGTATGGAGGAGCTACCAGTGTGTATGGAGGAGCTACCAGAGTCTATGGAGGAGCTACCAGTGTGTATGGAGGAGCTACCAGAGTGTATGGAGGAGCTACCAGTGTGTATGGAGGAGCTACCAGTGTGTATGGAGGAGCTACCAGTGTGTATGGAGGAGCTACCAGAGTGTATGGAGGAGCTACCAGAGTGTATGGAGGAGCTACCAGAGTGTATGGAGGAGCTACCAGAGTGTATGGAGGAGCTACCAGAGTGTATGGAGGAGCTACCAGAGTGTATGGAGGAGCTACCAGAGTGTATGGAGGAGCTACCAGAGTGTATGGAGGAGCTACCAGTGTATACCTGTATGAAGGAGTTATCAGAGTGCTTGGAGCGACAACTAGTATATTAAGGAGTAAAAGGAAGGAGGATGGGGTGGAAGAAGGAAAGAAGTTGACTAGGAAGGTGAGGGGGAAGTGGCGAGGTAGGAGAAATGAGAAAGGCAGGCAGGCAGGCAGGCAGGCAGGCAGGCAGGCAGGCAGGCAGGTGTGTGGCGTGATGGGGTGGATGGTGAGGGAGGGGGCGGCTGGGAGCTATGGTCTGACGGGGGGTGATCTGGGGGGAGAAATACATAGTGGTACCCAGAGGCCATCAGAGGAGACTACCAGCGGGTAGTGTTGGCTACCACGCGCCTCACCGCTCCACCCTTTATATCCCAGGAAGCTCCAGATGTGACCATTACGATATAAAAAAATATCCCGACTGCTCTTTATGTCACGGGCACCGCTCCTGTGCCAGGTAAGTCTACTACGGGCTCATCATAGCCCGTGCTACTTGCCCCGCTCCTGTGCCAGGTAAGTCTACTACGGGCTCATCATAGCCCGTGCTACTTGCACCGCTCCTGTGCCAGGTAAGTCCACTACGGGCTCACCATAGCCCGTGCTACTTGGAACTTGTTCAAAGTAGCTGAATCTATAACAACAACAACAACAACAACAACAACAACAACGCTCTTTATGTTTACGGGCTAGTCATGCCCGTGCCACCTCTTGGGGTGGCTTAATCTTCATCAGTCCAATCAATCTATTCTTAATGCACGGAGGATGAAAAAAAAAAGGATGAACTTTCTCGCCCACCTTATTGAATGATTTGCGGAAAGACATTGATGACATAATTACCTGCTCAAACAGCCCATGACAGGACGAAACTGAGTATGGGGTGCACAATAAACTAGCCGTCTTCGGCGGCAACAATCAATCAAAATCAAGCTATCATATATATATTCTTATATTTTATATATACATTTCATTCCAGTGTTTATATCCACACTTCACAAATATCAGCAATCTGTATTAAACATATATGTAGAATTTATTTGCAAGGTTCACTTACATGCAGCTTTAAAAAAAAATATTGTAATAAAACTTGTAATGATTAGTCATATCTGAAAAATAATGTCATCACAGAAGAATGGATTATAATGTGATTTTCTTTTCTTAGTTGTTGTTGTTGTAGATTCAGCTACTCGGAACAAGTTCCAAGTAGCACGGGCTATGGTGAGCCCGTAACTTACCTGGCACAGGAGCGGTGGGTGGATGTTTTCTTAGTGACAGGCGCGACATTTAAGTATGGCGGCCATGTTCCCGCCATGACCGCCCCGGTGCGGAGCTCCGTCCACCACAGCTTATCATGAGGCCTGTCCACGCATACAGGACCCGCTCGTGACCCCGCACATCGTCCCACACTGCAAGGTTACTGGGTGTACGTCAGACGTATGCTGCAAGGTTACTGGGTGTACGTCAGACGTATGCTGCAAGGTTACTGGGTGTACGTCAGACGCACTGCAAGGCTACTGGGTGTACGTCAGTCACACTGCAAAGGTTACTGGGTGAACGTCAGACGCACTACAAGGTTACTGGGTGTACGTCGCACTCCAC
>WNGS01004946.1:17688630-17701943 GCA_020271785.1 Procambarus virginalis
GATCCGGTTAGCGAGGGGGGGTCCTGAATCCTCCCACCTGACTAGTTTAGTCTCGTTAAACCTGCGTTCTCTTTCAACGAGTAGTTTGGTTAATCTAGGTGACGTTAACAAGCAATCCTCATTAAACCTACACCAGCAGTTGCTGACGGAGGTGTTTCGTTAATCACAAACTCACCCTTCTGGTTACCGTTGGCAACTTTTTCACAACGTAATTAACGAGTATCTTAATGAAGCTTAATTAGTGTTCTCGTTATTTAGTTTGTTAATGGAGATTATAAGTTTTTTATGGGCGCGGAGCCACTTTTGCTGTCGCTTGTGTTGTTAGTCCTGTGTTGTGTTGTCTGTGGTACAGTGTGGTTCATGGTTGTGTTGTGTGTGGTACAGTGTGGTTATGGTTGTCTGTGGTGTACAGTGTGGTTCATGGTTGTGTTGTCTGTGGTACAGTGTGGTTCATGGTTGTGTTGTCTGTGGTACAGTGTGGTTCATGGTTGTGTTGTCTGTGGTACGGTGTGGTTCATGGTTGTGTTGTCTGTGGTACAGTGTGGTTCATGGTTGTCTGTGGTACAGTGTGGTTCATGGTTGTGTTGTCTGTGGTACCAGTGTGGTTCATGGTTGTGTTGTCTGTGGTACAGTGTGGTTCATGGTTGTGTTGTCTGTGGTACGGTGTAGTTCATGGTTGTGTGTCTGTGGTACAGTGTGGTTCATGGTTGTGTTGTCTGTGGTACAGTGTGGTTCATGGTTGTGTTGTCTGTGGTACAGTGTGGTTCATGGTTGTGTTGTCTGTGGTACGGTGTAGTTCATGGTTGTGTTGTCTGTGGTACAGTGTGGTTCATGGTTGTCTGTGGTACAGTGTGGTTCATGGTTGTGTTGTCTGTGGTACAGTGTGGTTCATGGTTATGTTGTCTGTGGTACAGTGTGGTTCATGGTTGTGTTGTCTGTGGTACGGTGTAGTTCATGGTTGTGTTGTCTGTGGTACTGTGTGGTTCATGGTTGTGTTGTCTGTGGTACAGTGTGGTTCATGGTTGTGTAGTCTGTGGTACAGTGTGGTTCATGGTTGTGTTGTCTGTGGTACGGTGTGGTTCATGGTTGTGTTGTCTGTGGTACAGTGTGGTTCATGGTTGTGTTGTCTGTGGTACAGTGTGGTTCATGGTTGTGTTGTCTGTGGTACTGTGTGGTTCATGGTTGTGTTGTCTGTGGTACAGTGTGGTTCATGGTTGTGTTGTCTGTGGTACGGTGTGGTTCATGGTTGTGTAGTCTGTGGTACAGTGTGGTTCATGGTTGTGTTGTCTGTGGTACAGTGTGGTTCATGGTTGTGTTGTCTGTGGTACTGTGTGGTTCATAGTTGTGTTGTCTGTGGTACAGTGTGGTTCATGTTGTGTTGTCTGTGGTACGGTGTGGTTCATGGTTGTGTTGTCTGTGGTACTGTGTGGTTCATGGTTGTGTTGTCTGTGGTACAGTGTGGTTCATGGTTGTGTTGTCTGTGGTACAGTGTGGTTCATGGTTGTGTTGTCTGTGGTACAGTGTGGTTCATGGTTGTGTTGTCAGTGGTACAGTGTGGTTCATGGTTGTGTTGTCTGTGGTACAGTGTGGTTCATGGTTGTGTTGTCTGTGGTACAGTGTGGTTCATGGTTGTGTTGTCTGTATGTACAGTGTGGTTCATGGTTGTGTTGTCTGTGGTACAGTATAGTTCATGGTTGTGTAGTCTGTGGTACAGTGTGGTTCATGGTTGTGTTGTCTGTGGTACAGTGTGGTTCATGGTTGTGTTGTCTGTGGTACAGTGTGGTTCATGGTTGTGTTGTCTGTGGTACAGTGTGGTTCATGGTTGTGTTGTCTGTGGTACAGTGTGGTTCATGGTTGTGTTGTCTGTGGTACAGTGTGGTTCATGGTTGTGTTGTCTGTGGTACAGTGTGGTTCATGGTTGTGTTGTCTGTGGTACAGTGTGGTTCATGGTTGTGTTGTCTGTGGTACTGTGTGGTTCATGGTTGTGTTGTCTGTGGTACAGTGTGCTTCATGGTTGTGTAGTCTGTGGTACAGTGTGCTTCATGGTTGTGTTGTCTGTGGTACAGTGTGGTTCATGGTTGTGTTGTTTGTCGTACTGTGTGGTTCATGGTTGTGTTGTCTGTGGTACAGTGTGGTTCATGGTTGTGTTGTCTGTGGTACAGTGTGGTTCATGGTTGTGTTGTCTGTGGTACAGTGTGGTTCATGGTTGTGTTGTCTGTGGTACAGTGTGGTTCATGGTTGTGTTGCCTGTGGTACAGTGTGCTTCATGGTTGTGTAGGCTGTGGTACAGTGTGCTTCATGGTTGTGTTGTCTGTGGTACAGTGTGGTTCATGGTTGTGTAGTCTGTGGTACAGTGTGGTTCATGGTTGTGTTGTCTGTGGTACAGTGTGGTTCATGGTTGTGTTGTCTGTGGTACAGTGTGGTTCATGGTTGTGTTGTCTGTGGTACTGTGTGGTTCATGGTTGTGTTGTCTGTGGTACAGTGTGGTTCATGGTTGTGTTGTCTGCGGTACTGTGTGGTTCATGGTTGTGTTGTGTTGTCTGTGGTACAGTGTGGTTCATGGTTGTGTTGTCTGTGGTACTGTGTGGTTCATGGTTGTGTTGTCTGTGGTACAGTGTGGTTCATGGTTGTGTTGTCTGTGGTACAGTGTGGTTCATGGTTGTGTTGTCTGCGGTACTGTGTGGTTCATGGTTGTGTTGTGTTGTCTGTGGTACAGTGTGGTTCATGGTTGTGTTGTCTGTGGTACTGTGTGGTTCATGGTTGTGTTGTCTGTGGTACTGTGTGGTTCATGGTTGTGTTGTCTGTGGTACTGTGTGGTTCATGGTTGTGTTGTCTGTGGTACTGTGTGGTTCATGGTTGTGTTGTCTGTGGTACAGTGTGGTTCATGGTTGTGTTGTCTGTGGTACTGTGTGGTTCATGGTTGTGTTGTGTTGTCTGTGGTACAGTGTGGTTCATGGTTGTGTTGTCTGTGGTACAGTGTGGTTCATGGTTGTGTAGTCTGTGGTACTGTGTGGTTCATGGTTGTGTTGTCTGTGGTACAGTGTGGTTCATGGTTGTGTTGTCTGTGGTACAGTGTGGTTCATGGTTGTCTTGTCTGTGGTACAGTGTGCTTCATGGTTGTGTTGTCTGTGGTACTGTGTGGTTCATGGTTGTGTTGTGTTGTCTGTGGTACAGTGTGGTTCATGGTTGTGTTGTGTTGTCTGTGATACAGTGTGGTTCATGGTTGTGTAGTCTGTGGTACAGTGTGCTTCATGGTTGTGTTGTCTGTGGTACTGTGTGGTTCATGGTTGTGTTGTCTGTGGTACAGTGTGGTTCATGGTTGTGTTGTCTGTGGTACAGTGTGGTTCATGGTTGTGTTGTCTGTGGTACAGTGTGCTTCATGGTTGTGTTGTCTGTGGTACAGTATTGTTCATGGTTGTGTTGTATGGTCTGTGGTACAGTGTGGTTCATTATACATATATACACTACATATGCTGCATATATGTACCCATGTTTATGTATACAGTACATATGTTGCATATTTATATATGCAGTACTTGTGGTGAAATATTTAGAAAGGTGGGGCTCGAACACATGAAGAACGAATCACTTCACGAAACGTTCAAATGTTACCGGTTATGAAGACCGGTCGAGAGTCTTCGTAAAGTGAGACGTGTCTGAAATTCGACTAATTTCACGACGAATTTCGACGAAATTCGAAACGAATTTCAAATTCGTAAAGAAAACGAAGTGTCACTGGCTTATCGGCCACGTGGCCCGCGTTTTGAGGGCTGACTCTCATAACTGATTACCTTGAGACATTTATGAGTTCTTACTGGGCGTGGCAGAGGCTGACACACCTGTAGACCCTCACCCACACAGTGTTGGGGGGCTCACACACCTGTAGACCCTCACCCACACAGAGTGTTGGGGGCTGGCACACCTGTAGACCCTCACCCACACAGTGTAAAGAGTAGTGGAGCAGGTGTGTGATGGTAGGGGAGAGTGGTAGGGCAGGTGTGTGATGGTAGGGGAGAGTGGTGGGGCAGGTGTGTGATGGTAGGGGAGAGTGGTAGGGCAGGTGTGTGATAGTAGGGGAGAGTGGTGGGGCAGGTGTGTGATGGTGTGAGAGAGTGATGGGGCAGGTGTGTGATGGTAGGGAGAGTGGTGGGGCAGGTGTGTGATGGTAGGAGCCAGTCGGCCGAGCGGACAGCACGCTGGACTTGTGATCCTGTGGTCCTGGGTGTGAGATTTTTCTCTACGCCTACCTCCCTTAGGAGGTGGACTACCAGTTTAAAGGCTGCTCTTGGCAGTTAAGCATGAGTCCAGTAGAAAAAGGAGAAGCGGGAGCAAACCGCCAGGCTTCCACCAGCAGGGGTGGAAACCTGTCCACAATAGGCCGCTGGTTCCTCCTAGTTAAACATGACGTTAAAACCAATAAAGGGTAACCGACGGGTTCTCACAATCAAATTTTATATTTGTTGTGTGGCGCTATGAATTGGAATTCGAATTCCCAAGAGCGCAGCCGTCATATCAAAGATTTAAAACAACAATATCAAATATATATCAGAACAATGGGAGTGGTACAGAATAGTTGAAGGTTGACATCAAAGACTGTTAACAAATAACAATTTATTATAACAAGAGACTAGACTACTACATTAAAACAAAAGAATGTCAATGACGTTACTCGAACATAAGCGTGCCCACAGAGGAATCAACACGCAAGCAAGAACTAACAGATCTATAATCACAATTACAACAAATGACACAGTGAGTTCTGGAACACGTCTCCAGTAACCTCCTAACTGTTCTACGCCTCAGTGCAGTCTACACCTGCAATAGCGGTTGCAATGCAATCAAATCAGTAGCCTTTCAATGACATCAATAACTAATGGGTTCACTGGCAACTCCAGCACCCTTCCTCAAATTAATCTTTACGTTAATGTCCATCCAGTGGCACCATAACCAACAGCTAAATAGCAACCCTTGCTGTGTGGCTGCATACTGAACTAACCTGAACACAGGTGTGCCCACTGATGACGCAATATTGCAAACTCAAAGAAAAATATCACAGACTAAGTTACACCACAGCGTGTGATTTAATTACGTTACAGTCCAACCAGTGGCATTTGCAACACAGCTATTCAACAGCCCCTCGAGAAATGACAGCAGGCTCCATCCTGCTGACACTTCGGGCTGACAACATGAACTAACTGAACAATCTTCCACTGATGACACAAGCAAGCAATCAATAGTGACACGACTTCCTAGTGGCAACTACTCTAATCACAAGCTTAAGGCCCTCCTCCTAACAGGAGAGACCCCCGTAATCAGGTGGGTAGTCTAACAGTGACTCCCCCTATCACAACTAAAGTGAACACAGTCAGGCAAGGTGGGATTCTGGGACACAGCTCCACTCATCCCTAAGTTACTTTACCCTCGTCACTAGACGATAACCAAAAGAAATTGCCTTAATCAATTGCAACATTGATTATGTGAATAATGATGGAAATTGACTGATCACAGCAGTCAGCAACAAGTACTACTTTAATAACAACAAGTGTCTCACTCTAGACAACAACATGATAGTACTCTACGTTAACACAAGTCCTCTTGTCACAATAACTCAAACTCTTAAATTACATCACACTTGACTCCTTGCAAGTATTCAGTGAGTAATTCTTAATTAAGGTCAAACGGACCACTAATTACATCCCAATTGAGTTACGTTAACTAAGCCTACCCCAAGTGGGTGGCTTCTCAACAGTCTGTGTATCACTAATTACGTTTACTTACTAATGAGTGCTAATTACCCTAATTAGCCTTGAGCAATTAATTAACTGTCACCAGGACCGATAATTAATCATACATAAATACGTCTCACTCCGCACTGCCTAAGCAGGTCTCATCAAACACTGTGAATTCACGGAAGAGGAGTTAATTACCCTAATTAACAATGAGTGCAACTTAATCCACTGTCACCAGACAGAATATGATTAATATAACGTATTATGCTAACCCCATGACCTCGCTTTACCGAGTCATCTGAGTCCTCAAGACTCCAGACGTTAATTACTCCACTAATTATCATGAGCCACTAATTGCCCCAACCCTGAAAGGCAGTTAGTCTCGAGCAACTGACGTTAGCACTATCACTGACAGACTCTGACAGATCCTCTCCCACTACGTGAATTCATGATGAGAATGCTAATTACATAATTAGCTAGAGTGGTCAATTAATTGTCACACGGACAATTAATTGCACCGGACACGTATTCCCACAAGCTCAAGTTCAACACTGTTCTCCCATAACAGCACTCACTCATTCAACAACTTCAAGTGTGCACCCCTTATCCAGTTAATTACCCCTAATTAACTCACTGAATCCTTAAGTACTCAACACAACTTAAAGAAACAAAGTAACCCTAAGGTTACATAGGTCACACATATAATGGCATGCAAAACATTATAAAATAGCACTGCCCACATACGGTTGCGACTACTGCAACTCGTTAATTACTATGCCCACACAGTAATAACACACGGTTTTGCAACAATCAAGGTATACCAATCTTACTGTCCCTCTAATCTTGCAAACGTTGCAAAAGATCGCCCGATCCCGGTGGCTTCAGCAAGACAATATACGTTAATATAAGACACCGTCGCTCTACGCGGACAGCTGGCACTAATTCTCCCATAATTAGGCAAATTAACAAATTGCTCGCTCCATTAAGTGACTGAGAATTTCCCTGAATACTCAAAGGGTCCCTTTAAATCCTCAACACAGTTCCTAGGACAGTAATATCGTATACCTGATAACACTGCACAAACCTGCACATAATGATACCGTCAGCATGCCCCCCATGCTAATGACATCATTAGGCAATCAGTCAGCGATCACATCTACTGACTCACCACACAACATCATACATGCAACATGCAAATGAAACATATGGAAATGGCCTCCATAACAATGTAATTAATCAACAGGTGATATATACAGACCTCAGGATATTCACTAATAACCCTGCCCCACGGGCCTGCTTAATTAACTCTAACCTGGCCTAATTACATAATGAGGTACCATGGCACTAACCAAGGCTGGACGATTATACAGAATCGCCAGACTGGATCATTTATATGATGATTTCTCTACACTGACTGGTCCCAAACTCAGTCAGTCTACACACAACAATATATCTACAGATATATAAATAACACTACGTGATTTACAGTGACAATTTCCCTCTCCAGGTACTGCCCCACAGTCACCTGGGCATGCCACAGACGGGCGTCTCAGCTACTTCCCTAGCCTGGCCGGGCTAGGGGCTCACACAACTTTTCTCTATTCTCTTTAACTGAGACCATTTTATACACTGATAAAGTACTCACGTTTCCGTCCACACATTTCCTCATTTCCCAGGTCCTTACCACCTGGCTGTCAACACTTAGCTTGCTCCTCGTGCGTCGACAAGATGTGGCTTAGGCTGTCCTGGGAATGTGGCCAAAGGGGTGGCCAAAGGTGGTGGCCAACATGTGGCCACTGCGTGGCCTTCAGGAGGGTGGCCACGGGTGGCGCGTGACGTCACAGCACCCCACCCCACCCGGGCTACTCGCGCGCGCGGGGTAAGGTGGCCGGGCCGGGCCGGGCCGGGCCGGTGGGCCGGGCCGGACGGGTGGCCAGGGGTTGGCACGTGGCGCCTGGGGTTATACACACATGGATGGGGGATCACTAACAACCCCATCATACCAGAGCATGACTCGCTCTTACACTGGGGTGACAGGGTGACACTGGCCGGCGTCACCTACCACATGGACGACGTCGGGCGGAATTCAAAGTCCAAGTCCCAGTTTCTCGCAAATTGGGCTTCGACACACCCAGGGTGGCTGGAGTGCCATGCAATATGAGTAAACAGAACGACAGGAGCGATAACGGTGGTGGGGGTGGCAGGCCCGCCACCCCCCACCTAGACACTACTCACACCCTGGCTGCCCAATTCAAACTAAACTCTCTTGGCGGCTAGAGAGGCTCACATGCCCATATTTCTCCCCCTACCTTGTCTTGACCAATCAGCAGGAAGCCGGCACTGTCCTGTGCCGCTTCCAATGACAGCTTTTCGCGCCAAAACTCGGCATAGGAGCAGGGGTGCTTAGACCAATCACACGGGCCCTCGCCTGTGGCGTGGCGTGACGTCACAAGGAGGGTGAGGCCTAACACAACGTCTCAACGTCTCCCTTGGTGGGGGGGAGGCAGCGTTCGCCCCACTGTCCCCCTCCACCTCTAACGGTTTTTGTTATACTACCCTCTCTGTTTCACAGAACAGGCAAATTTTGCTGTAATTCTCTCTACAGAGCAATCACAGACCTCTCATTAGTTTTAACTGCCAGCATTTAACATAAGCTTTCATATGACACCCAACAAGTATATGTAAATTTGAAAGCTTCAGTTTCTAGAGTCCCTAGAGCGACTAGCCTATTCTAGAAACTAGGAAAACTAGCTGAGGAGATTCTACATCTCCTCACACTACCTCCCACTAAAGAATATATTTCCTGCAAGGAAAATACATTCAAAACACCAGCTAGTTTTTCTGCACACACCTGCCCAACAGGTGTACTAGCTAAACAAGTGTGTAGTGTGTAACTCTGTTTCCTATACATCACTGGCCTGAGGGTCCCTGTGTACTACCACCGGATCACCCTGGTGGTGCTGCCTGACCTTGGAGTGGCAAATGTTCGGCTCTAGCTCTGGTCCTGGCCGGTTCAACACCTCGCAACCATTTCCATCACTGAACCTCCCATTTCCATCCTCGGTCTGTGTCATACTGGACACATGAGCAACACATTGGTGTGGCCTTACGGTGAAGTACTTCTACCTCCCTCAGCCTACTAAGAACTTACTGTCAGTTTTCCACCTGACATTGCAACAAGTTGACAGGATCACCCTACCTGTCCAACTGTCAAACACCAGCCGGTCTTGCTCTACCGACTGAACTATCTGGGAGAAAGCCCTTCTACAAGCACCTACACTCCCTACTGAGCTTGGGGTCTCTCCCTTGCTTTTCCTCGGTCTCGCTCCTCTAACAAGGACATGAGCGAAACTCTTGACATCTGTCAAACTCCCCGGTCCGTTTCTACCTGGACCTAACTTGGAATGTGATCAGCATTCCCTCTGCAGATCTACTATAACCCTTACCAAGGCAATCCTTAAAGAACAAAATCATTATGCTGCTGGGGATCTGAACCATGGAAAATCACCAGCCCAAATGACTTTGCCATCTTGCATTTTCAGCCTTTCTTCAAAAGGCGATCGATGTATGCATCCATCGAATCGTCTTTCTCAGTGCTGCCATGCTAGGCATCTTTACCTTCATACTTGTCACCAGGTTAGTGCACTAGGGTGGGCTTGCTTCCCTTCCCGTGTGAGATTGCCCCCTTGCAATCTGCTCTTGAGCCAGCACTGACTTGCTGCACTCTCACCATCAGGCTCGAACTCGGCCTTGCTGTCACCTCTGAAAATGGGAGCCTCTGCTCAACCTCTCCAGTCGGGAGCCTCTGCTCAACCTCTCAAGTGACTACCATGAATTCTTCCTGGGGTTGTACAGTCCCCACTCTGGCAAGAATTCCCTCACCTGTCTAACTACAGATAATTACTCTCCTTTCTAAAGAAGACAACTCGGATCCTTAGCTGGTGGCGCGACCTCCCACTAAGATCCTAAGGTGTATCTAACAACTACACTCTAATGACACCCTTGACAACTACACTGTCGTCCAATGAGACCTCTCACGCTTGAGGTCACTTCTAGAAGCTTCGTCTACCCTCAGGTAGGTGGTGTCTTGCACCTCAGGCATATCCTGAGTGCACCCCTTGCAACCATGTTGCACGCTGGCTTGGTGTCCACGACACCTGCTGCTGAGCTGACCCCACTCACTCACGAGTGTGTCAATGTCCCCTAGCTAGCAGCCACGAAAGCCAGACAAATTTCACCATATTTACCATGAAATACCTCTTTCCTACAGTGTGTGTGGTGTGTGTGTACCTGTGTGTGACAACCGTGCACAAAACATACCTTCAACCATCCTGGTCCACATTGTTCTGTAATGATAACTTTTATGTTACTTTAAAAATCAATGAGACTGCCTGCATGGGCTCGAACCCAAGTTGCATAGCCCCACGTTGGGCGCCAGCTGTGAGATTTTTCTCTACGCCTACCTCCTTAGGAGGTGGACTACAAGTTTAAAGGCTGCTCTTGGCAGTTAAGCATGAGTCCAGTAGAAAAAGGAGAAGCGGGAGCAAACCGCCAGGCTTCCACCAGCAGGGGTGAAAACCTGTCCACAATAGGCCGCTGGTTCCTCCTAGTTAAACATGACGTTAAAACCAATAAAGGGTAACCGACGGGTTCTCACAATCAAATTTTATATTTGTTGTGTGGCGCTATGAATTGGAATTCGAATTCCCAAGAGCGCAGCCGTCATATCAAAGATTTAAAACAACAATATCAAATATATATCAGAACAATGGGAGTGGTACAGAATAGTTGAGGTTGACATCAAAGACTGTTAACAAATAACAATTTTTATAAAAAGAGACTAGACTACTACATTAAAACAAAAGAATGTCAATGACGTTACTCGAACAGCGTGCCCAAGAGGAATCAACACGCAAGCAAGAACTAACAGATCTATAATCACAATTACCAAAATGACACAGTGAGTTCTGGAACACGTCTCCAGTAACCTCCTAACTGTTCTACGCCTCAGTGCAGTCTACACCTGCAATAGCGGTTGCAATGCAATCAAACAGTAGCCTTTCAATGACATCAATAAACTAATGGGTTCACTTGCAACTCCCGCACCCTCCTCAATTAATCTGTACGTTAATGTCATCCAGTGGCACCATAACCAACAGCTAAATAGCAACCCCTGCTGTGTGGTGCATACTGAACTAACCTGAACACAGGTGTGCCCACTGATGACGAATATTGCAAACTCAAGGAAAATTATCACAGACTAAGTTACACCACAGCGTGTGATTAATTACGTTACAGTCCAACCAGTGGCATTGCAACACAGCTATTCAACAGCCCCTCGAGAAATGACAGCAGGCTCTCTCAAAAAAATTGACAGGGTAGATAAGTGAAACTGTACATACCTGTTTGTTACGCGAACAAGGGGGACACAGTTGGAAGCTGGTTCACCAAATGACCACAGGGACGTAGACAAGGAACTTTTTTCAGTTATGAGTAGTTAACATGGAAGCATGTAGGTCAGTGATTTGGTGGAGGCCGACTCCTTACACCGTTTCAAATGTAGATTGATAAGCACAGCAGCTCAGAATGGTGTACCAGTTGTTTGACAGTGAGAGGCGGGACCAAAGAGCCAGAGCTCAACCCCCACAAGACACTAGCTGTACACACACACACACACACACACACGACACACACACACACACCAACACATGGTCTCGCAGCTGAGGGGAGAGCGCTCTGGTAATCATGGTATGTAAACGCCTAATTACTGCATCTCAGGCTGAGCCAGTACCACGGGTTCTTCCATTCAAACGTCTATGGGTCATTATAGCCTCTTCTGACCAGATCCAACCCGAGTCAGACAAGTTATTCAGACCCGCACGGTAATATCATCCAACGTGAATGGGGTAAGCACACTAACTAAAACGCATCACACGTCATGTCTTAAAACTATTACACTTATTACATCATAAGTACTAACACTGCAGTGATGTCACTTTCACACAGGATACTACAAAAGAACTTCTGCGATATTCAAGCCTTGCGAGTCCACTTCATACCACACTCGAGGTACTCCCTGAGCTTTCTTCGACACGGTACGACGACGGGCTCGTCACCTTTCTAAGTATCAGGGGCCCAGTCCATCCACAGTATTACTATGTGGCAAAACCCACTTTGACTCTCCGCACAAGCTCGTGCGTGGTGTCTTGCCCTACTAAACTTGAACCTTATGAAACAAGCCTTAACTTTGAGGACAGACGAACGATAATTCCATCTCGTGACTCAACTGGGCCATTCCGGGATACGTCGGTGCCATCATCAAGACTTTCAATGGTTATTACAGACAAGTCACAGTCTCCACCGACACGGCCCACTTGGTCCCAATGGAACAAGTTTTAAGTTGAGGACTGTCCTTCTATGAACTCACTCGTTTCGCCAAGGTATGCCTATATTAACTTCTAGAGCAAAAAACTTGTCTGAGTAAGGAGAAGACTACACAGGGTGTCAGTAAGATCCAGGCCTTCCTCGGTTAACAGAAATATGTGCAGGGTGCCTCACGATGGCTTATGACCATCTCACATCCTATAGGTATCCGGTTGTTCGAGTTCCAGTGACAGAAACAAATTATCAGTTTCTTTCACCTGATGCGCTTTGTCCACATCTCACACAACCGTTACCTGCGAGTTAGGCACTGTAGGCTGCTTCCTGGGGATGTGTTTTTTATGTGAGAAATATATGTAGTAATATGATGGGAGGAAAAATTAGGTCTGGAGTCAGTACATAAAACAGACGATGATTAGAAAGGCAGGCCCAGAGCTAACAGCTCGAGCTCTGTAGGCACAAATATACTAAAATAGTAATACCACCTCACATACACTCCAAAGGGAAGTGCTAATCCACAATAATTCAAGATGTTAAGGAACATCTAGCTGATGTGACAGTAGTAAAATAATAATGGTGGAAGGTGTGGTGGTGGTTGGTGGTGGGACGGGGTATGCTGGAGATGGAGTGGTGGGTGAGGATTGTGGTGTGGAGAGCCAGTGGGTTAGAGGAACCTTGGGGTGACAATAGACATCTGGAGTGCAGACACCCGATGGTTTCAGCGCCGGGCCTCCAAAGCTGCGAATCCATCACGGAAAACCAATGTGAATCTCGTGACACACAATATGTGAGCTCATTATCCATGACGTCACTGCGTATTTCGTTAACACAAGGTGGGTACAAAAGGAGACGACTACTGTCCCAATTCCTGCTGGGCGAACAGGGACGAGCCCTTAAGAACTAGCGCCCATTCCCTGGCCAGGAATCGAACTCAGACCAGATCACTCGGGAGGCGCGGGGCCAGTGTGTGTCACCATTACGCCACCAGACAGTTCTCCAGGATGTCGACTGGACACCGAAAAAATAATATTCCTTCGTCGGCTACACTCTTGAACTTGAAACATTTTTACCAATATAAAGTGTATATTCCAGGACCTCTAAGTTTTTTTTACCAATATAAATTTAGGGGACTCCATGACCCTAAGGCTAGCATATTTGAAAGGTGGAAATTATTTCGAGACTTAACCCCTTAACCAAGCACTA
>WNGS01004946.1:17702196-17712535 GCA_020271785.1 Procambarus virginalis
ATTTTGTAGGTAGTGATCATGTCTCTCCTTACTCTTCTATCTTCCAGTGTCGTGAGATGCATTTCACGCAGCCTGTCCTCGTAACTTATACCTCTTAGTTCTGGCACTAAACGGAACCTTTGTGTGTGCGCGTGTGCTAATACATGTCATTCAGTCATCGACAACGTTATTTTGTATTTTTATTTTTTTAACCACTTCCGCTTCTTCCTTTTTTTAAGTGTTGATGTTGTCTTTAATAATGACACAAAGGCCTTAAAATAATGCACAAAAGCGGTAGGAGTAGAACAGCTTTTTCAGTTCGTGTGCCCTTTAGGGTTCCAATAGTATAGGACTTTTTGTGTGTGTGTGGGGGGGGGGGGGAACAGTCCGCTTTTTATACTTGGGGGGAGGGGAGGGGGGGTTGCCGCCCCCCACAGCGGGTCAGCCGGGTGGACAGCCCGCCTGCTGCCCCCATCACGGCATGTTCCCCATTTCCACACATTCCTTCTCCAATACCTTATCTCGAACACTTCCATAGTATTCCATAATTCCATTGGCCTTAAGTGTTTTCAGACCCGTGTCTCCCTCTCTTCCCCCGTGTCTCTGGACCCCGTGTCCCTCTCCCCCGCGTCTCAGGACCCCGTGTCCCTCTCCCCCGTGTCCCTCTCCCCCGTGTCTCTGGACCCCGTGTCCCTCTCTCCCTTGTCTCAGGACCCCGTGTCCCTCTCCCCAGTGTCTCTGGACCCCGTGTCCCTCTCCCCCGTGTCCCTCTCCCCCGTGTCTCTGGACCCCGTGTCCCTCTCCCCCTTGTCCCTCTCCCCGTGTCTCTGGACCCCGTGTTCCTCTCCCCCGTGTCTCTGGACCCCGTGTCTCTCTCCCCCGTGTCTCTGGACCCCGTGTCCCTCTTCCCCGTGTCTCTGGACCCCGTGTCTCTCTCCCCCGTGTCCCTCTCCCCGTGTCTCTGGACCCCGTGTCCCTCTCCCCCGTGTCTCTGGACCCCGTGTCCCTCTCCCCCGTGTCTCTGGACCCCGTGTCCCTCTCCCCCGTGTCTCTGGACCCCGTGTCCCTCTCCCCCGTGTCTCTGGACCCCGTGTCCCTCTCCCCCGTGTCTCTGGACCCCGTGTCCCTCTCCCCGTGTCTCTGGACCCCGTGTCCCTCTCCCCCGTGTCTCTGGACCCCGTGTCCCTCTCCCCCGTGTCTCTGGACCCCGTGTCCCTCTCCCCCGTGTCCCTCTCCCTCGTGTCTCTGGACCCCGTGTCCCTCTCCCCGTGTCTCTGGACCTCGTGTCTCTGGACCCCGTGTCCCTCTCCCCCGTGTCTCTGGACCCCGTGTCCCTCTCCCCCGTGTCTCTGGACCCCGTGTCCCTCTCCCCCGTGTCCCTTTCCCCCGTGTCCCTCTCCCCCGTGTCTCTGGACCCCGTGTCTCTGGACCCCGTGTCCCTCTCCCCCGTGTCTCTGGACCCCGTGTCCCTCTCCCCCGTGTCTCTGGACCCCGTGTCCCTCTCCCCCGTGTCTCTGGACCCCGTGTTCCTCTCCCCCGTGTCTCTGGACCCCGTGTCTCTGGACCCCGTGTCCCTCTCCCCCGTGTCTCTGGACCCCGTGTCCCTCTCCCCCGTGTCTCTGGACCCCGTGTCCCTCTCCCCCGTGTCTCTGCACCCCGTGTCCCTCTCCCCGTGTCTCTGGACCCCGTGTCCCTCTCCCCCGTGTCTCTGGACCCCGTGTCCCTCTCCCCCGTGTCCCTCTCCCCCGTGTCTCTGGACCCCGTGTCCCTCTCCCCCGTGTCTCTGGACCCCGTGTCCCTCTCCCCCGTGTCTCTGGACCCCGTGTCTCTCTCCCCCGTGTCTCTGGACCCCGTGTCCCTCTCCCCCGTGTCTCTGGACCCCGTGTCCCTCTCCCCCGTGTCTCTGGACCCCGTGTCCCTCTCCCCCGTGTCTCTGGACCCCGTGTCCCTTTCCCCCGTGTCTCTGGACCCCGTGTCCCTCTCCCCCGTGTCTCTGGACCCAGTGTCCCTCTCCCCCGTGTCTCTGGACCCCGTGTCCCTCTCCCCCGTGTCTCTTCCCCCCGTGTCCCTCTCCCCCGTGTCTCTGGACCCCGTGTCCCTCTCCCCCGTGTCTCTGGACCCCGTGTCCCTCTCCCCCGTGTCTCTGGACCCCGTGTCCCTCTCCCCCGTGTCTCTGGACCCCGTGTCCCTCTCCCCCGTGTCTCTGGACCCCGTGTCCCTCTCCCCCGTGTCTCTGGACCCAGTGTCCCTCTCCCCCGTGTCTCTGGACCCCGTGTCCCTCTCCCCCGTGTCTCTGGACCCCGTGTCCCTCTCCCCCGTGTCTCTGGACCCCGTGTCCCTCTCCCCCGTGTCTCTGGACCCCGTGTCCCTCTCCCCGTGTCTCAGGACCCCGTGTCCCTCTCCCCCGTGTCTCTGGACCCCGTGTCCCTCTCCCCCGTGTCTCTGGACCCCGTGTCCCTCTCCCCCGTGTCTCTGGACCCCGTGTCCCTCTCCCCCGTGTCTCTGGACCCCGTGTCCCTCTCCCCCGTGCCTCTGGACCCCGTGTCCCTCTCCCCCGTGTCTCTTCCCCCCGTGTCCCTCTCCCCCGTGTCTCAGGACCCGTGGCATTCTTCTCGCACCTCCGCACATGCCTTCCGTCTACAACCTATTCCGGTTTTAAACATTTTTGGAGGTTGCCGTTTATCCATCGTGGCATTTCTTTATTTACCCGTCCCCGACTTGTCGTTCTCTCTTGTGCTGAAGTTTGTGTCGTGTTGTGCCCTATGGTCGTGTCCTGGCTCCTCCTCCTCCTCCTCCTCCTCCCTCATCACCCCCTTCCTCCTCTCTCCCAACAGAAGCTACGTCTGTGGATGTAGACTATGAATTAAATGATTAAAAATGAAGGTGGGCGCATATGTGTGCGTCATACGATACGGTTGAGTTGGGGCCGCCTGACCTCGCTCAAAGTGACCCCGGCCCCCAGCGCATTCCTGGGCCCGCGCTCACGGCCCTCTCGTACGCACTCACACACGCGCTCCTCTTTCTCTCCGCCCGCTTCTTGCTCCACGTGTGTGTCAAGGAGTTATCACTGGCGGGTTTTATCTCCCAGGCACCGGAGAAGAGGCCCAAGCAATTTAAAAAAAGAAGAAAAATGTGGTTTGGCCGCGCACGGGTGGCGGGGGTGGCATGGCGGACGGTCGGCCATTGTCTCGCTGCAGGGGGTTGCTGCGTCCCGAGCCCGCACCGCTACCCTGACTTACACTATTTTTTCAACTTATTGTTATTTGTGTATCTTTCAATATGTTTGATGAATTTCAGTTAGAGCAATGCCAATTTGCTTAGTTGCTTAATACAAATGTTGCCGTCCTAAAAATTGGGAAATGGGTGTCTATAGGAACCTTTAAAAACGGGTAAACGAAACCAAGAATTAGCCTTGCGGACAGGTTGCGCGTCACGCACTCGAGGATCTGGGTTACCTGCTCAAAACTAAGACCGTTTTCGCACCTCGGGACAATTAACGCGTCCTGTGACGGCTCGAGTCCTGCTTGGCATTACTTGGGGTGGCTGAGCCAACACTTGTAGTGTCTGGAGGCCGGCGCGCGCACCACCTCTCCACAAACCAATTTCAAATCAGATGGAGACGTCTGGAATGCTGGAGCAGATTTTTTGATGTGTAATCTGTCATGCATGTATGTTACATGTCGTGTAATTAATTATAAGCAGATTAATAAAAGTATGAAAGAAGAACATGCTCATGCGGATTCCTCTGAATACTCTTTATTTATTTCGAGACTGTATGTGTGTTTACATTGACAGGAATGTCACAGAGTTTTACATCCGAGGATATTCTCAGGTGTTAACATCTGTCCTCCGATCACTACGACCACAACCTTTAACCACCACGCCCACAAGCACCACGCCCACAAGCACCACGTCCGCAAGCACCACGCCCACAACCACCACGCCACAACCACCACACCCACAACCACCACTTTCACAACCTACGCCTACAAATGTAATGGATTTGAATGAATGTTGTTTACAAGTGATAAGTTTCTTTGATTATGATAACTGGCAAACTGATAACCTGAAGCAGCCCGCCTCTTCCCTACATTATGGGGTATTATCATAGTATGGGGGGAATGGCCCCCTCCACTCTCTACCCCCTGCTAGGACCCCCCCCCCCAACCATGCTAACCCACCTCCCAACAGTCCAATTCTGTAGTTTCAGGAACTCGCAAGTTAGGCCTATACATGTTCAGGTGACATTATTTATTGTTCAAGTTGCAAATTTAAAAATGTATGTTAATCAATGCTGCACGTCATCAAATTGGTTCCTTTTCTCCTATCGTGTAGTTAGTGGCAGCAGCACCTCGTCCCCCCTTATGTTGGTGAGTGAGGCATTTAGTGCCTGCTCCTTCTATATCTTGTATATTTTTATTTGGATGCCAAACAACTGCTGCATATTGTAATTTAGGTCTCATGTACGGTGTGTGTGTGTGTGTGTGTATAATTACCCAAGTGTAATTACAGGATGAGTGCTACGTATTAAATCTACCTGTCAAATTAAAGTGTGCCAAAACCCCTGTTTATGAGTGCAGAGTGGTTTACACACGACTCAAAACTGATGACGTCCGAACACGTGCTTCGCTCACGTCCTCTGTTCGAACCACAATTCTATAAATGCTTCACCCACGTACTTTAAATACAAATATCGCCAACAGAAGCTATATACCTTTGCATTCATAAACAGGGGGTTTGGCGGCTGGATTAACGAGCTTGTATGGGAGGACGGGCTGGATCTGGAATCCGCACCTTGTGAAGCCTGAAACTAAAAGTGAGAAAGTACAGAGGTTTTGCAGCAACATTGGCGACAGAGCTAAGAGGGCTGAGCTATGAAGATAGGTTAAGGGAACTAGACTTCACAACCCTGGAGAGGAAAACAGAGGGGGAGGGACATAATCGTAACGTACAAGATACTGATGGGAAGTAACAGGGTGGACAAGTTGGTGTTGTTTTAAATTAGGAGAAGTTGAAGCTGGAAAAGCAAATGAAAAGATAAGTAAGGAAATACTCATACGCTGTACGGGTGGCCAGCAAGTGGAATGCATAGGAAGAAGTTGTGGAAGCCACCTCCAGCCACAACTTTAAGGCTAAATTTGAACGTCGGAAGTGTTAATAATAAGGCCACGGCTACGAGAATGCTAGGCGGTGGGCCACAGAGAGCTAGACTCCAGTTTCTCTTAGTCGCGGATAGGTAAGTGCTCAAAGGTAAGTACTTAATCGTCAGCTGGCAAGAGTCCCCCCCCCTGGTGGTGGTGGCAGGGGGGGGGGTTACACCGGCGGTGGTGACGTCATCATCAAGGAATGCCAAGAGCAACCGTGTTTTTGAGAGATGTTTGTGTCAGCCTCTCTCTCTCTCTCTCTCTCCCTGCCTGGCCACCGACCCCGTGTGTGTGTGTGTGTGTCTGTGTGTACTCACCTAATTGTACTCACCTAATTGTGCTTGCGGGGGTTGAGCTTTGGCTCTTTGGTCCCGCCTCTCAACTGTCAATCAACAAAACACTATTGTAGCAGAGCGTAGTTTCGATCTACGGACCTCTGGGTTATGGGCCCAGCACGCTTCCATTGTGCCACTCTGCTCCACTCCACACTCGTGTGTGTGTGTGTGTGTGTGTGTGTGTGTGTGTGTGTGTGTGTGTGTGTGTGTGTGTGTTTGTGTGTGTGTGTGTGTGTGCTCACCTCGTGTGGCGGTAGAGCTTTAGTCCTTTGGTCCCGCCTGTCAACTTTTATTGGCTAGTGTACTCAGGTGAACACAGGGGTGTGTGTATATTTATGTAGTTATTAATTTGTACTTGCCTAATTAAGCTTGCTGGGGATGACCTTCATCGCTTCACTCACACTTTTAAACCTTTGTGTGTTTAGTGTCAAGTTGAACGAAGGTGCAGGTCTGTGTATAGTTATGTACTTGTCTAATTGTGCTTGCATTATTGTGCTTGTGGAAGTTGAGCTCCCGCCTCACAACTGTTAATTAGCGTACAGGTGTATAAGACTATTGGGCCGTGTCGCATCTGCATTTGAAACTGTGTATAGTCCTCCACCACCTTCTTAGTACATAGCATTTGTGACACCAAAAAAATCTAACATCTCTGTTGCTCATTTGAGTGGTCAGTGCCGACCTTGTAGCTCGTATCCCTCGGCTCTGGGACTTGTCTGGTGGTATACCCCTGGACTTTCTCCGACAAGGTTTTGTGCTTAGCAGTGTGGTGAAGCCGCATATTCCAGGATTGGTCTGATGTGTGTGGGGGATATGCGAAGTACTGAATGAATTATTATTCAGATTTCCAAAGGCAGCTCTTATATTGGCCAGCCTTGCATACGTCGCTGATGATATCCGTTTGATGTGGGTTTTGGGAGACGGGTTGGGTGTAATGTCAGCTCTCAGGAGTTTGTGGTGACTGTTGAAGGGGTTTACCTGCCATGTGGTACTGTTGTGTCAGGCCTCCTGTGTCCAGTACCGAGTTCCATTACTTGACACTTAATTCTGTACCCGTTGGTTGGACCATTCTATAAGCTGGTTCCGGCCATCTTTTGATTCCCTGCTATTTTCCCACACATTAATCTGCCTGACTATTTTTTCCAGTAAGCATTGAAAGAAATGAATATCTGGTAAAGAATATAATTTACAAATGTTTTAGTAATAGGATGGTTGTGAGTACTGCTCCTCCCCCTCCTGGGAGGACTCTGCTGGTGGGCAATATCTCTCCATTCTGATATCTCTCACCTCACTGTGACCCTCTTATCTTATGTCGCTTAGGTACTCCCTTATCCACTGGAGCATCTATTCCGTTTCCGGAAACGGGAATCACCATCTGTGAAGGTACTCTGTTGATGTGATACCATACCTTGAGGTTACCTTGAGGTGCTTCCGGGGCTTAGCGTCCCCGCGGCCCGGTCGTCGACCAGGCCTCCTGGTTGCTGGACTGATCAACCAGGCTGTTGGACGCGGCTGCTCGCAGCCTGTTGTATGAGCCACAGCCTGGTTGATCAGGTCCAATGCAATATGAAGTCTTTTATGCACTGCTAGCATCTTTCTCATCATTACTGTGTATAGTATACAGGTTTGGGATTCTGGCTTGTAGCTTAGTTCTTCTAGCTGTCTGTGTTTGTATTGTACAGTACTATAATGTTGGCTCTCTTCCACCTTCCTAGCTGATCTGCATGAACCGAGACGGTAGAGCGACGGTCTCGGTTCATGCAGATCGGCGTTCAATCCCCGACCGTCCACCAAGTGGTTGGGGCACCATTCCTTTCCCTCCGTCCCATCCCAAATCCTTATCCTGACCCCTTCCCAGTGCTATATAGTCGTAATGGCTTGGCGCTTTCCCCCCCGATAATTCCTTCTCTTCCACCTACCTGGTAGTTCTATTGTGTGTATATTTGATATTTTTATTTTGTATTTACTATTTGTGTCTGAGGAAATGTATATGTTTATCTCTCAGAATGTTTGGTAATATGTTTATTGTTTGTGATGTGTTTACATGTATGTATTAACACGATGTACTGAACGGGGTGAGAATAGCTTGAGCTACCTCATCCCTTTGTGTGTATTTTACATCAATAAACTTATTTCAATTTCAATTTCAATTTGTGTCTGCAGAATCGAGCTATTGGCTCCAGGACCCCGCCGCCTTTCTAACCAATCTATTTTTCCTCATTTATATATACTGCATATATTTCTAACACATGCACACACACAGACATACACATTCCCCAGGAAGCAGGCCCTAGCAGCGGTCTAACTCTCAGGTGAACAGATGCATCAGGGTGAAAGAAGCTGTCCATTTGTTTCCGCCTCCACCGTGAATCTATCCCGGGCCCTGAGGACTACGACCCCCGAGCGCTGTCCACTCAGCCGCGAGACCCTAGACCCGTGTGTGTGTGTGTGTGTGTGTGTGTGTGTGTGTGTGTGTGTGTGTGTGTGTGTGTGTGTGTATTCACTTAGTTGTATTCACTTAGTTGTATTTTACGGGGGTTGAGCTTTGCTCTTTCGGCCCGCCTCTCAACTGTCAATCAACTGTTTACTAACTACAGTAACTATTTTTTTTTCACACCACACACACACACCCCAGGAAGCAGCCCGTGACAGCTGACTAACTCCCAGGTACCTATTTACTGCTAGGTAACAGGGGCATTCAGGGTGAAAGAAACTTTGCCCATTTGTTTCTGCCGGGTGCGGGAATCGAACCCGCGCCACAGAATTACGAATCCTGCACGCTATCCACCAGGCTACCTGTGTGTGTGTGTGTGTGTGTGTGTGTGTGCGCGTGTGTGCGCGCATGTGTGTGCACGCGCGGGTATAAAGTATGTAACATTATTGTCAGATAACATTTTACAGAAGCTGAAGTACTGGTTGTCGCCGGAGTGACGCCGGCGTCTCCCGGCTAATTTGTTGCTCGTCTTAAAAAAAAAAAAAAACTTGTCGATACAAAAGTTCTTAATTAGTTTAATTTTTTTGAACGGTCGTAAATATATTTAAACAATTGGGGAGGATAAATTAAATAAAAATTATGATAATACGAATCTGTTTGGTGTTATGGTTAGGGCGACTTTGTTCATTTTAGGCATAGTCGAGGAATAGTTTGTGTCTTTAGAACTGGTTGGTGGCAAAGTTAGTATTATTAAAGTTAAATATTTTATATATCGTGCTTAATGACCTTGGTGGGACGTGGCCTCGTGACCTTGGTGGGACGTGGCCTCGTGACCTTAATGAGCCGTGGCCTCGTGACCTTAGTGGGCCGTGGCCTCGTGATCTTAGTGGGCCGTGGCCTCGTGACCTTAGTGAGGCGTGGCCTCGTGACCTTAGTGGGACGTGGCCTCGTGACCTTAGTGAGGCGTGGCCTCGTGACCTTAATGAGCCGTGGCCTCGTGACCTTAGTGAGGCGTGGCCTCGTGACCTTAATGAGCCGTGGCCTCGTGACCTTAATGAGCCGTGGCCTCGTGACCTTAATGAGCCATAGCCTCGTGACCTTAGTGAGCCGTGGCCCTAGAGCGCCGAGGAGCAGTAACCTCACACGACTCTATACGTTTATAGGGCACACTAAAATACAACAGGTAGGACAGCCAACACCACGGTACTCCCGGCGACCAGAAACACGACAAATGCTGGAAGCGTGAGGTTTCAAGCCTGAATGATAACATTACAGCATTGTAGGAATAACATGTACAGGATTCATTAGGCATTTAGGCGAGCAAATCCGTAATCTGTTGCCGTTTATTGAAGAGTTTGTGAGCTCGGAAGCGCTACCCGGTTCTTTACAACCAGTTATAACCTTGGGTTGTCAAGTTCCGGAGCTCATAAACTGTATAATTAGATGTGAACAAGGCTGACATGGTTGAGAAAAGATGTACCGGTTTCGTGGATAGTTGGGAAAACGCTTGACGAATCTTGGCTCTGGTAAGAAACTAAGAACAAATCTTATAAAATGTCAAGTCCTAGCTCCAGGGGTCAGCCTGGATGTGATGGCTATGTGGGCTGGGGGACGGAGGGCTCAGGCACCCACATAGTAACTTTACGGGTTATTCATGCCCGTGCCACCTCTTTGGGGGAGGGCTTAATCTTCATCAATCAATCAATCACATTGTCCAGGCCAGCATCATGGACGCCCTGTCACGGCTTGTATTGCTTAGCGTGTTGCTGGGAGGGTCGGCGTGTTGCTGGGAGGGTCAGCGTGTTGCTGGGAGTGTCAGCGTGTTGCTGGGTGTGTCAGGGTGTTGCTGGGAGGGTCAGCGTGTTGCTGGGAGGGTCAGTGTGTTGCTGGGAGGGTCGGCGTGTTGCTGGGAGGGTCGGCGTGTTGCTGGGAGGGTCAGCGTGTTGCTGGGAGTGTCAGCGTGTTGCTGGGTGTGTCAGGGTGTTGCTGGAGGGTCAGCGTGTTGCTGGGAGGGTCAGTGTGTTGCTGGGAGGGTCAGCGTGTTGCTGGGAGGTCAGTGTGTTGCTGGGAGTGTCGGCGTGTTGCTGGGGTGTCGGCGTGTTGCTGGGAGTGTCAGCGTGTTGCTGGGAGTGTCAGCGTGTTGCTGGGAGTGTCGGCGTGTTGCTGGGTGTGTCAGCGTGTTGCTGGGTGTGTCAGTGTGTTGCTGGGAGTGTCAGCGTGTTGCTGGGTGTGTCAGCGTGTTGCTGGGAGGGTCAGTGTGTTGCTGGGAGGGTCGGCGTGTTGCTGGGAGTGTCAGCGTGTTGCTGGGAGTGTCAGCGTGTTGCTGGGTGTGTCAGCGTGTTGCTGGGAGGGTCGGCGTGTTGCTGGGAGTGTCAGCGTGTTGCTGGGAGTGTCAGCGTGTTGCTGGGAGGGTCAGTGTGTTGCTGGGAGTGTCAGCGTGTTGCTGGGAG
>WNGS01004946.1:17723185-17742682 GCA_020271785.1 Procambarus virginalis
AGAAACACGCTGACACACCCAGCAACATGCCGACCCTCCCAGCAACACGCTGACACAAAAAAAACACCATCGCAACACACACGCCACAAATCTGCACGACCAGCCCCAAGCAGACACCGACTACACACCCAGCAACACGCCGACCTTCCCAGCAACACGCTGACAAACCCAGCAACATGACGCTGAGCACACCCAGCAACACGCTGACGACACCCAGCAACACACTGACCCTCCCAGCACACGCCGACCCTCCCAGCAACACACTGACACTCCCAGCAACACGCTGACACACCCAGCAACACACTCGACCGGACCCTCCCAGCAACACGCTGACCCTCCAGCAACACGCTGACCCTTCACTGCCCTTAACCATCTCCCCAGCCCCACACTGCCCCTAACCATCTCCCAAACCCCACACTGCCCCTTAACCATCTCCCAAACCACACACTGCCCCCTTAACTATCTCCCCAGCCCACACTGCCCCTTAACCATCTCCCAAACCCCACACTGTCCCTTAACCATCTCCCTGGCCCTTCACTGCCCCTTAACCATCTCCCCAGCCCCACATGCCCCTTAACCATCTCCCCAGCCCCACACTGACCCTTAACCATCTCCCAAACCCCACACTGACCCTTAACCATCTCCCCAGCCCCACATTGCCCCTTAACCATCTCCCCAGCCCCACACTGCCCCTTAACCATCTCCCCAGCCCCACACTGACCCTTAACCATCTCCCCAGCCCCACACTGACCCTTAACCATCTCCCCAGCCTTCACTGTCCCTTAACCATCTCCCCAGCCCACACTGTCCCTTAACCATCTCCCCAGCCCCACACTGCCCCTTAACCATCTCCCCAGCCCCACACTGCCCCTAACCATCTCCCCAGCCTTCACTACCCCTTAACCATCTCCCCAGCCCCACACTGCCCCTTAGCCATCTCCCCAGCCCCACACTGACCCCTTAACCATTATTTTCCCTAAACCATCACTACAATCAAGCTTTCTCCATCGTCACAATCAGACTTTGTACCACGTGACCTCAGACATTGTACCACGTGACCTCAGACATTGTACCACGTGACCTCAGACATTGTACCACGTGACCTCAGACATTGTACCACGTGACCTCAGACTTTGTACCACGTGACCTCAGACATTGTACCACGTGACCTCAGACATTGTACCACGTGACCTCAGACTTTGTACCACGTGACCTCAGACATTGTACCACGTGACCTCAGACGTTGTACCACGTGACCTCAGACTTTGTACCAAGTGACCTCAGACTTTGTACCACGTGACCTCAGACTTTGTACCACGTGACCTCAGACCTGGAGTCACGTGACCTTATAGTATGTGACCAGTGACCTTGTGACCAATTAATTGTTCCATGTGACCAATTAATTGTTCCATGTGACCAATTAATTGTTCCATGTGACTAATTAATTGTTCCATGTGACCAATTAATTGTTCCATGTAACTCATTAATTGTTCCATGTGACCAATTAATTGTTCCATGTGACCAATTAATTGTTCCATGTAACTAATTAATTGTTCCATGTGACCAATTAATTGTTCCATGTAACTAATTAATTGTTCCATGTGACCAGTTAATTGTTCCATGTAACGAATTAATTGTTCCATGTGACCAATTAATTGTTCCATGTGACCAATTAAGCTCGTAGATTGACGTAACAACAGGTTACTTGATTCACTTTATTTTCCAGGTGTATTGCGCCCAAGATTGTCGGGGAGTTAGAAGGTGAGAGTGAGTGTGTGAGTGTGTGAGTGAGTGCGTGAGTGAGTGTGTGAGGGACACTAAGGATAGTGTGCGGCTATAGCCTATACCTGTGTGCAGTTAAAACTGGCTATTATCTTGAGGTCACTCTTGACTAATTCTGGATCCCTGAGAACATGAATGATGCTTAAAATTGTTGATTAGCTCAAGTTTTCATTCAAGACGAGTCTTAAAGCTCCATAATGGGAGTATTTTGCCAATCAATTCCACTGGGTTATGCAGCCCATATTGAGGGGAAACTTATGACAATATGACGCAATTTTTTGAGGTGCATAAGTGATGACCTACATCAGTGGCAGACCTGTGGCGACTTGAAGAGTGTTGCTCTTGTGGCATGTATGCAGGGTGGAGACTCGAAAATACTGCTGATTTCTTTGTGAGTAGGTCAGCGTGCGCGAGATTCCCGCTGCGTTATGAGAGGCTAGTCACTCCCTCCATCATCGGAGCCGGGGAGAGAAAAAAACTTTCAGCGCCTTTGAGCAGCCTGAGGGCAGTAATATTCCGGGAACATCAACTAAATCTCGTAGACTTGAGGCAAAGTGAAATTCACACCAGTTACTCCATCTATCATCATTCTATTATGCAGGAAGAACCGCACGTCTATGGGTCATCCAATGAGGTTAGCAGACTTCTAGATGTTACCACTGCTAGGCTTAGGCTTGGCTACAAGTACTTTTGGGAGTTTGTAACATCTGCTGATGTAGATTTGACTAAATGTAAACTCTATCAGTTGAGCTATTCGCATACTTTGCGTCATTATATAATGGAATGTGAAAAAATAGCGGAATTAAGAGATAACACCATCAATGGAGTCCAAGAAATGTGTAAGCACGTCATTCATAATGATGTACTGCCAGGAATCTTAGCGAAGTATACAAAATTTGCTTAATGTAGGTGCAGTCTGCACATGACTGTAAAGCTGCCGCCCAGTTGGGTGGGTGTGGAGCAAGACTATAGTAACTGTGTGACTCACCATAGATGTAAAGTGCCTTATATAGTGACTGTTGTGAACCTCATATTCACAGTAACTCATATAACAGTAACAATTGTGTAAGTAGCTTCAAAAGATTGCCACTTGCTTAGCTAAACGAACTCTGGGGGTTCGAATCCACCACGAATCAAGCAAGATGTTGTTACTACCCTTACACATAAAACGATAGATAATCAGCAATTTTAATTATTATGTTTGAATTCAGCGGGTCAAAATGCACGATAAATAGTTCTATTCATATCAGAATCAGACAACTTTTGACACATTATTGACCTGTGTTTCCTAATCATTGTAACAGGTAATTCAACACAAGCTCTTCCTCGCGTGTATATATATATATATGGTTTCCCTCCCTGGCATACTGTGCCGTAATGTATCATAGCTCCGAGGAGCGCCGTTCCTCTCACGTGATGCACTGTCCTGATCTGAGCACTTGTTAAACTGTGTTTATGGAGCGTGAACACTGCTGGGGGACTCTTGAGCTGTATAGTCTTTTGTCACCTGACTATACCTGCATGCAAGTTGGCCACCTCACAACCAACAACACAACCACAACCACCAACATTCACCACACAACCACCAACACACAACATTCACTACGCAACTACCAACATAACCTTCACAACACAACCTTAATCACACAACCACCAAAACATCCTTCACAACACAATCTTCACCACACAACCACCAACACTATTACACAACCACACAACCACCAACACAATTATCAACCACACAACCACCAACACAACGAATGACACAGTCTTCACCACACATTCCTACACATGTAGGAATCGTTCAGGACTTTGTATAATGTATATCACTTATGGCAGACCAATCCTAGAGTATGCAGCTCCAGCCTGGAGTCCGTACCTAGTTAAACACAAGACAAAGTTAGAGAAGATTCAGAGGTATGCCACAAGACTATATAGTCCCAGAATTGAGACGTATGAGCTACGAGGAAAGACTACGGGAGTTAAATCTCACGTCAGAGGAGTAAGAGACCGAAGAGTAAGGGGAGACATGATCACCACCTACAAAATTCACAGGGGAATTGACAGGGTGGACAAAGACAAACTATTTAGCATGAGTGGAACACGAACAAGAGGACACAGGTTCAAACGTAGTCCAAATGAGCTATAGAAACATTAGAAAGAATTTTTTTTGTGTCAGTAGTTTTATTTTTATTTTTTTGCAGGAATATTCCTGCGCGGGCCCTAAGCCTCTGGCTGGCCCACTAAGTGTTACTTGTTTCTGTTTTACTTGGGCGGAGTATGAGTATTTATGACTTATGTTCGCTTCAGTAAGATTATGCCCCATACAAAGTTTCAAATCTAGATTTGAAAGAGCCCAATAGGCTCTAGAATCTGTACACCAGGTGATTAACAGTTGAAAGGCGGGAGCAAAGAGCCAAAGCTCAATCCCCGCAAGCACAACTAGATAAATATACAACCACCAACACAACCTTCACCACACAACCAATAACACAACCTCCACGTCCAGGATAGAATCGCATACCACACCACCCAACATGGAAACTCCCCCCCCCCCTCCCTCCCTCCTCGCTGTCTCTTCTCCTCTCTCTCCCCTCCCCCCCCCCCTTCACCGTGTGCGATAGTCTGCTTGGTTCATTGTTTTATTTACTCATTTTCTTTTCTCGATCATATTTGTCGACAGATGTTCCGAATTGTCTTTATTTAATGTTAATCCTGGCAGCCTCTGCTTTTTGTTTTCGCTTGTGGTTCACAACTGAACCAGTTGTGGTCTAATACAGTAAATCTGTTTAGTTTTCCTTGATTTTTCTGCTATCCTAGTGTGTGTCTCTGGCGTAGGACCAAGATTTGCGGTTATCTCCTTAATCTTTCTTTTTTTTCCGAGTCAAGAAGATGCCTCTCCTTCATTCTTTAGTTCTTTTAGGGAGCATCTCACGCACGTTTCATCTCTCATAACTTCCCTTTGTCTAGTTAATTTTGCAGTGCACTACTGTCCTCCATTCCGATTAGTGCGGGCTGGATTAGTCAGATTAGGTTTGCGTAACAGCAAACGCTGAAATGAAGTAGCCTGTTTCCTCTGTTAGGGTGTTGATGAATATGAATAACAGGATTGGCCATAATTTATGTTCTTGTGGTGCTGAACTCTTTACCTCTCTCCACTCTGATGTCTCCCCCTCTCCCAGTGACCCTTTGCTTCCATGCTGAGAGGTATTCCCTCACCCATCTTGGCTCTCCTCCCGGTACACCAGCCTGCATCTCTGGCTTAAGTTGGAGTCTCTGGTAAGGGATGGTGTCGACTGGTCTCTGAAAACAAAGGAAATGTTGTCTGCTCAATTCTTTCTTGCTGTAAAGCTCTAGTATGTTGATCAATCAGGATTTTTGCTTCCCTGAATTCAGCGAATCGCAGATATTTTTTTAAAGGAAATTTTTAATGATCTTTTTACATATTGACACTATATTAGCCTTCTGATAGCTCTTTTTTTTCGAGTGAGGAGTTAAATTCCATACTTAGTGCCTGTTTTAATATCCTACTGAGATGTTTCCGCGCCGGCGGCGTTCATTACATCCGGCTCCTCACTGCTTCTGATGTCATTTCTATTTCAGTGAGTTTTTTTTTTTTTTTACCTGGGGCTGTCGATTCTCTTGGGGCTCTCGGGTCTAGTTAGGGGCAGACTGATAACTTCCTGTAAACTTTCATTGACTACTTCTCATATTGCTTTATCATTCTCCGTTTGCCTTTCCTGTCACTTTCGTAGCCCGAAAACTTAATCATTCAGTCACCATCTTAGTAGGAAGCTGATCGACAGGCACTGCTGAAACCGGAAGGATGGACACACCAAGTTATCTGCTACCAGGTATCCTAGATATGTGCTAGAAGGACTTCACACGCCTCAGCTACTGGTCACTGTTGACTAGGGGAGCACTGCCAAAGAAAGTAGTGATATTTAAGTTTAGTAAGACTGACTAGATTGATATTTGAATCTCATGAGGAACCGGAAAAACTCTGGGGGGACTTATTTAGCTGTTTTTTTCAATTTCTGTGACATTACGTTGAATCATATGACCTAATGTGATTGGTGAGGAAGCACACTGAAGCCTGCAAATCTCAGATGTGTAGGAGAACTTCTCCCGGGCAATACATATTATATATGGGACAAATGTTTAATATTTCTGGTAGGTTACCTGAAGTCAATCACGATTAACTCCAGTGATTGTTGTAACTTATAAGAGTGTACAGCTGTGAACTGAACGCGAAAGATTCTTCCACGAGGACCTGTGTTGGCTACACGCTATGGTATTGAGTATGGGTTGTTGTTGTTGTTAAAGATTCGCTACCTGGAACAAAGTTCCAAGTAGCACGGGCTATGGTGAGCCCGTTTTTTTGAGTATGGGGTCAGAAAGGTAGATTTTTTTTGCATAGTTTTAGCACAGCATAGTGATGTTATATTAGTATTTGTGATGTAACATTGGTATTGATGATGTTATATTGTTATTGATGATATATTAGTATTGATGATGTTATATTAGTATTGATATATTATTGTTGATGTTATGTAAATATTGATGATGTTATACGAGTGTTAATGGCAAGGTAAGGTAGATGTTATATTGGTATTGATATTATATTAGTACTGGTGATGATATGTTGGTACTAATGTGGTACTAATGATGTTATATGAGTACTAATGATGTTATATGGGTAATAAAGATGTTATATGGGTAATAAAGATGTTTTACGGGTACTAAAGATGTTTTATGGGTAGTAAAGAGTGAGTGAGGGAGTTAACTACTACCAGCTGAACACAAAACATTGATGCTGCCCAGCCCCCCCCCCCCCTCCCGAGTTACAACTTAGTTGTCCAACTAAGTTACCCGGATGACGGAGCCTGGAACGAGGTGAGGGGCTTTAAGATAGTAATGCAACTGCCGGGTATGTGTGGACTCGACAAAGTGGTGGGGGGGGGGGGTAAAGAGTCCTGGCCCTTAGCTCGAATAACTCTAAACCAATTATTGTTCAATGATATAATGGTTGTCTAGCCTGGGCCGGGCTTGTGGGGGTTTGGAGAGCTCCCTGAACCAGAGCTCCCAGAGCTCCCATCAAGCAGATACAAGTGGAAATAAACGGAGCAGTGCGCTCTGGAGTCTTAAGCATTGATATCACCTGACTCTGGGAGAATTGCATGACAATAGGCCAAGGAACGGTAAGTATATTAATGTGTCGCAGAGGTACAATTAACACACAAGGGGTCGATAGTGTAAACATTACTTTATTTAGTCCTTAATAAAAATGAAGTGTCGCAACTATTGTACCGTACTTGAGGTACATGTTACTTGTACCTGTGTACATGTTAAGGACAAGAGAACAGTACTTACTTTTACTGCAAATTTCACTTAATCTGGGATACTTGATGTGCGATATTCAGACATGGTCTAGCCCCATACACACACACATGAGTATACACATACACAACTATACTCACACAACTAGGTGAGTACACAGCCCTTACTCTATGTCTCTGCTCTCCTATTCACTTGACCTGACCTGACCTGACCTGGCCATTGTTACTGGTTGCTGCACCAGTTCGTTAGGTTAGGTGGGAGGCTTGGGTAAAGTTAGGACGTTGGATTTTGTACGTTGTGGCAAATCAAGAGAACGGGTTTAATTAGTACCAGTGCTATCACGCATTTTCCAAGGTAAATAATACATGATAATATTGCTCATTTAATGTATATCGTATTTTATTGTATAACTACTCAATAGCACATCGGTTGTGGTGTTCGTTATCTTGAGGTTATCTTGTGATGATTTCAGGGCTTTAGTGTCCCCGCGGCCCGGTCTTCGACCAGGCCTCCACCCCCAGGAAGCAGCCTGTGACAGCTGACTAACACCCAGGTACCTATTTTACTGCTAGGTAACAGGGGCATAGGGTGAAAGAAACTCTGCCCATTGTTTCTCGTCGTCGCCAAGGATCGAACCCGGGACCACAGGATCATAAGTCCAGCGTGCTGTCCGCTCGGCCGACCGGCTCCCTCGGTCGGGAGCTTCGTCTATAGCGTTTAGACGTAACGTCGCTGGCAGGGGCTTGTTAACCGTATAGAGAATGTAGTTAGTGTTTTTTTATTATTATTTTTTTATTTTCTACCACAGACGTGGCCATACATTTACAATGCTAACCAGAATATATACATTTTCTTCTGTCCTCCATGGACAGGGTTAGAGATGTGTTAGTTGGCTAGTGGTAAATAGGTAACATTTCTGCCACTGGCTTATGGGAGGTTGTTAGCCAGGATGGTATGGCTTGGCGAGGTGGGTTGCCCACCACACGAGCGGCCGCAGTCTACTCCTTTCAACTAGTGCCTCGGATTTTGAACGTTATGCTCCCACCACACAAGTTCCAAACTTGTGCGTTCCCGCTGGGTTGTTCATCCTGGGTACAAGTGACAGGATGAACAACCCAGCGGGTTTTCTTCCTATTGGGGAGTGTTGTACATGCTGCTATGGCGGTGCGTCCACTCACAAGGTGAGTGGCGCTGCCCAATAAACTCGCCCCTCGGGGCAAAAAAAAAAAAAAAAAAATTAAGTTCCAAACTACTATAAAAAGTATCAGCTGGCAAATATCCACGTTTTCTATACTCGGTACAGCAGTGGCCTCACTTCATGCAGGTACGCGTTCGATCCCCGATGGTCCGAGTGCTTGCGGACCATTCCTTCCCTCCCCCCTACTTTACGAAACCTTTACATCTTATCTCGATCACGATTCCTCTTTACAACAGTCAGTATTTATTAAGTAATTCACGTGCCTGGAAACATCAAAACCCAAGGTTATTATTACTAAAAGTGTAGTAGCGCTTCGGCGTTCATTAACTGTTTAATAAATGCAAACTGAGCCGCCATGAGTGAGAAAAGATGTACGGGTTTCGTCAGTGAACACGTAAATATTTGATGAATGTGGCCATCATGTCCGTAGTGTAAGCTGGACCCCGGTACCGGGTCCAGCTTACACTACGGACATGATGGCCATTAGTGACATTGCTTACCGGGTCCAGCTTACACTACGGACATGATGGCCATTAGTGACATTGTTTACCGGGTCCAGCAATGTCACTAAACTGCTGTACTAAATTGCCTGAACCTAACCTACCATGAGGACCCACGGACAGAAAACGGGTCCTCGGGTTAAAAATGCTAACGCCCCAATTTCGCGAGGCGTTACCATTTTCAGAAGCCCTCCTCTTCGTGGACACCGGCTCCACTTAGACATGCAGCTCCAACCTTACTTAGACAGGCAACTCCAACCTTACTTAGACATGCACCTACATTTCGAGATTCAGCACCGCTCCTGTGCCAGGTAAGTCCACTACGGGCTCACCATAGCCCGTGCTACCTGGAACTTGTTCTAAGTAGCTCAATCTATAACAACAACAATAAACATCAACATTTTCTCCGGGCTGTCTCATAATAATGACCGCTGAAGACTCACGCTTAACACACAGGAGATCCACTTTATAGTTGAGCATTCAGTCTATAACCCCCCCATAACCACACCACCCTGCTTTAATAACCTATTGTGTGTTTACCAACCAACACATGTTGTTATGGTGGCACCCTTTGGTTGTGAGGAAGGTTATTATGCTGGCCGTCTTGTGCATAATTATAGATTAGAAGACTTGAGTTATTGGTGTAAGTATGATCTTCAGGGATAAGGTTTTGTTGGTCCTTGAACACGATATTCAAGAACAATGGACTTACGACAATTCTTGGAAACGATTGAGTGCATTTTATACTCTGTCCCAGTGAGGTGTATCCTATTGTGGTGTACCCTATTGAGGTGTACCTTATTAAATTGTACCCCTATTGAGATACTTGAGAGAAACAACCATTGACTGGCGCCACATACTAGAGGGACACAACCAGTGACAGTATTGGGCAGCGCCACTCATCCTGGGAGTGGACACACCGCCATAGTGACAGTATTGGGCAGCGCCACTCATCCTGGGAGTGGACACACCGCCATAGCAGCATGTTCAACACTCCCCAATAGGAAGAAAACCCGCTGGGTTGTTCATCCTGTCACTTGAGCTTCCTGTTTGTTGCTTTCTGTTTCATGTTTCTCTCTCTCTCTCTCTCTCTCTCTCTCCTCTCTCTCCTCTCTCCTCTCCCTCTCTCTCTCTCTCTCTCTCCTCTCTCTCTCTCTCTCTCCTCTCTCTCCTCTCTCTCTCTCGTTGGTATTGACCTTTACCTGGAGTGGCTTATGCCTGTTGTGCAGGTAAGGGGGGGGGGAGGGGAGGGGGAGGGGCCCATCCTCGCATTCTTGAGTCCTCCGTCTGCTGCTCCCTGACTTTCACTAGTCCCCCCTCTCTCCCTCCCCCACCCTGCCTCCACCCCAACCTTGCCACCCCCTCCCACCCCCAACACTTCCCCCACTCTACTACTACCCCCCCCCCCCCTACTACCACCACCTCCACCCTAGCCATCTACACCACCCCCACTCTACTGTGTACAAACTTGCACAATTTTTATGTGCTTTTGTGTGTGTGTGTGTGTGTGTGTGTGTGTGTGTGTGTGTGTGTGTGTGTGTGTGTGTGTGTGTGTGTGTGTGTGTGTGTGTGTGTGGAGTTTTGGTGGCTTTTTGGTCGCGCCTCTCGACTATCAATCAACTGGTGTACAGATTCCTGAGCCTACTGGGCTCTTATCATATCTACATTTGAAACTGTGTATGGAGTCAGCCTCCACCACATCACTGCTTAATGCATTCCATCCGTTAACTACTCTGACACTGAAAAAGTTCTTTCTGATGTCTCTGTGGCTCATGTGGGTACTCAATCTCCACCTGTGTCTCCTTGTTCGCGTACCCCCCCCCCCCCACCCCGCGTGTTAAACAGTTTATCCTTATCTACCCTGTCAATTCCTCTGAGAATTTTGTAAGTAGTGATCATGTCTTCCCTTACTCTTTGGTCTTCCAGTGTTGTGAGGTGCATTTCACACGGCCTGTCCTCGTAACTCATGCCTCTTAGTTCTGGAACTAGTCTAGTGGCATACCTCTGAACTTGTTCAAGTTTCGTCTTGTGCTTGACAAGGTACGGGCTCCATGCTGGGGCCGCATACTCCAGGATTGGCCTTACATATGTGGTATACAAGTTTCTGAATGATTCCTTACACAGGTTCCTAAGGCTGTTCTGATGTTAGCCAGTCTCGCGTATGCCGCAGATGTAATTCCTTTTATGTGGGCTTCAGGAGACAGGTTTGGTGTGATATTAACTCTTTTGATCTTTCTCTCTGTCCGTTTCATGAAGTACTTCATTTCCCATTCGGTATCGTGTGTCTGGCCTCCTATTTCCAACGCTTAGTTTCATGACCTTTCATTTATTCGGGTTGAACTTTAATAGTCATTTGTTGGACCATTCATTCAGTCTGTCTAGGTCATCTTGTAGCCTCCTCCTATCATCCTCTGTTTTAATCCTCTTCATAATTTTTGCATCATTAGCAAACAATGAGAGGAACGATTCTATACCCTCTGGTGGATCATTTACATATATCAGAAACAGTATAGGTCCAAGGACTGACCCCTGCGGGACTCCACTGGTGACATCTCGCCAATTTGAGGCCTCACCCCTCACACTGACTCGTTGTCTTCTGTTGCTTAGGTACTCCCTTATCCAATGGAGTACCTTCCCATTCACTCCTGCCTGCATCTCCAGCTTTTTCACTACCCTCTTGTGTGGTATTTTGTCAAAGGCTCTCTGGCAATCCAAAAATATGCAGTCTGCCCACCCCACTCTTTCCTGTCTGATTTTTGTTGCCTGGTCGTAGAATTCAATTAATCCTGTGAGGTAGGACTTGCCATCCCTGAACCCATGTTGATGCTGTGTTTCAAAGTTCTTTCGCTCCAGATGTTCCACTAGCTTTTTTCGCACAATCTTCTCCATCAACTTGCAAGGTATGCAAGTTAGGGACACTGGCCAGTAGTTCAGTGCCTCCTGTCTATCCCCCTTCTTGTATATTGAGACTACATTAGCCGTCTTCCAAATTTTTGGCAATTCCCCTGTTACCAGTGATTTGTTATACACTATGGAGAGTGACAGGCACAGTGTGTGTGTAATTACCTAAGTGTAATTACCTAAGTGTAGTTACAGGATGAGAGCTACGCTCGTGGTGTCCTGTCTTCCCAGCACTCTTTGTCATATAATGCTTTGAAACTACTGACGGTTTTGGCCTCCACCACCTTCTCACCTAACTTGTTCCAACCGTCTACCACTATGTTTGCGAAAGTGAATTTTCTTATATTTCTTCGGCATCTGTGTTTAGCTAGTTTATATCTATGACCTCTTGTTCTTAAAGTTCCAAGTCTCAGGAAATCTTCCCTATCGATTTTATCAATTCCTGTTACTATTTTATATGTAGTGATCATATCACCTCTTTTTCTTCTGTCTTCTAGTTTTGGCATATTTAATGCCTCTAACCTCTCCTCGTAGCTCTTGCCCTTCAGTTCTGGGAGCCACTTAGTAGCATGTCTTTGCACCTTTTCCAGTTTGTTGATGTGCTTCTTAAGATATGGGCACCACACAACCGCTGCATATTCTAGCTTTGGCCTAACAAAAGTCGTGAACAATTTCTTTAGTATATCGCCATCCATGTATTTAAAAGCAATTCTGAAGTTAGAAAGCGTGGCATAGGCTTCTCGCACAATATTCTTTATGTGGTCCTCATGTGATAGTTTTCTATCTAGAACCACCCCTAGATCTCTTTCTTTATCAGAATTCTTTAAAGATTTCTCATATAATATATAAGTTGAGTGGGATCTATGTTCTCCTAGTCCACATTCCATAACATGGCATTTATTAACATTAAATTCCATTTTCCAAGTGGTGCTCCATATACTTAATTTGTCCAGGTCATCTTGAAGGGTATGACAATCATCTAAGTTTCTTATCTTTCCTATTATCTTAGCATCATCAGCAAACATGTTCATATAATTCTGTATACCAACTGGTAAATCATTTATGTAGACAATAAACATCACTGGTGCAAGAACTGAACCCTGCGGTACTCCACTTGTGACATTTCTCCAGTCCGATACATTGCCTCTGATCACTGCCCTCATTTTTCTATCAGTCAGAAAATTTTTCATCCATGTTAGAAGCGTACCTGTCACTCCTCCAATATTTTCCAGTTTCCAGAACAACCTCTTATGTGGAACTCTGTCGAAAGCCTTTTTTAGGTCCAGATAGATACAGTCAACCCAACCATCTCTTTCCTGTAATATCTCTGTTGCTCGATCATAGTGTGTGTGTGTGTGTGTGTGTGTGTGTGTGTGTGTGGTGTGTGTGCGTGCGTGCGTGCGTGCGTGCGTGCGTGCGTGCGTGCGTGCGGCCGCCCCCAAGAAAAGTCAGTGTGAATCACATTCCTGGTGGTGGAGCCCAAGATGGTAACTGACCAACAGTCTCTCCTCTCCTGCCACACCCTCCTCCTCCACCAGCCCCACACCGCTGGGGTGCTTCTCTCTCTCTCGCTCTGTGAAAATTATTGCTTGGTTAAGGGGTTAAGTCTCGAAATAATTTCCACCTTTCAAATATGATAGACTTTAGGGGTCATGGAGTCCCTAATTTATATTGGTAAAAAACACTTTAGGGGTCCTGGAATATACATTTATATTGGTAAAAATGTTTCAAGTTCAAGAGTGTAGCCGACGAAGGAATATTATTTTTACGGTGTCCAGTCGACATCCTGGAGAACTGTCTGGTGGCGTAATGGTGACACACACTGGCCCCGCGCCTCCCGAGTGATCTGGTCTGAGTTCGATTCCTGGCCAGGGAATGGTTCTTAAGGGCTCGTCCCTGTTCGCCCAGCAGGAATTGGGACACTGGCTATTAACCGATTGGCGAATGGTGTTCCAGGGGGAACTAGTGGGTAAGTCTTACCATGATCCAACTATGGGAAGGGAAGTTCTCAGCCTCCTAACAAGAGTCAGCAGTCGTCTCCTTTTGTACCCACTTGTGTTAAGAAATACGCAGTGACGTCCTGGATAATGACGCTCAATACTTGTGTCACGATGATTCATATTGGTTTTTTCCGGATAGGATTCGCTCTTGGAGCCCCGGCGCTTAAACCATCGGGTGTCCTGCACTCCAAGATCTCTATTGTACCCAAAGGTTCCCTCTTAACCCACTTGGCTCTCACCACCACCATCTCCACCACCACCATCTCAAACCACCACCGTCACCACCACCACCACCACCACCTTCACCATCATTATTTTACTACTGTCACTCATACGAATGCTTCCTTACATCTCTGAATTATTTGTGGTTTAGCATCTCCCTGTAGAGTGTGTGTGGGTGTATTTACTATTTTTAGTTACTATTTGTGCCTACAGGCTCGAGCTGTTAGCTCTTGGGCCCTGCCTTTCTAATCATCGGCTGTTTTATGTACTGACTCCAGACCTATTTTTCCGCTCTCATATCTACTACATATATTTCTCACATAAACACACATCCCCAGGAAGCAGCCCATACAGCTGCCTAACTCGCAGGTACCGATTGTGTGCTAGGTGGACAAAGGCATCTGGTGAAAGAAACTGATCATTTGTTTCTGTCCGGAAATCGAAACCGGAACCTTAGGTGTGACGATGTCAACGCCATCTGTTGAGCGCACCTGACTATATTTTCTGTTCCCCGATGGAAGGCTGTGATCTTACTGACACCTGTGTAGTCTCCTCCTTACTATACAATTTTTACTCCTCAGAAGTAATATAGGCAGTACCTTGGTCGACACGAGTTAGTTCAGCCAGGACAGTCCTCAACTCAAAACTTGTTCCATTGGGACCAAGTGGGCCGTGTCGGTGGAGACTGTGACTTGTCTGTAATAACCATTGAAGTATTGATGACTGGACCGACGTATCCCGGAATGGCCCAGTTGAGTCACGAGATGGAATTATCGTTCGTCTGTCCTCAAAGTTAAGGCTTGTTATAGGTAAAGTTTTTAGGGCAAGCAAGCGAGCGTGTTGCTGGAGAGTCAAAGTGGTGTTTTGACACTAGTAATACTGTGGAGGACTGGCCCATGATTTACTGAGAAAGGTGGACGCGCCGTCGTCAGTACCGTAGAAGAAAGGCTCAGGGAAGGTACCTCGAGTGTGGTATGAAGTGGACTCGCAAGGCTTGAATATCGCAGAAGTTCTTTTGTAGTGTCCTGTGTGAAAGTGACACCTGCAGTGTTGTGCACATATGTAATAAGTGTATATAGTTAAGACATACACGTGGTGATGGTTTTGTTTAGTGTTGCTTACCCCCATTCCCGTTGGATTGACTATTACTGTTGGGTCTTAATAACTTGTCTTTGACTCGGGGTTGGCTCTGGTCAGAAGAGGCTCTAAGGCCCCATAGAAAGTTTGAATGGAAAGAACCCGGTTACTGGCTCGGTGAGGCCGTAACATTAGGCGTTACATAACATGATCCCAGAGCGCTCTCCCCTCAGCTGCGAGGACCTGTGTGTGTGTGTGTGTGTGTGTGTGTGTGTGTGTGTGTGTGTGTGTGTGTGTGTGTGTGTGTGTGTGTGTGTGTGTGTGTGTGTGTACTCGCCTAGTTGTCCTTGTGCGGGTTGAGCTCTGGCTCTTTGGTCCCGCCTCTCAACTGTCAATCAACTGGTATACAGATTCCTGAGCCTGCTGGGCTCTATCATATCTACATTTGAAACTGTGTAAGGAGTCGGCCTCCACCACATCACTGCCTAATGCATTCCACCTGTTAACTACTCTGACACTGAAAAAGTTCTTTCTAACGTCCCTGTGGCTCATTTGGTTACTCAGTTTCCACCTGTGTCCCCTTATTCGCGTACCACCAGTGTTAAACATTTATCCTTATCTACCCTGTCAATTCCTGAGAATTTTGTAGGTAGTGATCATGTCTCTCCTTACTCTTCTATCTTCCAGTGTCGTGAGATGCATTTCACGCAGCCTGTCCTCGTAACTTATATCTCTTAGTTCTGGCACTAAACGGAACCTTTGTGTGTGCGCGTGTGCTAATATATGTCATTCAGTCATCGACAACGTTATTTTGTATTTTTATTTTTTTTAACCACTTCCGCTTCTTCCTTTTTTTAAGTGTTGATGTTGTCTTTAATAATGACACAAAGGCCTTAAAATAATGCACAAAAGCGGTAGGAGTAGAACAGCTTTTTCAGTTCGTGTGCCCTTTAGGGTTCCAATAGTATAGGACTTTTGTGTGTGGGGGGGGGGGGAACAGTCCGCTTTTTATACTTTGGGGGAGGGGAGGGGGGGTTGCCGCCCCCCACAGCGGGTCAGCCGGGTGGACAGCCCGCCTGCTGCCCCCATCACGGCATGTTCCCCATTTCCACACATTCCTTCTCCAATACCTTATCTCGAACACTTCCATAGTATTCCATAATTCCATTGGCCTTAAGTGTTTTCAGACCCGTGTCTCCCTCTCTTCCCCCGTGTCTCTGGACCCCGTGTCCCTCTCCCCCGCGTCTCAGGACCCCGTGTCCATCTCCACCACGTCTCAAGACCCCGTGTCCCTCTCCCCCGCGTCTCAGGACCCCGTGTCCCTCTCTCCCGTGTCTCGGGACCCCGTGTCCCTCTCTCCCGTGTCTCAGGATCCCGTGTCCCTCTCCCCCGTGTCTCTGGACCCCGTGTCCCTCTCCCCCGTGTCTCTGGGCCCCGTGTCCCTCTCCCCCGTGTCTCTGGGCCCCGTGTCTCTGGACCCCGTGTCCCTCTCCCCCGTGTCTCTGGACCCCGTGTCCCTCTCCCCCGTGTCTCTGGACCCCGTGTCCCTCTCCCCCATGTCTCTGGACCCCGTGTCCCTCTCCTCCGTGTCTCTGGACCCCGTGTCCCTCTCCCCCGTGTCTCTGGACCCCGTGTCCCTCTCTCCCGTGTCTCTGGACCCCGTGTCCCTCTCCCCCGTGTCTCTGGACCCCGTGTCCCTCTCCCCCGTGTCTCTGGGCCCCGTGTCCCTCTCCCCCGTTTTTCTGGACCCCGTGTCCCTCTCCCCCGTGTCTCTGGACCCCGTGTCCCTCTCCCCCGTGTCCCTCTCCCCGTGTCTCTGGAAGCCCCGTGTCTCTGGACCCCGTGTCTCTGGAAGCCCCGTGTCTCTGGACCCCGTGTCCCTCTCCCCCGTGTCTCTGGACCCCGTGTCCCTCTCCCCCGTGTCTCTGGACCCCGTGTCCCTCTCCCCCGTGTCTCTGGACCCCGTGTCCCTCTCCCCCGTGTCTCTGGACCCCGTGTCCCTCTCCCCCGTGTCTCTGGACCTCGTGTCTCTGGACCCCGTGTCCCTCTCCCCGTGTCTCTGGATCCCGTGGCCCTCTCCCCCGTGTCTCTGGACCCCGTGTCTCTGGACCCCGTGTCTCTGGACCCCGTGTCTCTGGACCCCGTGTCTCTGGATCCCGTGTCACTCTCCCCGTGTCTCTGGACCCCGTGTCCCTCTCCCCCGTGTCTCTGGACCCCGTGTCCCTCTCCCCCGTGTCTCTGGACCCCGTGTCCCTCTCCCCCGTGTCTCTGGACCCCGTGTCCCTCTCCCCCGTGTCTCTGGACCCCGTGTCCCTCTCCCCCGTGTCTCTGGACCCCGTGTCCCTCTCCCCCGTGTCTCTGGACCCCGTGTCCCTCTCCCCCGTGTCTCTGGACCCCGTGTCCCTCTCCCCCGTGTCTCTGGACCCCGTGTCCCTCTCCCCCGTGTCTCTGGACCCCGTGTCCCTCTCCCCCGTGTCTCTGGACCCCGTGTCCCTCTCCCCCGTGTCTCTGGACCCCGTGTCCCTCTCCCCCGTGTCTCTGGACCCCGTGTCCCTCTCCCCCGTGTCTCTGGACCCCGTGTCCCTCTCCCCCGTGTCTCTGGACCCCGTGTCCCTCTCCCCGTGTCTCTGGACCCCGTGTCCCTCTCCCCCGTGTCTCTGGACCCCGTGTCCCTCTCCCCCGTGTCTCTGGACCCCGTGTCCCTCTCCCCCGTGTCTCTGGACCCCGTGTCCCTCTCCCCCGTGTCTCTGGACCCCGTGTCCCTCTCCCCCGTGTCTCTGGACCCGTGTCCCTCTCCCCCGTGTCTCTGGACCCGTGTCCCTCTCCCCCGTGTCTCTGGACCCCGTGTCTCTCCCCCGTGTCTCTGGACCCCGTGTCCCTCTCCCCCGTGTCTCTGGACCCCGTGTCCCTCTCCCCCGTGTCTCTGGACCCCGTGTCCCTCTCCCCCGTGTCTCTGGACCCCGTGTCCCTCTCCCCGTGTCTCTGGACCCCGTGTCCCTCTCCCCCGTGTCTCTGGACCCCGTGTCCCTCTCCCCCGTGTCTCTGGACCCCGTGTCCCTCTCCCCCGTGTCTCTGGACCCCGTGTCCCTCTCCCCCGTGTCTCTGGACCCCGTGTCCCTCTCCCCGTGTCTCTGGACCCCGTGTCCCTCTCCCCCGTGTCTCTGGACCCCGTGTCCCTCTCCCCCGTGTCTCTGGACCCCGTGTCCCTCTCCCCCGTGTCTCTGGACCCCGTGTCCCTCTCCCCCGTGTCTCTGGACCCCGTGTCCCTCTCCCCCGTGTCTCTGGACCCCGTGTCTCTGGACCCCGTGTCCCTCTCCCCCGTGTCTCTGGACCCCGTGTCCCTCTCCCCCGTGTCTCTGGACCCCGTGTCCCTCTCCCCCGTGTCTCTGGACCCCGTGTCCCTCTCCCCCGTGTCTCTGGACCCCGTGTCCCTCTCCCCCGTGTCTCTGGACCCCGTGTCCCTCTCCCCCGTGTCTCTGGACCCCGTGTCTCTGGGCCCCGTGTCTCTGGACCCCGTGTCTCTGGGCCCCGTGTCCATCTTCCCCCCGTGTCCCTCTCCCCCGTGTCTCGGACCCGTGGCATTCTTCTCGCACCTCCGCACATGCCTTCCGTCTACAACCTATTCCGGTTTTAAACATTTTTGGAGGTTGCCGTTTATCCATCGTGGCATTTCTTTATTTACCCGTCCCCGACTTGTCGTTCTCTCTTGTGCTGAAGTTTGTGTCGTGTTGTGCCCTATGGTCGTGTCCTGGCTCCTCCTCCTCCTCCTCCCTCATCACCCCCTTCCTCCTCTCTCCCAACAGAAGCTACGTCTGTGGATGTAGACTATGAATTAAATGATTAAAAATGAAGGTGGGCGCATATGTGTGCGTCATACGATACGGTTGAGTTGGGGCCGCCTGACCTCGCTCAAAGTGACCCCGGCCCCCAGCGCATTCCTGGGCCCGCGCTCACGGCCCTCTCGTACGCACTCACACACGCGCTCCTCTTTCTCTCCGCCCGCTTCTTGCTCCACGTGTGTGTCAAGGAGTTATCACTGGCGGGTTTTATCTCCCAGGCACCGGAGAAGAGGCCCAAGCAATTTAAAAAAAGAAGAAAAATGTGGTTTGGCCGCGCACGGGTGGCGGGGGTGGCATGGCGGACGGTCGGCCATTGTCTCGCTGCAGGGGGTTGCTGCGTCCCGAGCCCGCACCGCTACCCTGACTTACACTATTTTTTCAACTTATTGTTATTTGTGTATCTTTCAATATGTTTGATGAATTTCAGTTAGAGCAATGCCAATTTGCTTAGTTGCTTAATACAAATTGTTGCCGTCCTAAAAATTGGGAAATGGGTGTCTATAGGAACCTTTAAAAACGGGTAAACGAAACCAAGAATTAGGCCTTGCGGACAGGTTGCGCGTCACGCACTCGAGGATCTGGGTTACCTGCTCAAAACTAAGACCGTTTTCGCACCTCGGGACAATTAACGCGTCCTT
>WNGS01004946.1:17753778-17773271 GCA_020271785.1 Procambarus virginalis
GTGGAGTGCCGTTTGTGTTATGGAGTGTTTGTGTTGTGGAGTGTTGTGTTATGGAGTGTTTGTGTTGTGGAGTGCCGTTTGTGTTGTAGAGTGCTGTTTGTGTAGTGGAGTGTTTGTGTTGTGGTGTGCTGTTTGTGGAGTGTTTGTGTTGAGTGCTGTTTGTGGAATGTTTGTGTTGCGGAGTGTTTGTATTGTGGAGTGCTGTTTGTGTTTTGGAGGCTTTGTGTTGTGGAGTGCTGTTGTGGAGTGGAGTGTTTGTGTTGTGGAGTGCTGTTTGTGTTGTGGAAGTGTTTGTGTTTGTCGAGTGTTTGTATTGTGGAGTGCTGTTTTGTGTTGTAGAGTGCTGTTTGTGGAGTGTTTGTGTGGTGTGGAGTGTTGTTTGTGGAGTGTTTGTGATGTGGAGTGGTTTGTTTTGTGGGAGAGCTGTTTGTTGTGGAGTGCGTGTTTGTAGGTTTGTGTTGTGGAGAGTCCTGTTTGTGGAGTGTTGTTGTGGGAGTGTTGTGTTTGTGGAGTGTTGTGTTGTTGTTGTGTTGTGGAGTGTTTGTGTGTGGAGTGTGTTTTGTGGAGAGCTATTTGTGGAGTGTTTGTGTGTTGGATGTGTTTGTGGAGTGTTGTGTGTGTGGAGTGTTTGTGATGTGGAGTGTGTTTTTTTGTGGAGAGCTGTTTGTGGAGTGTTTGTGTTGTGGAATGCTGTTTGTGGAGTGTTGTGTTGTGGAGGTGTTTGTGTTGTGGAATGCTGTTTGTGGAGAGCTGTTTGTGGAGTGTTTGTGTTGTGGATGTGGTTGTGTTGTGGAGTGTGTTTGTGTTGTGGAGTGTTGTTTTGTGGAGTGTGTTTGTGTGTGGAGTGTGTTTGTGTTGTGGAATGTGTTTGTGTTGTGGAGTGTGTTTGTGTTGTGGAGTGTTGTGTTGTGGAGTGTGTTTGGTTTGTGGAGTGTTTTGTGTTGTGGAGTGCTGTTTGGTGGAGTGTTGTGTTGTGGCGTGTTTGTGTTGTGGAGTGTTGTGTGTGGAGTGTTGTTTGTGGAGTGCTGTTTGTGGAGTGTTTGTGTTGTGGAGTGTTGTGTTGTGGAGTGTTGTTTGTGTTGTGGAGTGTTATTTGTGGAGTGCTGTTTGTGGAGTGTTTGTGTGTGGAGTGTTTGTGTTGTGGAGTGCTGTTTGTGTTGTAGTGTTTTTGTGTTGTGGAGTGTTTGTGTTGTGGAGTGTTGTTTGTGTTGTGGAGTGCTGTTTGTGTTTTGGAGTGTTGTTTTTGTTGTGGAGTGCTGTTTGTGTTGTGGAGTGTTTGTGTTGTGGAGTGTGTTTGTGCTGTGGAGTGTGTTTGTGTTGTGGAGTGTTTGTGTTGTGAAGTGTTTGTGTTGTGGAGTGTTTGTGTTGTGTGGAGTGTTGTTTGTGTTGTGGAGTGTCTGTTGTGGAGTGTGTTTTGTGCTGTGGAGTGTGTTTGTGTTGTGGAGTGTTTGTGTTGTGGAGTGTTGTTTGTGTTGTGGAGTGTTGTTTGTGGAGTGTTTGTGTTGTGGAGTGCTGTTTGTGGAGTGCTGTTTGTGGAGTGTTTGTGTTGTGGAGTGTTTGTGTTGTGGAGTGTTTGTGTTGTGGAGTGTTGTTTGTGTTGTGGAGTGTTGTTTGTGGAGTGCTGTTTGTGGAGTGGAGTGTTGTTTGTGTTGTGGACTGTATATTGTGGGGTGTTTCTATGTTGTGGAGTGTATCTTAAGTTGTGGAGTGTGTCTATGTTGTGGAGTGTATCTTAAGTTGTGGAGTGTGTCTATGTTGTGGAGTGTCTATGTTGTGGGGTGTGTCTATGTTGTGGAGTGTATCTTAAGCTGTGGAGTGTGTCTGTGTTGTGGAGTGTCTATGTGGGAGTGTCTATGTTGTGGAGTGTCTATGTTGTGGGTGTGTCTGTTGTGGAGTGTGTCTATGTTGTAGAGTGTGTCAATGTGGTGGAGTGTATGTTGTAGGGTGTGTCTATGTTGTGGAGTGTATCTTAAGTTGTGGAGTGTGTCAATGTTGTGGAGTGTGTCAATGTTGTGGAGTGTCTCTGTGTTGTCGAACGTGGCTGCGTTGTGGAGTGTCTCCGTTATAGAAAATGTGTCTAGTGTTGTCAATTTGTTTCTTGTGAAGTTGTTTGTTATGGAATGTTTGTCTGTTGTGAAGTTTGTTTGTGTTATGGAGTGCTTGTATTGTGAAGAATATCTGTTGTGTCACTTGTTTCTGCTGTCCCAAGCTTGTGTGGTGTGTCATATGTCTATGCCGTTCGATGCGTCTCTGTAATGCCGTTTTGAACAAGAGAAGGAGTGAGAAAGAGGGAATTAGATTAGGGGTTTTAGACTGACGTTGTTGGTATAGTAACAGTGATAGTATTTTTTAGTAAGCTCTGTATGGCACATCCCGCCCTGCTAGGCCAACCCTAACCGTCGATGAGGAACTACATGTAGCCTATTGTTCGTGGCCCGCGCGTCTCGTATTAGGCTGGTGGGATTTCTTGTTGCCGGATAGTTCTCTTGTCTAACCCCCTTATGAGAAATGTTTACCTTCACGCCGTAAAGTGTAAATTATTTTCCTAAAATTAACTTATGTTTAATAAATCGCAGCTGTTTTGTCGGGAGGTGAGGTCACTGACCCAGTCAACAGCTTCCTCCTCTTTGCTCCTTTTGGGCTTCGTGCCGTTTAAAGAGATCAGGAGGAAAATAAATTCAACAACATGAAGAGACTGGAATGCATCGCTAACTGACCCAAAATATTGAGTAAATTACTGAACGTGCCTTTCGAACAGATGGAAACAATTAGAAACTGTGTCATATACCATAGCAACTGAAGCACTTATTACAGAAAAGAATATGGCGAAAAACAGCTGTTGCATCCTCCTTAGATGTTCTACTTCTGTGCTTATGTCCATGCTAGAAGGGAGTCTAACATTTATCGGTGTGACTCTCAGTGAAAAGAAGCTATATTTCGGAAGGATTTTATGGCGGTGGTGGACACAACCTTCCATACAGCGTTATGCCCACTTCCTATCCTACACGGCCTGCAATAATCTGAGAGGTACAGGACCCCAACTTCTCTCTGAGCACTAGTCAGTGGGATTCTTTCCTGTTCAACGGGATCAGAGGTCATTCGTACCTGCAGCAAAAATCACCAGTATCTTACGAAGAGCTGGGATCTGTGGGCACACATGAAACTCCGATTTCTGTCAGCTTACTGTTCCAGGAGATTATGAATCTCCTGAAATTGCCCGGAGGTTGGCAGGAAGGAACTTGATATCAACCCCGCCTTCCATGCGCTCTCTCTCTCCTCTCTCTCTCTCTCTCTCTCTCTCTCTCTCTCTCCTCTCTCTCTCTCTCTCTCTCTCTCTCTCTCTCTCTCTCTCTCTCTCTAAAACAGCAATGATCAGCTTTCCGGTGACTTTCCTTCTGTTAGTAACTTGTTCCACAGATTTGCAACCTGATTTTTGGATATTCTAAACATATCCAATTTGAATAATTGTTTCGTGTAACCTTGGTTTATATTTAGCACCATATATATATATATATATATATATATATATATATATATATATATATATATATATATATACATATATATATATATATAAATATATATATATATATATATATATATAATATATATATATATATCACTGTAATCTTCAATAATAAACTCCCATAAGCTAACCTAATCTTTCTAGGGAATGTAAATCGAATTCTCTTAGTCTCTATGCAGAAGGTAGGGTCTAAAGCCTAGAATTAGTTAGTCATCCATCTCTGTACAGTTCCCAAGATAAACTTCCAACCATCCTAGCGTACGCTGGCCAAAACATGGTTGCACTGTGACTATAGTAATGACAGAAGTTGTAAATAGCAACTTCAGTCTTTGTTCGAGTGAAAAAAGTGTAAGGTCATCTGCGATATTCTTGCAAAGGTCAAAGGTAATTCAATACCAAAAAAGGTAAAAAAGATTACCCATGGCATTCTCCAGCAAAGAAAATGACAAGTGATATTCTCTTGTACTGTCTTGGCTTATTAAAGGAAGATGATCAAACTGTACTTGTATATTCTCCGGTAAAATAAGGTGACCTGTGGCATTCTCAAATGAAAGACGAAGGTCGCCCATTACTTTTACTACCACCACTGTTGTGGTGGTAACACCACTATGGTTGTTTCCACCACCACTGTTGCTTCCACCACTACTGTTGCTACCACCACTATTATTACTACCACTACTATTGCTGCTACCATTACTATTGTTGCTACCACCACCACCACCACCACCACCACTGTTACTACCACCACCACAACTGTTGCTACCACCACAACTGTTACTACCACCACAACTGTTACTACCACCACTACTGTTACTACCACCACTACTGTTACTACCACCACTACTGTTACTACCACCACTACTGTTACTACCACCACAACTGTTACCACCACCACAACTGTTACTACCACCACAACTGTTACTACCACCACTACTGTTACTACCACCACTACTGTTACTACCACCACTACTGTTGCTACCACCTCAACTGTTACTACCACCACTACTGTTACTACCACCACAACTGTTACTGCCACCACTACTGTTACTACCACCACTACTGTTACTACCACCACAACTGTTACTACCACCACTACTGTTACTACCACCACTACTGTTACTACCACCATTACCTCAGCAGTTACCTCTGAGTGCATAAATAAATAAATACATAAATAAGTTGGCATTAAACCTCTCATCCTAACTTAAAAATCGATTCAATATATATACATACATGTCTTTTTTTTTTTGTTTAACGAGAATTCAGTTTGTTATCTGTTGTCAATAAGTTTTCACTGACACTTTGAAATGCCTCGAGAATTAACAACTGGCCCAGTTAGCTGTTTGGAAACGCGAGCATCCTCCCCCACCTGCCCCTCCATGCACCCCCACCGCCCCTCCATGCACCCCCACCTGCCCCTCCATGCACCCCCACCCGCCCCTCCATGCACCCCCACCCACGTATTCTCTTCCTATTCTTCAACTCTCTTCGCCCCACTCTCTTCATCCTCTCCCCCCCTCCCCTCCACTCCTTCCCCAACTGATCCTTCGTGCAGTCGTGACTCTAGCTGTCGGAGGCAGGTTGGACAAGGACGAATTTTGAGGCTCGACCCTCATTTGTTGAGGACCAAATCGTTTGCCATAATTTGGAGTCTGAAAATGTTCTGGACGTAACTAGTCTGGTCCCTTCCCTCCCCCCACCCTCTCCCCCTCTCTCTCTCTCTCTCTCTCTCTCTCTCTCTCTCTCTCTCTCTCTCTCTCTCTCTCTCTCTCTCTCTCTCTCTCTCTCTCTCTCTCTCTCTCTCTCTCGTGTCAACGGTATGTTCACTCTATAACCTTTGACACCAAACCGACTGCAATTTGGACAGGATTCGAACATGGTCAGTGGAATTCAGCCCGTCCTCATCAATAAAGGCCAAATGCTCGTTAATCCATCTGACGACCTCTGTTCGAACCACAACGCTGTAAATGCTTCACCCACGTACTTCAAACACAAATGGACGCTGACAGAACCTAACACCTAACGTAATCTAACCCACGCCTAACTATACATAGAACTTTAATATATAATGATATTAATATGTAAATAAGAACAAAGCTATTTATAATACGTTAAAATTTACGATCGTCTTTTTTCAACCTACAGCGGGTTTGTTTACATTTATTAAACAGTTTACGAGGATCAAAATTTTTCAGTCAAATGTTATTGCTGTTACCTTACCTTGAGGATACCTTGAGGTGCTTCCGGGGCTTATCGTCCCCGCGGCCCGGTCATCGACCAGGCCTCCTGGTTGCTGGACTGATCAACCAGGCTGTTGGACGCGTCTGCTCGCAGCCTGACGTATGAGTCACAGCCTGGTTGATCAGGTATCCTTTGGAGGTGCTTATCCAGTTCTCTCTTGAACACTGTGAGGGGTTTGCCAGTTATGTCCCTTATGTGTAGTGGAAGCGTGTTGAACAGTCTCGGGCCTCTGATGTTGATAGAGTTCTCTCTCAGAGTACCAGTTGCACCTCTGCTTTTCAACGGGGGTATTCTGCACATCCTGCTATTCTGTTATGAATAGCCTGATGATTCACGAGAACACTTACGAACCTGTACATCTTTTGTCAATCTTTGGCGGGTTTGTTTCCAATTATTAAACAGTTAATGAGCTCCGAAGCACCAGGAGACTGTTTATAACAATAACAACAGTTGAATGGGAAGTTTTCATGCTTGTAAACGGATTAATAAATGTAACCAAAGCCGTCAAAGATTGAGGAAAGATGTACACGTTCGTAAGTGCTTGCGTAAGTGCTTTCGTGAACCTGGTCCCTGGTGCTTAGGATCTCATCAACTGTTTAATATATGTAAACAAAGCCTCTCAAATTGAGAAAAGATGTACGGGTTCGTAAGTATTTCGGTGACTAGCCTGATGACGAACTTTTAACTGAAAAACTGACAACTAGATTTTAGGAAGTCAGTATTCAAATAATACGTTGTGAATACGACGGCATTTTTTTATAATTAATTGTGGGTTACATTCTTAAAGACCTTTAGCCAATGACCCTAATGGAAGATAGGAAAGTTTTCTGTCAACAGAAAAGTATGTACCTGTATCCTGTATCAAGCTATGCCAGATACCACCAGAATAGCGCTATCTGTTGATGACCTCGGTAGTGAGTTCAGTGAGTCCCCCCCCCCATCAACACATACCCGGTGGGTATGTGTTGATGGGGGGGGGGGAGGGTAGGGGTGAGAGGGATCGTTCGGGAAGAGTTAAGTTGTTGACCATTATTTATGTTTGTAAACACCTAAACAAAGAAAATGGGTAACAAAATTCTGCAGAAAACGACATCATAAAGCGTGATAGTGGTGCCTGTGTTGACGACCTCCAGGGTACAGCACGAGTGTATGTTTACCAATTCTAAGGAGCCAGTTAGTAATACCAACGTTAATTTTAGCCTTCCTATCGCCCCTTTAGGGTCCTTGCTTTTTGGCATTCCTTTAATATGCAGTCACATCAGCCTTATATATATCCTGCTTGACCGCTTTCGTCTTGTTATAGAACTCGAGGGTTATCCTGAAAGACTTTTCTTAACTAAAGGCATACTGGGGAGCCTTTCAAGGTGTTCATTTAGTACGGTGGTTATTCTCTGCAGTGCCCCTTGCAAGGTAGCTGTGCACTTCAATGATACAGGACTGTACTCACCTAGTTGTGCTTGCGGGGAGTCCCCAGTGCAGGGGACTCCACTGTGTTTAAGGCTTCTTGTCAATCTGCTTTTTTTTTTAATTTGGGTAATACAGTTGATATCTTCTAACCGTTTAGTAGTTCTCCATATCATTTGGCGCATTGTGTATTATCACTAGTATGTTGTTGTTAAAGATTCGCTACCTGGAACAAGAAGTTCCAAGTAGCACGGGCTATGGTGAGCCCGTAGTGGATATCACTAGTAGCTCTAGGTCTCGGCTCTCTCTTTAACTGTTGCGGGATTTTGTAGTTTTACAACATTTATCACTTCAATGTCGCTCGACCTCTCGGTCACTGGTTTCCTTATCCACATATCCAAGAGGGATAAATGGTTCGGGATAAATGGTTATCCATATGGTTCGGTTATGAGTACATTTTGGAACCTTTCATGTAGTATGCCGCATATCTCCTCATTTTCTGGTAGACCTGAATCTGATCACTCATACTTTGAAACGACTCGGCCTGTATATGAGTCTGTTGTTTCTTGACGTTGGTCTGTAATATCTTTATAGTGTCTCTTGTTTTTTTTTTCACCTTGTGATTTTGGTGGCCATATCTAGCCCTTCTGGGGAGTTAATGGGGTTTCTCTCTGGTCTGTGCTCTACGAACTATTTTCATGTGATGATATCCTGCTTCTTCCTCAAGCTTTAACCCTTAGACGATGGCTTGCATATGATGACTTGTTTTGGGTCCTCAGTGGTGAATTTGGGCACGTTACGTGTATCGTTATAGAAATTTCAGGAAATTTACATTATTATTATTTACATTACTACCCTTTAATTTTCAAGATTTTACATTGCTTATTACCTAGATTTGTATAAGGAGAGTGAGATCTAGCTATTGTATTTGTGTGCGTCTATATATATCTTCCAATGTTCCAGTTCACTGCCATCCTTGCCCTTGAAGCAGTGACTGATGTCTCCTTACACCACCTGTCTCGTCTATTCCACTTGTTTTTCACTCCCACTGCATACAAGTATTTTCTTACATTTCTCTGCCCATCTGTGTTTCCAGCTTCCACTTGGAATAGATTGTCTCCAGTTACTCTATTACCTCAGGATGTTGAACTGTGTGACCGTATTACCGCTGGTTGTTCTCTCTCTCGTCTAATGTAGTTAGATTTAGTTCTCTTACCTGTTCACACAGCTCTCTTTTTGTATTATCTCTGGCAGTAGTCTTGTGACTCGTGCCAGAGATAATTTCTTTGGATATTCAAAATTTTCTCCATAAACCTACCAGATGTAGGCTCCATTCTGTAGCTACATATTCTATGACTGTTCTAAAGACTCTTGTGTATAGTATGTTGAAAGACTTCTTGGTAATGTTTTTGAAAGTCATCTTTATGTTTGATAGTTTCGTATATGTACTCTTGTTCTGTTATGTTGTTTGGATGGGATGACTCGTATTTTGGGTTCATCAACTTTCTCACTCATATATAAACTACATTAAACATTTGTCCAGCCATACGTGCAGCCTGTCTAGGTTCTCCTGTAGCATCTGGCAATTCTCTTCTCTCTTTACTTTTCTCAATAGGTTATCGTCTGTAAACATTGTCATGTGCGATCCTACCTCCTCCAGGAGATCATTTACATAAATCAGGAACAATAGTGGGTTAAGCACCAAGCCCTCCGGCACCCCGCTTGACTCTTCTCTCCATCCTGTCAGTTCTCTCACTGCAAGTCCCTTCGTCCTGTTTGTTAGATTGGCCCTACACTCTAATCCAGCCCATTACCACATCAGTTACCCTGGCATGCTTTCCATGTCGTGAATTAGCTTTTTGAGAGGAACTCTGTAAAATAATGTTTTTTTTTCAGTTTAGGTTCATGAAATCTATCCGTCCGTCTCGTGTCGTATCTTGGTGACCTTGAACTGGACCAAGTTCATGAAGCATGACTGCCATGGTGTGTCAGTTACATATTTTGTCTTCTGTAGATATTCCAATGTAATCTTTCTGATTATCTCTTCCATTATTTTACATTGGATGCATATTAGTGACACTGGTTTGTAGTTAGAAGCATCGTGTCTGCTCCTATCTTGAATATCGGAGTCTTCCAGGTTTTCGAGTGTTCCGTATTCACTAATAGCATTATACAGACCTAGTTAGAGGCTATGTCCACTTATTTTTCTTAAATCAAAGGTAGATTTTGATCTGCATGATCCAACAACTTTGTCTACTTCAAATTCTTCCAAGAATGTGTTTACCTGTGTTTATTGGGGAGCCGGTCGGCCGAGCGTACAGCACACTGGACTTGTGATCCTGTGGTCCTGGGTTCGATCCCAGGCGCCAGCGAGAAACAATGGGCAGAGTTTCTTTCATCCTATGCCGCTGTTACCTAGCAGTAAAATAGGTACCTGGGTGTTAGTCAGCTGTCACGTGCTGCTTCCTGGGGGTGGAGGCCTGGTCGAGGACCGGGCCGCGGGGACACTAAAAGCCCCGAAATCATCTCAAGATAACCTCAAGATAGATAACCTCCTCATTTACTAGGGTCATCCGTAATGTTTTTCAGCCTTTCACTATCATTTGTACCAGCTCTCTTCTTTGGCTCAGGTTTAAACACCTTCTGGAATTTCTTGTTCAGTTCTGTTCAGTCGTCCATGTCGTTTTCTGTGAGGATATTCCTCGCTTTTATTTAAGCCTGATAACTTGTCTCTTTACTGATGATCTTTTCTTCTTAAACTCTTAGGTAATAGCTGCTTGTCTGCTGTAGCCACGATGTACTGCATGGCTGTTCCTAGTTGGTGAAGCGATATGTCTGGCTGATTGTAAGAATGAACGAGACTCTAGCCTATTAACTAGTCGACGGATCTCCAGCAATTGTTGTCCAATTCGCAGCTGGACACCAACTCGTTTTTTTTCGAATGATATCTCTTGCTTTCCACCTGACCGTTGTGTAGCCTAGTCAAAGCTTCCCCCACCACCCTGCCGCCTCGGTACTCTGCTTCTGACCTTGGCCTCCTTGCATTGTTTCTTGGACCATGGGGTTAATGTTGCTCGTGCCTTCTGCTTCTTCTCTGGGAGATATATATGATGTATACTGTGGCCTCCGTGTGTTGATTTGTTATGTACTCCATCCTTCACTCGTGTCCTTCACACCTGCTCGCTCGTCCCGCTGGACTTCCTGCAGCAGGTCTTTCACAGTCCTATAGTCTTCCCTCCTGTATTGTAGTCTTCCCTCCTGTATTGTAGTCTTCCCTCCTGTATTGTAGTCTTCCCTCCTGTATCGTAGTCTTCCCTCCTGTATTGTAGTCTTCCCTCCTGTATTGTAGTCTTCCCCTCCTGTATTGTAGTCTTCCCTCCTGTATTGTAGTCTTCCCCTCCTGTATTGTAGTCTTCCCTCCTGTATTGTAGTCTTCCCTCCTGTATTGTAGTCTTCCCCTCCTGTATTGTAGTCTTCCCTCCTGTATTGTAGTCTTCCCCTCCTGTATTGTAGTCTTCCCTCCTGTATTGTAGTCTTCCCTCCTGTATTGTAGTCTTCCCTCCTGTATTGTAGTCTTCCCTCCTGTATTGTAGTCTTCCCTCCTGTATTGTAGTCTTCCCTCCTGTATTGTAGTCTTCCCCTCCTGTATTGTAGTCTTCCCTCCTGTATTGTAGTCTTCCCTCCTGTATTGTAGTCTTCCCTCCTGTATTGTAGTCTTCCCCTCCTGTATTGTAGTCTTCCCTCCTGTATTGTAGTCTTCCCCTCCTGTATTGTAGTCTTCCCTCCTGTATTGTAGTCTTTCCTCCTGTATTGTAGTCTTCCCTCCTGTATTGTAGTCTTCCCCTCCTGTATTGTAGTCTTCCCTCCTGTATTGTAGTCTTCCCTCCTGTAATCTTTCCTCTAGTAGTCTCCCCCTTCTGTAGTCTCTCAACAATGTACACGCACGCCATAACAGGGTGATCACCAGCACCAAGCTGCCCGTCATATCTAGCCTTATCTGTAGCCGCGTAGTTGTGTGCACACCTGATATGCCGTGCGTGGGTGCGTGCGTGCGTGTGCGTGCGTGCCAGAATGACCCTAAGACACTGGCTCCCACGCTCGTCACGTGCAGGACGACGAAGATGTGTATTTAATTCCCGCAGAGTGTATATAAGTTAACACGCTCCCTCTCCGCTGCGATTTAACATCACGGAGCTAGTTCTTGATACACCCTCTACTCTCCTTCATATAGTCTCTGGTAGCTGCACAAATGCATATGTACCTAAATGTGTTAGTAAGACAACANTTGGAAGGGGTTACCCTAGATGAAAGACTATCAGATATAGAGGTGACAGTGGAGGAGGTAATGAAACAGTTGACAACTCTAGATGCATCTAAAGCAGTAGGACCAGACAAAGTATCACCGTGGATACTAAGAGAAGCAGCGCAGGCCCTCAGCGTGCCTCTGGCAATGATCTTTAATGAGTCACTTATGTCGGGAGAATTGCCCAGTTGCTGGAAGAAGGCAAATGTCGTGCCGATCTTCAAGAAAGGCGATAGGGAGGTGGCACTTAACTATAGACCTGTATCACTGACAAGCATCCCCTGTAAAATACTGGAAAGAATAATTAGGCTACGACTGGTTGCACACCTGGAGAACATTAGATTGTGAACAAGCATCAACATGGGTTCTGGACAGGGAAATCGTGCCTAACAAACCTTCTGGAATTCTATGATAAAATAACGAGGATAAGACAGGACAGAGATGGTTGGGCAGACTGCATATTTCTGGACTGCCAAAAAGCCTTTGATACAGTACCGCACATGAGACTGCTATTCAAACTCGAGAGGCAGGCGGGGGTAGGGGGAAAGGTCCTAGCATGGATAAGGAACTACCTAACAGGAAGGAGCCAAAGAGTTACGGTAAGGGGCGAGAAGTCGGACTGGCGAACAGTAACAAGTGGAGTACCACAAGGATCGGTGCTGGGACCAATTCTATTTCTTGTATATGTTAACGACATGTTTACGGGTGTAGAGTCCTACATGTCGATGTTTGCGGATGACGCAAAGTTGATGAGAAGAGTTGTGACAGATGAGGATTGCAGGATCCTCCAAGAGGACCTGAACAGGTTGCAGAGATGGTCAGAGAAATGGCTACTGGAATTCAACACGAGCAAATGTAAAGTTATGGAAATGGGACTAGGAGATAGGAGACCAAAGGGACAGTACACAATGAAGGGGAACAGCCTACCTGTGACGACGCGCGAAAGAGACCTGGGTGTGGACGTAACACCTAATCTATCTCCTGAGGCACATATAAATAGGATAACGACAGCAGCGTACTCTACACTGGCAAAAGTTAGAACATCATTCAGAAACCTAAGTAAGGAGGCATTTAGGGCTCTTTACACTGCCTACGTGAGGCCAGTCTTAGAGTATGCCGCCTCATCATGGAGTCCCCATCTAAAGAAGCACATAATGAAACTGGAAAAGGTTCAGAGGTTTGCAACGAGACTCGTCCCAGAGCTACGAGGGATGGGGTATGAGGAGCGCCTGGGGGAACTATGCCTTACGACACTAGAAAGAAGAAGGGAGAGGGGGGACATGATAGGAACGTATAAAATACTCAGAGGGATTGACAGAGTGGACATAGACGAAATGTTCACACGGAATAGTAACAGAACGAGGGGACATGGATGGAAGTTAGAAACTCAGATGAGTCACAGAGATGTTAGGAAGTTTTCTTTTAGCGTGAGAGTAGTGGGAAAATGGAATGCACTTAAGGAACAGGTTGTGGAAGCCAATACTATTCATAATTTTAAAACCAGGTATGATAGGGAAATGGGATAGGAGTCATTGCTGTAAACAACTGATGCTCGAAAGGCGGGATCCAAGAGTCAATGCTCGATCCTGCAGACACATATAGGTGAGTACATATAGGTGAGTACACACACACACACACACACACACACACACACACACACACACGCCGGATCTGCTCAGGGGGCTGGCTGGCTGAGCGAACAGCGCTCTAGACTCGTGGCCCAAGGGATCAGGGTTCGATCCCGGCAGCCGGCAGGAAAACAAATTGGGCAGAGTTTCCTTCACCTGATGCTCCTGTTACCTAGCTGTAAATAGGTACCTGGGAGTTAGACAGCTGCTACGGGCTGCTTCCTGGAGATGTGTGTGTGTGTGTGTGTGTGTGTGTGTGTGTGGTGTGTGTGTGTGTGTGGAGGAAAAAAATGGTTAGTAGTTAGTAACAGTTGATTGACTGACAGTTGAGAGGCGGGCCGAAAGAGCAGAGCTCAACCCCGCAAGCACAACTAGGTGAATACATACACACACACACACACACACCGGCCGAGCCAGAAACAAATGAGCAGAGTTTATTTCACCCTGATGCACCTGTTCACCTAGCAGTAAATAGATACCTGGGTGTTAGCTGCTACAGGCTGCTTCCTGGGTGTGTGTGTTAGAGAGAAATATATGCAGTAAACATAATAGAGGAAAATAGACTGGCTAGGAAGGCGGGGTCCAAGAGCTAATAGCTGGATTCAGTAGGCACAAATAATGAATACACCCACTTACACACAGGGTCTCGGTAGCTCATTCAGGTTCGTTCTCGACTCACAATCGAGAATCCGCGTTCGAATCCCGGACGGGACAGATATAGTTGGTCGCATTTCTTATCACCTAATGGATCTGTTCACCTAGCAGTACGTAGGTACCCAGGCGTTAGTGAGCGTGTTGTGGGGGTTGCATCCTGGGCATCATGGGGTGGGGGGGGGGGTATCAGTGTCATTCCAACCTTGGGGATAACCCGATATAAGCCTAACATGTAGAAATACACTCGGCTGCTGTCCCCCGCACATGAATTAATAATTATTATATATTAGTATGATAAACATCATACTCATAGCCATGCTCTCAGGCTCAGTAAACCCTTCACACAAATCCACAGCTGTGAGCCAGGAACCAGGGTATGAGCCTGAGTGATAAATCACAGTGAGGGGTCTACCATGTACCAGAAAGATCAGATCAACAATTGGACATTTTTTACTATAAAAAATTAAATAAATGACAAAAATGTCTCCCTATTTAATTATATTAATAAAATATTAATAATAAATGCATAATCATTAAAGACAAAAATATGTCTTTATTGTATTACAAAAAAAACAAAATTCATGTGGTATGTGTTAAAAAAAAAAATTGCAAAGTTGGGGCCAAACTTTGGCAAAGTCACAGATCCTCTTGAAGGGAGAGGGTTATGAAGTGGGCGGATACAGACAAGCTGGTTTGGCCCCAGTGCCGAGGCTGTAGAAATATTGGAGCTAGCGACCCCTATGATTTATATTAAGTCTGAAATTGAGGAGTTGTTTTGCGTAGAGTGTTTAAAAGTTTGGTGTCAGTTCGTAATATGTGTTGTTTGATCTGGTGAGAGAGAGACGGGAGGGTGAGGAAGGTGGAAATGCTATGCAGAGAAGAGGGAAGGAGAGGAGAGGGGCAAATGTGGAGGGGAAAGTTGAGCGGAGGATGCGAGAAAATCGAGGTGGAATGGGAGAACAGAGGATGTTAGAGGGTAGAGGTGCGATGGGAGGAATAGAGAGGAGAGGAAGAGGAGGGAGAGAGACCACTAACACCCAGATATCCATCGCTCAATAAGAAAGACAAAAGCAAAATGACTTCTTCAAATCAATGATTTGAAGGATGGACATTAAAACCTACGGACTTAGACAAAGGGGATTGTGACAAATCCTCCAAAGGCCTCGATGACAGCATTCGAGACTGTCGTGAGCTGTCAAGTATATACACTCCAGAGATGGATCTAATACATGCACTAACTGATGCTTAATAATTGCCGAATCATTAAAGTATGAGGATAGGAAGCACGTCAGTGAGTAACAAAGTGAATGGTCCTGTGAACTCGACTACAACAGCCAAGAGTAGGTCTCCCTCATGGTTTTCCGAAGTATCCTGCAGGCAGGACAGGGCAGGGCGTTTGGGACACGTTTACCTACATCTATTACTGTTCACGAAATTGCAGTAATATTTTCCTGCTGAGTTAGCAACTGTTTGTGGTTGCCTACTGTGGGGGAAAGGTGAAAGTTGTTAGCACTAGGGGGGTTACTTTATAAGTCAACACAGCTGACCGCGTCACGGACTAATGGAAAAGACACAAATCACATGCCTGTTTTCATACCAGTAGGAAGACCTGGGATGGATATAGCTACACTTTTAAGAGTCAGAGAACACTTTAAAAAGATGAAGTCAGCGTATACATATGCCAAATTGGTTAAGCGTCCATATAGCCTATCAAGTTTAGACTTGGTATAAGATATCTACAAGAAGTTCTGTACAACACGACTTAATGGGAGTTACATTAGAGCAGATAGAACTCGAGAGAGAGATAAAACGAGAGATGCCTATACTCTCTCAGATCGCTCCTCTCGCGAAGAGATCTCTACTCTCCCAGCGCGCCGCTCTCCCCATCTTCGAGCTCCTCTATCTGCAGGACCCTCTAGCTCTTATTGACCGCTCTCTGAGCTCTAAAGCTCTTCCGATCTCTCTCGTCTCTCTCTCTAGCACCTCTCCTCCTCTCCTCTCTCTCTCCTCTACTCGGACTGCTCTGTCCTCTCTCATTGCCTCTCTCCTCTCGCTCTCCCCTCTGTCCGCTACTCATCGTCTCCCGCCCCCCCCTCGCAACCTGCATCTCTCATCAGTCCGATCCCCCTCTCCAATTCCTCCATCAGCGTCCCCTCTCTTCGTACTCCTGTACTCCTCTCCCCCGTCACTCCGTCCTCCGTATCCTCATTCTCTCTTCATTCCGTCGGTCCACTCTACATCTACAGTCTCGCTTAGACCCATCCTAAACGAGGATTCGCTTCTAATTTCTCCCTTCCCGCCTGTTGTTTCCTGAGACCCTCTGCTCTGCCCTTTTAGCTACCGGAGGGAGCCACATTCCAAAATAGGTCACTGTAGGAAGGAGGAAGAAGGTGATGGGAGGATAGATATGGGGGGGCGCCGTAGCAGGGGGATACAGCGTGTTTGTCGTAGGGTTGCCGAATCCAGCCTGGTCGCACTCTCTCACGCCCGCAAACGTTCACCAGAGAATGGCAGGTGTCGATGCAGGGTTGCCCCACTACTGGTCATGATCTTACCTGCAAGTAACATAGGACGATTAGATACACTCTTAATAAATGTTCCCCGTTGTTTTAGCTGCTTGTGTGGACTATTGATTCCCGCTCTTGAGGCCAGATTATAACGAGTGCTGTTCACTGCGCTCATGATTTCTATCTGACCACCGGAAGTATTTATGTTTCCAGTTGACATTAGATGAAGGTTTAACATGGTGAAGATCTAGGATTGGTATTTGAGTTGATCTGTCGATTGGACGTAAGTATAAGCTTGACGCTTGTCATATGGGGAGCCTCACGAGTAGGGACTGTATGGTGCGCACGTACAGGATAGGCTGGGATGTACCCCTTCAAGGAGCAACAGATAGGTGGCCGAACGAAGCAAAGATACCATGACTGCCATGGGGAGTGTAGTGGCCATCCATGCGTCATACTCTCGACTCGCTCCACTTCGCCTCTGGTTAGTACTTACTGAAAGGATTAATAGTGCAAAGAGATTGTTTGATCTGGACGATGGTGCGATGGGAGGTGGTGTTAAGGAGCGTCGCCAGCCATGTCCACCACAGTGCCCGCGGACTCTGCCATAATCGCGCTCGATGGCTGGATAGTACCTTAGATAAAAATCTGAGAGCGTGTGGTGTTTAAGGGTAAAGAGGGCCGTTCGTTGTGATACAAGTGTGCATTATTAGTGTACGATTGTAAAGTAACCAGGAATAATCCTACAGTTTTTTGGTGTATAACACAGTCTCGAATTGATCCCTATCCGAATCTCGGAGTGTAGAATTGTTTTTTTTTGAGTTATTTTTATTTGACAAAATTAAGGACACATATTAAACTGGATACATCATGATTGGAGATGGTTAGTGCTGGATTAGGGTGACACGTCAGATGTTAGCACACCCAACAGGAATGGATGAAACAAGTAGTGCTGAATAATTATATTAGTGAAAATTTGTGATGTGGGAGAGAAGTGGGACCGCGCGTGATGTCCAGCCGGAACCACGTGACAGTGCCCCGGTTAACGTTACCAGTTATCCATAGCTCATATTTCAACTTGTTTAGCAAGTATGTAGCTTATCTCTCAACCTATCCAATCCTACTTCCCACCGATCCCTATAAACAACCAAGCCCGAGACCCGACATCGAACACCGAGTATTTTTGATTCCTCTTCCTCTCATTACCTGACGTGAAAATGTTGGAGCAAGGAAAATGGATTAATGATCCCTAAATAGCCTAAGTATATTTGTTTGTGAATGTATTTGTTATTGTTGGGACAGTGAGAAGAGAGGGAGTGTGTGTGTGTGTGGGGAATATTGACTTTCAGGCACTTTTGGGCCCCATTAAAATTTATCGCGAGAGAGGGTGGCAGGTTTGTTTTAGGCTACTGATTTATGTGTGGTGTCTGTGTTATGTTTGTTTCTCTGTGTTGAGTTTTGCGCGTGTGTGTGTTTTGTGGAAGAGTCAAGTTTGGTGTCATTCTTGTCCCAGATACCGTTGTTTGATGGTTTCTACTGTTGTCGAGTTTTTGTGGCTGTGGAGTGTATGTGTTGTGGAGCGGAATTTGTGGTTGTGAGAGTTTGTGTGTTTATGAAGTGTTTGTGGTGTTGGAGTGCGCCAGTTTGTGTTATGTGAGTGTTTGTGTTGTGGAGTGTTTGTGTTATGGAGTGTTTGTGTTGTTCAGGAGGGAGTCAAGTGCCGTTTGTGTATTGTGTGTAAGAGTGCGTCATGTGTAGTGGAGTGTTTGTGTTGTGGTGTGCTGTTTGTGGAGTGGTGTATGTGTTGAGTGCTGTTTGTGTAATTTATTTCTGTTGCAGGAGTGTTTTGTAGTTGGAGTGCTGTGTGTGTTGTGGAGGCAAATTTGTGTTGTGGAGTGCTGTTTGTGGAGTGTTTGTGTTGGTGGTTGTATTTGTTGTGGACGTGTTTGGTGTTGTGTGCGAGTGTTAATGTTTGTGGAGGTGCTGACATTGTGTTTGTAGAGTGGTTTGTGGATGTGGATTTGTGGTTGTGGAGTGTTGTCGAGTGTTTGTGGCTGTAGAGTGGTGTCGAGTGTTTGTTGCTGGAGTGTTTGTTGTTGCAGATGGTAGTGTGTTTATTGCTGCAGTTTGTTGTTGTAGTGATTATATTGGTGTAGTTTGTTGCTTGTTGTTGTAGTGTGTTGTGGTGAGTGTTGTGTTGTGGATGTTGTGTTTGTTGTGAGGGTGTGGAGTGTTTCTGATGTGGAGTGTGGTATTGTGGGAGAGAGCTATTTGTGGAGAAAGTTGTTTTGTTGTTGAATGTGTTTTTGGAGTGTTGGTTGTGGATGTTTTGTGATGTGGAGTGTGTTTTGTGTGAGTGTTTGTGGGCAGTTCATTTAGAGAGAGAGATGTTGTGAGAAATGCTGTTTGTGGGAGTGTTGTGATCTTGTGGTGTTTGTGGGTATGTGGATGCTGTTTGTGGAAGTAGTTTGTGGAGTGTTTTGTGTTGTGGAAACTGTGTTGTTAGTTTGTGGAGTGTGCTTTGTTGTTGAGGAGTGTGACAGTGTTGTGGATGGTTTGTGTTTGTGGAGTAGTTTTTGTGTTGTGGAAATGATAGGTTTGTGTTGTGGAGTGTGTTTGACAGTTGTGAGTGTTTGTGTTGTGAGAGTGTGGATGTTGTGTTGTGGAGTGTGTTTTGTACGGATGGAGTTCTGTTAATGTGGAGTGTTGTTTATGTGGTGATGTTTGATTTTTTTGTTGTGTGTGGATGGTTTGTGTGTGTTTGAGGTGTGTTTGTAGGGAAGTGCGATGTGTATGTGGAGTGTTTGTGTTGTGGAATGTGTTTGTGACTGTGTAGTGTGTGTTTGTGTTGTGGAGTGTTATTTGTGGAGTGCTGTTTGTGGAGTGTTTGTGTTTTGTGGAGTGGTATGTGTATGTTGAGTGCGTTAGTGAGTTGTGTTTTTTTAGTTATTCGGTCTTTGCGTGGCATTACGTTGGTGTAGAGTGGAGAGTGTTTGTTGATGTTTGTGGAGATGCTGTTTGTGTTTTGGAATTGTTTTGTTTGTGGACATTGTGGAGGTGACTGTTTGTGTTGTGGAGTGTATTGATGTTGGTGAGTGGTGTTGATGGCTGAGGAGGAAGTGGTTTTGTGTTTGGATGTTGTGTGTTGTGAAGGTGTTTGTTTGTGGGAGTAGTGTTGATGTTGGTGGAGTGTTCATGGATTGTGTGTTGTGTAGTGTCTGTTGTGGAGT
>WNGS01004946.1:17774271-17785060 GCA_020271785.1 Procambarus virginalis
TTCTGAATGATGTTCTAACTTTTGAAAGTATAGAGTACGCTGCTGTCGATATCCTATTTATATGTGCTTCAGAATAGATTAGTGTTACGACCACGCCCAGGTCTCTTTCTCGCGTCGTCACAGGTAGGCAGTTCCCCTTCATTGTGTACTGTCCCTTAGGTCTCCTATCACCTAGTCCCATTTCCATAACTTTACATTTGCTCGTGTTGAACTCAAGTAGCCAATACTCAGACCATCTCTGCAACCTGTTCAAGTCCTCCTGGAGGATCCTAAAATCCTCATATGTCACAACTCTTCTCATCAACTTTGCATCATCTGCGAACGTCGACATGTAGGACTTTACTCCTGTTAACATGTCGTTAACATATATTAGAAATAGAATTGGTCCCAGCACCGATCCTTGAAGTACTCTACTCGTTACTGTTCGCCATTCCTGCTTCTCGCCCCTTACCGTGACTCTCTGGCTCCTTCCTGTTAGGTAGTTCCTTATCCATGCAAGGGCCTTTCCTCCCACCCCCGCCTGCCTCTCTAGTTTGAATAGCAGTCTCATGTGCGGTACTGTATCAAAGGCTTTTTGGCAGTCCAGAAATATGCAGTCTGCCCAACCTTCTCTGTCCTGTCTTATCCTCGTTACTTTATCATAGAATTCCAAAAGGTTTGTTCGGCAAGATTTCCCTTTCCAGAACCCATGTTGATGTTTGTTTACAAACCTAATGTTCTCTAGGTGTGCAACCAGTCTTAGCCTAATTATTCTCTCAAGTATTTTACAGGGGATGCTTGTCAGTGATACAGGTCTATAGTTAAGTGCCTCCTCCCTATCACCTTTCTTGAAAATCGGTACAACATTTGCCCCTCTTCCAGCAATTGGGCAATTCCCCCGACATAAGTAATTCATTAAAGATCCTTGCCAGAGGCACGCTGAGGGCCTGCGCTGCCTCTTTTAGTATCCACGGTGATACTTTGTCTGGTCCAACCGCTTTAGTTGCATCCAGTGTTGTCAACTGTTTCATTACCTCCTCTGCTGTCACCTCTATATCTGATAGTCTTTTCATCTAGGGTAATCTCTTCTAACAATGGGAGCTGCTTAGACTCGGTTGTGAACACTCCATGGAAACTGGCATTCAGTGCCAGATTTCCGTGTCACTTTCTGTATATGCCCCCTCTGTTTTCCTTAGTCATGTCACTTGGTCATTCACCGGCATTTTTCTTCTTATTTGGCTGTATAGTAATTTATGTTGCTCTTTCGCTTTGATCGCAATATCGTTCTCATAGTTTCTTTCCGATGCTCTTCTTATGTTAATGTAATCGTTCCTAGCTCTGTTGCATCTGATCCTGTTGTCCTCTGTCCTTTGTCTTCTGTGCTTCCTCCACTCCCGCCTGCTGCTCATTTTTGCTTCATGACACTGTCTATTAAACCATGGGTTATTATATTCCCTCTTATTTTTTTTCCTTTACTGTTGGTATAAATCTCTCTTCGGCCTCCTGGCATTTCCGTATGACTAGGTCCATCATATCTTGGACTGTTTTTCCTCCAATTTCTTCCTCCCACTGCACTTCTCCCAGATAGTCCCTTATCCTCCTGTAGTCCCCTTTCCTGTAGCCAACTCTCCTTTCCCAGACCTCTTGTCCCTTGGTCACAAGTTTGAATTCCATCATGTAGTCAAAGACTAGGACACAATGATCAATGGCCTCTAGAGGTATTTCATGCTCCAAATTCTCGATGTCTTCTACGTTCTGGGTGAAAATCAGGTGCAATAGTCTCGGTGCATCTCCTCCTCTTTCCCTTGTGTCTTCCTTCACATGTTGTGTTAGGAAATTCCTGTCTATAACATCTACTAACTTTGCTCCCCACGTTTCTTCCCCGCCATGGGGATTCCTTGATTCCCAATTTATCTCACCATAATTTAGGTCCCCCATGACAGCAGTTTCGCCCTCATTCTGTCAGTTAATGTTGCTGCCTTCTGCAGTTCATCTATGCATGCCTTGTTGTTGTCATCATACTCCTGCCTGGCTCTTCTACTGTTTGGTGGGGGATTGTAGATTACCAAGATCACAATCTTCCTCCCATCTGCTGTCAGAGTTCCGTGTATGTAGCTTGTGCTCTCATTGGTAACCCGATTTCCCTGGTCTTCAAAGTTCCCTTCCCGCTTTATTAGGAGTGCCACTCCCCCTCCCTGTCTCTGTGTCCTCTCTTTTCCACCTGGTACCCCTCTGAAAAGATTGCATCCAAGATCATGCCATTTATTTTAGTTTCCACTATTGCAACTATGTCAGGATCTGCCTCACTCACTCTTTTTCTTATCTCGTCTGTTTTATTAGATACCCCATCAGCATTGGTGTACCAAACCTTGAGACTCTTCTTGGAAACTCTGGTACCAGAGTTTACCCTTTCTCTAGGGGTCTGGGAGGATCTGGGGGGGTGTCTGGGGGGGTGATTGGGGGGCGGGGGGATCCGGGGGGTGTCTGGAGGGTGAATGGGGTCTAGCGGAGTGCTTGGGGGGGAGGACGAATGGGGTCTTGGCATCTAGGAACGTAGGTAGGAAGGTCTGGGGTAGAAAGGCCTGGGTAGGTAAGTCTGGAATAGGAAGGGCATACTGGGTCTGAAAATGAGGGAGGGTCTGAGAGGCATAGGGGGGTTGAGAGGTAGTGTGAGCCTGCTCTTTTTATTTGTCAGTGATGGGAACATCAGATCATTTGGGAACGCATCAGACAAGGGAGTTGGGAATGGTGGGGGAGGACAAGGGGACGGGAGAGGGGGATAGTGGGGAGGACGAGGGGACAGGAAGAGGGTAATGGTGGGGTGGGGACAGGGGAGTGGGGGACGGTGGGGAGGACGAGGGGACGGGGGAGTGGGGGATGGTGGGGAGGACTAGGGGACGGGGGAGTGGGGGATGGTGGGGAGGACTAGGGGACGGGGAGTGGTTGGGAGGACGAGGGGACGGGGGAGGGGAATGGTGGGGAGGACAGGGGGACAGAGGAAGGTTGCTGTGGCTCTGCTGAGCCACAGCAACGCGTGGCCGGGTACAGCTAGTGATATATATATTTATGTTGTACCTAGTAGCCAGAACGCAGTTCTTGGCCTACTATGCAAGGCCCGATTTGCCTAATAAGCCAGTTTTCCCGAATTTCAATATTTTTCTAATTTTTGTCTTATTAAATGATAAAGCTATCCATTTCATTATGTATGAGTTATTTTTTTTAATTTCAGTTAAAACTAACGTAGATACATGACTGAACCTAACCAACCCTACTTAACCTAACCTAACCTATCTTAACCTAACCTAACATAACTAATTAAATAGAAGAGGGGATAAATAGAAGGGGAGGGGATGAATTAAATAGAAGGTAAAAGAAAACCTTCTTCTTAAATTACATCATTTTGGAGTCAGTGGTCACTCCCCGCAATACCTCAAATCTTACCTTACTGACAGGCTCCAGTATGTTTCTGTGAATAATTCAATTTCTCCCACCCTACCCATCAACATTGGTGTTCCCCAGGGCAGCATACTTGGCCCTCTCCTCTTTCTCATCTACATTAATGACCTTCCAAATGCCTCCCAACACCTCAAACCAATTCTATTTGCTGACGACACAACCTTCATTTACTCCAGTCCTGACCCGCTTACTCTTAATGTCACAGTGAATACTGAGCTAAATAAAGTCCATCTTTGGCTAACTGCCAACAAACTCACCCTCAACATTGACAAGACTTTCTATATTTTGTTTGGCAATAAATCCTCAAATCAAATAAATCTCAGGATAAATAATACCCAAATTTGTAACAAAATAGATGGCAAATTCCTTGGCGTTCTCATTGACCACAAACTGAATTTCCAGGGACACATTCTAAATATATCAAAAAAAGTTTCAAAAACTGTTGGCATTCTTTCTAAGATCAGATATTATGCACCTCGCCCTGCCCTGGTGACGCTCTATTACTCTCTCATCTATCCTTATCTCAACTATGGTATTTGTGCTTGGGGTTCTACTACCCAAAATCATTTACGTCCTCTAATTACTCAACACAAAGCTGCTATTAGGACAATATCCAACTCTGGCCCCAGACATCACTCGGTACCCCTACTCAAATCTCTGAATATGTTAGATATTAAGTCACTGCACATTCTCTTATGTGTATTATACATATATAAAACGCTGAACTGTAATGCCAATCCTGACCTTAAAAGCTTCATTGAAGGTTGTAACAGAACCCATGAGCATCACACCAGAAACAAATACCTTTTTGATATTCCAAGAGTACGACTTTATCAAACTAGAAATGCTCTACAAATCAAGGGACCCAGAATGTGGAATGACCTTCCCAATCATGTTAAAGACTGTACCTCCCTCAACCAGTTTAAGATAAAAAATTAAGCACTATCTAATTAACTCCCTGTAACCTACCTTACCCCTATAATGTCAACCCATGTCTGTTATTTTTAAACAATGCTGTTTGTCGACCAAATTGTATTTTTGCTGTTTTTCTGCCATGTTCCCCCTTTTTTATTTTTACATTTTCTCAACACATTTTATACTTTAATCTCAATTAGTATTAAGTTTTAGTCTTTAGTGTTTTTCCCGCCCGAAACGCTTTGCGTAATAGTGGTTTTAGGCATTGTATGTACTAGCTCTATCTATAAATTCATCAATATTTGTATCACCCCTTGAATGTATGTACTTTACCTGAATAAACATTTGAATTTGAATTTGAATTTGAAATAATTTATGTTCTTAACATAAGAATATTATTTAAAATAAACCAATTGGAAACAATTGATTGAAAATAAGGAAAATCACTCGGTCTATTAGGCAAATCGGGTCTTGCATAGTAGGCCGAGAAGTGCGTTCTGACTACTAGGTACGATATATATATATATATATATATATATATATATATATATATATATATATATATATATATATAATAATATATATATATGTAATATATATATATGTGATATATATAATATATATATGTAATATATATATGTGATATATATAATATATATATGTGATATATATATATATATATGTAATATATATATATATATATATATATATATATATATATATATATATATATATACATATATATATATACACATATATATGCCGCGGCGACACACAGAGAAAGAGACAAGTCAGCCAAGTATAGGCAATTAGATCATCGGTACAACTTCGTTCCAATAGGGTCTGAGACCCTAGGCCCATGAGGAGAGAGTGCAAGAAGGTTTCTTAAGCATCTTGGTTCCAAGCTCATTGACACCACAAGAGACCCTAGAGCGGCAAGTTTTCTCTTTCAGCGCCTCAGTGTCGCGATCCAGAGGGGGAATGCTCGCTGCATCCTCGGTTCCTGCCCAACGTCGGAGGAGTTCGAGGAAATCTACAGCCTCTAGGAAGCGAACTATTTTTGTGTCCTCTTAATGCTCATTTTTTGTATACAATCAGATATGTAACTGTATAACCTTGCTTAATAAAGTGTACACCATAAAAAAGGGGGGTGGTAGGAGAAGCGAACACCCTCATGTATTCAGAGTTAAATGGCAAGTTTTTCCCTGAATGCTCTGTGTTCCCTTCTCTGAGGCTGTGGGTCCCTATAATTGCACCAGAGGTGGTACCCCCCTACACACATATATATATATATATATATATATATATATATATATATATATATATATATATATATAATATAAATGGGAGGTAAATGTAACGGCACAAGTAAGTGTAATTATGTACTATTTCTAACAGTCAGGAAATGTACTTATTACACTTAGTATTAAAACGTACTGTCATATTGCTGGGTTGCAGCAGCAATATGCTGTTACCCTATTGTGTATGAAAAATTACACAATGTAGATCAAAAACTATCTATAAGTTCATCTAATATTCCCATCTCACAAGAAGATTAGTCATACATGGAATCAAGGGAGAAAATACCTGCTTCAATGTAAAAACAAATCAACGCTGACTAAACAACAGTTTAACAATTTTCACAAGAGCTAAGCACTGGATCATGGACACATTGTATTATAATTACTCTTACCAGTTTCTACATGATTCCTCTCAAACAATGTCTTTTTTTTTTAACTAGCCCAGATTCATACAGCAATGTGCTGCTACCGTATTCTGTATGAAGGACCACACTGTGTAGGTCAAAAACCAGTTACAAGCTCATCCAACATCGACCCCACCTCACAGGACGACCAGCCATACATGGATGATTACCTAAGTTATCGTTTTAAATTGGGCGAATTTTACTTTAGTTAGGCAGTACTAAGGAATAATCGACATATTTCAGTTAGGTTTGGCTGCTAAGTTAGTTTTGGTTCAATACATATAAAATGCATATCATAAATGTTGAATTAAATATATCTTTCAATGCATAAAAATAATTATATCAAATGAATTAATATACCAGATAGTGTACTTGGCACTGCCTGGATCCATCCCAAAAGGTTGCGCCAATTGAGTATTGGGCGGCCCAGCCTCTTAAAATGAAAGTACTTATAGTAACAATGTTGTAGATGGTTCAAATATGGACGTGATGGACCAATAGAAAGTACATTTTTGCATTATTGATTAGGGAGAAACCGGACGTTTTTCTATTTACTGCTAAAGAAATCTAACCAGCCTAGACCTAATACATACTATCTGAAGCCTAATGTGTAAGTTCAACACTGAAAGTTTTTAGTTAGTTAGTTTAGTTCATTTATTATGCACCCCATACCCATCTTGTGGGCGGTAGTGGAAAGTTACAGAGGCACATAATGGGCTCAGGGACTGAACCCCACAATTCATTTAGCTAAGCAAGTTACAATGTATTTAACATTTTTCAGTTCAACACTGGGCAACAAAAATAATTCCGGAACTATGTCAACTCTAATACCAGGACAGGTTGAGGGTCACAGGGCTAACAACACTGCAAGCCAGACATGATAGGGCTGGTATCGAAAACGTTCAAAATACTGAACAATTTGGAGGAATGTTGATCCGGACAACATTTTCAAAAGGTCAGATGTAACGCAGACAAGGAAGGAGTAACGGTTTCAAGCTTAAAAAGCTAAGGTGTAAGACTGAAAACAGGAGATGCTTTTTCAACCAATGGGTTATAAATCCATGGAACCGCCTGTTTACCTTGGGAAAAGTACATACATACAAAATGAGTTACAAGCTCATTTTGAGTTAGAAATGTTGGATTTCTAGTGGGCCGCGGGTAAATTAAAGTAAATATTTATGTCTACCATAAAATTTATTTTTCGTTTTCTTTTTTAAATAAATGAAGAAGATGTACGTAAGTAAACCTCATACCCACCCTTAAGATATTTATTCAGGTAAAGGTACATACATTGAAAATGAGTTACAAACATAATGTTGGATTAATAAATAGAGCTAGTACATACAATGCCTGAAGCCACTAATACGCACAGCTACGTGAGGTGAATACAGCGTTTCGGGCAAACACCCGAAAAACGTTAAGCTAAACGTTTCGTTAAAAAAAACGAAAGAATCTGCAGCCTGATAAAAATATTAATATAAGAACTTCAACAAAACCTTCTAGATTTGAGGCAAAGTTAAATCTACACTAGTTATATAATTCATTAATATAATTCATATTCATCTTCATAGTTTCCTACCTTGTTGCTTTAAAATTGCGCTGTATCTAGTGCTACCCAATCTCCCAATCTTTATGTACCTAATCCAAACAACTTTACCATTGTGATCATTGCTGTCTTCTTATATGTGCTATCAATTTGCTGTATGGTGCCTATTAATCTTGTTTAAATTACCAATCAAGCTGTCAATGCAATTAATCAGAGCTACCAATGTGCTTTAATATACCTACTAATCTCTCTCATCTCATTTTTTTCTTGCAATGTATCTGTTATCATTTTATTAATTCTACTGGAATTTACCTACATAAAATTATCTGTTAGATTAAGGACCTGCCCGAAACGCTGCGCGTACTAGTGGCTTTACAAGATTGTGAATACCATGCTATGTACGTATCCTCACAAACCTAATGTACCTTCTTGTATATAAATAAATAAAAATAAATAAAAAATAAATATTATTATTCCATTTATCATCAAACTATCATGCTTCGTAATTTATTGACATGGATTATCTAGCAATATAAATATTTCTAGATTGTTATCTAGTTTCTAGTTCTGTTATCTAGCAATAACAGCTCTGTTCGGTCATATATAAGGGAGTTAAGAGTAGACATAACTCTTCCTTTGAACTGGGCACACCTCAGGAAGGAGTGCTCAGCCCTACGTTATTCGATGTGTTGATGCGTAGACTGGTAGCTGACATACCTATACAACTCGATGAGCAGCCCATCCTCCTAGGGTTTCCCAACGTAAAGAAACTGTCATATTAGCGTGCCCTCTCCTAACCTTCCAGAGGACCCAAAACAGAAAACGGAACAGTATGTCAGTTTTGCCAGCCGCAACCATTTTCTAGTACGACGATTTTTGGCCTCAGGTAGAGTATACGTCAAAATGCGACGTTCTATTAGGAGGACGGGTTGCGATGGAGCTGTCAACTGCGCCATTGTAAAATGTGGTAACCGGCAACAGACTCTACTTGATATACTTGCAAATTGATATATTAAATGTGGGCTTATCGTTTCTACAGAAAAAACTTGGACCCTATGCCCCAAAAAACAACAGTCCCCTGTTTTTTTTAAGTTAATGATCAGCGGCATTAAAAATACCTCCGAGCGAATATTAAGTGATATTGCAAGCCAATTACACCTTAGGCTTAAAGAAAGACTAAAACATCTAATAATAATAGAAAGCACACTGGTATTAATGTTAAATATGCTAGATTGTTCCATATAATGTTCACTAGGTCCCCTTGTGGACTTGATGTCCTCAGCACGAAATTAGGAGTTTCAGGAGCCGAAACTCCCAATTTCAATTTCTTTATAAAGCACCCCATACGCATCCCTTGGGCGGTGGTGGAAAGGGTTCCAGAGGCACACTGAACCCCATAATTCGTTTAGCTAAGCAAGTGACAATCTTTTGAAGCTAATTACACAATTGTTAATGTTAAATACACATGTACATATATATACAATAATTTACACACATACATATAGATATCAATAAACTTTTTATATCACAATTGATTCAACAAGAGGGTCACAACAATCACTATACAGGCACTGTACATCTATGGTGAGTCACGAAGTTACTAGTCTTGCTCCACACTCACCCAACTAGGTGGGCCACCATATGTGACCTTTACACACGAACTTCTGTGCAAAGATTATGAGAGGTCCAGCATCACTAGTACTACGTAAGAGACAGACTGACTGGTGCTGTTTGCAGGCGAGAAACTGTAAAGTACTGCAATTAGATTAATAACATGACCACAATTTTGAGGCAAATTGAAAACCGTAACTAGTTCACCACAAATGTAAATGGTTAAGCTTAAAAGAAACATATTGCGGGTCAAGTCCTAAACCCATTATGTGGCTGTGACTATTCTCCCACCGCCCACAGGATCCTTATAATAAATGAGTTTAACTAACGAGGCTATTGCCCTGTGGTGACTCTTTTAATTAATGTAAAGACAAGCGGTGCTAAACCCGGCTTACTTAACGACGCAGGTAATGTCCACAGTGGTTCCTGAAACAAATTTCATCTATTTACTTGAAATACTAGAGTTAAAATTTTCTGTAAAAGTTACCTAAATCTTAAAATAAAAGTTTGCATACTTCAGTATTTGTTGTTTTTAGTCATTAATGCTACAGAGGGACGCGAGGGCTGTTATCCACACTGGCGCGTTATCTAGCAACTTCCGGATGAGCTCCAAATAACGCTCAGATTGTCAGATATGGAATGTATTTCTTCCTACCTCTGGTTGTGAGAATGTTACATGTGAAGCGACCCCAGGTGGCCAGGAGCATGTGTTGACGCAGCTCCTTTCAGATTCACATTCTCTTAGGTTCTTATTAATGCTCAGACGTGGGTCCTGGCTATTACAGTAACGCATGATCTACCTAGTAAATAGTAATGCAGGTCATCCTGACTAGTAAGTGACGTAGGATTTTCCACGTACAAAGTGACGCAGGTTCTTTCTAAAATGAGAGGCCGGTTCTACTACTACGGTGCCGGAGGATCTTCCTAGTAAATAGTGACGCGGGTCCTTGATAGCACAGTTACGAGGATCATTGCTAGTACGGTGAGGAGATGATGAGGACGTCTACCACACCCCTTCTCTTCCTCCAGACACTGCTGTCGTCCACGATCCTTGTAGCAACGTTCGAGATTCAGCATGGTAAACATTTCATCTAACCTCTTGTGAAGTTTATATACAAATGTTTCTAACAGTTTGTTTTACAAAATGTGTAGCCTATAGCGTAAGTGAACATAAACATTGTAAAAATAAGGGTGATATGTGTGGCGCAAGATGCCAGGACGACGTAACATGCTTTGAAAATCAGCTACGAATTGAGTGAACCAATTTAACACTTGTTCAAGAGGACCGAGAAATGTACTTGGCATTTGTATACTTACTCTGGAGCAGAGGTGGGCAACCTAAAAAAGGTCCCCCCCCCTGGTCATGGCTGTGGTCATTCGACAACATTTTAAATAATATGAAATTTTCGGTAATATTTATTTCAGAATTCATGATATTTCAATATCAAATATAATACAACGCCTAAAGTTAACAGAAAACAGTATAATATAATATATATATATATATATATATATATATATATATATATATATATATATATATATATATATATATATATATATATATATATATATAT
>WNGS01004946.1:17786060-17797790 GCA_020271785.1 Procambarus virginalis
AAAAATACTATACATCTTAAAAGTAAAAAACTTAAAGACAATAAGAATAATGATCTATACAAATTTAAGCTACATTTATAGCATATAGTAAGCCTTTCCAGAGAAACTGAAAGTTGCTTTTTTATATGCAGTTTTTCTTCATACTTTTATTTTCTTTGCAGTACGTATACTGTATTTGTTTAAAATATATTAAAGATTTTCTTTGTAGACGTGCTTTACCATGCTGAATAGGGAATACAAATATGTTTTCTCTTCCCTGTGGCATTCATAGGATATTTATTACTCATCCACATTAAATTAATGTTATTAATTTCACGACAAAATAAACACCTTTACCCTTCACAGGGGTAAAGCTTCATTAGTTGTACATTTTTAATGTTTACTCGAGTCTTAGATGATATATTTATTAATAGTCTATCGTAATATGACTATACTGTACTGGTAATAGTATGACAATGACATTATTTTACTATACAGTATATATTTATAGGAGAAAATATTGTATTCCTATAGTAAAAATAATTGAAATACAGTAATGTGTTTGATAACTGTCCGGAAGCATGCCTCTAGTACGAATTTGTACTCGATAACAAATGTAAACAACTAAGGTTTATAACAGATATCTTAAGAATTAAATGAAAGTTACACCAAGCAAATTTAACATATAAAACGTGTGGAGCTAAATCCAAGCAATCGTAAATTAAGGATTTCTGCCACCTCTTGGTTGTAGGACAAATACTTTTGGAAGCAGGAGCCTATCCACCATATCCAAAACATAGTCACCCCAACTTATTGTTATAAAAGTAAAGATTTTGGTTGTATTTTTCACCCAAGATACACTAAATTCACCTTTTTTATGTTGTAGGAAAATGTTTAGTATGAAGTTACATGGGCTATTTAATATGAAGATTCAGGTTATTTTTTTAACTGTCTAAAATATTTTTTAAGGAATTTAAATGGTTGATTTCAAAAAAAGATACTGCTATTTTTATTGTTAAAAGTGCAGTACAAAAAATGAGTGCAAATATAACAAATGGATGTGCAGTCAAATGTTAACTTGCAGCCAAAGGGTTAATAATCTCGGTGGGTACATATCTTATATTTAAGCTATATTGTAGTTATAAATGGCTAGAACCCTACAAAAACCATGCGTCTTGTTTCTTAACATTCCATGATGTCATATTACAGTAAAGTGTAAGTGAAAAAATAAGATAATTTATATTGCAATAACAATAAATGGGTACTTTCTCTATAATGAGTAATTTATATCATTGAATACAAAAAATCCATATTTAATCAGATTTCCAGAATATCTTGAGCTCATTGAGCACACAGTGGATTAGTTACTGTATTGTAAATAAATATAATGTTAGTTTAGGGGTAATCATACTGATTTTAATGTACCTTACCTTGTGGTTACCTTGTGATGATTTCAAGGCTTAGCGTACCCTACTGTTTTGTAATTTTAGGTGTTAAACTGGCATACAATTCTGCAAGGTTTGGCAAACCCCTCTTTTCCTTCTTTTGCGGTGTTAGCCAATATCCACACTCGATGTTCCCCCTCACACTGAAACACTTAATAGATGTAATTGGCTACATCAGCTCTATAAATCTGTTTACATATTAAACGTTCCTCTGGTACCAACAAGAGGAAACCCAATTTCTTTACCCCTCCATGCTCGTCCCACCTGTGTTTGATCCTTCTGATCCGTAAACGTATTCCTTATTCCGACTTTTACCCAGTTATTCATGCCTCCATCCTTGCCCGCTGGCAGAGTTGTTGGTCTTCTGTTATTGGTAACAAACTGCGTACTCTTAAGAGTCGTGTGTCCCAGTGACCTTCCTCCTGCCACCATAACCGGCGGTGGGAAACAGCTCTGGCTAGGTTACATATTGGCCATACCCGTTTAACTCACTGTCACTTAATGGAGCGCCGCCCTGCTCCTTATTGTCCACATTGCATTGTCCCTCTTACGGTCATGCATATCCTTATTGAATGTCCTGACTTCCAGGACGAGCGTGTGTCTTGTTTTCCGACTGTCCCCCGCGGTCGCTTGTCCCTCGATAGAATTCTTGGCGACTCGGACACTTTTGATATCGTTCGCCTTATGCGTTTCTGTTCTCGTATTGGCATCCTTGGTGATATTTAGCGCCCTCTGATTATCCCGCACATTTGATGGCGCTACATAGCCTTCCCGGTTTGGTGCCTTCTATTGATAATTACTTACTTGATCCTTCTGATGCAAATGAAGTGATTGTAGCTTAAGCTCTCCTACTCCCTCCAATACTTTTCCTTAGTTCCATCTTCAATGACTCGTGTTGTTTTCCCGCCTAGAATTCGATCCCTCTCTTTCTCCCGTCCCATCCCAAATCCTTATCCTGACCCCTTCCAAGTGCTAAATAGTCATAATAGCTTGGCACTTTCCCCTAATAATTCTCTCTTCCCCCCCCCCCCTCCATCACTACTTGCATTGTGGCCTCCACCAGCTCGACTTCCCTCTCAATTAAATTTTCCCTTACCTCGAGATTCTCATTATAGTGATTATGATTTAGCATAATGCCCCATTTGTCTTGCCTATTTTCTGCTTGATTCCAATGAACTCAGTAACGTGACCGAAACAACCCATACGTGATATGAAAGTGATGTTTCAGTCCGTCCTGGTCTATCATAGTGGTTGTGTCAGTGTTGAAGATACCAGTTATCAGAAAATGTAGGAGGTCTGTTATTATTATTATTTTTTTGCAAGTTGTAGTATTAATAGGACTGAAATATTCGCTTTGAAGAATAAGAATATAAATGTTAAATACGCAAGGCGATGAAGAGATAGCCAGCAGGAAGTGAAGTGGATGATTAATGTCTGTGTGTGCCTGGGTATGTCTGCCAGCTTGTCCCATGGTGTCCCTCTCCCAGCATGTCCCATGGCATACCCCTGCCAGCGTGTCTCATGGCGTGCCCCTGCCAGCGTGTCCCATGACGTGACCCTGCCAGGATGTCCCATGGTGACCTCTGTATATACTCATTTTTGTTAACCCAAAAACTGTTCTATCACATGATGGAAAATGATAAACCAACCATAAGAAATAAAATTAATACAGGCTGTGCTCAAGTAAGGTACATTTTGTATAAAATCAAAAACAATTTTTTATTTCCAATTACATAATAAATATAGTACTTCATATTACACAAAACTACTGTACTGTAGTTCTTCAAAATACCATTTGACTTCATTTCCAGAAAAAAACTGGCGAGATCACCAGAGGACACTATACCACACCTGTAAGGATTGCAGGTGTAGCAGTTCCTCTAGGCTAGTAGCTCTAATGGTTCAGAAGATCACTGATAGAATAATATTTGTGTATGGGCACAAGTCAGTATAGCACATTCCATGGATTAAATTGAGCTAGAGAAATTATACTAAATGTAAAATAAGGTTATGATTTGTCATTTGTAAAATTAAGTTTTGCAACAACCTATGTTTTGGATATCCCAAGAAAGGGCCTCTGTAGGATATTGGACTCTTGGGGCTGTACACTGGTTGTCAGACGTGGGTTCGTAAATCTTTTTGTGAACCAGGCTCGTCGTCCAGCACTTTCTAATAGTGGAGGCTTCCACTACCTTATATGCAATAAGATACAATTGGTTATGAAATTACATACATTGTAATAAATCCTGAAGGTTTCCATAGATCACTTAGAACAGCTGAAAGTAACCAGCAAGCTTCCCATCAGACCAAATGATGACCATCCTGCCAAGTAAGAAGCAAGCTGGGCCCAATACAAGGTCAGGTGAATTCATGTATAAGACGGTCGGAGACGGCCCTCTCGCGCACGGGAGACATCTCCTGTCCACGAGGCTAACCATAGCCCGTGCTTCTTGCCCCGCTCCTGTGCCAGGTAAGTTACGGGCTCACCATAGCCCGTGCTACTTAGAACTTGTTCCGAGTTGCTGAATCTATAACAACAACAACCCTCTCGCGCGGGAGAGATCTCCCGTCACGCAGGGTGCAGTCGCACCTCCACAGATCTCCAGTATCGGCTCTTGATACTGGTAATGACTCAAAAGGGCCACCTTTTGGGTGGCTTAATCTTCATTCATTCATCGGCCCTCTCGGGTGGCTTCATCAATCAATCAGCATCGCCCGCTGGCTAAAGAAAGGCCCAGAGATACTTCAAGATCCTGCGGGCTACTTATGTCACCTATTGTGGTGGCTTAATCTTCATCAGTCAATTTCAAGATGTTACACGACTAAAGACCACATTCACTCCAAATATCTACCACCTACGGGCTACTCATGCCCGTTATCTTGAGGTTATCTTGAGATGATTTCGGGGCTTTAGTGTCCTCCACCCCCAGGAAGCAGCCCGTGACAGCTGACTAACACCCAGGTACCTATTTTACTGCTAGGTAACAGGGGCATAGGGTGAAAGAAACTCTGCCCATTGTTTCTCGCCGGCGCCTGGAATCGAACCCAGGACCACAGGATCACAAGTCCAGCGTGCTGTCCGCTCGGCCGACCGGCTCCCCGTGCCACCATTTGTGGCTTAGTCGTCATCAATCAATCAATAGCATCGCCAGTCTAGTTCAACTTCCACACCAGAAGCTACAAGCCTTACTACGGAGCATGCAATCTCTGCTTCATTCGATCTCCATCCCCGACCTCGCTCAAGTTCTGCTCTCGGCTTCATTCCAGCTATCCTTTCCAGGCCTCGCACAATGGTCTTATCCTCCGGTCACCTTCAGCATTACGTCCTATATGACTCGGCCAACACGTCATACCATTTCAAATATTTAACTGTTGTAACCGTACTATATTAAATAAACAAGAACTATCATACTCTGAATATACTCGCCCAAAATCATGTGTGTTACAACCATCAAAGACATGGAAATGTCCTCAAGCCGAAGAGATCAAGGCTCGGTGTTTGAAGAAAGTTGGAACATTCATCTTACTATATTGCTGATGTCGAGCGAAACAATATATGGATTTTTTTTAATAATTGAAAGTAGTAAACATTCAGTAAAATAACACAAAATGAATAAACAAGACCTGATTGCACATGAATAAAGTGTACAGAAGGAAATGAACATTAACTTGTAGCGAAAATGTTATAAATGGGTGAAGCACAAAAAAACTAAAATTACGCAGTAGGAAGAGACGTAAAATGTGGGGCTCCATAGGGGGTGGGGTCAGGCGTGCCCCACTTTTTTTTTGATCTTCCCAAGCTAATTGTGCTTGTCTCTACAGGTCAATATATACGTCTTTCCAATTAAATTCATATATATTTAACTAATATCTGGAGAGGAAGTTGAAGAACGAAATGAACTGTGGCTGATGTCAGACCCGGTACTGTTGTGTTCATTGGTGTAGTGGTGGTGCGGGTCCGCTTTAATGTTACTCTCATCTATCTCCTCGTACAAGTGTTCGGGGCTGGGTGTGTTCATGCGATCCTTTTTCTTTGTCTCTCTCTCAAGTGTGGCTGGCTTGGTGGGCTCAATGGGCTCCACATAAGAAGGCATCGAGGTCAAGGTCATTATTGGTCTTGGCGGGATGTGGCGGTTGATGGTCTTTTCGCGCCCATACTGGAAAAGGAGGAATTGCGATTTAGTTATGTTTACTGTTTATAAAATAGCTAATGTAGGGGACTAGTTTTATTTTCCGGATTTTCACTTCTTAGCATACTATAGTGTGTGTGTTGGAAAAGTGTAATAGACGAACCCATACCTTGTATATGACGAAGAACGTCAAGAGGGCGAGGAGGAGGATGGTAACCCCTGCTGTTGTCGACGTGCCCACGGCCACGCTCCTCGAGACACACCAGAGCTCCTTCTCGTCACCTGTCCAACCAAATAGGTATTGTAGTTTAAGATTCATCAACTCTGAACAAAACGTTTCAAGTAACACAGGCTATGGTGAGCCCTTAGTAGACTTACCTGGCACAGGAGCGAGGCTGTAACTTGATAGGTATTGTTCTATAGTTATCTTTGTATTACAGTATCCTCGTGGCACAGTGGTAATACATTCGCTTCACGAGTGTTTGGCCTGGGTTTGTATCCTGACCGAGAAGGATTGACTAGGCGCTAGTCCTTAATTGTACGCCTCTGTTCACCCAGCAATGAATGGATACCTGGTTGTTAAGCAATTTGGCGGATCGTATTCTAGGGAAAATTAGGATTTACAACCTGCCCGAAACGCTATGCGTGCTAGTGGCTTTTAGTATAAGTAAGTTTATAAATTGTACCCCGCTGAATATCATTAGTTAGCACAATGCTTGTTTAACTTTTAAGCCTAAATTTTATTAAACAAAATTACCAGTTCCCGTTCAACAGTTGAATCCCATTTGCCTGCAGGATACGTACGTAGCTCGACATTATAGATAATAACATTTCGGACAGTCATGCCCAGGGTAAGAACAAAATTCCTCTTATAGGTGATTTCTTATGTAATTGGAACATTCACAAAAATTATATGAAGGTGATAATGTTATGGTATAAAGGAAAAAAGTTTTATTTTTTAATTTATAATTAACTTTTGCTTGACAAGCGCAGGAATACCATATGCCCTTGAATGTTTTTGAATTATTAATAGTATTATGATTGTTGATTTGACAATTTATGAGGGTTTGAACATGAGGGAGAAGCTGAAACTCCCATACACGTGTGAAAGAAATGTGTAGCTGAACACGACTTTCAGTGGAAAAGTCACGAGAGATCAAACTTCACCTGTACTATTTAAGAGACAAATTGATTAGCGCTGTTTGCAGTCGAGAAAGTGTTGCCAACGCAGCGGGCAACCTGTATGCGAACTGGTTGAGTAGAAGTGCTACCAACCTCATGAAATTTAATACTGTAATCCTATTATCAGCTAATGATATTCCACTATTTATGTACCCTGAAATACAAGTGTCATACACGCCTATCAGCAAAAAGAATAAGAATCCAGTACTTCTCAAAGCAGCATCACCTGACACTATCGATTCCTTTATAAATAACTGGAGGTACCCAGTTGTGCTCGGGTCTCTACCCATATCCCCTTTTCCTTCCATCATCTCCCTTCTTCCTCTCCCCTCTTCCATCGCTCTTTCCCAGATACTAGGAATATTGTAACATCCATTAGAAATAACATAATACACAGATCATGAGTTTCAGAAACGCATTTGTATGAATACCATCTCACATAGGTGTTGTCAAGCGTAATGTCCATACGGACATGGCAGCTAAAGCTGTATGTGATAAATCTAAAATTGAGTTGAACCTAGGCATTCCACTCGTAAAAGCCTCACTATTTCCGGAAACTAAGACTGACAAAAGCAATCACTGACACTCAAAGGGCAGAAAGCACTAGTATAAAAGAGATATATGTTCAGAACCGAGAACTGTAAGTATGGACAGCACACAGTATTCACATACCTGCCCTTCTTCCTCATTTCCTATTGATCACCCATCTGCATTCTGTCCTGTCAATTATTTAACTATCCCGTGGCCTTGACCACATGGTCTCGCCCACAACTTCCTACCGGTCACTAATTTACCTTCAGTTCTAACCCATGCTAATTTCCCATAAACTCTTTCCTCTTTCCGTGAATGGCAGTCACCCATTCGGCAACTGTGCCCACTACATGCAGCCTGTGGAGAACATGAAATATAGTGATTTAAAAACACATTAGATGCTCCTCATCATTTATGAAAGTTTCGCACTCCAGTGTTCTGCAATGTGTAAATTGAAAATATAACTGACTTACGCTTCACCTTCCAAGAGTGACTTACGTGTGGGTATGTGAAGATGCTCCACCAGCAGGAAGCTGTCAGAATTACGACCCCTCACCCTCACCTTGCTGGGATAGCACGCTACTTTGGTCGTCAACAGCTCGTCGCCTTCACTCTCAACCTGCAACACAAATATGGTCTCTACTACATCCTTATGCAACTATAAGTATAACTTTAGTATCGCACAAAGGTTAGCTCTAATTAAACCAAATTATATTCATGTTTAATTTTGTTTGCTGCTACACATTACCAGTCGAATGATGCTTCACCAAGTATAACAACATATGTATCACATTCAGCGACAAAAGTATTTACTGTTGACCGAACTGTTTAATAATATTGGCTACTACTAAATCACGCGTGCACAAATATTCACAAGATATATAATTCTTTCCTTCAGTAACTTAGCAACGTTCCTGTATGTACATTCCTTAGCAGTTACTGTATAGTGAAACCTCAAATTCTCTTATGTGTTTTCATATAATAGCTATGTATAGCTTACAGTATTCAGTGATATAAACACACGTGAAGATCGTTTACCTTGAGCAGTGTGTGGGAGTCTTCGGAGAGGATGGTGAAGGCGAGGTACCGGCGCCCAGGAGGCAATGCATCAGCAGCCTCGTCCGACGCCATCACCATAGACCCTTCACGCAGACCAAGCTGGAACTCCGCCCCGCACACGTTGAAGAATGGCTTGTGGTTCTTCATGGAAAACAAAGTCAAATTTATACGCTTCTCCAAAGCAGCTGCATCAGTGTTCATAAGTACATCCACAACTTGACTGCCTTCAATTCTCCACACGGGAGTGTTTGGTGAACACTGTCGAGTGAAGTTACCATTTTTTATGGAAAGTTTTGATACAATACAATCAATCGGGCTGGGCTCATGCAGCCAATTCAGATTATTGTCATCATGTAGAGTGAGGTTATTCATAAAGCCTAAGCGGAACCTTGTCCAGCCGATCACTTGCACAGGGGTAGGCGTAACAAAGTCTTCCTGGTTATTTGATCGATACCTAAGTAGTGAAACGTTGCTGGGAGTCAAGTTCAGGTAATCATACTTGTTAGTGTCTTCACAGAAGATGTATGCTGTCACAGTATGTTCCTCAGGACGAGCCAGGCTGAGGAACTCGAATGTGTCGAACGTTATGTTGGTCTCTATGTTATTCAGCACCAAACAATCTGAAGAACCGACAGATACCATTTTTAAGTAAAAAATATTAGCACCACCAGGAAATAAAAACCTTCCCTATCAAGAGAGATTAAGTTGTAGAAAAGCATAGTATGATTGACGTATGAAAATGGATAATGTGTTAAAAATATCAACACGAAATAATAGATACAAATTACAAATGTTTAAATTCAGTAAACACATGGAAAATATTACATTGGAAAATGGGGGTAGCTTATTTATGGAAGAAATTAACGGGTAACAAAATAGACGTGGGATCACTAGATTGTTTCAAGCGAAGATTATATATATGTAATAAATAATATGCATGAGTTCGGTTGGGTATAAAATGAACCTATCTTATATAATAATAATAATCCTGCGGTTTCTTTCATTCTTAAAGGGAAAGAAGGCATTCTTAAAAAAAATATCAGTTACCCAAAATGCCAAAATATATGACAATCAGACCCTACAAATCATGATTTAATCTTGCACTATAGTTTGGGGAAATTGGGTTGTACAGCGCGCTAATCTAGTGCCGACTGAAGTCTGAAAATAGCAGGCGAATTTGGAGTCAGGCATACTCGGATGGCGCCGATTAATCTTGTGTTGGTAAAAACATAGAAGGTGGGTACATTAAGCTGCAGAGAGAAGGTTCGCTTAACTGGTAGGGTTTATCAGTGTTTTATTTTCTCGCAGAGCAACAAAACTAGAATAGTTAACTGACGAAGCCGTTGATTTAAGACCACATTCAAAATTCAACTAGAAAACTGGTCAAGAAATATCCAGTCAAGGCTATAGATATGCTGACCGTCAAAACAGGTAGTGGTACTATCTAGGGATAATATGCGATCTTTTTAAACATGACAAAAATAAATCGTTATCGCACGCACACGTGCCACATTTTTTGGTGTGTAAATTGGAACACTGGAAACAGGAGACATACGTAACGTTGAAGACAGCTACTGTAGTCCCAGTATACGGAAAGGATGACAAGCAGGATCAGGCACTGGACAGGCCAGTATCCCAAACGTGTATACTATGCAAAGCGATGGATTGATTGGTAACTGTTTGACAGCCTAAAATAACGTACCTCAATTCGATGGAGATCACGAGAAAAAGCTATAGCACGTCTATTTGTGCTATTGAGAAGGATCTTTTGTAACACACCACCAACACATTTTCGGGGATGGTAAACCTTGCCTTACAGGTCTAATAGAATTCTATGACCAGGCTATGAAAAAGAGAAGGGGTGAGGAGACTGCATATCTTTGGATTTCCACTATAACCTAAAATTCTCTGGGTATGGGTTAACGTCGCTAGCATCGATTCAATGTAGATAACGTTGATTCAGCGCGTCGATAAAGTTTATTCAACTTCGATAACGTTAGTTCAGCGTCGATAACGTTGATTCAGCGTCGATATTTTGCCCACTAGGAAAGAACGGGAATTAGGGGGAGAGAATGGGAGGGAAGGAAATAAAGACCCGGTCACCGCTGGTACCCTATCTAGTGTACGTTGTATATAATATATATATATATATATATATATATAATATATATATATATTATATATATATAATATATATATATATATATATATATAAATTGTACAGTTTTCTGTTAACTTCAGGCGTTGTAATTATATTTGATATTGAAATATCATGAATTCTGAAATAAATATTAGCGAAAATTTTCATATTATTTAAAATGTTGTCGAATGGCCACAGCCATGACCAGGGGGGGGGGACCTTTTTTCAGGTTGCCCACCTCTGCTCCAGAGTAAGTATACAAATGCCAAGTACATTTCTCGGTCCTCTTGAACAAGTGTTAAATTGGTTCACTCAATTCGTAACTGATTTTCAAAGCATGTTACGTCGTCCTGGCATCTTGCGCCACAAATATCACCTTATTTTTACAATGTTTATGTTCACTTACGCTATAGGCTACACATTTGTAAAGAAACTGTTAGAAATATTTGTATATAAACTTCACAAGAGGTTAGAGTTAGATGAAATGTTTACCATGCTGAATCTCGAACGTTGCTACAAGGATCGTGGGACGACAGCAGTGTCTGGAGGAAGAGAAGGGGTGTGGTAGACGTCCTCATCATCTCCTCACCGTACTAGCATGATCCTCGTAACTGTGCTATCAAGGACCCGCGTCACTATTTACTAGGAAGATCCTCCGGCACCGTAGTAGTAGTAGAACGGCCTCTCATTTTAGAAAGAACCTGCGTCACTTTGTACGTGGAAAATCCTACGTCACTTACTAGTCAGGATGACCTGCATTACTATTTACTAGGTAGATCATGCGTTACTGTAATAACCAGGACCCACGTCTGAGCATTAATAAGAACCTAAGAGAAGTGAATCTGAAAGGAGAGCTGCGTCAACACATGCTCCTGGCCACATGGGGTCGCTTCACATGTAACATTCTCACAACCAGGGGTAGGAAGAAATACATTCCATATCTGACAATCTGAGCGTTATTTGGAGCTCATCCGGAAGTTGCTAGATAACGCGCCAGTGTGGATAACAGCCCTCGCGTCCCTCTGTAGCATAATGACTAAAAACAACAAATACTGAAGTATGCAAACTTTTATTTTTATTTTAGAATTAGGTAACTTTACAGAAAATTTTAACTCTATTATTTCAAGTAAATAGATGAAATTTGTTTCAGGAACTACTGTGGACAATACCTGCGTCGTTAAGTAAGCCGGGTTTAGCACCGCTTGTCTTTACATTAATTAAAAGAGTGACCACAGAGCAATAGCCTCGTTAGTTAAACTCATTT
>WNGS01004946.1:17812987-17847987 GCA_020271785.1 Procambarus virginalis
AGCCATGGAAGAAGAAATAGTCTCTTAAAAATAGCTTTGGAAGAAGTTAAAGTAAATTTAAACACAAATGACTACAATAGGTTAGGTAAGGAAATCAACAGGAGAAACAGCTTTGGTCAGCACAGATGGAGGAAGTTGCACAGGGAATAGAACAGTGCAAGAAAGATATGCAACTCACTTATGCGCAAGTGGCCAAGGACAGGAAAAAATAGAAGAAGCAGTAAAGAAGTCAAACACTGCAGCAACCAAGATAAAAAAAACATTAGGCTAGAAGTGAGAAAAGAATTGGCATCTAACCCAAAGTTGGTGCAAAACACAGTTGATCGGAGTAAGTCCCTGATCATTTTGGATGCAAAGAAAGGAGATAACATCTAGGTCAGAAAGAGCTGTAGAAGAAGCAAAAGTAGTAGATAAAATTGTTGGCCTCGTGGAAGGTCTTACAACCAAAGAGAATGTGTGCGACTACAGGAGAATAGGAAGATATGTAAAAGGGAAAGATCGACCTTGAGGATCACCCTAAACGGTGCAAACAGATGGAAGAAGTACTAAGGAATGCCAGAAAATTACAAAGCATTGAGGATGGGAAAGGTGGTCGTTAAGACGAGATCTTTCAAAAGAAGATAGAGAGAAGCTGAAACTGAACCTCGCGAGGCAAAACGTTTAAATGAGAGCAGGAATGAAGAAGAAATCAATTCTTTTTTCTACAAAGTGATAGGGGTAGGCAGACCAGTAAAGTGGTACATAAAGGCAAACCAACAAAATCATTAGAGAAAGGGGGAGTGAAAAATAAGAGGGGAACAAGTTCCTGAAGATTGCATACACCAACATAGATGGAGTAAGGTCAAAGATACTGGAGTTAAGTGATATAATACAGCTGCAGACACCAGACATTGTTGCACTCACGGAGACAAAACTTGAAGATGTTATTTTAAATGAGGTCATATTCCCAAGGGGCTACTCAATTTGGAGACGGGACAGAAAAATTAGGAAAGGCGGTGGCGTTGCTGTGCTGGTGAAAGAACACCTAAAGGTGAACGAAATAATGACTACCAATCCACAAGAAGTTGACATAATAGCACTAGAGATCTGCCATGAGGATGATAAACTAGTGATCATAAATGCATATAGTCCACCGCTAAGCAGCACATGGTCAAAGGAGGAGCTAGATAGTAAACGAGAAGGTCTTATAACGATAATGAGAGAGATCATAGCGAGAGCGGATAACGATAGTTCACGACTGTTGATAGTCGGCGACTTCAACTTGAAATCCATAGACTGGGAAGCATATGAAGCTAAAACAGAAGATTTCTGGACCTGTAAATTTGTAGACCTCATCCTGGAAACATTCTTGTATCAACATGTTAAACAAGCTACGAGGATGAGGGAAGGGGACGTTCCCTCCATGCTAGATTTGATATTTACCAGGAAGGAGGAAGAAATATTTGACATTCAGTACCTTCCTCCCTTGGGTAAAAGTGACCATGTCTTTTTGGGATAAAGTATGCAATGCGTTATAATCTGGAAGAAAATATGATGGTCGATGCAATTGAAAAACCTGACTTTAGGAGAGGACATTATGGCAACCTTAGAAAATTTTTTAGTGAGTATAATTGGACAGACTTGTTGCTAGGCAAGGAAGTGAATGAGATGTATGTCAAGTTTTGTGAAATATATGATAAAGGCACAAAAAAATTTATACCAAAACAGAGAAGCAGAACTAGGAAACAGGATTGGTTCAACAGAAAGTGCGAGAGGGCCAGAGACCAAAAGACACAAAAATGGAATCAATACAGGAAGAGGCCAAACCCCCAATCATACCAGCGATACAAAGATGCGAGAAACAACTACACGGCAGTGAGGAGAGAGGCAGAAAGAAATTTTGAAAAAGGGATTGCAGACAAATGTAAAACAGAACCAGGTCTATTCTATAAATTCATAAACAACAAATTGCAGGTAAAGGATAATATTCAGAGGTTGAAAATGGGAAATAGATTCACGGAAAATGAAAAGGAAATGTGTGAAACATTAAACGAAAAGTTCCAAAGTGTGTTTGTACAAAATGAAATCTTCAGGGAACCAGATACAATAAGAATTCCAGAGAACAACATAGAGCACATAGAGGTGTCTAGAGACGAAGTGGAAAAAATGCTCAAGAGCTAAATAAGAACAAAGCAGTTGGTCCAGATGGAGTTTCACCATGGGTTCTGAGAGAATGTGCACCTGAGCTCAGCATCCCTCTTCAACTGATCTTTCAGGCATCCCTGTTTACAGGAGTTGTAGCTGATGTGTGGAAAAAGGCTAACATAGTTCCAATTTACAAGAGTGGAAGCAGGGAAGACCCCCTTAATTATAGACCGGTATCATTGACAAGTGTAATAGTCAAAATATTGGAAAAAATAATTAAAACTAAATGGGTAGCACACCTGGAGAGAAATGATATAATATCAGACAGACAGTATGGTTTTCGATCTGGTAGATCCTGTGTATCGAATTTACTCAGTTTTATGATCGAGCAACAGAGATATTACAGGAAAGAGATGGTTGGGCTGACTGCATCTATCTGGACCTAAAAAAGGCTTTCGACAGAGTTCCACATAAGAGGTTGTTCTGGAAACTGGAAAATATTGGAGGAGTGACAGGTACGCTTCTAACATGGATGAAAAATTTTCTGACTGATAGAAAAATGAGGGCTGTGATCAGAGGCAATGTATCGGACTGGAGAAATGTCACAAGTGGAGTACCACAGGGTTCAGTTCTTGCACCAGTGATGTTTATTGTCTACATAAATGATCTACCAGTTGGTATACAGAATTATATGAACATGTTTGCTGATGATGCTAAGATAATAGGAAGGATAAGAAATTTAGATGATTGTCATGCCCTTCAAGAAGACCTGGATAAAATAAGTATATGGAGCACCACTTGGCAAATGGAATTTAATGTTAATAAATCATGTTATGGAATGTGGAATAGGAGAACATAGACCCCACACAACCTATATATTATGTGAGAAATCTTTAAAGAACTCTGATAAAGAAAGAGATCTAGGGGTGGTTCTAGATAGAAAACTATCACCTGAAGACCACATAAAGAATATTGTGCGAGGAGCCTATGCTATGCTTTCTAACTTCAGAATTGCTTTTAAATACATGGATGGCGATATACTAAAGAAAATTGTTCATGACTTTTGTTAGGCCAAAGCTAGAATATGCAGCTGTTGTTTGGTGCCCATATCTTAAGAAGCACATCAACAAACTGGAAAAGGTGCAAAGACATGCTACTAAGTGGCTCCCAGAACTGAAGGGTAAGAGCTACGAGGAAAGGTTAGAAGCATTAAATATGCCAAAACTAGAAGACAGAAGAAAAGAGGTGATATGATCACTACATACAAAATAGTAACAGGAATTGATAAAATCGACAGGAAAGATTTCCTGAGACCTGGAACTTCAAGAACAAGAGGTCATAGATTTAAACTGGCTAAACACAGATGCCGCAGAAATATAAGAAAATTCACCTTCGCAAATAGAGTGGTAGACGGTTGGAACAAGTTAAGTGAGAAGGTGGTGGAGGCCGAGACCATCAGTAGTTTCAAAGCGTTATATGACAAAGAGTGCTGGGAAGACAGGACACCACGAGCGTAGCTCTCATCCTGTAACTACACTTAGGTAATTACACTTAGGTAATTACACACACACACACGTGAGGAATTAAACCTCACTTCGTTGGAAGACAGAGGAGTTAGGGGGGACATGATCACCACATTCAAGATTCTCAGGGGAATCGACAGGGTTGATAAAGACAGGCTGTTTAACACAAGGGGCACACGCACTAGGGGACACAGGTGGAAACTGAGTGCCCAAATGAGCCACAGAGATATTAGAAAGAACTTTTTTAGTGTCAGAGTGGTTGACAAATGGAATGCATTAGGAAGCGATGTGGTGGAGGCTGACTCCATACACAGTTTCAAGTGTAGATATGATAGAGCCCATTAGGCTCAGGAAACTGTACACCTGTTGATTGACGGTTGAGAGGCGGGACCAAAGAGCCAGAGCTCAACCCCTGCAAGCACAACTAGGTGAGTACACACAACATCAGCATCATATGCCAGGTTGGCTAACATAAGAAAGCTAAAGGCTAACATTCCAGTATGTCTACAATACAGTACCAAAGTTTCTCTTCAGAGAGGCTTCAGGGAACAATGGCCCTGGAAAACCAACTTGTGTTTGGGGGCCTTCCTTATCTGCCATCGACCGGGGTTAGGCACTCAGAAAGGTAGGCATAATAAAACAAACCCCACATGGTAAGAAACTAAAACAAAAAAATGAACAGAGAGGCAGAAACTCCCTACAATCCGAAGGAAACAAGCAAATAAGCAAACATCACACTTTACTGCCGTACCGCTCGTCCGCGCAGCCCTCCCCTCCCCGAGAGGGGGTGGGTTGGGGCCCCGGACCTCACCGTGCCGGCTGCCTAGCACTCCAGTTCGTAAGCTAATGTCAACCGGGACAGACGCTTCTCTGGCCTCAAATTCCTGGGCGGTGTTTGCCTGTGTGGCGTTCTCTGTTGTCTTGTTGTGGTGTGTGGTGGCCAGGAGTACCTCATCAGTGCCAGGGCTGCATGCACTTAGGGCTTCCTTCCCTAAGCTCCCTGTGAGTACTACCCCTGCGTGTCAGGGTTATCTCCCCGGGGCATTCTGGAACTGCCCCCATAGGGGTTTTTGCTGCTCAGCATTTGCCTCGCCCTTGGAGCCAGCTGGGGCTTGGGGCCCTTGTTTGACCTTGGGTAGGGAGTGGTGTTGTGCTGGTTAGGGCATCAAGGTGTTGTGCGACCTGCCACCTATGCGGCAACCGGTTCCTGTTGCCTCTGGGGACAGTTGTTGTCTTGTTTTTTCCTATAAGGAAAAAACCACAACCACAAGGGGGTTTTCCAGGGCCATTGCTTCCTGAAACCTCTCTGAAGGGGCCAGGTTCCAGCTCTGGTCCCTGGTAGGTCTGAACTCCATAGCTAATGTCCCAGTCTAATATAACATACATTAGCCCGATAAGCTCCAGGGAGCCTCCGGGGCTCACCCAGAAAATGGCGTTTCATTACATTCAACGCTGTTTTTTTGCTCTTGGTGGCCATGGCAATTTTTGCCTAAAAGAGCAACTGAGTGGTCTAAGTTCATAAGCAATGCTTACAAAGCTTCCTAAAAATTAAGAAAAGATTTAGTTTGACCATTTTATGATTTCAAAACTGTACTCTTTTTTTTCATACTGTATAGAAAATAAAGATTATGTGAAATAAATGTTATGTTAACTCTGTAAATATAAGCAGATATAAGTTAGGTAAGTTACCTTTAGGGGTATGAGAACATAAACTTATTAAAACCTACTTAAATAATTCCTAAATTTTGAATTTTTCTCCATCAGGTTTGAAGTTGAGATCACAATTGTACACAACTCAGAGCGGCAGCGGCATGAGACATTCTCTGTGGTGTTGGGCCCCGAAGATCCTGTTAATGCTGAACTTGGAGCCATCACTTCTGCCTCTGTAACAATCTTAGACCATGAAACTTCTGGTAGCTCAGTTCTTCCTGCACCTCCTATTGTCGTTTCATTATTGCATTATGACAATATTGCAGAACACCTTGGGGAGCCTGCTAGTCCTGGATACCCCCTAGTGTGTGTTACACCCTGTGATATGAGATACCCAGAGAGTGCTGTTACTACTGACATGTGTGTTGAAGCAGGGATAAATTCAACTTCTATCCAGTACTCATGGGAGGTTGCCGTTCCTGCTGATGGTGCCGGTAGTCTTACTCCCTTCCATTCACTTACTGATAACACCTTATTTGCTAGTCCATACACTAAGGTGTTAGATTCAATGTTCTTCGCTCGGCACTTCTGGGTAAGATGTATTGCTCAACCTGTCAAGAATGATGGTGTATTTGGAATACCTTTACGAAGTAAAGCAACTTCTGTTGGCATTCAAAATGGGATATGTCAGACACCACTTGTACCAGGACAACCCGGTGGATTCCAAAGCCAGTCCTTCATGGCAACTCTTTCATACATCAATTCTACAGATGAAAATCATCCTAATACAGTTAAAATTCATGTGGAGATCCCTCATCAAGATGGCATGGTACCAATACTCTCAACTCTTCCGTTTCACAACTTACGATATCTTCTGACCGAGCAGCTCTACCGAGTGCATCACATGTGCTCTAACCTTGATCCTTTGGTTGGCTTTCTGGCTGAGACACCTTTATCGTATTCCCCTCATCCCAGACCACATCAATGGGATGAAAATCTAAGAGAAGTAAGTCTGACCCTATTTTATTACAGATTCAAATTCCTTAACCTTTGAATTCTGCAATTCATGCAGCCCAGTCACTTTTGTATGCACAAATCTAAAAGTCTAGAAACTAAATAAATTTGATGAGTTTATTCTTTCCAAATGACAGTTAAAAATAAGGAAAATTATTCTTACAATTAATGACTTTTATGTATACTGTAATAACAAGGTTTATTTATTTATTAGGTAATAATAGCCACAGATATGTTCAATCTTGGTAAATATAGGGAATTACATGCAGAGCCCAATTCTCAGAGGTTTCTTCCATCATAAACATTAATTATTATAAGTTGTATTAACCTCGTCTAAACCCTTATACAGTACATTAATTAACATATGCCACCATCTAAAGGTTAACACTTTTGCACTTTAGGTGAGCGAGTGCACGCCCACACCAAGGTGGACCGGGCATTCCAAGGGAGCACCCGGCAATACTTTAAAGTTTATACTCTTCAATTTTGTCACCTCAATTCTCATCCTAGGTTTTTCATTTTTTTATCAATGTGTTCACAATAGGATTCCCTACAGGAATAAATGCATATAAGGTTCAAAAGCCTGGCGTACCACCCACAACAAACCAAGAAATTGGTCGCACGTTACTTGTGAGCGCGCAAGCAATAAAATGTGTATACTCTTTTCACTTTGGTCACCTCAATTCTCACCTTTTGGTTACAAAATTACTAGGGCATTAGAAACAAACCAAAATGCAGGCATTGCATACACATATTTTGAAAAAGCATCTGATAAATAAATTTAAGTGGGGTCCCCACAGGGGTCTCTTTTGGGGCCAACCCTTTTTGTCATATACATCAATAACATAGATGAGAATATTACAAGCCACTACATCAAATTTGCAGATGACACAAAGATTTATGGTAAAGTGGGAAATAATAATGATATTGAAGCCTTACAAAAAAATCTACATGAACTCCACAAATAGTCAGAAAACTGGCAAATGCATTTTAATATCGACAAATGCAAGACCTTACATGTGGGGCATAACAACCCATGCCACAACTGCCAAATCAATGCTATTTTATTACAGCAGATTGATGAAGAAAAGGACCTGGGAGTCAAAATCCACCACTCACTAAAGTTGCACAACAGATAGGAGCAGCAGTCAGAAAAGCTAACCAAACCCTCAGAATAATCAAGCATACCTTTGACTTTAAGGAAAAGAAGGTAGTGATTCAATTGTACAAATCTCTGGTGCACCCACATTTGGACTACTGTATCCAGGCATAGAGACCTCACTTACAGAAGGACATAGCTGCTCTGGAGAAAGTGAAACACCAGGCAACAGAAGTCCTTCCAGAGCTAAGTCATCTCTCGTATCAAGAGCGGTTGAGGGATACAAGCCTAACAACACTGCAAACTAGGCATGATAGGCAGAGCTCATAGAAACTTAAAATACTTAACAAGTTGGAGGATGTTGATCCTGACAACTTCTTCATAAGGTCACATGTAACACAAACAAGGAGCAGCAGTTTTAAGCTCAAAAGACCTCAATGTAGGACTATAAACAGGTGATGCATTTTCACCCACAGGGTTATAAATCCATGGAACTGCCTACCGGCTGAAGTCACAAACACCAAATCTCTGTTAGGTTTTAAAATCCACCTGGAGAGGATCATAAAGTCAAATGGGGGGGACCTTCAACAAGCCACCGGCTTCCTGTCCTCATCATTGAAATGACGAGAACAGTTCCAAACTCATTCCAACTTGAATTTTGAAATGCTTTAATTTGAATGAATTATTCACTATTAACCTTCCATGCCTTTTATTCCAGAACAAATCCTTGCTCTTGTATCATCATCTAAACCTCAGGACCTGTATGTGGACCTTCTCTGCCTGGTTCTCCATGTCCCAGTTAGTGGACCGATGTGGTGGTCAAGTTGTGTCCGATTTTCAGGTGTGTTCTTAATAATAAGCGAAAATGGATAATGCTCATACTGTGAGTGAAAACAATAAATATATTTCATAATACATAATAGTTATTTAAATTGTATTCTTGTTAGCTAATTAAATATGGAATTTGTTGGTACAGAGAAGCACATTAGGTGCATTAGTGGCATATTGAGTGTAAAAGGCAATTATGAAGGAATATTATGCATCTTTTAGTGTATTTGATTTGTTAATTCAACATTAAAGTTTAGAATTATTCAAGGATTCACATAGCACTTTTAAATATTTATTTTATTTCTGACAGTACAGTTTTCTCCTGTAAGTTTATGTAGATCTGTTAAATTTCATCCTATCAATAAAATTTTTCTTTTAGTAGGCATGGCAGGAACATGACAACTGTTGCATGTGAAGGGCATGCTTCTGCATGAATAATCTTTCCAGCTGTTTCAAACAGTATGACTATTTTAACTTTGACAGCTTTGGTGGGCACACTTTCTTAAGTTTGTTATTCCCTTAGAAAATGAATACAGTATCTTGTCATGTGTTTTGCATTATCGCTCAGCATTATAACAACAGCTTGATGCTGTTGGTTCTTATGTATGTCTGTTAGATCACTTGCAGAAGTGGTCTGGGTTTATAGTACCTATTTTCATTACTGCTGTTACTTGGACTGTATGGTAGTGATGGTCTCACCTCTTGCAAGTCGGCGTTCAGTGCCAAATCATCCAAGTGGTTGAACACCATTCCTCCATTCCTTTCCTCCAACCTATCCTAAATCCTTGTCCTGATATCCCTTCCAAGTGTTATATAGTCGTAATGGCTTGGTGCTTTCTCTTGATAATTGCCTTACCTTGCGGTGCTACCTTCAATGACTCGTGGACTATTGTGGTAAGGTTTTAATTTTCTATTGATGGCAACAAGACATTGTTTTGAGTGTGGCAATGCAAGTGCATTGTTGTGTCCTACAAGCAGTATTTGTAATTGTTTAATACTGGTTAGAATTCGCAAACCTTTTTATCATTTCCAAGGTTATAATATCCTCTTGATCATAAACATTTTTGTAAATCTGTGTATTGTTCGCATATTTTATGATGTGAGATTTAGATGTCATCAGTATTACTGTACTGATGACATCTACAAGCAGGATTGATGACTCGATTGATTATTCAATGTAACACTTTATTCAAAATATTTTTCCAAACCAATGCTATTCCATTTGGTATATTATATATTCCATCCTCGTCACAGCCCTTGTGGATTTGTTCAGTGCTATTCCATTTAGGTTGACTGTGTTGCTTGCCTGTGTTTCAGCCATTGTGTTTTTCACTTTAGTAATTCCATGTTCTTCAATTCGTCTTTGGTTTATTAGTTTGTGAGCTACTCAGACTCTAACCTCTCACCTAATCCCAATGGTTCATGCCTCCATTCCCATAAATAGGTCAGTTTATTTTCAAAGTATTTAAAGTAAATTTTTGTAAAATCCTATGCTGATTTTTTTTTTTTAGTGAAGTGCCTGAGAAAATACATACCGTACTGTATTTTCTAAGGTATCAGAGATATCAAATACGGTAATGAGTTTTTACTTCCCATTTTAATAATTTCTCTTAACTGTATCTACTACTGCTTTTAGGTTGGTTCAGGTGGACAGAGCTTTCTGACAGTACGAGTACCTTTGTACATCTCTTACGTATATGCAACGTCACCTCCAGGCTGGGCATCGGTTGATCACAGAACAGAACTGTCTGTGTCCCTCTATTACAACACACTGTTGTGGCACCATGGGCTACTCACCCAGCCAACTCTCACAGCTAAAATACAGGTGACTAATATTTAACTCATTTGATTATGTTATTCTTTTTTTGGAGGGAGCTGTGATTTAGAATTGATCTTAGAATTAATATCTTAAAAATATATATTTCTTAAAACTAGGACTGAATATTGGTGTGATTACTACCTGAATGAACAAAATCTAAAATTTTTGTTTTTATTTTTTCAATTTGTAAATTAATGATAATGTTTAGATTTGTGTTTTTGAAGAATACAGTACAGTACCTTAAAAAAATGCTGTTTAAGTGCACTTTAACCATAATTTAAGTGTTTTTAGTTTCTTCCTCCAACAGGAAAAATAATTATGTTCTTTTGAAAATTAAACTCACTGTTCAGTATGACATTGTAGAGACTTTAGAAAGGACTGCAATCAAGAAACTTGACATAAAAGAGCATTATAAGGAATTTAGTACATAATTTTATGGATTTTTTTTGGAAACATTGTTGCTAGGAGAGTATATACAATATACAGGACATAGCAAAAGCACCCAAATTTTCATACCAAAGCAGAGACAAAATTTGAAAAAAATGCAGAGTGTAATAACATGTCCTTTCAGAGCTGCACCTCAGTATCTTTGAGGTGCATGGTAAAACTCGAGCTCCAACAACTGAAGCCCATTCCCCACGAACACAGATGACTACGCACATTTAAACATTCACATACTGTATATTATTTTCTTTATATCAATTTTTGTGTACTGTGCATAATATCTTTGAATAACTTCTCCACTTACAGGTAACAAGAATATCCATAGATGAATCTGGTCGATTGGTAATTGATTTAAAAACTATGGCAAAGTTTCGTGGTCAGTTTGTGTTACATCACCCACACCTGGATGAATTCAACTCTCAGCTCAAAGCTCCAATGGAATTGGATATCTTATTTTCCCTTGAGCTCTTATGGACAGCTTCTACTTGGGATGGGCCAGAACAGGTAATTATTATAGGTGTATAATACTGTAATGTTAATACAAATATTTGGCAATCTTTACTGTTCGAGCATGTTTAAAAATAAAATGATTTCTTTAATGCCATTTTTTTGGGGTGAGTCCGGAGGAGACTCACTCTCTCTGGAGGCTCCCTGGAGCTATACCAGGCATGATATGTATGTATTAGATCATGGCATTAGTCAATTTGATCGGAGTTCTAGCCTACCGAGGATTACAAGCCAGAACCTGGCCCCCTCAGAGAGGCACAAGGGGCAATGGCCTATAGAAACCCCCATGTGGTTGGAAGCATTCCATGTCTGCGTCTACCAGGTTAGGCACCCAGAAAGGTAGGCATCTCAAAACAAACTCCACCTGCTTAAAATTGCTACCAAACTATCAAGCAGAACTCCACAATCTGAAAACAAGCACTCAAGCATGACGTCACAACTGCCGCCGCACGGCTGTCTGTGCAGCTCCCTCCTCTCCGGGAGGGGGAAGGGGGAGCTCCAGACCCCCCACATGCTAGCCATCCAACCCTAGTTCAGAGGCTAAATATCAAAACATGAAAACCGCCAACCAGAGAGAGGGAGGGCTGCAGGGGAGCCTCTGGGACTCACCCAGAAAATGGCATTTCATTACATTAAATGCTGGTTTCTGTGGAGAGCCTCTTGGCTCCCACGGAGCTACTAACCACAGAAAAATAAAGAGGGACTAACCCCGGATGCGGCCGCCACTCGCATCTCAACGTGAAGTTGAAACAACTGGCTGCAACCTGCGAACCAAAGCGACACACACCCGACTTGGGCCAGGAACATTAACAAGGTAACAGGCAGCCAGGAACATTAACAAGGACGGTGGAACATGCAATCTTAAACCACTTATAACTGGTAACCTGTTCACCACCAGTTTTAGCAGTCTTGGTCAGGGCATGAAGCCTGTGCTGAACATTTTCCACTGAAATACTATGGTCATTCATTAAGTGAGTAATAGTAGTGAAAATCATTATTAGAGTTTATTTAATCTTTAAACAAAATTTGGGGACAGTGGTGAGTGCAAGAATTACAAAAGCATTAGTGTACTAAGTGTGTGATGAGAAAAGCATATGGCAGAATATGGATTGGAAGAGTATAGGAAATAACTGAGGAATTGGTCAATAGTGAACAAAGTGTGTTCCATCATGGAAGATCTTGTGTTGATCAAATATTTAATTTTAGTCAGGAACATATACACATGCATATTTCCAGTATGCAAATTTGGCAGCAGGGAAGACCCTATTAATTATAGACCTGCATCACTGACAAGTGTAATAGTCAAAATATAAAAATTTAGATATAACAACTATATGCTGGCTACAGGCCTTTCATGTTCTCTCTCTGCATGCCTATTGCACCTCTATGGCATTATACATGCCTAAAGTATATATATATACACACACAGGCTTCCTGTCCCTGACAGCAGGAGTTATTAATTTTATTATATAGACTGTAATAGATGGTAAATGGGCAAGTGTTATTTATTCTACATCTGTAACCTACTTTTTCTATATTGTTCTCCATTTCTCTCTGGACTATATGTCTCCCTACCACATGAAAGATAAACAAACAATAACTACTGTGCTTGTTGACCAGACCACTTACTAGAAGGTGAAGGGACGATGACGTTTTGGTCCGCCCTAGACCATTTTCAAGTCGATTGTGAGAAATTCTCACATTTCTCACATTCTCATAATCGACTTAAAAATTGGGTTATTAGTGAACCTGCATAAGGGTTTTGACACTGTCAACCACCAAAACCTTCTTCTTAAATTACAACATTATGGAGTCAGAGGTCACTCCCTGCAGTACCTTAAGTCTTACCTTACTGACAGGCTCCAATATGTTTCTGTGAATAATTCAATTTCTCCCACCCTACCCATCAACATTGGTGTTCTCCAGGGCAGTATACTTGGCCCTCTCCTCTTTTTCATCTACATTAATGACCTTCCAAATGCCTCCCAACATCTCAAACCAATTCTATTTGCTGACGACACGACCTTCATTTACTCCAGTCCTGACCCCCTTGCTCTAAATGTCACAGTGAATACTGAGCTAAATAAAGTCCATCACTGGCTAACTGCCAACAAACTCACCCTCAATATTGACAAAACTTTCTATATTTTGTTTGGCAATAAATCCTCAAAACAAATAAATCTCATGATTAACAATACCCAAATTTGTAACAAAGTAGATGGCAAATTCCTTGGCGTTCTCATTGACCACAAGCTGAATTTCCAGACACACATTCTAAATATATCAAAAAAGTTTCAAAAACTGTTGGCATTCTTTCTAAGATCAGATATTATGTACTTCGCCCTGCCCTGGTGACACTCTATTACTCTCTCATCTATCCTTATCTCAACTATGGTATTTGTGCTTGGGGTTCTACTACCCAAAATCATTTACATCCTCTAATTACTCAACACAAAGCTGCTATTAGGACAATATCTAACTCTGGCCCCAGACATCACTCGGTACCCTTACTCAAATCTCTGAATATGTTAGATATTAAGTCACTGCACATCCTCTCATGTATATTTTATATATATAAAATGCTGAACTGTAATGTCAATCCTGACCTTAAAAGCTTCCTAGAAGGTTGTAACAGATCCCATGAGCACCACACCAGAAATCTTTACAAATCAAGGGACCTCAAATGTGAAATGACCTTCCCAATCATATTAAAGACTGTACCTCTCCCAACTAGTTTAACCCTTACACTGCTCAGGGGTCCTGGGACATTTACACCCCTGTGCGCAAGAAAAAAAAATTCAAAAAATTTTTTCGTCTTCTAAACACGTTAATTTGTGTCCCCTGAGCACGGGAAAAATAGCAAAAAAATCGTAGGTGACATATTTGGGCGCAATTGACCGAAGAAGTCTGGCAAAAAGTGGGCGTTGACAGAGCGGTCATCAGGGCTGGTCAGCGTCACCGCGCTGACAGATGGGAGTTGCCACAAAGATATTATTACCTAATTGTTTCAATGTCTCCGATTGATTTTTCTTAGTTTTTTTGCAGTAATATTATTCAATAGTGTGTATTGTAATATATTTATATAATAAAAGTGGTGAATAATCGCTATACTCAAACGTATGGTGTGCATATTAGTAGTTCAATTATTATGTTCATAAAACAATAAACAAATAGTTTTGCTGCTATTACACTCTATACACAGGTTATATTGCCCGAAACGCATTGCGTAATAGTGGCTTTAGGCATTGTATGTACTAGCTCTATCTATAAATCGATCAACTTATGTAAAATCTCTCTATGTATGTACCTTTCCTGAATAAACATTTATTTATTTATTTATTTATATAAGTATCTGCATGTTTTGTTCACCATAACGAACCACTAAGTTGGTATTGAGAGTCGAAAAGCAACGAAGAGTTACCGCCACACACCAGCCAGCCACTCGCTGCCACTCCCTCAACACACGCACTAAACTTTCTCCCCCAACAATACCATTTGTGGTGTTATTACACTATATACAGACGTTATATATAAGTATGTATATATTTTGTTCACCACAACTGTACAGCTAAGCTCATATAGTTAGTTCAGGCACTAAGAGTCGTCGGTATACACAGCTGGCGGCTCCCTCACTCATTCAAGGTCACACACACACTAAACTTTCTCCCCCAACAATACTGTTTGCAGTGTTATTACCCAATATACACATATTATATATAAATATCTACATGTTTTATGCACCGTAACTGTACACCTAAGCTTGTAGTGCGCCCAAAGAGCATAGTGGCCACTCTCTAAACAGCTAGACAAATCGTGCAGACGACGTCACCTCCGTCACCCAAATGGCTCCTCCCAGCATAATCCTTTTGCTGTTATTACACTAATACACACATTATATATAAGTATCTACATTTGTGTTCACCATAGAGAACCACTGAGCTGGTATGGTGAATGTAAACAATAACAGGTTGCCACACAGTCAGTAAACGATGCTGTCTCCCTCAGTCTCTCAGCATCACTCCTCCTACAGCGCTAATTATTACAACAATCCTGCTATTATCACAACCCTGGTTATTTATATCACAGTCAGGGGTCATCTCTGTAATATTGTCATCACTAAATAATAACAATTATATATTTATTTTGACATTTTTCGGCGATGCTGTGGTCACAAGCTGAACAGCAATGCTGCTCGCTCATGCTGCGTGCGCCAGCCTTGGTTGCTTCAACAGTAATGTGCCTCTCACACCTGAGAATATTGCCCACGATTTTTTTTTAAATTGCGTCTGTTTACAAGAGCCCTGAGGGAGCTAATGTGAACCCCGTGTAGCCGCGGGCCATTTGAATCGGGCGTGGCACCCTATGGCGTATATATACGCCATGCGCACCGTGGGACATGTTACTCAGGGCGTATATATACGCCATGTGCAGTTTAAGGGTTAAGATAATAACTAAGTACTACCTAATTAACTCAATGTAACCTACCTCACCCCAAAATGTCAACCAATGTCTATTTTAAACAATGCTGTTTTGTTGACCAAATTGTATTTTTGCTTTTTTTCTGCCATGTTTCCCCCCCCCCCTTTTTTCATTTTTTTTCTTATTTTTTTCTCAACACAATTTATACTTTAATCTCGATTAGTATTAAGTTTTAGTCTTAAGTGTTTTTCCTGCCCGAAACGCTTTGTGTAATAGTGGCTTTAGGCATTGTATGTACTAGCTCTGTCTATAAATCCATCAACTTTTGTATCTCACCTTGTATGTATGTACTTTACCTGAATAAATATTTGTATTTGTATTTGTACTTGAGAATGGTTCAGGACGGACCGAAACGTTGTCGTCCCTTCACCTTCTAGTGTGTGGTCTGGTCAACATATTTTAGCCACTTTATTGTGACTCATCGCCTTCTGTGCTTGAATAAATTCAGAATAACAAACAAAAACAGCACAGATTTAAATTTGTTTTTTTAATGTTCTTTAAAAACATTGGGTTAAACTATATAAAGGAATATAGAATATACTTAAAAGCAGATGCTGTACCATATTTCTAAAACTGTGTATTTACACTATTAGGTATGGAGAGCTACCAGTGATTATAACCTCAAGGATTATACAGGAGAGTATATCTTTGAGCTGATTCCTTGCACTGTGGCTCCAACGCAAGCTTACACTGTGGCTGATCCTCCTCCATGCACTCCTCACCCTCCAACAAATTTTACATTGCCTATTGCTATTCAGCAAACCCATCGTCCTGTTCCTCTTGTCTACACCCTCAACACAGACTTCCAGCTCCTCAACAGTCCAACACTGTTCCTGATGGATCCAAGAAAGGTTGACAACTTGGAGGTAGGAGACAAGTACTGTATAATAATATGCTTATAACAATTGTTTGTTTTTATTTGCAGATGTCTTTCATATTCATTATGAGAGATAACATATGCATTATCTAAACCAAGTAATTTAGCGAGCATGTGCATTAACATATTTAATTTTGGGGTATCTAATATTGCTTGTTAGAATATTTTCTGATATATTTTATACACTAAGTTAGCTATCACATATAAAAAAGCAAGATCATTATTCCGGACTATTTCTTTGAAAGGTTCAACATGGCTTGTGCAAGGCAAGGTGGAGACACCAGTCTCCGTGGTGTAGTGGTAAGACACTCGCCTGGCGTTTCGCGAGCGATTTGTCATGGGTTCGTATCTTGGCCAAGGAAGATTTACTGGGCGCAAATCCTTAACTGTAGCCTCTGTTTAACACAACAGTAAAATGTGTACTTGGTTGTAACAACGATTCTTCGCGGCGGGGATCGTATTCCAGGGACCTGCCTGAAATGCTAAGCGTACTAGTAGCTGTACAAGAATGTAACAACTCTTGTATATATCTCAAAAAAAAAAACAATAGTTTCAAGCTCACCAAGTCTAAATGTAGAATGGACAAACTTGTCTATAGAAATGAGAGCTCTCCCAGTTACTGGAAGAGCTCCCTCCGTAACTTCCCTAGCTGAAGCCTTGGGGAATTACACCAGGCTTCTGAGGCTCGCTAGAGCCTACTGGAGGTTAGGACCAGAGTCTGGCTCTACGAGGCGAGGGGAGCTTGGGAGATCAGTGATCAACCCAAAACTGAGAAGAAAATAGTAAAAGTACAGTATATCAACACAAGTAAATCCTTGAAGTAAATTCGTAATCTTGAGGAAAATAAAGCACACAAACATTGCCATTCATCCATGTTGCTCCCAGCCATCACCGGAGTGTAGTCTAGGCCACCATCTGCAATTCTTTTAAGGCATACCAATGAGTTTTATTGTCCGAGCATTTAGCAGTTTATTCATTTTATAATACTGTAATGTAATCAGTCTCCATAATTTTTATAATTTGATGGTATGCATGTCTTTTGTTGCTGAAATATTTCAGAAAGATTTGTGTACAAGCTACCGTGCTTTAAGTGTTACAAATGAGCAAGTGATTGGTTTATGTATTATAGTAAAATGTTTGAAATACTGCATTTATGATTATCATCAAATTAATATAGTCAGTACAGTAATGTGTAAGTCAGTACTATATACAATACATTACTGGTCAACACAATACAGTACTGTTTTATTTCATACTTGCTTGCTTAAAAGAACCTAAAGCAATTTGCAGTTGTAGTTTAATAATTATTTAGTACATTTAATTAATTACATCACTACATTTTCCAGGAGGTGGACTATAAGGGAAGCTACGGCCCAGGTCAAACTATCTATGGCAGAGTGTTGTGGCACCCGAGCCAGGACCTCTACTCTGCCTATCAGCTTTATATCCAGCGAGTGTTCCTCTGCACCGGTGATGAAGGGTTATTATCCAGTATTTGTGTCTTTTGGGGGGAGCCCCGTCGGCTCCCCAGAGCTATACCAGGCTGATATGCTAATGTCAGACTTTGGCATCAGTCATGTGTATGGAGTTCTTAGGGCCTACCTGGGACCACGGCCAGAACCTGGCCCCCCTCAGAGAGGCAAGGGGAGCAATGGCCTATAGAAACCCCCGTGTGGTTGGAAGCATTCTATGTCTGCCATCAACTGGATCAAACATCCAGAAAGGTAAGCATCCCAAAACAAACCCCTATTCTGGTAAAAATTGCTACCAAAAGCCGAACTAGTGGATAGAACTCCCCAACAGAAAACAAGCAAACAAGTATGACGTCACACGTCACCGCGCCGCTGTCTGCGCAGCTCCCCCCTCCCCGGGAGGGGAAAGGGGGAGCCCCAGATCTTTCACGCCGGCTATCCACCCATCAATTCTTTGGCTGATGCTAAAGGCACTGGTTGTGTGCTCCAGCTCCAGTGGTTGTTTCAGCACTGTGTCTAGAATGTGGTGTCTGTCTTCTAGGTGGTGTGTGAGCCGGGAGTGAGTCTCCAGTACTCGGGCTGCATGCGCCTAGGGTTGCCTTCCCTAGGTGCCCTGTAAGTACTGCCCTTGGGGCTTGGAGTTACCTTCCACAAGTTCCTTGGGTCGTGCTTCTGCTAGGCAATCTACTTTTTGGTTTTTGGCCGCCCTTTGTGTGATGGGTGTTCTGTCTCCCTTGTTCGCCTTAAGGTAAGGGGCAGTTTGCACTGGTAGGGGCGCAGGGTACTGCACAGCTTGTCTTTCACCAATCATAGCGGCCGGCTCTGTTCCGCCTGGGTACGCTGTCCTCTTGCGGGGTTTTCTTTTTCCTTTTTGTTTGTCTACCTGGTGGGGGATCTGCCTTTAGTTATTGCCCTCTTTGTACTGGATTCTCTACCTTCTTCTGGTGGTTCCCCCTGCTAGGTCCCCGTGAGTGTACACGTCCTGGGGGTTCGGTTCTTAGAAGGTTGTTTGGTAGACATGGGCGCCGGTTAGCAGTACCCTACCTGGGATTACCTAAGCGCGAGTCCTCTTATAGTAAACGCTCAGGACCCTGGGAAACCCCTAGGGGGAGCATGGGCCCGATGGATGTGGCCCCGGAGTCCCCCCCTCACTTTGTGCGAGTTTGAGGGTTGCTCTGTCCCCTTGTCTCAGGGTGACACTTGCTGTTTTGCCTCCGTCAGCTGCCTGTGGGGTCGGTGACACCTTCGGCCCGGGGTCCTGCAAGTTTTGTTGCTTGCTGTGGCTCGGTTACCCAGTCTTCTGCTGACTAAGTGGGTGCAGGCAGCACGAGCGTTGCACGTTCAATTTTGGTGGCAACGCACTAGGTTGTTTGCTCCCCGGAAGCCCCGAAGCTGCCCCGTTTTGGTTGGTGGTCTTGTCGGGTCCCCCCCTCCCCTTCCTCCCTGCACCCGGGTCTTTACCGTCTGTAGGTTCGGGGTCGGGGTGGGGCTTCCATGGTTTTGAGACTCGGTTGGTCTCGGGGAATTCCCCTTCCGGGGTAATGATGGGGGCATTCCAGCCTTTTCCTCCAGCCGTGTTGTATGAGTCTGCCAGTAGGCTCCCTTCCTTTGTGTTTTTCACGACTGCACCGGTTTTTCTTGAGGCTAGGGCTTTGGGAAGATGTCTCGGCCCCGGGGCTGGGGAAGGGCTGACTTGGGGGGCCTCTGGCCCCATTGGAACCCGCCAGGGTTTTTTCTACCATCTGGGCAGGGCTTACATTGTGCGGAGTGGGGTTTTTCCTTCCAACTCTCCACACGAGTTGTTGGGCGTCGGCCCTTCCCCGGGCTCGGTTCCTTGTCCCTTACGCCCGTTGGTTCCGTCCTTTCGGTGGGTGCTCTTCTCCATTGTTCACCCCTTTAAAACTTGGGATGGGACTTCCCCGTCATGTTCCCCTCTTCTTGGGGTTCTGCATGCCTTTCGGTCTCGGGTGCAACTGGGTTTTTCGGTGCCGATTTGATTTGATTTGATTTGATTGCCTTCGTCGTTTGTGCTTGTTTCTGTGTTCTCGAAGCTTCAGGATGGTTTTTGCTCCTTCCCGTAATAGTGGATCGCCTGTCGTCTGCCAGTGCAGCTTCCCTCCGGTCCTTTCTAGGGCTTGTTGGTCCTCTTCCGGACTTTCTCTTGAGTTTTTGGCCCTGTCTCGTTCTTTTGTTCATGTATCTTCTCTCCGTGCTGTGCCTTGGCGCTGCTCGTTTTCCTTCCATACTCCTGGTCTGAGATACCAGGTTGGGCTGCTTGTAGCCCAATTGGGCTACTGGTGGCCCAGTTGGATTCCGTTCGGTTCATTGGTTTCCTTATTGAGCCGGTTATGTGTCGTTGCTTACTCCTTTTTTCATTTTTGGCTTCTGTTCCCGTGCGTTGGGCTGTTTCTCCAACGAATCGCCCGGGATACGTCCTGTTGGGCTACTTTTCGTTTGTGTCCTGCGCATGCGCCGTGGGAGTTTGTTTTGGTTCGGACGGTGTGCACCAGTGCTAGGGTTCTCCGTCCATTTTCTCTAGAATGCTTTGCCTCTCGCTCGTCTCATTCTCCAGGCAGTGCCCAGTTGCTCCTGGGGGTGTTCTGGGGTGCCGTTATAGGGAGGACGCCGGGTTTTCCCTGCATTTTAGGTAGTGGGCACCTCCGTCACCTCTCCCCTCCTCTTCTGCATGCGTGGCTCTGGCCTGCTTCCATGGGTAGTGCTCCCGGTTCTCGGCTGTGGGTGCACGATACCCTGGCCGCCTCGGGCGGCACTGGCCTTGTGACACTGTCTTGACCCTTCTTTGCCACTGTTCTGCAGGTGAGTTTATGCGGTCTGACGTCGCCTTCGTCCAGGCGCTGGTTCGTTTTTGGGGGTACGAATGGAAGTACATACGTACATGAGTACATAGGCCATACTAACAGTGGTGCCTGCAGCAGGCCTATTGGCCCATACGTGGCAGCTCTTGTTCCTAACCTCCTGATTCGGACGTCAGCCCGCAGGTGACTGCAGGAGGCCTCTCGTCCCATACGGGGCAGCTCCTGACTGTACCCATCCAGTCCCTCTCCTATGCATATCCACCCATGCGGGCTTGGGGAGTAGATGAACTCCCAGACCCCCATCAAGCAGGTTTTGTGCTTGTGTTTGGGGCCCCACCTCCACCGTGTTCTTCAGTGCGTAAGTGGTGGTGCCTATTGTGTGGTACATGTTCCTGTGTCAAGGCTGTTTTGTGGTGATGTTTTGCTGCGGTTTTGATACTGTGGTTGCGTGTTGGAGTGCGCTTGTGACGTTTTGTTCAGACAAGATGGGTATGGGGTGCATAATAAATGAACTAAACTAACTAAACTTCCGTGCTTCTTCCCGGGGCCTTCCTTGTTTGGGTTATTTGTTCCCATGCTTTCTGGGTCCCTCATTCCTTGCCGGTCTTGCTGTACCTGGCTTAGCTTTTCCATGTACATTTAAATTGAAGTTCAGATGTTTATTCAGGTAATGTACATTCTTACAAGGTGAGATACAAACATTGATGGAACATTTTATTCTCCGTTCTCCCCTAGTTGTGCTTGTTGGGGTTGGGCTTTGGCTCTTGGTCCCACCTCTCCGCTGTCGGTCGCTTAGTGAGCGGGTTCCTGGGCCTGCTGGGCTGTTTCGTATCTACGTTTGACCCTGTCTGGAGTCAGGCTCTGCCATTCTCTGCCTTCGCCGCGAGGCGTTCCTTCCGGTTCCATGTTGCATGTTACATGTTGCATATTGCCTGTTGCATGTTGCGTGTGGTGCATGTTGCTGGCGCATGTGTGCATTGGTAATGTGTGCCATGGTGACATGTGGTACTTGTTTCTGTGGGGATGTTGTGGGGTGACATTTTGCTGTAGTTTTGTGCCTGGGGTTGCGCTTTAGCTCTTTCGTCCTGCCTCTCCCCTGTTGTTTCCCTGACATCTCCTGGGCTCTGTCAGGGGTCTGCACTTGCAGCTGTGTGTGGGGTCCGCTTCCACCACTTTCCTTTCTCGTGCATCTCCTTCACGCAGTTGTGTGTTTTGTTTGTGCCTTTTGGCCTTCCTGTTGCCAGGTTTGGTTTCCTGTTTTCCTGGGTTGCCCTGCCTGTGGGCTTTTTCTGGGTCTCGCAGTGTTCCTTCTCTGGGGTCTCGCGTCACGCTCGTAGTTTCCGGTCTCCTGACGAGCTCGCTCGCTTTGGGGGGTTTTCTGTTCGACAGGCAATCCATCTCCGTCTTTGCCAGCTTGGGTTTCCGGCTCTGCCTCCTCAGTGGTCGCGCCCGAGATCGTCCTGCGGCTCCACCTCTTCCTCTTCCTAGGCTTGGATGAACCTTGACAGGGCTGGTTGGGTTCTGCCTCGAGTCTCTCACCTTTGGTAGGTGGTCAGGTGGCTTCGTATTTGGTATCCCACCTGCGTGCTTTTCTTGGCAGCAGTATGGGGTAATTTGGCGGTCCTTCCTTTTCCTTCTGTCCCTTCTTAGGTGGCTGCATTTGTTGGCATCGGCTTGACTTTTCTGGTGGGGGTTGAGTGCCGTTGACTTGCCGCATACTGTCGCCTCGTTTTGTGCGGCGCTGGCGGAGCCGCTTTGGCTTGCTTTCGGTATTGGTGTTACATCTTCGCCGTTCGTAGGGCTGTTTAGTGCGTTGTTTCACCTCCGGCCTGTTCTTGCGCTGCTTTGTCTGTCCTGGTCTTTGGGCAGCGTGCTCTTTCTTCTCCTCGGTTGGTGGTGGCCCCTTCGGTTCGGGTTTGTTTTGATGGCTCTTTTCCTGTTGGCGTTTTCCTCTAGGGCTCGGGTCACTGAGCTTCTTGCTCTCCTTCGGTCATGGTGTTTGGTTTGTTCGGTTGCAGCCGTCTCCCTCTTTTCTGGCAAGGGGTGAGGCTGCAGCATTCCGGGGGAGGGTCCTTGGTTTGTTGGTGCTTGGTTGGTCGGGCCGGGGGTGTCTTGTGTTCAGTTGCAGCCCTCCGCTGTTATTTGCGCGCCGCAGCTTCTGTGTCCTGGGCGCGCTTTCCGTTGATTTGGTTTCGTTCTTCCCTGTTCGCTGGAGAAGGTGTCCCGGGTCGTCCGCCATGTTATTGCAGCTAGCCAGCCTGTGTTCTTTGCCTGTGGCGTTCGTGGTTTCGCTGCTCTTACTGCCGTCTTGTCGGCGTGTTCTTCCTGACTTCGGGCACGGGGCTTTTTGGAGGTCGTACAGGGGCCTGGTTGCTTGTTGTCTCGTGTTGTTCCTTGGGCTCGTTTAGGCCTGTTTCGCCTTGGGTTGGCAGTTGCAGCCAGTTGTCTCGCTTTCCGTTGAGGGGTGCGTGGTGTTCGCCTCTCGAATCCATCCCTTTGACCTTCCTCTGTTGGTAGTTAGCTCCAGGGAGCCGACGGGGCTCCCCCCCAGAAAACCAGCGTTGAATGTGATGAAACGCCATTTTCTGGGGGTTGACCCAGAGGCTCCCCTGCAACCCTCCCTCCCTCCGGTCGGCGTTTTTTCGCGTGTTTTGACATCCAGCCTCAGAACTGATGGGTGGATAGCCAGCGTGAGAGGTCTGGGGCTCCCCCTTCCCCCTCTCTGGGATGGGGGAGCTGCGCAGACAAATGAGCGGTGACGTCATACTTGTTTGCTTGTTTTCTGTTGGGGAGTTCCATCCACTCGTTTGGCTTTTGGTAGCAATTTTTACCAGAATAGGGGTTTGTTTTGGGATGCTTACCTTTCTGGATGTTTGACTCGGTCGATGGCAGACATAAAATGCTTCCAACCACACGGGGGTTTCTATAGGCCATTGCTCCCCTTGCCTCTCTGAGGGGGGCCAGGTTCTGGCCGTGGTCCCCGGTAGGCCCTAAGAACTCCATACACATGACTGATGTCAAAGTCTGATATTAGCATATCAGCCTGGTATAGCTCTGGGGAGCCTCCGGGTCTCACCCAGAAAATGGCGTTTCATTACATTCAACGCTAGTTTTTTATTTAGAACTTTTAGAATATTATGTACAATGTATAATAACTCCAAAAAATTTTATTATCTATACATTCTACAGTAGTGTTAGTGGCAATAATATCACTCGGGTATTTATTACTCAAAGATAATAATATATCGTACAACTCAAAGATAGTAATTATATCACTGTATATAGGTACAGTAGATATTTGCAGCTTGGTCTCTTGTAATACATATTAGTTTTAAATACTGTATAATTTATTTATTCTCAAATTAAAATATAATTTATAAGCTAATTTAAACTGTCAGGAATTTGTATCGTTACCAACCTTAAGTACCCATTTGTCTGTCTTAACTTCTCCTACATTTAAACAACTTACTAACGAAAGTTTGAACTGAATCTAATAATTTATTTAATAATTTTTGGTAATATACTAGTTGACCTTGAGGTAATGCTGTTAAACCATAATTGAGATAACATTTCATTGGTCATTCTTTTCTAAAGCTGCACTTTGACCATATTGTTTATTTCTTCTTACTTCCTTAGCATTATTGTACAGTCTTGGTTCTCATTGCAGACAGATATTGATTGTCAAATGTTCCTATAAGCCTTGGAATAAATAAAGGCGGCTTAAGAATAAGAGGAAGATTATCATGAATGATCTGATATATACATCTCCCCCTAGCAATAGTCTTGTGGTGTTAAATATTAAGTGCAGGTCTGCATCCTGCAAGTAGCTATGATATTGTTGTTTTCCCTCCATCAGGTATGTGCCTACGTATGACCCAACGGGAGAACTGTATGATGAGGGGCCACAGTACGGATGCATACAACCATCTACCAGACTCCGACACAGATTTCTTATTCTGGTAATATTTTTATTGATGTTTCTAGACATGCTACAGGGATTAATATACCTTTGAGATATGAATTCAGTCTAGTGAATAAACAAAAATTGAGTATAATGTACAGTTGAAACTTGTTACTTATCTTTTGACATTTCCTGGGCCCGACTCAATCTGTACAAATGTATTATACAAATAGAGGGGCATAAATATGTTACTTCCTTCCTAATGAAATAGAATTTTACATTATTTATTTAAAAATATTGCAATATCAAGAAGTACTGTACCTAATTTTCTCATTGTAGTTCCCCAAAGATGAATGCTAAAAGGTCCTGAAACTGATGTGTGAAATTTGAGCAACTGGAGAAGTCCTACAAATTGTCAGCCAGTTTAAACATCTAGGCTTTGTAGTTGAGAAAAGAGAGCATTGTGTAGGAAAGATTAAGAGTAATGTATGCCAAAAAATAAACATGACTGGTGCAATGAAAGCCCTGATTAGGAACAATGAGAAAGGAAGAGAGGCAGCTAGTGGGCTGCACTGAGAGAAAGTGCCTACTCTTGTATACAAATGTGAGATGTTGGTTTGATATTGGCATGAAAAATAAAAATTCTAGAGCTGAAGAAATGTACAACCTGAGATGTATTTGTGGTATAGAAGGATATACTATATAAGGTAAGAAATGATAATGTTATGGAATGAAAACAAAAAGATGTGTGGTACAAAAGCCGGTAAATTATAAGATAGACGAGAGTTTATTAAGATGGTTTGGACGTACTGAATGAGTGAATGATGATAAGTGATTAATAGAATGCATATGAGTGAGTTTTGATGCTAGATGGGAAGAAGGCCTAAATTGAGGTGCTACAGCAAATGTGCTAATTGTAAATATGCAACGTATCTATTTTTACAAATGAGGTTATAATAAGAGTAGATTTCTCTTAGTGTATCATAATATTTTTTTTTTACTATAAGTACATACTGTCATTTGTTCTATTACATGTAGAGATGGAAACAGATTTGAGTGATATAGTTACAACACATCATTTTTTTTATTAATATGAATCTTACAGGATCGTGAGCAGCCCTATGTGAGTGAGAGTAATTTAAGCAGCCCTCAGATAGTGGCACACTTTGCTGAGGATATACCAGAGTTTGATGCCCTTCGACAGTTTTCAGGCATTGATGGATTTCTCTTAAACACTGATGGCCTTTACCAGGTTAATTCTGGTCAACAGTGGTATTTACAGGTAATAAAGAATATACAGTATCATAAATAAAATAGCTAGTATTTTCACGAATAATAATAATAATAATAATAATATGTAATAGTATTTTTTATTAAGAAAACTTTACACTGGTTATACAACATTGTACAGTATAGATAATGGTACTGTACATGGTATACCATTTCTCAAAAACAGTTGGTATACTCTCTAAAATCAGATATTATGTTCCCCACTCTGCTCTCCTCTCATTATACTACACGCTAATCTATTCCTATCTTACATACAGTATCTGTGCATGGGGTTTAACCACTGCAAATTACCTCAAGCCCATCATCACTCAGCAAAAATCTGCTATCAGAACTATAACAAAGTCTGTCTTCAGACAACACACATTCCCTCTGTTTAAGTCCCTTAACATTCTAAACATACAATCACTCCACACATGCTCATGTGCTATTTACATGTACAAAATCTTGTTTCTAAATGCTAATCTTGATCTGAAACTTTTCCTTGATAGGTTTAATAGAACCCATGAGCACCACACCAGAAATAAATATATCTTTAATATCCCCCAGAGTCAAACTAAATCAGTGCAAACACTCCATGCAAATAAAAGAACCCAGTCTATAGAACTCACTCCCTAATGAATTTAAAAAAAAATCCAACTTATGCCTTATTCAAAAGTAAACCCAAAAGTACCTTATTTCATCATCATAGTTTCTTACCTTGTGTTTCAAACTCACACTGTATCTTGTACTATCCACTTCTCCAACATTAGTACTTAAGGCATATATCTTCACCAGTGTAATCACCTCTTTCAATTTATATTGCAGTTATATGTTGATATACAATTTTGCTACAATGTACCTTTTCATCTTACCTGGTATGTTAGATTAAGAACCTGCCCGAAACGCTATGTGTGTTATTGGCTTTGCAAGAATGTATAAATACCAATTTTATGAAATCTCACCAACCCATTGTACCTTCTTGTAAATAAAATTATTATTATTATTATTATTTGATATTCGTATTTGGAAGGCTGTTAAATTAATTATTCTATATTGCAAATACATTTCACACATTAATATTTGACTTAGGATTAAATTATAGATAATTTGGTTAGCAAGTTTAAGATAAGGTAATTATCATGAAGAAAGTACCAAGCCATTACGATTATATATCATCTAGAAGGAATATGAGTACAGTATAAGGATATAGGAAAGGACGGAGGGAAGGAATGGTGGCTAAACACCTGAACGGTTGGGAAGTGAATGGCGACCTGCAAGAAGCGAGACAGTCATTCTACTGTCTAGTCCAAGTGGTTGGAAAATAATTTAGACATCTGGTTTCTCTTTGATTCCCTGAAAAAGGAATAATAATATGTTGCTGTTTTTATGATTTGAAGGGTTATTGCACATCAACCCTATTTTAGGGCTGGTTCAGGACTCTCTCCAGCATGAACCTCAGAAGGGTGTCATACTCATTTAATTTTGGGCTGTTGTAGGATGGAGAACACCTCAGAAAGTAAGTCAACTTAGGGAGAGATAGGCATCTCATGAGGAGGAAGAGAGCATCAAGGGCATCAATCTTGTCAGTCCTGTCCCGCATTCTCCTAAGGTCAGTGATTTTTGCATCCATGACCTCCTCGATTGCTTGCAGGCCAATGGTACCCAGGAGGGTGCAATCAGGTGGCTCGACAACGAGAATATATGGAAGAACATTTTTTACTTGGCCAGTGATGTCTGGGTTGAGGAAGACTATTTCACATTTGGATGCATTGAGAATGAGGCCCAAGGCTGCTCCTTGCTCCTGGTTTTTCCTTATATCCTCCAAGATGGCATCTGGGGTTCCAGCGAGAGTGCCATCAAGGTACCAGATATTTAGCTCGCTAGTCAGACTATCAGTGACCACTTTGATAGCTAAGCAAAAAAAGGAAGGGACTAAGGAATCACCTTGTTGGACACCTTCACAGGAGTCTATTTCATGCTCCCCAAAAAGAAGCTTAGAGTCTCCACTGTACCACAATTGGATGACTGGGTAAAGAGGAAGGAAATGGTTGTGTACAGCCCTGAGGAAAGCATTTCTTCCGACTTAATTGAAGGCATTCTTTAAGTCAAGCTTTACTAGTGCCTTCTGGTCTGAAGGATCAGCATTGTAAGCATGTGCTGCAGCTTCACAGTCTAGAGGGATCCCAAACCCGAGCTTATTAGGTTTCAGTAAGGTGGCTGCTTCCTGGCTGATTGATCTCATTGCAACCTTAGCTACAAGGCGTCGGATGGCCAACAGCCCTCTGACGCCTCATTCCCCCATCCTTCTTCTTTAGAGCACAGAGTGCTGCTCCATAAAAGAGAGGCCTAATCTCCTCAGGAATGCCAGCAGCCAAACACATGTTGGAGAATCTGCTAAGTTCCACAAGAAGGTCCTTTGCGGCATCTCCAAGCACTAGGTTCAGGATTTGTTTGATGTGCTGGGGTCTTCGGCTTGTGAAGCCCCCTGCTGAACCTGTTGGGAAAGACATGGATGCTTTGTACACCTCAGATTCTTGAACAGTCAAGGGTTCTATGCTATTATTATTTTCCTGGGGATCCCTGCTACTGTCTGCAGCTCTATGTAGGTGTTTGTCTTGTGGAGCTAATGCTGTCTTGGCATTTCTGGGGACAATAATGTCATCCAGGTTATGATTCTGATTGCACCTATGGTATTGCCCTCTTCTATTTTCCTGGTAATCTGTGCTCTCATTTTGTGGTTCTCAGATGAGCTAGCTATTATTGGTCGTCTTGCAGCTAGTGTTCTTGGCACGAGAGGGAGATGGACAAGGTTGTCTTCTCTGGGGAACTCATTAAGAGCCCTAATTACCAAGGTTGCAAATGACTTGTCTCTCCTCTGCAGTAATACTTGACATGCATTCCCAAATAGTAGGAGATTGTGCCATGCTCCAATGGTTCTAGGAGCATTGTTGACCTTTGTTAGCAGACTGGTGAGTTTGGTAACTGCTTGGTGATGGGCAGCCTTCGGGAGGTAGGGCAAGGTCCTCGTGGACGTCGCTTTGACTGCTTCAAGCAGATAGCATGCGGAGATAAAGTTGAGAGAGGTATTGTTTCTAGCTCCTGCAGCAGGTTGACCGTTGTCACTGCCGTGGGGTAGGCACGTGGATCCTAGACAACATCCTGAATTGACAGAATGTTGGCGGACATTTCCATCATAATTGAGACAAAACCGTTTATCACATACTTGACAGTTTCCTCTTGGGTGTTCCCCTTCTTGGCGGGAAGGGGACTGTGTGATGCGTACTACATGCGCCATGCCTAAATGCCCTGACACCTGGCTGCCCACAGAGTACATCCACTCCTTCCCTCCCAAAAGGAGTGCAATATGGCAATCATTGCCTCCTGAGGAGTTGGGTTTGGCCTGGGCACCGTGTGTGGGTAGGCCATTTGTTGATGGGTGGCTGGGTCATGCACAGGTACCGGGGTGGGGGAAGATGGTAGATGGGTTGTGCTGGGGCCAAGGGTAATGGTGGGGGCACACGAGGGAGGTTGCCATATATATATATATATATATATATATATATATATATATATATATATATATATATATATATATATATATATATATATATATATATATATATATAATGTATATATATATATATATATATATATATATATTAAAGCACAAAAAAAAGGAAGGGGGTGGTAGGAGAAAAGCACACAGAAACTGTATTGGAGGGGATCTAAACATTCCCTCTAATGCGTTATGCGTGGTTTCCTCCGAGGCTATGGGTCCCCCTTCTTCCAGCCAGAGGTGGTACTCTTATATAATTTAAAAAAAAAAATATATATATATATATATATATATATATATATATATATATATATAGCCCCGCAACCTTCTGAACCGTGACTCTGTTAGCTTTGCCGGCCGACCAGACGGAATCACACTGCGTCCGTGGAAGGGTGGCAGACAGTTGGCATGGGACTATACTTGCGTATCCACCCTGGCAGCCACGTACATCAACCTCTCTGCCGGCACAGCAGGAGCCGCGGCGACACACAGAGAAAGAGACAAGTCAGCCAAGTATAGGCAATTAGATCATCGGTACAACTTCGTTCCAATAGGGTCTGAGACCCTAGGCCCATGGGAGAGAGTGCAAGAAGGTTTCTAAAGGATCTTGGTTCCAAGCTCATTGACACCACAAGAGACCCTAGAGCGGCAAGTTTTCTCTTTCAGCGCCTCAGTGTCGCGATCCAGAGGGGGAATGCTCGCTGCATCCTCGGTTCCTGCCCAACGTCGGAGGAGTTCGAGGAAATCTACAGCCTCTAGGAAGCGAACTATTTTTGTGTCCTCTTAATGCTCATTTTTTGTATACAATCAGATATGTAACTGTATAACCTTGCTTAATAAAGTGTACACCATAAAAAAGGGGGGTGGTAGGAGAAGCGAACACCCTCATGTATTCAGAGTTAAATGGCAAGTTTTTCCCTGAATGCTCTGTGTTCCCTTCTCTGAGGCTGTGGGTCCCTATAATTGCACCAGAGGTGGTACCCCCTATATATATATATATATATATATATATATATATATATATATATATATATATATATATATATATATATATATATATATATATATATGGGTTGCATTGCGGAAGCACAAAGGGCTGGCATGCAAGACACAACGAGGTCAATGACATCATCAAGAGAAGCCTCGTCTCAGCTAAGTGCCCAGCGGAGAGAGAACCTCGCATCCTAGGGGTCCAAAACCCGGATTTCCCCGCACTTCGCCCTGATGGCATCACCATATACTCATGGAAGGAGGGTAGACAGTTGGTGTGGGACTACACATGTGTATCCACCTGGCTGACACCTATGTACACTTCGGAGCTGATCAAGCAGGTGGGCAGCCAACCACAGGGAAACAGCAAAATCTCTCAAATACAGGCGACTGGCAGGTCAATACCTCTTTGTTCCCATAGCGTCTGAGACGCATGGCCCCTGGGGCAAGAGTGCCTTGGGATTTCTCAAGGAATTGGGTTCCAAGCTCATTGACGTCACCAGAGACCCAAGGGCTTGCAGTTTTTTGTTTCAGCGCCTCAGTGTGGCGATCCAGAGGGGAAATGCTTGCTGCGTCCTCGGTTCCTGTCCGGAAGCGGAGGAGCTTCAAGAGATCCATAACCTTTAGGCATTTGTCTTGTATGTTTTGTAACCTTTAAATACACAATAAAGCATAAGAAAAAAAAAAGGAAGGGGGTGGTAGGAGAAAAGCACACAGAAACTGTATTGGAGGGGACCTACATTCCCTCCAATGCGTTATGTGTGATTTCCTCCGAGGCTATGGGTCCCCCTTCTTCCAGCCAGAGGTGGTACTCCCTTCCATAAAATATATATATATATATATCCTTCCTCTCTCTCTCTCTCTCCTCTCTCTCTCTCTCTCTCTCTCTCTCTCTCTCTCTATATATATATATATATATATATTATATATATATATATATATATATATATATATATATATATATATATATATATATATATATATATATATATATATATATTTTTTTTTTTTTAAGTTTGTGAGGGTACCACCTCTGGTGCCAATGTGGGGACCCATAGCCTCGGAGAAGAAAATAAAACGTATTCAGAGGAGACCTTGTGGTTTCTCACTGAACACTAATATTTTCTTATCCTACCACCCCCATTCTTTTGTATGTACACATATATATTTGCTTTATTTGAACTTTGTTACAAAAAGAAGTTACATATAGGTTGCAAAGATATATATATATATATATATATATATATATATATATATATATATATATATATATATATATATATATATATATATATATATATATATATATATATATATATATTTTATTTATAGTGTATATTAATTATAGTTTAATGTTTTTTTCAGGTTCTCTATACAATTGGCCCCAATAGTGGACGAAGCCGAAGAGATGCAACCCTACTTACTACTCTATCTCATGTTATGTCTCAAAAGAGCCCTGGTCACAGCAACTTTAAAAAGGAGAATTTGAATACTGATCTGTTATCTAATCAGTCACCACAAGATATCATTCAGGGCATGAAAGTCATTAAAGGTATTTCAGATCTTTCTGAAGATCTCCCAGTTCCTGCTTTCTTAACATCTCTGCACGTTCGTAATGGAACAAACATGAGGGGTTTTCAACTACATTTCACAACTGTCAGCAGTCCAGAAAACTCTGTCTTCCTCAATGTTTTGTACGTTATAGTATCTCTTGTGGTGCTGCTGGCCATCATTATCACAGGTCTATTGGTTGTGAAGAGATTCTTCAGAAATTCAGGGAAGGACAAGGTAATTGTTGTGCGCAGTTTAAAAAATGAACGAGAAGAATTCAGGAGAAAAGGTGAAGGGAAAGTATTAGAGAGACCAAAAACATTACCACCCAATATGACTCTCAATAGTGAGAGTAATTTGCAGACAGTGAAAGTGAAGACATTAGCCATAACTGTTCGAAATAATTTGGAAGATGAAGGAACTGAAGTATAAACAATTAAATCACAAATGTATGTTTTGCGTTCTGTATGGAGAGTAACTTGGTTAATAAACAGAAACATTTGAATTTGCCTGTGGACATCTTTCCATGTGGATACCTGTACAAGCTGACAATATGATTGTAAGTCTTAAAAGGAATGTGATTTGTTTAATATGAACCCATTCTGCTATTGAAATATTTATAGAAAAAACTGTGCCATATAGGAAACATACAAGAATAATTTTCTGTTGGCAAGTACATTAATATTGAAAGTCACAAAATGGTTAAACTAATAAAATCATTAAATATTAGACTATAATGTATTTTGACAAAGAAAACTAGCAAAATCCAAGAATGATATTCAGTCTCACATGAACACTGAATGTGATCATCAGCAAAGCCAGATTTAAAACACTGTCCATCAAAGTTTTGATGGTGTATGTCCCAAGGTAAATTGTGGGATGTTTTACAAATGTTTGGCTACAGTGTTGTTTATTGAAATATATTAACTGTGATAGGACACTTTATAACTGTTTTCAAGATATGACTGGTTTTTTGAACAGAAAATGGGTCTTAACAGTGAGATCCTATGATAACATTAATCGCGGAGTGATTCCTTCCAGAGTTTCAGACAAGGAACTCGGCAGTCATATTATAGAATTGATCCTATGAAGTATGATCATTTTCTGGTCAAAAGTGGTGATTAATTAGAACACTAATCATTGTGTGATGTACAATAATTGCTTAAACTGTGCTACAAGAATGGACCCCACTGATCAGTGTTCCATAGAAAATGATCTTCGTAGTTTCATGAATTCCTACCTGGATTACCTTATGCCAGTGCCTCACTCAAGAATATGTTCAGTGCTCTATTATTTTTGTGTTCCTAAAAAGATATCCCATCTTCTCTTCACTCAAGAATGAAATATGTAACACTTCTCTTCGTTCTCTTAAGATTCTTCACTTGTGCTGTCATAAAATGGTGCCTTACCCACATTTACAGTATACTAAATGCATTGACGTACTGTACCTCTTTTATAAAGTTGTAATAGTTACATTCATTATAATGTTCCTCTGGGTTGTCCACTAATGTATTCCATTAAATTTGTGATTTGCAGTAATTGTTGCACACAAAAAGTCTCCAGCTTCCTGTTTCTGCTTAAGCCACTAGAAATGGTGGCCATTAGGTAAATAAAGATGCTGAAAAACAATACAAATCTAAAGAAAAATTACTGTACTCTACATTTCACTACAGTGCTGTGTGAGGACTATTCCTCCTCCAGTGCCTTATCATGATCATGATACTTGGAATCTCAAAAGGTGCTATGTGTAGTCTATTTATATTAGTAGACAAAAGACTGACTTATGTTCTCTTTCAACTTATGTTTAGATAATTTTCTTTAGTAATATCTTTGATATAATGTTTTGCATTTATGATATGTAACTCATGTGATTAAATGTTTAGTATGTCATCATTTTCAGCTCACTTCTCTTACATGAAATCACTTCTCAGGTGTATGAAGACACTGCCACATTGACAAACTAGTTATTGAATGTTTATTTATTTAATAAAGAAAAAAACAGTGTTGAAATTTTATTTTAGTCCTACTTTCCTTAGAATACAACCATTGAAAAATAGAGAATTAATCTTCTAATCTCTGAATTTCATGAAAGGCAAATTAGAGAGTTACATCTGATAAAAGTTCAGAATTCTTTAGACACATGTAGTTTGCAGGCGATGAGTCACAATAACGTGGCTAAAGTATGTTGACCATTCACAATCAACTTGAGAATGGTCCAGGATGGACCGAAACGTCATCGTCCCTTCACCTTCTAGTGTGTGGTCTGGTCAACACATGTAGTTTGCTTATGATGTAGGCAGAGATATATTTGTAACTAACAAGTAGAATGCTTCCAGATGGATGAACTTGATGTAAATTAAATTTGCTTTATAGTACTGTACAACAAAAGAATGGTGGTGATAGACAAGTGTAGGGGAAAATAAATCAAAACCATCTAGTACTGAAGGCAAGTTCTAAATGTAAGTGCTACAATATACCTGTTGATAGTCCTCAAATTTTACTATAATGTATCTACTAATCTTCATCAAATTTTCTTACAATGTACCTGTTAACACTTCTTAATTTTGCTAGAAATTACCAACTTAAAATTGTCTGCTAGATTAAGGACCTGCTCAAAATGCTATATGCGTATTAGTGACTTTACAAAAATGTAAAAACATCAATGCTATGTACAGTACTCTCATAAACCCAAATGTACCTTCTTGTATATTGTGTGTGTGTGTATGTATGTATATATATATATATATATATATATATATATATATATATATATATATATATATATATATATATATATATATATATATATATATATATATACATACATATACATACATACATACATACATACACAGTATATATACTGTATATGAAGCACATAAGAACATAAGAATAAAGGTAACTGCGGAAGGCCTATTGGCCCATACGAGGCAGCTCCTATCTACATACAAAGATTAATCAGGTGCAATTGGCCTGTTATGTTCAACAGTGTCTTCTGTGTTGGCATCGTTATGTTCTGGTCTTGTCCTTACTCTCATGGTGGGTAGAGTAAATAGTTCTGTGATTTGGGTGTTCATGGTA
>WNGS01004946.1:17852987-17866691 GCA_020271785.1 Procambarus virginalis
AATGTACCTTCTTGTATATAAATAAATAAATAATCTTTCCAATTCACTGTGCTTTTAATAATAAATCATTGTGTCTGGGGGGGGACAGGCAGCCAGTATATATATATATATAAGGCTTATATCAAGGTTCTCCCCAAGGTCAAATTACTTACTCTCCCCAGGATGTAACCCATACAATAAGCTGACTACAATAAGCCTGGTTACCTATTTACTGCTTGGTAAACAGTCCCATTAGATGATAGGAACGCAATCAACCATTGTGTCCTCCCAGGGATTCAAATCTAGAATTCCCGGTTGTGAGTTGAGAACGAACTCGACTGGGGTTAATGTGTTACAGTAGAATATGTTATATTTGCACACAGAAATCACAATAGCGTGATGCATCAAATGAACAAATCCACAAGGGCCGTGATGAGGGTTCGAACCTACGTCCGAGAGGATCCCAGACACACCTTAAGCGACTGTGCCACGATATGGTAAAAGAATTGCAACCGGGAGTTCTACTGACCTCACACGGATCCTGCAATTTATTATTAAACACACGGTGAATTGGAAAGAATAGATACATGTATGATACAAGACAGGTCACCAATGAGTTAAATCTGTCATAAGCTAACATAATTCACTCGAGCCTAACGCTGTGAAAGCATACCTGAAGAGGGTTTTGGGAGTTCTTCTACTCCCGAGCTCGGCCTGGGGGGGCAAGGCTCAATATTCGATAGGGAGGTTTTAGGGACCCGGCTTGTTATAAATGCGGCAAAGTGTTATATTAACAATTGGAGAATTTTGTCAAATTGCCCGAGTTTGATTTGACCATACTACCTATAGCACAGTGTGAGTAAGTTGAATGTGTAAATACTTGATCTTAAATGAAGACATCTTAACATCTAAGACTTGTTATAGAAATTTAGCAAATGATATAAAACTTTTAAGTAATTCTTAATGATGAAAAGCATAAAGACTGTAGTTTTAGAGACAGTAATGATATAAAGTAGTATACTATATTGAAGGGTCTCAGTACAGTGGTACCTCAGCTTATGAATTTAATCCGTTCCCAGAGACGGCTCATAAGCCGAATACAGTATTCGTAAACTGAAGCGATGTTCCCCATATGAAATAATGTAAATTGAATTAATCTGTTCCAGACTCCCAAAAAAATTAACTTCAAAGTAAATTTTATACCTAATTCACCCAAATCTTCACTACTAAAGTACAGTATATACAAGTTATTACATTTGCTGATGACTCTTGTTGGCGTATGGGAGACGGTGAGGAGGGGGGAGAAGGAGAGGTGTTAGTGTTTGGAGGGGAGTCCCCTTCCAAATCTTTAAATTCTTCAATAAACCTTTCAGCCGCTGGTTTGTCTGAGCTGGCAGCCTCCCCCATGCCTCACAACACTATGAATACCACTTCTTTTTCTAAATTTCTCAAACTATCCCCTGCTTGCCTTAAACTCTTTCATATCTGCATCACTCGTTCCATGGGTTTTCTTTAAAAGGTCTTCGTGCAATTGCCTTGTGTTCTCACAAATGATGGCCTCTGAAACGCTATCACCTGCTAACTCCTTGTTGTATATCCAAATTAATAAACTTTTCAACATCAAGTGTTTGTGTTCTTTGTTTCGTGATTGTTGATACTCCTTTTGCCACTTTAGCAGTCGTAATGTCCTTTTTCTTAGCAAGTACAGTGTACTGTATATCGTTGACATTGATTTGTTTTACTGCTTAGCTAGTTCAACAGCTCGTGTACCATTTTCATCTTTACGAATGATCTTTTGTTTTCCTCTATGGTCATTCTCGCATGTGTTTTCTTGGCTTGAACCTTACCATTGGCTTTGTTGGGACCCATGGCGAGATACATAATACTGTAACAACAAACATCCGAAAAAACTAATATTTTACAAAGAATTCGAGTGCGATTGTCACAGGCGGGAGACACTGGTAAACTGAGGTGCGATCACCGTGCCACCACACTCTAGGTCGGCCATACACGTATCAACAAATTTCGTTTTTCGAGGCAAAGCTCATAACCCGATTCGGATTTTACAAAGAAATTGGGCTCGTAACCAGAAAAATTCGTAAATAGGGGCATTCGTAAGCCAAGGTGTCTCTGTACTGTATTACATTCGGGTTCGTTCTCGACACCCAATCGAGAATTTCTGGGTTTGAATCCCGGGCAGGACAGAAATGGTCAATGCACATTAACTTTCACCTAATGCCTCTGCTCACCTGGCAGTGAGTAGATACTCAGGAGTTAGTCAGCTTGTTGTGGGGTTGCATTCTGGGCAGGGTCAGTAATTCGACCTGAGGGGGGGGGGCTCGATATAAGCCTAACATATATGAATATACTCTGGCTTCCTGTCCCCTGACATACATCCACTGAAGCCTCGGAACCCTTGTGGGTACAATAGCCCTCCAGGTTGCAGTTCTTTAACCATGTTGTAGTACAGTTGACTAGAGTATGTCTGGGAACATTGTGCATAAGTTTGAACCCTCATCAAGGCTCCTGTGGATTTGTTCAGTAGTCTTAATCTCCACATTTGTAGAAAGGAAGATGATGCCGAATGCTGTTGCCACCTACCATTCAACTTTGGCAGAACCTCTTCTGTTGAGGTTTTGGGTTTCATGTTAAACTTGCATTGGTGACTTGTCAAGGGCTCTTTGAGCTAGCCAGGTTCTTCCATAAGATGATGGATATTCTGTCTTCTTGTTTTCCATTGCTTCCCTTCCCGGAGGGGGACTCTGTTTACCCTTTTCATAGTAACACTTCAATTTTGGTTTCATACATTTTTTGGGTTTATTTTGGGTTAAAAATGTATGTTTTAAATATATATATATATATACTGTATATTGTATGTACATTTTGTAAGTTTGATATCAATTTTAATTAAAAAAGAATGTTTTTATCATTTGCAATAATAAAAACATAATTGTGGCTAAAAATAAGACATGTGCAGCAGAAGGGGCATAGGAACAATTTGAGTGAGTTTCCCTGTTCTGTATTTTCCCAAACACTACTTTGATATGTGTTCTACTGTATATTAATTGATATCAATGTAAATATCCTCATTACTGTATACAGCATTGTTATTTGGGGGATATCATAGCTTTATGGTAGATTTTTAGTTTGTACCAAATTTTCTTAGAGCCCCTTGCTAGCTCCCTGAAGCCATCTTGCCAAGATGGCCCCACACTACTGGGTCAGCCCTGTTTGGCCTACTGGGAACCCTGCCAGAACCTGGCGCCTCCCCATACAGAGGTGCAGAGAGCAGGAGACTTATTATTGTCACACTCATAATTACCATACCTCCTCCCCATAGTTGTGCCAGGTGATTGCAACATGGTTGAACTTGGGCGTGATCAAAAGGACCTCATCCCTTCGGGTGGTGTGTTGTTCCTGATTTCAAAATGGGACTCTGCTGATCTACGATACGGACTCAATCTGTTGAGTTTGAACAGCTTTGTTCTTTGATGTTCAGTGTGATCACCTGGGCTCAAGTTTGCATGGTCTTACAGGTAGATTTTTGGATGGTACACATGGACTTTAAAGATGCGTACTGGCACATCCCGATTCATCCAAGGTTCTGGGACTGGTTAGGTTTTGTTGTGGGGTGTCCAGCTTCGAGGTTCTGCCCTTGGCTTGAATCTGGATTCCCTTTAGCAGGTTGACAGGGGTAATCTTGACTTGGCTACATTTATTAGGGGTTCATGTATTGGTCTGTCTTGATGAGTGGCTGGTTTGGGCCCCAAGTCGTTAATGTCAGTTAGCCAGGGATCCGATTCTTTCCCAACTCACCAGGTTCGGGGTCTTGGTGAACTGGTGGAAGTCTGTCAGTTCTGTCCTAGGTTCCAACTTGACTGGGCCTCATTTTGGACTCTTGGTCTGTGTATTTGTCCCTGCCTTGTGCAGCTCTGCTCTACTTGCAATGTCATCATCGTCTGATGTGGGATTGACTGTAGGTGACTCGTCAGGTGGTTGTGTGGGCGCTGGAATTTTTGCCTTTGTGGTGTTTCTCCTGGTCAGGCTTGGGCTCCAGGTGCTGTGCTTGCTCCACTGGTTATGCCTGTTTTTGCCACTGCTGGAATCTCTGGGTTCAGCCCTGCCCACCCTTTGTCGGCTCTTGCTTCACTTGCTTCCACTTCAGGCATTTTAGGGTTCGGTTATGTGACACCATCCTTCCCCCGTCACTCGGTGTTCACAGATGAACAAGAGTGGAAGTTTAAAGAAAAAACTGGACACTTTTCTGCAAGAAGTGCCAGACCAACTGAGCTGTAGTAGATATGTAGGCCTGTGGGCTACTCCAAGCAACAGCCTGTTGGACCAAGCTCTCTTAAGTCAAACCTGGCCCTGGGCTGGGCTTAGGGAGTAGAACTCCCAGAACATCATCCAGGTATAATCCAGCAATGCATCATCCCTGGTGTTGGGGCATCATGACCAACATTCATCTGGCTTCCCAGGGTCGGTGGTTGGGGCATTACTTTGGGTGTACAACACAGTGTATAGGTGTGTGGTTATGTGGCAGGCCCTGCAAAGGATTTGGCTCGGCCTTGGTTTCCCCCCCCCCACCCCTCACCTCTCCTCATGTCCAGTGCTATATAGTCATATTGGCATAGTACTTTTTCTTCATAATTACCTTACTTTACCTTACTTTTGTGCCACCAGTTCTGACTTGGTGAATGCCGTGTTGGTTACTCCTGTTTCCCCTGGTCCCTTGTTCTAAGACTCAACATTTCTCAGGTTGTCTGCAGCCTCATCAAATCTATCCAGCTATGGTCTACCCCATGGTCCCATGATATTCTTATGTAATCTATATTAGCAGCAGTCTTCTCTAACATGTCATGGGCTGATGTTTGGGCTTGGGGGTTTTGGGGTCTAACTGGGTCTTGGTGGCCAAATATTTTATTAATGTTCCTGGAGCCCAGTTGGTCTTGTGTGGCACTGGGCTGGGTTCCCAGCCCATGGTCTCTTCTTCAGAATAGTACCTGCTGTCCCCCCCCCTCCCCCTGGTAAGTCTCATATTTTTTCTGTTTCTCTGTGGATAGTTAGCTTTAACAAACCATCAAGGGACTCCTCCCAGAAACCCAAGTGATGAATGTAATGAAAAGGCTTTCTGATAGATCAAGTAGCTCCCTTACTCCCCACCTCCCTTCCTGGTTTGTTGGTTGTCCATTGGCACCTGAGTAACCATTGAAGTAGGCTGTGGGCCAGTTCTCTAGATCACCTTGTAGTGGCTATAGTTACTAATGGTTTTTAAGTGAACCAATTGTTTCAGCTGAGTTGTTTGTGAAGTTGTTTTGTTGTTTCAGTGCTTTGTTTTCTATGAACTTTGCATGTGTGTGTGTGTAAAGCATCACTGAATTTCTGGATGCTTTCCTGATGAGTATCAGTAAGTATTCCCCTACTCTATGCACCTCTGTTAGGGGAAAATGCAGATTCTGGCATTGGTCCCCAGTAGGCCAAAGAGGACTCTTACAAGTGGTGGGGAGCTATCTCAGCGCGATAGCTTCAGCAAGCTACTGGAGTTCTTATTTCATTACATTCGATGCATTTTTTTTTTTAAATTATAATAGCCTGTGTGTGCTATATCCATAATGATACTAATGTAATTGATTAATCCTATCACAATAAATAACTTAGTTTCTTAACAATAAGGTTAGATAATAGATTGGTTGTACCTGTACCCTATATTATGTTTTGTGTATTGTTCATGATATAATTAGAGGATTGTCCTGGATCATATGTAATTTAGTTAACTAATGTCGACTATATATTAAAAATTGGAAAATAATTTAACCTTCACTGACAAAGGATTGAGGTTTAGAGATTTATATTTGTTAAATATAAGGTACTGAAATTCTCTAAAATTTTTAACTTGTAATGAGATTTTAATAGTTATGAGGCACAATTTAATTTGTGGATATTTTTATGGATATATATATATATATATATATATATATATATATATATATATATATATATATATATATATATATATATGTTATTAAATATGACCGAAAAAGTAAGATTAATAATTCTAACACGAATTTTCTCAATTTTCCTTATGTTTGTTTTTACTGATGACGGTAAATGAAAAATCAATTCTCCAAAATTCATTCTTTATTTCTTAGTCTGACGCGACACTTGAACGCGTTTCGTAATAACTAATTACATTTTCAAAGACTATATATGTATATATATATATATATATATATACATATATATTTTTTACATAATGCTGATATTTATTGTGAGTGTGTATTTATTATCCCATATTGCTAAACAGAAGCATAAATATATTTCTTAATATTTGTTTTCATTGTCCTTTTATAACTTATAAAAGTCCTTAAAAATGGTGGGGGTTCAGTCGTGTACAGGTACTATATATTTTTCTAATTAAGCTGTCAAAAGCAAATCTATAAGGTTATTAAAGAATAATGGATCACTTTTTGTTTGTGGGTAGCTTTAAAATCTTGGACTGCTTTCCCCCAGAGAAATGCATTTTCACAGAAGAATTTTATGCAATTTTGCATGTTTTTTGAGTTACTTTTGTGGTGATTGATGTCCAGCTCTTGCTGTCCTCAGCTATAGCAAATATAAGACAATTGAGATAAGATTAGATTAGGTTAGGCTTGGTCTCCAGTAATATTGGTGTTGCCTCTAATGACGGATGTGGCTGCTAAAGAAGCTGTTCGTGCCTCTTCCCACCTCCCCAAAACATTCCTTACTCTGATTTCTACCCAGTCATTCATAATGAAATCTAAAAGTATTGGAGAGAGAGAGAGAGAGAATGAATGAAAATACTTATCACTAAGTATCGTGAATATTATATTACGTAGTGATGTATTAAATATGACCCACTGTATTTGCATGTCCTTCCTCTTGCCACCATAACAGGAAGTGGGAAATGTCTCTGGCTAGATTAAATATATGACCACACGTGATTAACTTCTGGGCACTTAATGGAACATAGACCTACTCCTTGCTGCCAGAATTGCATCGTCTTGCTTCCAGTCACACACTTCATAACATGGGCTGATTTTCAGGATGATTGCCACTCTTGCTTTCCAATGTTCCTCTTTAGTTATTTGTCCTACTTGGGCAGGATGGTGGAACAACGGTCTCGCTTCGTGCAGGTCTGCGCTCAATCCCCGACTGCCCAAGTGATTGAGCACCATCCTTCCCACCGTCCCATTCCTGATCCTTATACTCATCCCTTCCAAGTGCTGTGTAGTTGTAATGGCTCAGTGCTTTTTCTTGACAATTACCATACCCCTCAATGAATGATACTTATGACATCATTCATCTTGTGTTGTTTTGCTCTAATTTTGGTGTCTTGAATGATATCTAGGTGTGTGTGTTGTTCGTGCCATAGACTGGGCCCAATGACCTTCCAGTCTAAGCACATTCTTTTGGTAAATACTTTCACTTCATAGATTCCAATTTGAAAATAAGTACTGTAAAAAAAAATTAAAAGTTCTATTATACTATATTGATAAAATACATAATTTACAATACAGAAGGTATACATTTTTATACTTTTGGATACACTTCCATCCAAAAGTTGCAACAAAATACATTAATAGATATGGTATCTATTACAGGTATGCCAAAATATTTTAAGACTAACTTAAGCATGTTTTGTGTGCCATTCTTTATTGTATATTGTACTGTACTTGTGTAAGAAAGAGAACAATTTAAAAAATACAGAAAATTCGTACCGCTTTGACTCAAAAGTAAGACTTATTATTAACACAAGTCTTTGTCCACAGGAACCAAGGTGGAAATAAGTGGGCGGAACCTGACAAAAGAATGAAGAAAAATTGTCATGTGGAATTTCAATTAACTCTTTCAAGACTTGCATCAAGCAAAGAAATTAATAGAAAGGAACTATTGCCTGTGATGGCATTTTGATGAAATACCATTTATATAGAAATGTGCTTCAATATAAAATGTAATTTGTTGCTAAAATGTATAAAAAGTTATATTAATTAGAGCACAATATATATCTGCGTGTGAGATTTTTGCAAGTGTATAATGATAATATCTAAGTAGAAAAACTCGGGCAGCCAAAACTTGCTGATTACATGCATGTCTTATGCTAAAGGAAAAAAGTTCTCGCTGACACTCGTAAAATGAATAGTACAGCAGTAACTTGCGTAAAAAAGTAGAGTTCAATAAGTTTTATTTGTATAATGAAAATTTATAGATTCTATCATAATTGTATAAGATATATCATGATACGAACCAGTTTGATGAAAGAAGCAAAAAATTTGGATGTATGTCACTAAATTCTTAAAGTGGGGAAGATTCCTAATTAAATTAATGAACAAAGTAATTATTAGTGGGAAGAACTTTGCATTTGAATATAAGTAAACTTAAAAGCTAAAATGGAAGAATTACCTCAAGACTCTTGTGCTGTTTCACCAAGACAGGAAGACCTGGAGAATTCAGTATGTGAAAATGTGTTTGAACAGCAGTGTGACCCTAGTATTCTTTTATTAAATGATCCTACAGATAAGTCATTTCAATGCACTTTGTGTGAAAAGGTGTTTTCACAGAAAGGCTCCCTGAAGAGACACTTTCAAACTCATACAGGTGAAAAACCATTTGGTTGTCCTATATGTGGTAAGTTGTTTTCGAGAGAGAGCAACTGTAAAGAACATATGCTTATTCATACTGGAGAAAAACCATTTCAATGTTCTTTATGTGATAAAGGATTTACTCAGAAAGGTACACTTGCAAAGCACTTCTATTCTCACACTGGGGGCAAGCCATTTGAATGTTCTGAATGTGGGAAGGCATTTGCACGTATTGGTGAACGAAATATGCACATGGTGGTTCACACAGGAGAGAGGGCATATGAATGTGCCTTATGTGGAACAGCATTTGGACAAAAAGGTTCGCTTAAAAGACACATGCAGACTCACTCGGGAGAGAAGCCTTTTGAATGCTCTTTGTGTGGAAAGTCATTTGCTCGCAATAGTAATTTGAAGGTGCACATGAAAAATCATGCAGGAGAAAAATCTTTTGCATGCTCTATATGTGGAAAAAGTTTTGCACAGAAAAGCACCTTGAGCAAGCATGTCTTCACACACTGTACAGAGAAATCGCTAGAATGTCCAATATGTGGCAAGGCATTTGTGCATAAAGGTCAGATAAAATCTCACATGCTTAGTCATACTAAAGAAAAAGAATACGAGTGTCGATTGTGTGGGAAAAGTTTCACACACAAAGGTTCGCTTGAAAAGCACATTTTCATTCATACTGGCCAGAAGCCATTCAAGTGTACCGAGTGTGGAAAAGTGTTTACTCAGAAAGGCCACTTGACTACACATATGTTAATTCACACTGGAGAAAAACAATTTGAATGTAAAGATTGTGGAAAACCATTTGCTCGAAACAGTGATCTAAAGGCACACAAGGTTGTACATAGTGGAGAAAAACCATTTGAGTGCCCATTATGTGGGAAATGTTATACACACAAAAGCAATGTTAGTAAACATATACGAACTCATACTGGTGAAAAACCCTTTGAATGTTCTGTGTGTGAAAAAAAGTTTGTCCAGAAAAACTCACTCAAGAAACATATGCAATCCCATGCTGAAGAAAAGTGATGTTCATTTACAATCATTAACTTCATTAATTTAAACATTTCAGTCTAATGAAACTTAACAAAATGGTATGAAAAACTCCATGTTAAACACCTTAAACTTAGAGGTGGTGCCAAATATTATAAGTATGCATCTACAGCCTAAAATTTTATTTATTTAAGTAATTGACTGGTATTTACACTGTATTCTTCTAACTGGAAATTTAATAACAAATCAGTTACAAGTGTAAGAATAATTGTAAAAAAGTTTGTAATATAAACCAGGAATATGATCATTTGCATCAAGTAAATAAATCATTTTGATTTAAAGCTAATCCAAATTATAAGGGAAGCAGGATGACACTGCAGTGTTGCACCTGCTTTTACACTTTGCAGTGGTCTTGTCAACAAGGTATGGGTATACCTTATTTTTATTTGTATTGAATACTGGTTAAAAAAAAAACTGTCTCGATTGCAGTTTTATTCCATTATTATCAGGTCATTTTGTCAAAGGCCAAAGGGAGCTCTTATGATCGCCATGTATCTAGATTGTCAGATACTGTATGCCATCTAGTTTGGGATTTCTAGTATTTATTAGAATTTACCATTTTTAGTCACATAGTTCACTTTTCTGTGAAAAGTTTTAGGATGTTTAATATATGGGTTGCCTCTAGCAATTGTTAGTATTCAAAGCAGCATGGTGCACAAATGTATCTACCCAGAATAACTACTATTGTAGTTTGTATTTTTTACACATGACTTTCAGGATGAAGTAATTAGTTTATATTTGTCTTGGAAATGGTCTTTATGTATAAAGGTAGCAGTCAGTCTCCCATTGCATATATATATATATATATATAATATATATATATATATATATTATATATATATATATATATATATATATATATATATATATATATAATATATATATAATACACACACAGTATAACCCTTTTGCTACAGTAAGTGGGATCAATCCTTCTCTATTTTTTTTATTGAAATAGTTAAAAAATAATTTTAATTGAAATGAAAAATAATCAATAATTGTTTAAACATCATGTAATATTTGTTCAAAGTAGAAGTTTGAGCCATGTAGCTGTAATCATTTGGCAGCGATAGAGAAAGACATTACCGCATGCACTATACAGTATCTAGATGTCTGGAATAATTAGTTCTTCAAAAACTCGCACCATTATGAGTGCTATAATGATTAATGACAAATTTGGAAAAGTATTGTTTCTGGAAAGGTTCCATCATAGCTTTCTGTAGCCAAGTGCTGAGTCTAGTAAAGTCTTGGGAGGCCAAGGCCTTGAAGACCCAACTATGTCTATCAGTAACTAGTATCATAACCTGGCTCTCACTCTGAGGGGATGAGAGATCAACCTAAAACTCAGAGAAAAACAGCTGAAAGGCATGAGCACAAAGGCACTTGCCTGGTTGCAATATGGAGGATACGGTTCCTCTGTCACTTAAGCCAAGTAGTGTTGACTATCCCTGGAATGCTAGTTTCATTGGAAGCCATTGCTTTGTTATTATGTGAGTGACCCAGCTTTGTATTTCACTCTGATTGTGAGCCAAGATTCCTTCCTTGTTAGTCAGCTTGTGTTTTCCCCTGGTGTGCAAGAATACCTGCTCTGGTGGGGTTGGATTTTTCCTCTACAAGATCATTGATGTTCCTTTATCATGCGCGACTTTTCTAATGCTAATGCATGATGGGACCCATGTTTCTTCAGCTGTGTGCTTATGTTGTCATTGCACCTGGCCCGGCTCGTGTTTCTTGTGTGTGTTAGGGCTTTGTGCTTTCACCAAGGATGCACTTTATTTGGTCTTGTTCATGGCTACGCATGCCTTTTCACTAACAAGTGTTTGGAGTATTCTGCCAAGAAGCTTTCCTCTCTACTCTGGCTATGCCTGTCTTTTGCCTGCCGAGTGGGTTTACAGTTTCCCACATCCATGTTATAATTTTTTTGTCTGATTTATATTCTCAGTTGGGTTGATTTGGCTCACATAAATTTCCTCAATTACATTTTACAGACACTGTTAACATTCCTCGTACTGATATACAGAGCCCCCCTCTCCTTCTCCCTGTGCTTGAGCTATTGCAGGTTCAACTTTTCCGAGGCTTTTGCGCTCTAGCCATAGTTATTAAATAAAATTCTCGGATTCAACCCCCCTTTCACTTTTTTTCTTGATCGTCATGTATGGTTTTCCAGTAGTTACCTGGGACCATTGATTGTAGGTTATGTAAACCCTCTTGAGACTCAGTGAATATTTAACCGCAGGAGTGTTTAAATTGGTGACCGAATTGTCCAAAATTTAGAGGGTTCTGGCTCTTCGATTAGTATGAAGGGGGGGGGGGGGGGGAGATTGCATGTGGTTGTCTGATGGAAGGAATATCAGAATAGTTTAGCATGGAGATCTAAGCAAGTTATGGTACATGAACAATATTTATGTGAAAATAATTTACCTGCATCAAAAATATCTATACATCTATAAAGTAAACCAAACGTGTAAAAGACCAATAAGGAACTAATGAGGCTAGCACAGAAATTGTTATAGCCTACATTTTATGCATATAGTAAGACCTTTCCAGAGAAACTGGAAAGTTGGCTTTTTTTATATGCAGTTTTTTCATTATCTTTTTATGTTTTCTCTTCTGCAGTCACTGTATACTGTATTTTTGTTTAAAATATATTAAAGATTTTCTTTGTAGACGTGCTTTACCATGCTGAATAGGGAATAGGCAAATATGATTTTCTTCTTGTGGCCCCTGTGGCAGTCATAGGAGTGATTATTGACGGTTACATCAAATCCACATTAATAAATGTATTAATTTCACGACAAAATAAACACTTTTACCCTTTCACATGGGTAACAAGCTTCATTCAGTTTGTAACATTTTAAATGTTTAACTCGCGTCTTTAGATGATGATCAATTTATTAATAGTCTATTCTGTAAATATGATCTATCCTGTACTGGTAATAGTATGTGTATCTAATGACATATTTGTCCCTATACTACAAGTCTATATTAATAATAGGCAGAAAATATTGTATTCCATAGGTGAAAAATAATGAAAATAACAGAGTACTGTGTATTGCTAACTGTCCGGATAAGCATGCCCTCTAGTACGAACTGTTGTACTCGAGAACAAATGTCAACCGACTAAGGTTTATGAAACAGATAGCTTAGTAATTATAACTGAAAGTTACATCCAAGCAAATTTAACATATAAAACGTGTGGAGCTAAATCCTAGCAAATCGTAACTTAGGAGTTCTGCAGGACCATATCGTTGGTTGCTATGACAAAATAACTTTATGGAATGGCAGTGATGCCTATCCCATCCATACTGTCCAATAGCACAGCTAGTCACCTAGACCCTAGACCCAACTGTATTGTATACTAAAAGTAAAGTTTTTTGGTTTTGTATTTTTCACAACAGGACGTTAGCCACGGAGGAATCGATACACTAAATTCCCCTTTTTTATGCTTGTGCTAGGATGGCTATTTTAGACTAGTGACTGGGGACTAGTGTATATATGAAGGATCATGTTATTTTTAACTGTCCTTAAAATATTTTTTAAGGGAATTGGAAATGGTTGAGTTTTCAAAAGGCGAAGATATCTGTGCTATTTTTATTGTTTAACAAGTGCTAGTCACCAAAATGAAGTGCAAATATAAACAAAGGGATTTGTGTGCAGTCCAAATGTACACAATTGCAGCCAAAGGTGGTATAATACTCTCGGTGGGTACATCTCTGTATAGTTAAGGGCTATATTGTAGTTAACGACATGGCTAGAACCCTACAAAACTCAGGCGTCCTTGTTTCTTACATTCCATGATGTCATATTACAGTAAAGTGTAAGTGACACAAATAGATAATTTATTATTACAATAAAGTGACATAAAGTGGGTACATGTGTGTCTCTATAATACGCAAGTATTCGTATATGTCATTTGAAATACCAAAAATCCATATTTAATCAGGTATGTTAGCCATTCCAGAAATATCTTCGAGCTCATTGAGCACAATCAGTGGATTAGTTACTGTTATTGTAATAAATAAGAATGTTTAGGTTAGGGGGAGTAATCATACTGATATTTAATGTA
>WNGS01004946.1:17869670-17889713 GCA_020271785.1 Procambarus virginalis
CAGATTGATTGCAATGACAGCGTGAATGGTAGTTGACAAAAATTGGTAGGCATAATACAGCATATGGCTAGCACATAAAGAAGACAGCAATGAACATAATGATAAGGTTGTTTGAGTTAAATACATAAAAATTAGGAGATTGGGTAATGCTAGGTACAGAGCAAATTTAAAGCTCAGTGTAGGAAACTAAGAAGATAAAATTAGGTACTTTTTGGTTTTGCTTTTAAATAAGGCAATAGACTGACTAAATCTAACATCACAAACAGGAGAGCAATCTCTTGACAATGGACAGAGCTCATTTCTGATACATTATTTGACAAATCTCCCCCGAGGTTAAAGCTTTGTAGAATCTGTACTAGTAACAGATGTGGATGGAATTAAGACTTTAAATCATAAAAGCTCTTGCTGATGAACTGTTTCAACCACTGGAACTCCTATTCAGAAAATTGCTAGACCAAGGAAAATTCTCCAAAAGACTGGAAATGTGCATGCATCACTCCTATCTTCAAGAAAGGCAGAAGAAATGCTAACCAGTCACTTCCCGGTTGAAACAGTGAACCACCGGGGAGCAGTCTGAATGGAGCCGGATCACAGAGCTACCTGAATCCACTGCAGCCCCTGCCACACAGCCGAAAACTCCCGCCCTGTGCCGTGAGTAACTTTACAAGTTTGCAAGCTTATGGAGAGACTCCTAGGGTCATGAATTGGATGTTGCTTCACAAAACCTTATTCACTGTCCAGGCTACATTTTCTTATTCAATTAACCAAGTTAATCAAGGCCAAGGAAGCCTCACACAAGAAGCTCCTCTTGCAGCTACAGCACTGGCCCTCAACCCTCAGGCAATTGTTTGCCAGCAGCAAGACACTTGGTCACTCTCCAACACCACTATGATAAACCCATACACCTCCCCTTGGGACTCTTGACGAGTGACAATGAGGATATGACATCCGAACTTGTAATTTCCACCTGGCCTGGGTCAGATGTGCAGGTGCTGCTTTATTGCGACCCTACCTCATCACAGTGGGATTTGAAAGCTGAAAGATGCCACAACTGACTAACTCCGAGAGAGAGACTGTGTCTACATCTGGTTCTGATGCCATCACTACCGAGGACCGAACCCTCTCATCAAATACTTTAGTTCTTTTGTAGCTCTGGACCCCAGTGTCCAGATTGTAAATCAACTCAAGGTGGTCAGCAACTTCAGGCCTGGTACATGCAGCTTGCCTGAATGTGTTTAGAGGAGACATTGACTCTCACAGTAGGGGTCAATGGAATACAGTACAGTGTTCAGAAATATTATTTTATTGTTACAATAATATACTGACTATATTACGATTCCATATAATTATGTACCTGCTAGAGAATATCTGTAGAACTTAATTTTAACATATACCTGTATATCTTCAACTTTAGTGTCAGATCAGAGGAATGGAGAACCCAACAAGTTACCTGAGCAGAAGTTTACCATTCATGTTGTTCCTGTGAAAGGAACTCAACTATCCTTCACTCATGAGAACCCTGAGCTATTCATTAATTGTGTAAGTTCCCTAAAAGTATACATATAGTAATTTTATCTTTTCTGGGGGGAGCCCCGTCAGCTCCCCGGAGCTATCCAGGCTGATATTGCTAATATTAGACTTTGGTATCAGTCAGGCACCCAGAAAGGTAAGCATCCCAAAACAAATCCCTATTCTGGTTAAGAAATTGCTACTGAGAGCTGAACTAGTGGACAGAACTCCCGAAACAAAAACGAGCAAACGAGCATCACGTCACCATGTCGCCGCGTCACCGTCTGCACAGTTCCCCTCTTCCTGGGAGGGGGAAGGGGGAGCCCCAGACCTCCCCACCAGTTACTCATGACCCCAGTTCTAAGGCTGATGCGCTAGGCGGAAGTTGTGTGCTCTGGCTCCTGGATTGGTCCTCAACTCTGTGCCTGTGTGGTGTAGTGGCTGTCTTAAGGTTGCACAAGCCAGGAATAATTCTTCAATACTTGGGCTGCATGCACCTATGGTTCCCTTCCCTAGGTGCCCGGGAAGGGAACCATAGAAGAAATGGTTCCTAGTACTGTACTGCCCTTGGGGCTTGGGGGCGTTCTTCCACAAGTTCCTTGGGTTCTGAATTTGCTTGGTCGTTTGCTGCTCGTCTTTAGGCTCCCCTTTGTGTGCTGCAGTGTTCTGGCATCCTTGTTCATCTTAGGGTAAGAGGCAGTTTGCACTGGTAGGGGCACAGGGTACTGCGCAGCTAGTTTTCACCTCTCATAGCGACCGGCTATGAGAGGTGAAAGTCCCCCCTTTTCCCTGCTTCCGGCTCCGAAACGTCTGAGGGTTTCGGGGTCGGGGCAGGGATTAGATGGTGTTGAGACTCAAGCGGTTTCGTGGGATGCCCCTTCCGGGTTGGCGACGGAGACATTCGAGTCTTTCCTCCCTGCCAAAGCATCTGGGTCTGACCAGTGGGCTCCATTTCTTCTGTCTTCTAAGGCTGCGCCGGCCTCTTTTTTTGAGGCCGGGGCTTTGGGCTCTGCCCCCGGGACCTGATGTGGTGGTTCCCGGGGAGGGGTGGGGCTGTCTTGGGGGCCTTGGGCCCCATTGGGCCCTACTTGGGTTTTTCTACCCTCTGAGCAGGGCTTACTGTTACAAGGAGTGGGGTTTTCTCCCCCCCCCCCCTGTCTGCGTACGAATTGGATTTGGTGTCTGCATCTCCCCGGGTTCAGTTCCATGTCCCTTCGGATGCTTCTGAGAGAGAGAGAGAGAGAGATATACAAGATTTGTTACATTCTTGTACAGCCACTAGTACGCGTAGCGTTTCGGGCAGGTCCCTGGAATACGATCCCCGCCGCGAAGAATCGTTTTTTCATCCAAGTACACATTTTACTGTTGCGTTAAACAGAGGCTACAGTTAAGGAATTGCGCCCAGTAAATCCTCCCCGGCCAGGATACGAACCCATGACATAGCGCTCGCGGAACGCCAGGCGAGTGTCTTCCCGCCAACACACACCGAAACTACGACGTTGGTACAACGTTCGAACGAGTTTTAACACCTCCTAACCAGTTATAACAACCAATATAGCAAGTTGTAACAACGTTCTAATACGTCATAAACACGTTAAGCCAAGATGTAACAACTTTATTACAAGTTGTAACAAGCGGAAAATAGAGACAGTTTCGGTTTGTGTTTCCAGGGTTACCACTACACCACGGAGACTGCTTCTGTCCCACGGGACAGAAGCATCCGAACTGATGCTCCTGATACTGATACCAAAGTCTAATATTAGCAATATCAGCCTGGATAACTCTGGGGAGCCTCTGGGTTTCACCCAGAAAATGCAGTTTCATTACATTCAATGCTGGTTTTTTGTCAAAATTAATGCCATTAGTCTTATAACATGAATCATATTTGTACACACAAATCTATACAGTACATTATTTATATCAATAATATGTTGTCAGTTTTTCTGCTCTGATGAAAGGACTTTTTTATAAATATTTTTTTGTACACTGGATACTGGACATTTAATTTTGATTCATATAATATTCTTATGAGATACATTAATTAAATGTTTAAGAGAATGTATGAGTTGTTTCACTTGACATTTCAGCATGCATCTGTACACTTGGAGCCAAAATTTTTTGAGCTGAGTAATTTAGAACCTGAGGAGGAGGTTCTCTTTATCCTTTTGGAGGCACCTCTTCATGGCACCATAACCAAAGAAGTCAATGGCGAGACTTATATATTTACTGAGGGTAAGGAACATGTTTATTGTATTTAATTTTGGTGCACTAGTATTTTTAAATAGATGTTTAATATCTGTTCTGTTACCATAAGCAAAATAATATTATTCAAAATTAATATTTTGGTAGCCCATTCTGACAACATGAACAAAGCAGGAAGGCAATGGAACTATATAAACCAACTGTTAGAAAGACTAAGAAATCTGCAATAAATATGAAGTTAAAATATGTATATATAAAAACTAATTACCTAAGTGTAATTTCAGTTTATATATATACATATATTTTAATTTCATATTATAGTATGTGGGTGACTGGGTTCAGACAGCCAACTGATGGTAAGAGCATTCAGTAATTTGGGAAAATATAAATACCTGAAGAAACTACTGAATACTGTATTATACTAATGTATACAGTATTTGATTTTGATAACTATGATCATGTGTTAGAAGGAGTTATAATATTTTGACCAATAAATTTCTTGGCCATTACTACTGTATCTTTTGTTTATAATCATTATCTATTATGTTATAGTACTGCATATAAAATATTATTTTTAACCAATATTCTTTCAGTGGGGAGCCCCTTCGGCTCCCTGGATCTATCGAGCCAATGTGTGATATATTAGACCAGGGCATTAGTCTATGGAGTTCGACCTACCGGAACCATAAGCTAGAACCTGGCCCCCTCAGAGAGGTTACAGGGAGCAATGGCCCTGGAAAACCTCCCCTGTGGTTAGTAGTTTTCCTTATCTGCCATCGACCGGGGTAAGACACCCAGAAAGGTAGGCATAACAAAACAAACACCACATGGTAAGAAAATTGCAAAGAAAAACCGAACAGAGAGGCAGAACTTTCTCCAGTCCCAAGGAAACAAGCAAACAAGCAAACGTCATACTCCACTGCCTTGCCGCTCGTGGCATTGGATGTTTGCTTGTTTGCTTATTATGTTTGCTTGGGAGTGTGACATTTGCTTGTTTCCTTGGGATTGAAGGGAGTTCTGCCTCTTTGTTTGGTTTTTATTTGTACTTTCCTTACCATGTGGGGTTTGTTTTGTTATGCCTACCTTTCAGGGTGCGTAACCCGGGTCAATGGCAGATAAGGGAAACTCCCAACCACGGGGAGGGGTTTCCAGGGCCATTGCTCCCTGCAAACTCTCTGAGGGGGCCAGGTTCTGGCTCATGGTCCCCGATTTGTCGAACGCCATAGACTAATGCTCGATCCAATATATCACATATTAGCCCGATAGCTCCAGGAAGTCTCTGGGGCTCACCCATAAGATGGAGTTTCATTACATTCAATGCTGGTTTTTTATTTTCACAGAGGACAGTCTTGATAGCAAAGATATAAGTGACTCTCAGATCCTCTACAGCCATGATGGCTCGGACTCCACTTTTGACGCCATTGTGTTTCTTGCCCTAGGCCACTCGTCAGAAGCAAGCACTCGTATCACAGTTACAGTGCGGCATGAGGATCTCCAACACCCTATGAAAAGTGACAATGCCTCATTTTCCTTGACACTATATGAATGTAAATATATATATTGTATTGGAGTTTTAGTAACATGGTAACTAAGTAACCTTAGTAACATTTTAGTAACCAAACATATGCCACAGGAAAGTAATGGGTGTTCAGTACTTAAGTGACAAATTGAGGGATAGATTAGAGACCTATATTATGGGCTATTCATGCCCATGCCACCTCTTGGGTGGCTTAATCTTTATCAATCAATCAGAGACCTATATGAACCAGCTTAGAGTTATACAAGTTGGTTTTTATTATACAAAATGTATGCCATATGATAATTACACAGACTCTACAAGTAATCTTTTTGGAGACCAGAATGCATAAAACAAAATTTTCTTGTATTTATGATGATATTCAATACACTGTTAACATTTATTGCTTAATATTAAGTTATTACTGTATTAGTATTTTCTATAATTTTTTAAAGTGCATAATGCACATTTTTGTGAGATGATAATTATGATGGATATATGCAATGTATGGCATAATAAAGGTAGGATAATTTTATGTAATTTTCATAGGAAAATGGTCTCTGTAAATGACTGTAAAGCTCACTGATTTTTTTTCAGTGGATTGTAAATGTTTTTAATTATAAGTTGATTTGCAGTTTTTATGTTTTTTAGATGAAACAAAAGTTATCAGCAGTTGGCATCTTCACTTCACTGATGTCCATTCTAAAGATGAAGACCTGGTGTACACACTCATCAGTCAAGCTCAGTATGGTGCTCTTGTTAGCATTCAACCTTCAGGAACGACACACAGACTTAATGAGACCCACAAGTTCACCCAGGCAGATATTATCTATGGCTTAGTTAACTACACATCTGACAAAGAAGTTGGAATGAAAGCTGTAGTAGACAACCTGGCTTTTAATGTTACAGATCCTCAAAACAATGTTCTGAGTAATCAGGTAATTTATTACTAAGTTTTAATGCTCAGGTAGTTTAATAAATTGTAAAATCAAGTGATTGATACTTGAGTTTTAGAAACTAGGTAATTTAGAGTTAAGTTTATAGTCATCCAGAAGTGTGTTAGAAATTCACCTAGAGATTCAGAATGACACTGGTGCAATAAAATTTGTGAAGTTGAATGTGAGGCTGTGATTTCTGGAGTGTAGGGAAGAATTAATATTATATTATTATATTATGGGAGCAGAATGAGAAAGAGAAATATAATGAAAGATGAGAAAAAAAATGCTATAACATATTAAAATAAGAAACTGTAAGGTGTGAGTAAACTTTATTTGTAGATAACATTTTGCTTGTAAGGGTTTCATCAAACTAATAAGAGATACACAGGACTAGTGCTTATAAATGGACAAAATTTTAAGGAGTGAAGTCTGCGAGGCAAAGGTGGTATGAGGTCAGAGAGGTGAAGGTTCATTGAGGACAGAGATGTGCAAGATTATTTGTTACTGCACAATATATATTTATTAAGTATTTATTTAGCAAGGAGAGAAGTAGTGTTAAATCTTCCTTGAGTCTGTTCTAAGGTACTTACCTTAGGTATTGTAGTGTTTGATGACAGCAGATTCTATGCAGTCTCTTCTAAAGTTTAATTCTTTGAGGATGAGTTTAGCATCCCTCAAGTTCATGATGTATTGCTTCATGATGTTCCTGTTTGACACTCAATCTTATAGTATTTATTTTTGTAAATCCTTGCATCTTAAATTTGAGGATGCTTCTCTTATGTATACTTTGTCACAATTATTTTAGGGCATAGTGAAAACTGCCTTCCATGGTGACCTTGTGTTTAGTGTTGCTTCTTATGAAAGTACTGATTTTTTTTTTTTTTTTTGAGATATATACAAGAGTTGTTACATTCTTGTACAGCCACTAGTACGTGTAGCGTTTCAGGCAAGTCCTTAATCCTATGGTCCCTGGAATATGACCCCCACGAAGAATCTTTTTACAACCAAGTACCTATTTTACTGTTGAGTTAAACAGAGACTACAGTAAAGGATTTGTGCCCAGTAAATCCTCCCCGGCCAGGATACGAACCCATGACAAAGTGATCGCGGAACGTCAGGCGAGTGTCTTACCACTACACCACAGAGACTGGTTATAGTGGATATGTTTTTACAAAACGACTATAAATGAGCCATTATTCCAATATTTTTGTTTGTGTTGCTTTTGAAGATCCTTGCTGTCTGTTTATTTTATGCATTCCCTAAGGAAGTATATAGAGTATTAAAGATTAAAAAACTCAGTAATATATTACCACATCTCATTAAGAAACCTCTTGTTACAGATCCTAAAAGCCTTGAGAAAGACGCCAATCACTGTGTTTCATTTTGTGTTATTAAAAGGGCAAGAGTACTACAGCTAAATCTGGCTTCCCATATTGGAGTTTCTCTAGATCACTGGCAGGAATTTTCTTCACCCATAACGAAGTGAGAGCATGAAAGAACTAGGTCATAAAAAGATGTATGTAAAGTGATGAATAAACTAGAGGGCCTCAGTTTGACAACTTGTAAACAAAAAAATCAAATGGAATGAAAATAAAAAAATTAATAAAGTACTATAGTTATATGGAGAGGATAATTACAAAAACATATGACTTAAAATAGTATATTATGCTGTATATTGAAATATACAGTACATTATTTGAAAGAACAAAGAATTGATTGATTCCAGGTTATAGCATTGGGAAGCTAATGAGTTGCCCACCAGAAAGAGTCATTTCATTACATTCAATGCTGAATTTTTACTTTGTACTTAGTTTCTCATACCTTGATTATTACATATTTCTACACAGGTCCTGAAAGTGACGATTCAAGGTGTTGATAATAAAGAGCCTGAAGTGGTAATGGGAGAGGCTGTCACTGTAGCAGAAGGCAGTAGTGTAATTTTGTCTCCAGCTTCCATTACTGCCTCTGATATAGACACTCCCTCATCCAATCTCACAGTCATCATTGATGCACCTCCACTATTTGGATACATCACAAACACTAATTCTGGTAGGTATAAAATGCAATTTTGGGATAATACTTAATGCTCCAAAATTGTAAACTCAACAGTTATTAAATGTAAAATGGTCAAATCCAAACCATTTAGCATAATTTTCATGTATTGTATCAGTTTGTTAGAAGATTGGTTATATACCTAATATCTTTTAATTTAATTTATTAGGATAGTTTTTTCTGTTATTTTGTACTGTATGACACTATAATTTCAGAACCTAAGAGCTCCTCTGGAGGGGCATCGCCAATGCTGGAGTTTACTATGAAAGATTTGCAAGAAGGCAAAGTGACCTATATTCAGTCACAACATCGCCATCAAGAACCTATCCAAGACTCTTTTCTATTTCATGTTACAGATGGCACCAATGGGTCTCCGGTCATGAGGTTTAATATCACCATTCAGGTAATTTTCACCTCTTATAATTACAGTATAGCAATTTAAAGTTATGAAATTTACTTTAAACTCATGCATAGGTCTGTATTAGTTTCTATTCTTATACAGCAAAGTACAGTAATGTATATGTCAAATGAAATGAAATCAAATATTTATTCAGGTAAAGTACATACATACTAGGTGGGATACAAAACGTTGATGGAGCTATAGATAGAGCTAGTACATACAATGCCTAAAGCCACTATTACGCAAAGCATTTCAGGCAGAAAAAACACTAAGACTAAAACTAAATACTAATTGAGATTAAAGTATAAATTGTATTGAGAAAAAAAAAGGAGGGGGGAGAAACATGGCAGAAAAAATAGCAAAAATACAATTTGGCCAACAAACAGCATTGTTTAAAATAGTAGACATTGGTTGACATTTTGGGGGTGATGTAGGTTACATGGAGTTAATGAGGTAGTACTTAGTTATTATCTTAAACTGGTTGGGAGAGGCACAGTCTTTAATATGATTGGGGAGGTCATTCCACATTCTGGGTCCCTTGATTTGTAAAGCATTTCTAGTTTGATTAAGTCGTACTCTTGGAATATCAAATAGGTATTTGTTTCTGGTGTGGTGCTCATGGGATCTGTTACAACCTTCTAGGAAGCTTTTAAGGTCAGGATTGACATTACAGTTCAGCATTTTATATATATAAAATACACATGAGAGAATGTGCAGTGACTTAATATCTAACATATTCAGAGATTTGAGTAAGAGTACCGAGTGATGTCTGGGGCCAGAGTTAGATATTGTCCTAATAGCAGCTTTGTGTTGAGTAATTAGAGGACGTAAATGATTTTGGGGAGTAGAACCCTAAGCACAAATACCATAGTTGAGATAAGGATAGATGAGAGAGTAATAGAGTGTCACCAGGGCAGGGCGGGGTACATAATATCTGATCTTAGAAAGAATGCCAACAGCTTTTAAAACTTTTTGAAGCTAGTACATGTGAAAGCTAAAAATCAGATGAGGCATGATAACAACATCTAATTATTGGTAAGGAAACAGCACCAACTTGAGTCACAGCGAAAGAATGGAAAATACCTGGGAATAGATCAGAGCACAGAGTGGCCAAGATGCACCCGTGCACTCACTTAAGTAGGCCTGCTTGGGAGGGAGATCGAGGCTCCATCCTTTGCTAGCAAGCTGAGGAGGGGGGGGGCAGCCATGTAAGCTGCCTTCATATATTTCACCCAGAAACATGCGACTGCATCACCCTGCGCACATATATATATATATATATATATATATATATATATATATATATATATATATATATATATATATATATATATATATATATATGCAAACAAGCCTGAATGGTCCCCAGGATAGATACAACTGAAAACTCACACCCCAGAATATCGAACCATACTCCCAGGAGCAAAGCAACTGGTAACTACAGGGCGCCTTATATTTATCATGATTAAGGCGCCCTGTAGTTACCAGTTGCTTTGCTCCTAGTATGGGTTCGAGTCACTTCTGGGTGTGTTTCAGTTATATATATATATATATATATATATATATATATATATATATATATTATATATATATATATATATATATATATATATATATATATATATTAATATATATTAATAAGTATGAATTTTAGTATTACATTTTTGTTCACAGCTTATAAATGATGAGTCACCGGTGATTCTTGGAGAACAAGTGGTGATAGAAAAGGGTCAGACTGTAGTCATTCGAAACCAGTCACTCTTCATATCTGATGCAGACACTCAACCTAAAGACCTCATTGTCAAAATTGAACAATCACCAAACCATGGTAAGAGCTGGAAAGTTCTAATTTGTTCCAGTAATTACCTAAGTGTAGTTACAGGATGAGAGCTATTTCCAGTGGGGGAAATAAAAATCTTTCTCCAATTTTGTATCAAAGGTAAATGCCATAAGTTGAAATTGCATATCCAAGTATGCTAAGGATTTTTTTTATTTTGTGTATGAATAAGATTTATCATATTCCTCTTCTTCTTTTCCTGTGTCCTTCTTTTAGGATCTCTCCACAGAAAGCTGTCTCGAGAATCTTCTATTAAGAACAGTGAACTGCTCACCCGAGGACAGAGCTTCACTTTTCAAGATCTTCTGGATGAGCTTATCCTGTACAGCCATGATGGCTCCAGAGATCCTGAAGACATCATGGAAATTATGGTAATTATCTTTAAATTACAGGACACAAAGCACAAAAATGAAAGTACTCTATGATGCATCAAGACTCTAATGCATCTAACAGTTAGATATAATATATATGAATCTAATAAGATGCATCTAATAAGTTAGATGCATCTAACCAGCTCTTTGCAGGTTAATGATAGCAACCATGAAACTGGTGGAATTATTATTATTATTATTATTATTATTATTATTATTATTATTATTATTAAGATGTAAACACTTGCCCAAAATGATTCTCCTGTGGCTCCCACAATTTCACCTGTAAATATATACAGTACGGTTGAATTTTTTACTGCTATCTACTTCATCTAGACAGGGACATAGTTTTACAATATGTTAATGAATCAGTTCTTTCCAGGTTAGTGACAGCAACCATGAAACTGGTGGAATTGTTGAATTCATAATTCTTCAGAAGACAGACGAGGCTCCAAGGCTGCGTCTTAATCATGGCCTCACACTCAAGGCTGGGGAGATTTCAGTCATCTCTCCATCACTTCTCATAGCTGAAGATGTTGATTCTGAGACAGAGATGATCAAATATGTTGTAACCAGTTTGCCAATATCTGGGAACTTGAGATATACCAATCCCAACCTGATAAATGGATGCCGTTAAATGTTGGTTCAGTGTTTATGCAGAAAGACATCATAAATGGGAATATTCGGTAAGAGTAGTCATTCTGCACGTCAACTTTTGATTGTGTATAGATCCAATTTCTCAGAGATAATGAAAATCACAAAGAGTTTATCATGTTCTTCACACTTGCTCACTACTAATGCAAATAATTGACAGGTTTGTGCATAAGAAAGATACACCAAGTGGAACAGATACCTTGCGTTTTAACCTACAAGACACAGAAGGGAATGTGATGATGGATCAAGCACTCTCCATCATTGTGCTGGAAGACAGAATACCACCACGCATCACTCTAAATACAGTTTCTCACCCTCATGGAAGATGCTTCAGCTGCTATAACTGCAGAGTTTCTTTCAGCAACTGATGCTGAGATGGATCCTATGGAACTGAAATATATTGTAGGTATATTCATTTAAAAAAATTATGTTTGTTATTATCACTGTTATAAGTTTACAGTATTATAATTTTTTTCCAATTATATATTTTTTTCATATGAACTTCTATTTTGCTAAGCTGGTGAGTGGTCCAGATCATGGCCGACTTGAATTAACAACAGCTCCTGGAAAGGCTGTGTCATCATGGACTCAACGAGCACTAGAACTGGGAATACTTCACTATCATCACCACACAATGGATGAAAGCACCAAAGATCAGTTCTCTTTTGTTGTTTCAGATGGGTTAGTAGACATATATATTAATAACAATTTAATAAGCATTTCCTGAGTTTTACCATTTGGTTGCTCTTTTAGGTAAAGTCCTGCACTTCTTTTAGACAGGACTATGCACAATTCAGGGAAGTTGACATTCCTCACCAAGGTAACAGAGATCTTTTCAAGTTGAGTAGGATGCAATTATGCAAAATTACTAACATGCATAATGTTTCAGGCCAGGCTTAAAACTAACACAAAACATGCACCGAATTTTAAATTACAATTGGTACTCATTCCACAAACGATCAGCCACTGAGGTTATACAAGTTCTTTCAGGCCCTCTGCTGATCTTAGTATTTGGAGTCTCTGGGTTGGCTCTACTGCTATAGGTATAGGTAGCAGGGAAGCAGTAGCAAGAAATTCAGACACACTAGCAACATGGCCATATACAGATTTGTTATAGTGGGCAGTGAGGGCAGTGGTGTATCCTCCCCACTTTTCTGTGTATGGATTGCAATACTGTATTCATATTAATGGTTTTTAGGTTGTTGAACTGTCTTCTTGGTGTTTGGTTGGTCCCTTGCCCCATGTGAGTTTCTCTTTTCTTTCCCTGACGCTTTCTTCATGATTAAGAAGCAATGTCTGTACGATTTAGTGTTGGTCAAATTTGTGTCTGGTAGCATGCACTTCCATGAGCAGTGAAGACTATTTAATTTGTCCTTTTGGTTGGCTTGGATGATGTTCTTACTGTAAGTTGGATCCCCACCTCCACACACTTGGTGAAGTGTTATGCCATCAGTGGCATGGTAGAAGCTGTTGAGTTCGAGTAAATCAAGAACCTCTCATCACATGTTCAGTTTCCTCCAGTGTAGCTGGTACACACTTAGCTTTATATTTAAGTTTGTTTTGCTTTGTTTGCATTTAGTACTTTTAAGAAAATATCATGTATTCCCATCAGACTTTCACTTGGGTTGTCATTATTAATTTAGAAATCTACAAACTGTATACAGTATTAAAAATATAATTTCCATCTCGTAAAACAGGAAATCTGCTAATAACAGTATATCTTAAAGTAAATCTATAATAGATATTAATCTTAATAAACCTTAAGATTCATAAATTGGTACTATTGTACATTATTTGCATGATGCTAAACTTTTGGTATAGTATTAACTTTTTTTCCAGTTACAACAATGTAAGCCAGTCTTTCAACATCAAGATCACTCCTGTAGATGATGAAATACCACTTCTTGTTACAAACATCATCAAAGTTCAGGAAGGTACCAGAAAAATTATTTCACAGTTTGAAATAGAAGCTTTAGATGCTGATACTAGAGATGAGTTCATCACCTTCAGCATCGTACGACCCCCTCGGCATGGGCAGATGCAGGTTACAGTGGGTGAAGACTACTTGAATTCCAAGGTTGGTAGCGTTTTACCTAATGAACAAGGAAAATATTCAAGAAATTTTGAAAAAATGATAGGCGATTTTCTGCCCTTATAGCTGGTAATACAAATTATAATATTTTATTAATACAAAATTGCCAAGGAACTAATTACAGTGATTACATGGTGGTTACAATCTTTTTATTTTTAATAAAGCCATTAATCACATGCAGCAATTTGGTCATATCTTAAAAGGGATAAGGGAAACTCCCAACCACAGGGAGGGGTTTCCAGGGCCATTGCTCCCTGCAACCTCTCTGAGGGGGCCAGGTTCTGGCTCATGGTCCCTTGTAAGCTAAGCTCCATTGACTAATACCCTGGTCTAATGTGTTGCATATTAGCCCGATAGATCCTGGGAATCTCCGGGGTTCACCCAGAAAATGGCGTTTCATTACATTCACACTGTAAGTTTTTTAAAAAGTGTAGTAATTTCACTTGAATTCATTCTGGATAAATTTTACTCGTGCTTTATTTTAAAAATCTTAAATATATATATTTTTGTAATTCCTAAAGAATTCTTGCTTGTTTACAATTTTGTTTCCATATGCTACTTTTAATTATTATATCTGTGCTGTCTCTTCCTAAGACTTTCACAATGCTAGATGTGTACAATGGGGAAGTATCCTATCTTCATGAGGGTTCTGACACATCCCATGACTCCTTTGACATTGTGGTGTCAGACTCTACCAACACAATGTACCGGCATGGGAGGGGTAAGGAAGCTTCATCTGAGCCTTCTACCATCAATATTGAGATTTCTTCGGTAGACGATGGGACACCAATATTAACAGCAAATAGAGGGCTTCAATATTTGCAGCAGGAGGAAGGCAAGGTGGGTTATATTCTAGGGTAGTAAGCACATTTTAACTTAAAAATTAATTATAGCTTAATTAAATTTTACAGTACTGTATACAAAAGGTCTACAAAAAATATGATGACTGCAAAATTGTTTATGCATGTAAAGACTGTTAAAATAAAAATTTTTACAATATATACAAAAAAGGTCTACAAAGGTAAGATGACTGCAAGATAGTTTATTTATGCACGTAAAGAAAGAGGACAATTTTATTGTGATACAAAGGAATATTTGTATTTAATGCTACAGATAACATTTGATGATGTTCAGATATAGGTGCTAATGCAGTTGGAATCAGATTAACTTTCAGCATTTTTTAAGACAGCTTATTGTTATAGTTTGGATGTGCTTATTAACTAATTTTTTTACAGGCCCAAAATCTGATTACTGCTCATGAGCTCCATGTTGAGGATGAAGATACACTACCAGATAATCTGCAGTTTTCTGTGACACGCCCCCCTGCCCATGGTGTTCTCAGACTCACTACACACGAGAGACCAGTGTCTGCATTCACACAAGGTAACAAAATGCTGGGATGGGTTATCTATTTTGTCTATTTGTCTTTGTTGCCTTTCCTCTGCAAACTTTCCTAATTGGATGGGAGTGGTCTTATGAAAATCTTCCCTAAACGTATCAAATAATATAAAATAATATAAAATGCATTATAATGTATAGCAAATAATATTTTGATTATTAAAATAATGCAGTATTACATGTAACTCAGTTTATTAACGATTAAATATTTATTCTACACAGCTGACATCATTGCGGGTCGCTTATACTATGAACTCGTCTCCTATGCACACGATACAACCAGTGATGAGTTCACCTTTGAAGTAACCGATAGTAAACCAAACATTGTATCAGGCAATGTTTTCCATATTCAGTGGGCTTGGATGATAATGGCACAGAGAGAGTATAATGTTACAGAAACTGATGGTGCAGTTAAAGTTTTTGTAAGAAGAACTGGAAATTTAAAGCAGCATTCATCAGTTACTTGTGTCACTCATGGGGGATCTGCAAAGGGAAAGTCAAAAGAACCACAAGATGTAGACTTTTCAGTTATTTCTGAGCCTGTACAATTTAGTGAAGGGGAGACAGAGAAGTACTGTACAGTACCTATCCATGATGATGAAGAATTTGAAGGTCTGGAAACATTTAGTGTTAAGTTGGTTGACCCTAATTATGCATTGCTAGGAAAGCCAAAAAAGTCGCATATAACAATTATTGACAAAGAAGACAAGCCATCAGTTGGTTTTGAAAATAATCATTTTATTATTAATGAAGCTGAAGGTCTGATCTTTGCTCGCTTGAAACGTAGAGGGGATGTCAACATTCCTGTATCTGTGGTATGTATTAGTGAAGATGGTTCTGCAAAAGGATCTGATCCAAAACAAATTTCAAGTGGAGCTGATTTCATCCACCGTCCTCATGATGAATCTTCAAGGGTTGTTTTCCCTCCTGGTATTCAAGTTTCCTCTTGTAATGTAAAAATTATTGATGACCCAGTGTTTGAAGTAAATGAAGATTTCCGATTAATACTGCTAGATCCTTCTGAAGGCGTGATGCTTGGCGAGATCCGAGAAGCTTTTGTCACCATCAAAGGGCCCAATGACCAGAGTAAAGTTGGGTTCACTCAATCAGAGTACAATATATCTGAAAGTGAAGATGTAGTATCAGTATATTTAGAACGTTCTGGTGTGGATTTAAGTTACCCATCGACTGTTTGGTGTGCTACCAAGTCTTATACTCCAGAAGAGGCCCAGCCATCTCTTGACTATGTTCCCCATTCAGAGCAAGTGAATTTCAGGGAGGACCAAGAAAGTGCAATATGCACCATTAATCTAATTGATGACAAAGTGAACCCAAAACTTGAAGGTCCAGAGAGATTTATAGTTTTCATTAGCACTGCTCAGAATGCATCTATTAACAGAGCTGCTGCAGAAGCTGTTGTGACAATAAATGATGATGAAGATGCACCTTCTATACAGTTTACAATGCCTGAAATAAAAGTCAGAGAAAATCAAACTGTTGTGAAAATCCCAATCCAACGTTCAGGGGATCTAAGTCGAGTGTCAACTGTTTATTGCTTCACACGTCAGCGTTCAGCTAAGGCAGGTATTGACTTCATTGAACGACCAAACACCAAAGATTCGGCAATTACATTTCCTAAAGGTGTTTCAAAAGTCGAATGTGAAGTTGGCCTTCTAGATGACTTGGTATATGAAAAAGAAGAAAGATTCATAGTCAAACTGTCTCATCCAGGTTCCCCTTCAGATTTTCGGCCACACATTGGTGAAAATAAAATAGTTCGAGTGACCATTTTAGACTGGGAGGACAGGCCAAGAGTGTCTCTACAACATGGTGCATACACAATTGCCGAGCCTCAGTCAAGGGATCTAACTTCAAGCCTCAGTGTTCCTATAATCCGACTTGGCGACACATCTCAAGTTTCCCGAGTGATGGTTTCTACCAGGGATGGTTCGGCTGCTTCAGGGTCAGACTACCACCCACTTCATACACAAGTGGAGTTTGCTCCAGGGGATACCATGTGAGTCCGATTATTAGTTTATGATTGTATTTTGAACAAAATGGTTATTAATTTATATGTTAATAATTTTAAACAATCATAAATTATGCACAATCCTCTATAAATAAATATATAAATATATATTTATATACCACCAGGTATATAAATAACTGATTATAAATAAGCAGGAAATTAAAAGTTCTCAAGTTAATATTTGCCATAGTTCTGGGGCCAGATTCAAGAAGCAGTTACGCAAGTACTTACGAACGTGTACATCTCTCCTCAATCTTTGATGGCTTTGTTTACAATTATTAAACAGTTAATGAGCTCCGAAGCACCAGGAGGCTGTTTATAACAAGAGCATAGAGCATAGCTCTCGTCCTGTAACTACACCTAACTAAATGGGCTTATTACCTCTCAGCAATGTCTTGAGCAATCCTCCTTTTACTGTGTAGGATGATATTGGGGAAATACAAGTTGTCTGCCTTCAGGGTTCAAGTAGGTTTCTCCAACATGTTCTCTGTGGTCCTCACCCTTAACTAGTCACAGTCAAAGCAGCTGTCTTTGGCTGGAGGTAATTATCATCACAAGATCCAACATACGGTGGAATTGCCTACCCACCAAAGCCACAAATGCCAAGACATTACTTCCACGTCAAAGCCATTTGAGAGATTATGGCACTAGGGTAAAATATGATGGTAGAAGTCCAACTGGTTTAAGAACTTATGAGTTCCTTAATTGTAGCCTCTGTTTAACTCAACAGTAAAATGGGTACTTGATCGTAAAAACGATTCTTCGTGGGGGTCGTATTCCAGGGACCATAGGATTAAGGACTTGCCCGAAATGCTACACGTACTAGTGGCTGTACAAAAATGTAACAACTCTTGTATGTACTGTATCTCAAAAAAAACAAAACGTTGCCTCATATATATGTATAATATATATATATATATATATATATATATATATATATATATATATATATATATATATATATATATATATATATATATATATATATATATATATATATATATATATACACACACACACACACACACACACACACACACATATGTAACATATACACATATGTATAGGCAGATATGTAAAAGGGAAAGATCGACCTTTGAGGATCACCCTAAACGGTGCCAAACAGATGGAAGAAGTACTAAGGAATGCCAGAAAATTACAAAGCGTTGAGGATGGGAAAGGGTGGTCGTTAAGACGAGATCTTTCAAAAGAAGATAGAGAGAAGCTGAAACTGAACCTCGCCGAGGCAAAACGTTTAAATGAGAGCAGGAATGAAGAAGAAATCAATTCTTTTTTCTACAAAGTGATAGGGGTAGGCAGACCAGTAAAGTGGTACATAAAAGCAAACCAACAAAATCATTAGAGAAAGGGGGAGTGAAAAATAAGAAGATGGGGAACAAATTCCTGAAGATTGCATACACCAACATAGATGGAGTAAGGTCAAAGATACTGGAGTTAAGTGATATAATACAGCTGCAGACACCAGACATTGTTGCACTCACGGAGACAAAACTTGAAGATGTTATTTTAAATGAGGTCATATTCCCAAGGGGCTACTCAATTTGGAGACGGGACAGAAAAATTAGGAAAGGCGGTGGCGTTGCTGTGCTGGTGAAAGAACACCTAAAGGTGAACGAAATAATGACTACCAATCCACAAGAAGTTGACATAATAGCACTAGAGATCTGCCATGAGGATGATAAACTAGTGATCATAAATGCATATAGTCCACCGCTAAGCAGCACATGGTCAAAGGAGGAGCTAGATAGTAAACGAGAAGGTCTTATAACGATAATGAGAGAGATCATAGCGAGAGCGGATAACGATAGTTCACGACTGTTGATAGTCGGTGACTTCAACTTGAAATCCATAGACTGGGAAGCATATGAAGCTAAAACAGAAGATTTCTGGACCTGTAAATTTGTAGACCTCATCCTGGAAACATTCTTGTATCAACATGTTAAACAAGCTACGAGGATGAGGGAAGGTGACGTTCCCTCCATGCTAGATTTGATATTTACCAGGAAGGAGGAAGAAATATTTGACATTCAGTACCTTCCTCCCTTGGGTAAAAGTGACCATGTCTTTTTGGGGATAAAGTATGCAATGCGTTATAATCTGGAAGAAAATATGATGGTCGATGCAATTGAAAAACCTGACTTTAGGAGAGGACATTATGGCAACCTTAGAAATTTTTTAGGGAGTATAATTGGACAGACTTGTTGCTAGGCAAGGAAGTGAATGAGATGTATGTCAAGTTTTGTGAAATATATGATAAAGGCACAAAAAAATTTATACCAAAACAGAGAAGCAGAACTAGGAAACAGGATTGGTTCGACAGAAAGTGCGAGAGGGCCAGAGACCAAAAGACACAAAAATGGAATCAATACAGGAAGAGGCCAAACCCCAATCATACCAGCGATACAAAGATGCGAGAAACAACTACACGGCAGTGAGGAGAGAGGCAGAAAGAAATTTTGAAAAAGGGATTGCAGACAAATGTAAAACAGAACCAGGTCTATTCTATAAATTCATAAACAACAAATTGCAGGTAAAGGATAATATTCAGAGGTTGAAAATGGGAAATAGATTCACGGAAAATGAAAAGGAAATGTGTGAAACATTAAACGAAAAGTTCCAAAGTGTGTTGTACACAAATGAAATCTTCAGGGAACCAGATACAATAAGAATTCCAGAGAACAACATAGAGCACATAGAGGTGTCTAGAGACGAAGTGGAAAAAATGCTCAAAGAGCTAAATAAGAACAAAGCAGTTGGTCCAGATGGAGTTTCACCATGGGTTCTGAGAGAATGTGCACCTGAGCTCAGCATCCCTCTTCAACTGATCTTTCAGGCATCCCTGTTTACAGGAGTTGTAGCTGATGTGTGGAAAAAGGCTAACATAGTTCCAATTTACAAAGTGGAAGCAGGAAAGACCCCCTTAATTATAGACCGGTATCATTGACAAGTGTAATAGTCAAAATATTGGAAAAAATAATAAAACTAAATGGGTAGCACACCTGGAGAGAAATGATATAATATCAG
>WNGS01004946.1:17911129-17944898 GCA_020271785.1 Procambarus virginalis
ATATATATATATATTATATACACACACACACACAAGCATTAAATATGCCAAAACTAGAAGACAGAAGAAAAAGAGGTGATATGATCACTACATACAAAATAGTAACAGGAATTGATAAAATCGACAGGAAAGATTTCCTGAGACCTGGAACTTCAAGAACAAGAGGTCATAGATATAAATGGCTAAATACAGATGCCGAAGAAACATAAGAAAATTCACTTTCGCAAACAGAGTGGTAGACGGTTGGAACAAGTTGGGGGAGAAGGTGGTGGAGGCCAAGACCGTCAGTAGTTTCAAAGCGTTATATGACAAAGAGTGCTGGGAAGACGGGGCATATTAAATGTATAGAAAATAAAAAAGAAAGTACTGTACAATAGAGCATATTATTTATTTGTTTACATTCAAGAAGGTACAATAGGTTGTGAAAGTACATATTTTTGATGATTAAGTGGTAGATTCTTGCAAAGCCACTAACATGCATATTCATTACTGTATATCATTCCGTTTGGTGTAATAGTAGATTGTTTAGAAGATAGTGATCTTTCAGATTAAATTCTGCTGAAAAGGTACAGTACAGTATATATAACAGAATATAGCAGGAGGGAGTTTCTTCTGTCAGAAGTAGTAGCTGAGTGGCTCTTATGTCCCCTCTTCTTGAGAGGCAAGAGCTGGCTGGCTCTTATGTCCCCTCTTCTTGAGAGGCAAGAGCTGGCTGGCTCTTATGTCCCCTCTTCTTGAGAGGCAAGAGCTGGCTGGCTCTTATGTTCCCTCTTCTTAAGAGGCAAGAGCTGGCTGGCTCTTATGTCCCCTCTTCTTAAGAGGCAAGAGCTGGCTGGCTCTTATGTCCCCCTCTTCTTAAGAGGCAAGAGCTGGCTGGCTCTTATGTCCCCTCTTCTTAAGAGGCAAGAGCTGGCTGGCTCTTATGTCCCCTCTTCTTAAGAGGCAAGAGCTGGCTGGCTCTTATGTTCCCTCTTCTTAAGAGGCAAGAGCTGGCTGGCTCTTATGTCCCCCTCTTCTTAAGAGGCAAGAGCTGGCTGGCTCTTACGTCCCCTCTTCTTAAGAGGCAAGAGCTGGCTGGCTCTTATGTCCCCTCTTCTTGAGAGGCAAGAGCTGGCTGGCTCTTATGTCCCCTCTTCTTGAGAGGCAAGAGCTGGCTGGCTCTTATGTCCCCTCTTCTTGAGAGGCAAGAGCTGGCTGGCTCTTACGTCCCCTCTTCTTAAGAGACAGTGTATATTGTTTTCCAATTACTTTTAATGTTATGCTGTTTGTGATATTTGTTTGAAAGATTCTGGAAATTATGACCTTTTAAATTTGTCATGTTGGTTTTCTTTTTTCTTCTTTTTTTTAGAATAGCACAAATTGACAAAAAAATGCAAATAGAACAGTAGCAATCTAACTTCAACCTTATATTTAAACTTGCAAGTCATATTTTTATGACTTTTTTCTAAAAATATATACTGTTCAATATATAAATAATGTATGGTATGTACCACTGTATATGTAGACAGTAGGTCACAGTAATATGGCTGAAAATTAGACACCCAAACCACACATTTGAAAATAAAGGAAGTGACGATATTTTGGTCAATCCTGTATCACTATCAAGTCATGCAAAGAAAGAGTGGTAGAGAAAGTCAATATATATAAGGTAAGAGGTGAAAGGTAAGAAGATAAGAAATAAATAATAAGAGTTAATAGGCATAACAAAAACTGCTCTAACATTCCAAACACATGTGATCTGACTTTGCTGTTATTTGTTGTTTTTAGATTCAGCTACTGGAAACAAAATGTTCCAAGTAGCACAGACTGGTGAACCCATAGTGGGCCTACCTGGCACAGGAGCTGGGCTGTAACTGTTGATCTGACTTAGCTTTAGCATCTCTAGGCTCGCTTCTTTTCTGTTTCTTGTATTGCTATCTCTTTTGCCTCTATTTCACCTCATTTGTTTTGTCATAAGGCCTTCTGTAGTTGTTATGCCTATTAACTCCTACTGTATGTATGGTTTACTGTACTTCTTACCTTCTCAGCTTTCACCTCACATTCCTACCTTATGAATTGACTCTCTCTTCAACTCTTTCTTCATATGACTTGTCAAAGGACGGGCAGAAATATCATCACTTCCTTTATTTTCGGATGTGTTGGGTGCCTACTGTATTTATCATTTATAACAACAATTAATATTTCATACAAGATACTTTCAGACAGTTTAATGTAAATATATAATTTATAATGCTTCCAAAGCATTTAATTTTCTAATCTTGACCTAAATTTGGCAAGAAATCTATGTACATTATGTTGTTGATTGTAGATGGAGTGTGGTGGTGACGAGTGTGCCCCCGGGGAGCAGCGAGTGACCCGACCTGGAGCCTGTTGTCCTGAGTGTTCCATTAAAAAGGGAGTCTGTTTCCATGATGGTACTTTGCGAGAGGTCAGTTCAACTGTTCACAGGCCTTCCTTTCAACACTTCTCATGATATTTAAAACATTTAATATAATTGTTGAGAGAGAATATATCTGTATGCTCATGGCTTATACAGTATATATAGTGCATGTGCTAAAACATATTGATGCTGAAAATTTCTTTAATACAATACGTGTTATTATACAGTATATCTTAGTCTAATAAGGTTTTCTTGTCTTTCCATCACACAGAATGGAGAGGCATGGAGTTCTGGCAATTGCCACATCTGTTCATGTGTTTCTGGTACTGTAACATGTTACCAGCCTTCTTGCCTTCCATGCTCATTTGGCCTAGTGCCTGTCAATCAGAATTCAGAACACTGTTGTCCTGAGTGCCAGCCCCTAACCTGTCCTACAAACTGCCTCATTTGTTATCCCAGCATGGGGGAGATTATGTGTAAAGCTTGTGAAGATGGGCATTACCTTGAGGATGGCAAGTGTGTCACGATGTGCAGTGAGGGAAAGTTTCAGCAGGGTGCGGAGTGTGGGACATGTCACCCAACGTGCTACACCTGCTCGCAGGCTACCAGATTTCACTGCACGAAGTAATTAGGCACTGTCATTTTTAGTTGACTCCATATTAACATATCTTTGTATTTAAAATTTGCTTTTAAAGGCTATAATTTTTATAAATATATAATCCACCTAGTTAAATTTTTTAAGAATTGCCAGTAGTTGGCTCCCATTAATATCACATCTGTACAAAGATCTTTAAAGTACAGTGTATTTCTTTTCTATTCTTGCCAATTACATAAGTTTTTGTTATCTGGAGCTAAATAATATATATCAATGTTAATATATTTTCCTACCTAGTTTTCATCTCATAAAGCACCATAACCTAAAGTTCCATTACATAATATAAACCTAAAGTTCCATTACATAATATAATGTACATATGCAATAATTAGTCTAATTATGTTAATTGTGGCTTGAAACACTTACAGATGTTCTGCCAAGGAGCTGCTGCGTGAGGGTGAGTGTGTAAGAGACTGTGGCCGAGGGTTCTACTCTGAGGGTGGGGCATGCCTTCCTTGCCACTCCTCCTGCAGCGAGTGCTCAGGACCAGCAACCGACCAATGCCAGGTGTGCCCCAGTAAGACCTTCCTTCATGCTGGCATGTGTGTTGACAACTGCCCTGCGGGGCATTATGCTAGGTAGGTTGCTTGAGATGTTAAACGTAGTATAGTAACTTCACTACTTCTCTGGGGCGGAGCCCCTTTGGCTCCATGGAGCTATCCATGCTGATATATATATTATTATTAGACTTTGGCATCAGTGTGAATGGAGTTCTAGGCCTACTGGGGACCACGAGCCAGAACTTGGCCCCCTCAGAGAGGCACGAGGAGCAATGGCCTATAAAAATGCACATTTGTATGGAGCATTCTATGTCTGCTATCGACCGGGCTGGGCACCCAGAAAGGTAGGCGCCCCAAAACAAACCCTTAATCTGGTTAAAACTACTACAGAAAACTAACAAGTAAACAGAACTCCAATTGTAAAACGAGCAAATGAGCATGACGTCACACTTGCCGTGCCGCTTGTCTGTGCAGCTCCAACCCCCTCTGTGGGAGGGGGAATGGGGAGCCCCAAACCCATCGCGCCAGCTATCCACCTGTCAGTTCAAGGCTGGATGTCAAAACATGCGAAAAACCCCGCCGACCAGGAGGGAGGGAGAGTTGCCAGGGAGGCCTCCGGGTCTCACCCAGAAAATTGCATTTCATTACATTCAATGCTGGTTTTCTGGTGGGAGCCCCTTTGGCTCCCCGGAGCTTCCTATCCAAAGCCAAGGACAAAAGAAAGACAAACCCGGGAGGTAGAAACCCCGCACCTAAAATCCCCAAAGCAAGACAACAGGTAACACCAAAAGGACCCCGCGGACAACCCAGGAGACCCGAACCCCAGAACAGGGACTAAGGGATCCCCAGGCAACTCAAAGCTTGTCCAGGGCCACAGAGGCCATGGCATGCAGGCAAAGGCTGAGAGCCACAACTGGACACAAGAAGATCCACCCTTGCAACCAATCAAGCAACAACCCAGGGACCCCTTTGAAAAAACAGCCGACCCAACCTCGCCAGAAAAAGAAAAACGGCTGCAACCTAACGCCAGATTCCAAAGGAGCAGAAACTTCTGAGAAACAATCCGGAACCGAAGGGCCACAACCAGCCGAGGGAAAGAGATAAGAGCATCGTGTCCAAAGACCAGGAAGGCTCTGGCGGCATATGAGCAGGTTATCTTGAGATGATTTTGGGGCTTAGCATTTCCTCGGCCTGGGGACATTAAGTGATAGGAAATGTGCCCAACCATTTCTGTCATGCCCGAGATTCGAACCCAGAACTATCAATTATGAGTTGAGAACGAATCCGATTGTACTACTGGGACCCTCAACTCCTGCATTATTCCTAAGGATTTTTTACTACAGCTATATTTTGTGCTTCAGCTCTGTCTTCATATTTGTCTTTGGTGGGTAAGAAATTCCATTGGTTTATTACCCTATGGGAGACAAAATATCACACTTTGTCTGTCCTAAAACTGCATTTGGGTGAGCTTGAAAGTGCTGCCTCTTGTGGGATTAATATTAAACCTTTTGAAGAAGCGGTTCTTCTTTTGTTTAGTATTTTAAAAGTTGCAGTGAGATCAGCCTGTCTTATCTTCTCTGATGTGTGTTAGTCTTAATGTCCTCAGTCTTTCCTGGCTTGAAAGTTCACTTAGTTCTAGTATGATTTTCACTGATCTGCCCTGAATTCTTTTAAATGTGATAACACATTTTTGTATATGAAGTATCCATACTAGGATACAGTAACCCAAGTGAGGGTATACAATAAATTTGTTTATCTGAATGACCATTTTTCTTTTTCTTTAAGTGAAAATTTATTTAATTTATTCTTAGGTTTTCAATCCTTGAGCAGCTTTCAATGTCTGGTGGACTATTACTCTGTGAGTCTTTTTTTTATCTATTGCGAGGCGTGATATGCAATACTACTGTATGTCCAAAATTTTTTTCAATCAGATTCTATACCTTTTATTGTGACTTGTGGTCAGTGTTTTGGTTTATCCAGTTTCAGTAATTGGTCTATTGGTTTATCCATTCCAGTAATTTACCAGTGATTATTCCCATGCCTGGATTTTGAAGGCCAGTTTTCTATGTAGCAGTTATCAAATACCTTGTTTCAGAAATCCCATAACTGCACATTTAATCCATAATGCAGTATTTAACTATCATCTTTTTTAAGTTGTTACATTAACAGACCACATATCAGATATTTAGTAGTAGATCAATGTCTTGCATCTTTTTAGAGATCAGCTATGTGAGCCATGTGAAGAGAGCTGTGAGCTCTGTGGGGTTGGGGAGTGCCTTCAGTGTCTTGAAGGTTTCTGGTTACAGAAGGACGATGCCAGAAAGACGGTTTGCCTGGATTCTATCGTGGTCCTGACAACGCATGTGTTAGTAAGTACCATTCACATACTAGTTTATAATTGTAGTGGCCTGCCAGACACAATACGTTTTTCTCTTCGCACTCAAGATCCCTCCTGCTGAATGCCAGCACTGCTCCCAGGCATGGCAGAGCCTCTGTGTCCACTATACACCATGCTCAAATCTGACTGGAAGTGTGAGTTACTCTGCCACACCAGCTTCTCATGTGTCCTGTTTTTAGTTATTGTTTTTGTCTCACAAATTACGTTTACCGCCTTGTTATTTATAGAAAATACTGTCCCTGTATTTTATTAGATTGCTCTGATTGAGGTGCAGAATATATATTTTGTTTTGCTAACACTGAATCAACAAGGGAGAGGGAGTCCAGTTTTTGTGAATGTTTATGTACACATTCTCAGAAATATCAATACTTTCCCATATATTTACCATCTGGGGTTCTCCAGAGGTATATTTAAAATATCCAGTAGCATTAGCCCCTTATAATTACTTAATTATAAGTGATTGATTCATGATAAAACTAGTAAACTACAGTCAAAATTATTACAGTAAAGCTAAAAACAAACTAATAGATCTAATCAACACCATGTAGCCTACCATACCTCCTAAATGTCAATCTTGTCTTGCTATTATCAACATTAATCATTAATGACCAGTAAATCTTCTGATATCTGTCATGTATAAACTTAAAGGAAATTGTAGTTCATCTGTTTATATAGTTAAAATTACTATCTTCTGTTCTGTTGCAATTTCTGTTGTTCCATTAACATGTAATTATTGTCATTCTTTTTTTCTACTTCAACATTCGTTTCATGCTTTTGATCTCAATTAGTTTTAAGTCTTAGTTTTAAAGCTGTTTCCCACGTCTTGCCCAAAATGCTGTGCATATTAGTGGCTTTAGGCATAGTAAATACCAGCTTTATCGAGAAATCAAACATTCTGCTTGTAACTCAATTTGTATGCATGTACTTCTACCTAAATAAACCTTTTATTATTATTATNAGGTAACAGGGGCATCAGGGTGAAAGACACATTTTTGCCCATTTGTCACCGCCTCTACCGGGATCGAACCCAGAACCTCAGGACTACGAATCCGAAGCGCTGTCCACCCAGCTGTCAGGCGCCAAGTACATTCATGTATCCTGTCTGAGGCACGGAAGCCCCCAAGTCACCATGCTGTTGTGTGTAGCCTAGGGCTAGGGTTCATAGACAGATGTAGTCAGCCTCGTCTCACTTAATCTCTATATCTATACAAGAGATATAGAGATTAAGTCTTGTGTGTTTGTCTGCCCAAGGTTGGAGGCCAGATGCTTGGAACAAACGTCACCTAATTTGTCAAGATGACCCGTAGGTGGTATGTTACTGGCTTAAGCTGGTAGAGGTCGGCCACATTGACCTTTATGAAATATCGGCTCCTACAGCGATTTTGATGAAATGTGAATGGGGGATTTTTTTATGTAGAATTCTTGGAACAATTTAATCTTTTCGTAATATTACATTTTCTGAAACAGAAAGACAGATAAGAAAGAATAGAGAGAGAGAGAGAGAGAGAGAGAGAGAGAGAGAGAGAGAGAGAGAGAGAGAGAGAGAGAGAGGAGAGAGAGAGAGAGAGAGAGAGAGAGAGAGAGAGAGAGAGAGGGGGGGGGCAGGCTTTTAAGAATGGGCTCTAAGAGTATTCCTCAATGGGGCAGAATCTGATAGCCACTTAGTTGGTGCCAGCATACCACAGGGAGGTGTGTGCTTGGTCCTTCGTTATGGAATGTTTACTTTCTTGATCTGTAATAACTTCACTCCTGAAGCTCAGGTCAACTTTCAGTAATATCTTCGTGGGGAAGTCGATGATAGGTCACAATTACAACTGACAAAACACAGGTAATGATGATGACAAGAGAGGGTGATATTGCAAATCAGACAGTCATACAAATAAGTGCAAAAAATAGGATTTAGTGACGAAGTAGACATGTTGGAAATTAAGTTTGACTTTTCAATGACGATGAAAAGTGACATGCTCACGATAGTAAGCAAGGCAGCCAGGAATCTTACAGCCCTATGGTGCATCTCATACCTTCCTGACAGTAGGAGGGTTGTTAAACCTTAGAAGAAGAAGTTGGCTCCCATCTTAAGTATGCACTACTCTCCTGGGGTACCTGCCCTCCGTCATTCATTCAACTAATCGGGCTGGACTGGTCTGAATATCAGAAACTTTAACACCGTTAAGATATTTTGAACTTACTCTTATGCATAAGGTCAATATTCTCAAAGTTCCTCGCCTGGCCCAACTTCGTGAACAACCAGAAGTTGGCACCTGTAACACAAGGCATTCAGCCATCAACAGCCTCATGCTGGTATGCCTTTCTCAAGAGCGTCACTCCATCATTGATCATTCATTCCTTGGCTGATTCGTATCTGGAACTTGTTCACACAACACGTTCATACATGTGAGCTCAGGTTCACCGACCATATCGCCTTTGATACAAAGTTAGCTCTTGGCTCATCCTGTTCTTTAGATGAAAGTTACTTAGCATTAAAGTTTATTTATTCCTAATGAATTCATATAATAATCTCATCAAATAGATGTCTTTTGGGCTAGGCTTCAGATGAGCTGATGTAAGACATTCTCTAGGGACATCGCTGACATTACGAATGGACCAGTAGTCGTAGTTTAAGGAAGAAAAAAAGGGGGGACATGTTAGGGGAAGTTGGGAGAGAGGGAAGAAAATTGGGGGGAGAAATAAGGAGAGGGAGGAAGAGGAAAGAAAATAGGAGGATAAGAAAGAGGGGGTGAGAGGATGGAGAGGAGGGGGAATAGACACCCGGGCACTGCTGGGTCCTCCATCTAGTATAATATATAAGATTGGAAATAAATTCCGTTCTTGTAAAATTTACGAATATAAACACGACAATTTTACAAGCACGGCAACATATAATAGAACTTCATGTAAACTGCACGTACCATCAAGAAGATATAAAAGAACTAATCCACTGGGAAAACAGCACTTGACATTTTTAAAGTATTACTGTCAAAAAGATGGCTTGTTACAAGTAATCATCAGTTGAATGGGATTCCTATTGAATGAGATATGTTGAGAATTTACCCAGGCTCATCCCTGAGACACATCCTTGTGGACCAAAGAGCCAGAGCTCAACCCCCGCAAACACAACTAGGTGAGTACATGACAATATACGAAAGAGTACCCAGAGCATAGGCTCGAATTCTCCTCACGGCCCCTACTAATTTTCTCATTGATACATCACGTGATTTCTTTGTGCATATGACGGCGTAGACCCAATGACATGATGTTCCTGTACAAGTTTTGTTTTTCCCCATAAAGGTACCGCCACGGTAGGACATTCCTAGGTGGGATCCAGGAATATTTCACTTAATATATCTCGTCTACGTAGTCCCGTGCTACATGGCAGTTCCCCCCCACCCCAATGCTGTGCCCAATATGTTCCCCCAATTTATTAATAGGGGAACATTTGAGTCTTTGTTCGTCAGTCACCCTTGGAGCAAGGGTGACTGACTGACCATGAGGCTACCGTGCACACAACCTGCGGCAAGGAATAACCCGCCTAGGCAGCCCCCAGCCCTCTCCCTCCCGTTCTCTCCCTCTGAGTTCTCGGCGTCAAATTACCTTTTATTAGTTTACATTATGGTTTTTCTCAGCTCGTTGCGCCGTGATGAACAGTTTCCTTGTGTTCACAGGTTCTCTGTCTCCTTGTTTTCTTTCGCTCACCTGCTTTGTTTATGCCAATTGTTTCCTGTATATACAATATAAATTTTTTTATCATGGTACAACTTACGTCCAGTATACCGTCCACGACGGATGGACGACCCATAACAGTAACTCCTGCCAGCACGTCATGGACGGCGTTGATAATAAAATATTAGCCAGAGTAGCAGTCTTGACACATTAAAGTGTCTCATAAATGTACGCAAATCCACTAACTAGATGGACCATCCGCTTGAATCATCTTAAGACTCTTAAGTGCTAACTAAGATTTTTACTAATTACAATATTCAACAAATCCCTGGGATTGTTGCAGTAATATTTAGAGAAGGAAACATTAACTGTACCCAGAGTTAGGGTCCCATTAATCTGACAACCGCTGACAGTTAACTTAATGGAAACTGTTAAGAGTACTCAGTCGTAAAGTTTCAGGTATACAAGAACATGTTTCACGTATAGTAAGCTGCTTGACCAATACAGCTTTGCAACTTTAAGGGCATATGTATATGCTTTTGCTAACTCATCAGTTCTATCATGCATTTGTTTCCAGACCAGTATCGACTGGGAGTTATAGGAGACAGACTGATTCCATAATTAGTGATTATTATATCTGTGCCATGTTTCACATCCGTTACAGTTATGTCTTGAGGTGTTGAGTGAAAGCTGGGATAAGTCACTTAAAAAAGACGTGTCAACTCTGGGTACATATTCTTGTTTGAGTACAGGAAGTGTGAAAACATTTGTCTGAAGAGTGAAGGTCCAGTTATTTGACGACCTCCCCACTGAGAATCTGAGTCGTCTCTCGTTGTTACAAGTGCACTTTCGGCAGCACCAGTGGAATGGTGTAGGGAACCATCATTGTCTATGGTTTATGAGAGGGCGCGACCAGTTGCCAAGACCATACTTCAAATTGAAGCATTTGTATTGTGTGGCAGAACAATTATGACTGTACACTCTTAAGTGTGTGTAGTAGAAGGCACTTGAGGGAGTAGATGACGTGGGTTAACTAGCCGGGAAGTAGAGAGTGAGCCAGGCCCTGAAGCGGGCCTTGATTGTCTACTCTACGGAGGAGGGATCTGACGTCCCTCTTTCTCGTCCGCTTTTTCCTCCTCCGCTTATTCTTTCTGTTTATCTTCTACCCATCTTGTATTAAATTTCTGGGCGTCCTTTCAATGATCCATTACCTTATTTCGCCTGTATTTGGTACAGTTTCCTTAAAGAAAAAAGCGTCTGGCATTATCGTCATTCAATTATTAGTATTAATGCTTCATCATTAGTTAGAGTTTAGTGTTGGAGCTCTTCTCCCTAACCATCCAGTAGACTCTACTTGTTACTGTACGCTCTGACTTACACATGTCTTTATGGGTCATACATAAACATTGAGTGTTCGTCGTTAATATCGGGCGAACGTCAACACATCTTAAACTTGCCAACGTTTTGTATTATTTCTGCAAAGAGGCTAGAAATAGCCTAAACTACTCTATCCATTTGAAATGTATCTTATTGTCTCAATAAACATACTTGAACTTGAACTTGCACCTTTTTCAGACTAAAACCATAAACAACCATCTTCCATTATCGTGTAATATCTAATATGCTGAATTATTTTTAGTGTTAACTAAATGACTTACCTGCAATATGCAACAGTACTTTTCATGGAAGTTACGGCCCAAGAAGTTTGTTGATAGCTTCCGTTATAATTTATTACAAGGTGTGCAGATAAGTTGTAAAAGCTAATGTAAACTATCCAGAGGTCAGATTCAGACCTTTTGTGCGTCTATAACCTTTGTGGCCTATACCACCCATAGGATGAATATGGGGCGCCGCCGCCGCTGACAACAATGACTAAAACGTTTATCATGTCACTGCTTTACTTGTGCTGTTTGCTGCCCAACACCTCGCGTGTCCTCGCCTCTTTAGTTTAGGTCATTTATTTTGCACTCCATATATACTCATCTTATGAGGGTAGTTGAAAAGGTTACAGAGACACATAATGGGTTCAGGAACTGTATCCAAAATTTTGATAAGCTAACCAAGTTACAGCACTAATTAGCTAGTTACATACTTTGTTAACAAATAAATCAACAGTCTCTTCACAGTTGATTAAACTAACAACACTGTGACCTTAAGTGACCCTAATACAAGTCGTAAAGAGTTTGTTTGTCGAGCTGGTGTTATATTGTTTTAGATTCAGCTACTCGGAACAAAATTTCCCTGTAGCACGGGCTATAGTGAGTCTGTAATAATTGAGCTAATTATATACAATTATAATTTGCCTATCATGCACCCCATACCCATCCTGTGGGCAATGGTAAAAAGGTAGTCACCTACAGTTACCAAACTGGAGATAATTGGATAACATTTCTGATAGATCATTATGATTAAATACTTAGATATTTCTTGACCGTTTGTGATAAGTTATCTATAAATACATATATTATTTCTCATTGCATCACATAGTGATGCAGGTGTGGGAATAATTGATAACAGTTTTATACTTTAAACAGTCTTTACCAAGCAGCAGTAACATCTAGTAACAAAAATCACGTCTGCTGATTTTACTTTCCATAGATGGCTCTTCTTGCATGATAGTGTGGTGATTGATGGAGTAGCTAGTGTAAATTTAACTTTGTCTTTGATCTACCATTAGGTTTTGTTGAAGTTCTTGTTCTATTATTGTTCTCAGGGCCAATCATAGGCCAAATCTTTCATTCTCGACTCACTATCGGGGATCCCAGGCATGATTACGGGGCGGGACAGAATTGGTTGGGCAAGTTTCCTTTAACCAAATGCCTCCTGTTCACCTAGCAGTAAAAAAGTATCCGGGAGTTAGTCAACTGTTGTGGGGTTCCATCCTGGGCAGGGTTAGTAGTTCGATCCCTAACTGTATGTACGTAGTATCGTGGGATTGGTGTAGCGCGCTCAGTGCTCCTCGGTCCACATTTATTAACTATCAGAACCATTATCACAAGTTTCTATAATATCCCTGCTAGGAGAATGTCTGCCTCAGATTATCTCAGATCTTAAGCCTTCCCTGCCCGCAAACTTCCTTGTATCAAAATGAAACTCAAGACCTTGAAGCCATAAATAAATTAATTAAGGAATAATTCTGTGAATTACGTCACCACCAGCAGATTCGCAGGTCTCCGCCCCTATGGGCAAGTTGAAGCGGTTGATATATATACACGGTCCAACAGTGTCGGTCACCTTGGGGTTGGAGGGAAGGGAGAGTGCATCGAATTTCCTTAATGTCTTAAAGGTTTGATTTTGGTCTTTCCGTAGGTGCGCTTCTTCAAACCAAACATGTTCTCACTTTTGAGTCTTTCTTCGTAGTTTATTTTTTAGTGACTATTAAATTAATCGTCCTTCTCTGCAATCTCTCGAGCTTGTTTTTATTCTTTGTGATTATGAAAAAAATGTAGCCTGTTCCATGCGAGGTTTGACAGGCTCATAATACATACAGTACATATATATATATATATATATATATATATATATATATATATATATATATATATATATATATATATATATATATATATCATTAAATATGACCGCATATTCTGTCTTTATTATCTTCTGATTTAGGGCTTCTATCCCTCTATTTTCTTAGCATCAGGGCTTAGCTGAAATAGGAGTTCTCCAAAACTCATTTTCGTAATTTCCGGGTGAAGAAAAGAGGTAAATTACTATAGAATGTATTACACTTATTTATACAATGTGCACAACGTTTCGAACCTCCATGGTTCATTCTCAAGTGAAGGAATTTTACAATGTGATTGATTTTATACCCGCACTGGGTCAGGTGATAAGACAATAAATGTGAAAACAAAGGGGGATACAAAGGGGATATAAGTGGGGTCACACATATGAACATAAGAATATAGGTAACCGCAGAAGGCCTATTGGCCCATACGAGGCAGCTGGCATCTACATACAAAGATTAATCCAGTGTAATTGGCCTGTTATGTTACAACATAACAGTATGTTATACATATATATATATATATATATATATATATATATATATATATATATATATATATATATATATATATATATATATATATATATATATATATATAATCATAAAAAGATCTGTCATAAATTGATCGTATGTTTTGGGCCCGTTGTGGGCGTAAATCCATTTATTTGATCTAGTAGTCTTGTATTGTGAAAGCTGGGTGAATTATCTCCAGTCATCAAGGCAAATAGGGAGACATTCGACAAGCCGCCGACTTCCTGTCCTCGTCGAGGCCATTAGTGTTAGTGGCCCTCACGTAAATTCAGGTAAAAATCTTGGCGCGCGCCCTCTAAAACTTACAGACATTTCTCAAGCTTGAATTTATCCACAGAACGGAAGTAGATGGCGGCCAGAAGTGTGCTTGGAGTGCCAGTGCCAGGGTTGGGTTGAGGTGTGTGAGCGGGAGGAGTGCCTCGACCCCCACTGCCAACAAGACCAGATCCTGTACCACCATCCTCAACACTGCTGCCCTCGATGTCTTCCCCCACCACAGCCCTGCCTCGCTGGAGACACCATATATAAGGTAAACCACTCAGTTGTGCTTGGACTGTCAGTGCCACCATGATCCTGCCTTGATTGACCTTAGTAAGGAATAGAAGGTATGAATCATAGTTAGATGGTATATATATATATATATATATATATATATATATATATATATATATATATATATATATATATATATATATAGTATATATATATGCAGACTTTACTTAATTATCTAATACCAATTTATTTTATTATAGATACAGAATGAGAGTTAAGGTTGTTGTATGTGATACTACTGGTGTAAGTCTAGTATTTTCCATCTTTCAGAATGGGGAGGTGTGGTTTCCAACTGAGTGTGAGCAGTGTCGCTGCATTAATGGCACCGTGTCATGTGGACGTAAGCCTTGTGGTGCTGCCACCTGCAGGGAGGGCCAAGTGGCACTGCAGCTGCCAAACCAATGCTGTCCGGAGTGTGTGCCACTTGGGCGTAAGTACTGCCTATACAATATGGGTTATAAACAAGCAAATACTTCATTCGTTTGTTACTTGCTATTTGTTTTTAATTTTTTTCATTATACAGTATTACCATTAACTGACAAACATACTTGCTATTATATAAATCACAGTACAATACTGTACTTTAGATATCCTTTGAATACCTTGCCAGGATCATGCAAAGTTGGTGAGACAATACATCCTGATGGAGATTTGTGGTCACCAGTAGCATGTTCACAGTGCCAGTGTCGCAATGGTCGAGTGCAATGTTATGTGGCACACTGTCCTCGCCTCACCTGTCCTGCCAACCACACCCTTGAGATCGCTGAGGGGTCCTGTTGTCCTTCTTGTGAAGGATCACCATGTGTCGCCAATGGAATGGTATATGGAGTGAGTATTGCTGTTTAATTGTGATTACTATAAGTTATTCTCAGTTTGCCATATACCCTACTGATATTCAGTTTTTCTTATAAACAGATGCATTACAGTACAGTACTATATAGTATACATACCTATACTAGTTATTCATTGCAAATTAATAGCGTTTCTGCTTAAAATGCTAAGCATGTTAGTGGCTTTGCAAGAATGTAAGAACACCGACATTATGTACTCTCACAACCCAATGTAAATTCTTGTACTGTATATAAATAAATAAATAAATAAATAAATAAATAAATAAATATATAATTATTTTCATGTAGTCCTCAGAGCAGTGGCAGGAGGGTGCTTGTAGGAAATGTGTGTGTGTAGCTGGACGAATACATTGCCAGGAGGTGGAATGCCCGAAGCTTGAGTGCCAACCTCACGAGGAGCCACACACTGTAGAAGGTGCCTGCTGTCCCAAATGTGTTAAAAAACAAGGTGAGTAACAGTAATATTAGTGACCATATAATAGCAGTAATATTTAAGATCATGTAATTTATTTATTTATGTTTGGTAGCTTCATATGAAAATAGCAGCATGTTTCCTTATGAAGGAGTAGGTAAGCATGAAACTGAATCAAGATGCAACTTCTATAATCAATGCAATATCTGGAACTTCCTATGATCCTGGCAGTTAACACCTATTGACAAAGTTATACATATAATGCTTGTGTAACCTACCAGGAATTTAATCACACACAACCCTCATACCCCTGCTGTTAAATTTGGTGCCCTTGAACACATACACAATCTACCGACGATGGTAACACACTTCAGATTTTTGTAAGAGTCAATAATTAGATATCCACATTTGAAGTTGAATTGTTAGCAATCCCGAACCGCAAGATCATTGAAAACACTACTATTGATAGTTTAATTATCTTTAAATTATTATCCTCATTTATTGCTCTTAGCAAGTTGCAAACAAACTGTAACCTGCAAGTTGCTAAAGCCAGACATAGCTGCACATGCATACATGTTTAATAAAAGATTCAAAGGTAAATTGGTGTAGATACCCCTCATGCTCATGATAAAGTCAATGCCCGTACTAACCTTGCAGTAAATAAAGTTAATGGTGAATATTGTATAATCTTGGGCTATCAGACATGCCTAAAAGGTGTCAGCAGGAAGGGAACTATCAGGAGAAAGTGCCAAGGCATTATGATTATATAGCACTTGGAAGGGATCAGGATAAAGATTTGGGATGGGATGGGGGAAAGGAATGGTGCCCAACCACTTGGACGGTCAGGGATTGAAAGCCAACCTGCATGACATGAGACAGTCGCTCTACCGATCAGCAGGAGGGAGTCTCAGATGAATTTGAAGAGAGCGGATGAGCTCAAACTGGAACTAGCAGACCCATTGTCTGTCATAATTCAATGAGTTAAACACTTGTGTGGAGCAAGTAACAAAATCAGTAAACTGGTACATCAAGTCAAATGTAAGTCTGAAGATACGGACAGGGTCACACACTAGAACATTACATCCTAGACTGGAAACTGAGCCATTTAGAGATAAAAGAGATAGATCTAAATTAACATTGGTTGAAATGACACATCATCTTTATTATTATGATTCCTGAAATTATTGCATTGTATTTACAGTACTACATTTTGCTTCTGATAGATACAGCCAATTAAAGAAAATTACAAGTTAATTTGGCATTGAATTTTATAGCTAGCTCATCAAGATTGTAACTTGCTTAGCTAAATGAATTGTGGGGTTCAGTCCCTGAGCCCATTATGTGCCTCAGTAACACTTTCCATTACTGCCCTCAAGATGGGTATTGGGTGCAGAACCAACACTTGTCACTCAGTATATAAACTGCAGTACAGCAGTAATGTTATCTTGTTATAACCAGTGTTAGAAGTATGTGAAGTATTATCTAAAGGACTTATGTGTAATATTAGATTATTATATACAGATGTTGTGCAGGCAATGGTTTGGATACCAGCTAAGGTATTATGATTAAATACAATGTATGTAACAGTTGTAAAAAGTGTCTCATACATAGAATTTAAACATTTTTCTGCCTCAACCTTTTTCTGATCAATAAAATTATATATTTTTACGGTTAAACTAGGCTGGTGTTTGTTGGAGAGCGGCAGCCGCATGTCCCCAGGCCAACTCTGGAACACAACTGACTGTGAGCTGTGTGTATGCAGAGAGGCACAAGTCATATGCAACCAGGTGTGTAAGAAACATATTATATATAAAATACTATACATATTAAATGTATAGAAAATAAAAAGAAAGTACTGTACAATAGAGCATATTTATTTATTTGTTTACATTCAAGAAGGTACAATAGGTTGTGAAAGTACATATTTTTGATGATTAAGTGGTAGATTCTTGCAAAGCCACTAACATGCATATTCATTACTGTATATCATTCCGTTTGGTGTAATAGTAGATTGTTTTAGAAGATAGTGATCTTTCAGATAAATTCTGCTGAAAAGGTACAGTACAGTATATATAACAGAATATAGCAGGAGGGAGTTTCTTCTGTCAGAAGTAGTAGCTGAGTGGCTCTTATGTCCCCTCTTCTTGAGAGGCAAGAGCTGGCTGGCTCTTATGTCCCTCTTCTTGAGAGGCAAGAGCTGGCTGGCTCTTATGTTCCCTCTTCTTAAGAGGCAAGAGCTGGCTGGCTCTTATGTCCCCTCTTCTTAAGAGGCAAGAGCTGGCTGGCTCTTAGCGTCCCCCTCTTCTTAAGAGGCAAGAGCTGGCTGGGCTCTTATGTCCCCTCTTCTTGAGAGGCAAGAGCTGGCTGGCTCTTATGTCCCCTCTTCTTGAGAGGCAAGAGCTGGCTGGCTCTTACGTCCCCTCTTCTTGAGAGGCAAGAGCTGGCTGGCTCTTACGTCCCTCTTCTTAAGAGACAGTGTATATTGTTTTCCAATTACTTTTAATGTTATGCTGTTTGTGATATTTGTTTGAAAGATTCTGGAAATTATGACCTTTTAAATTTGTCATGTTGGTTTTCTTTTTTCTTCTTTTTTTTAGAATAGCACAAATTGACAAAAAAATGCAAATAGGACAGTAGCAATCTAACTTCAACCTTATATTTAAACTTGCAAGTCATATTTTTATGACTTTTTTCTAAAAATATATACTGTTCAATATATAAATAATGTATGGTATGTACCACTGTATATGTAGACAGTAGGTCACAGTAACATGGCTGAAAATTAGACACCCAAACCACACATTTGAAAATAAAGGAAGTGACGATATTTTGGTCAATCCTGTATCACTATCAAGTCATGCAAAGAAAGAGTGGTAGAGAAAGTCAATATATATAAGGTAAGAGGTGAAAGGTAAGAAGATAAGAAATAAATAATAAGAGTTAATAGGCATAACAAAAACTGCTCTAACATTCCAAACACATGTGATCTGACTTTGCTGTTATTTGTTGTTTTTAGATTCAGCTACTGGAAACAAAATGTTCCAAGTAGCACAGACTGGTGAACCCATAGTGGGCCTACCTGGCACAGGAGCTGGGCTGTAACTGTTGATCTGACTTAGCTTTAGCATCTCTAGGCTCGCTTCTTTTCTGTTTCTTGTATTGCTATCTCTTTTGCCTCTATTTCACCTCATTTGTTTTGTCATAAGGCCTTCTGTAGTTGTTATGCCTATTAACTCCTACTGTATGTATGGTTTACTGTACTTCTTACCTTCTCAGCTTTCACCTCACATTCCTACCTTATGAATTGACTCTCTCTTCAACTCTTTCTTCATATGACTTGTCAAAGGACGGGCAGAAATATCATCACTTCCTTTATTTTCGGATGTGTTGGGTGCCTACTGTATTTATCATTTATAACAACAATTAATATTTCATACAAGATACTTTCAGACAGTTTAATGTAAATATATAATTTATAATGCTTCCAAAGCATTTAATTTTCTAATCTTGACCTAAATTTGGCAAGAAATCTATGTACATTATGTTGTTGATTGTAGATGGAGTGTGGTGGTGACGAGTGTGCCCCCGGGGAGCAGCGAGTGACCCGACCTGGAGCCTGTTGTCCTGAGTGTTCCATTAAAAAGGGAGTCTGTTTCCATGATGGTACTTTGCGAGAGGTCAGTTCAACTGTTCACAGGCCTTCCTTTCAACACTTCTCATGATATTTAAAACATTTAATATAATTGTTGAGAGAGAATATATCTGTATGCTCATGGCTTATACAGTATATATAGTGCATGTGCTAAAACATATTGATGCTGAAAATTTCTTTAATACAATACGTGTTATTATACAGTATATCTTAGTCTAATAAGGTTTTCTTGTCTTTCCATCACACAGAATGGAGAGGCATGGAGTTCTGGCAATTGCCACATCTGTTCATGTGTTTCTGGTACTGTAACATGTTACCAGCCTTCTTGCCTTCCATGCTCATTTGGCCTAGTGCCTGTCAATCAGAATTCAGAACACTGTTGTCCTGAGTGCCAGCCCCTAACCTGTCCTACAAACTGCCTCATTTGTTATCCCAGCATGGGGGAGATTATGTGTAAAGCTTGTGAAGATGGGCATTACCTTGAGGATGGCAAGTGTGTCACGATGTGCAGTGAGGGAAAGTTTCAGCAGGGTGCGGAGTGTGGGACATGTCACCCAACGTGCTACACCTGCTCGCAGGCTACCAGATTTCACTGCACGAAGTAATTAGGCACTGTCATTTTTAGTTGACTCCATATTAACATATCTTTGTATTTAAAATTTGCTTTTAAAGGCTATAATTTTTATAAATATATAATCCACCTAGTTAAATTTTTTAAGAATTGCCAGTAGTTGGCTCCCATTAATATCACATCTGTACAAAGATCTTTAAAGTACAGTGTATTTCTTTTCTATTCTTGCCAATTACATAAGTTTTTGTTATCTGGAGCTAAATAATATATATCAATGTTAATATATTTTCCTACCTAGTTTTCATCTCATAAAGCACCATAACCTAAAGTTCCATTACATAATATAAACCTAAAGTTCCATTACATAATATAATGTACATATGCAATAATTAGTCTAATTATGTTAATTGTGGCTTGAAACACTTACAGATGTTCTGCCAAGGAGCTGCTGCGTGAGGGTGAGTGTGTAAGAGACTGTGGCCGAGGGTTCTACTCTGAGGGTGGGGCATGCCTTCCTTGCCACTCCTCCTGCAGCGAGTGCTCAGGACCAGCAACCGACCAATGCCAGGTGTGCCCCAGTAAGACCTTCCTTCATGCTGGCATGTGTGTTGACAACTGCCCTGCGGGGCATTATGCTAGGTAGGTTGCTTGAGATGTTAAACGTAGTATAGTAACTTCACTACTTCTCTGGGGCGGAGCCCCTTTGGCTCCATGGAGCTATCCATGCTGATATATATATTATTATTAGACTTTGGCATCAGTGTGAATGGAGTTCTAGGCCTACTGGGGACCACGAGCCAGAACTTGGCCCCCTCAGAGAGGCACGAGGAGCAATGGCCTATAAAAATGCACATTTGTATGGAGCATTCTATGTCTGCTATCGACCGGGCTGGGCACCCAGAAAGGTAGGCGCCCCAAAACAAACCCTTAATCTGGTTAAAACTACTACAGAAAACTAACAAGTAAACAGAACTCCAATTGTAAAACGAGCAAATGAGCATGACGTCACACTTGCCGTGCCGCTTGTCTGTGCAGCTCCAACCCCCTCTGTGGGAGGGGGAATGGGGAGCCCCAAACCCATCGCGCCAGCTATCCACCTGTCAGTTCAAGGCTGGATGTCAAAACATGCGAAAAACCCCGCCGACCAGGAGGGAGGGAGAGTTGCCAGGGAGGCCTCCGGGTCTCACCCAGAAAATTGCATTTCATTACATTCAATGCTGGTTTTCTGGTGGGAGCCCCTTTGGCTCCCCGGAGCTTCCTATCCAAAGCCAAGGACAAAAGAAGACAAACCCGGGAGGTAGAAACCCCGCACCTAAAATCCCCAAAGCAAGACAACAGGTAACACCAAAAGGACCCCGCGGAACCCAGGAGACCCGAACCCCAGAACAGGGACTAAGGGATCCCCAGGCAACTCAAAGCTTGTCCAGGGCCACAGAGGCCATGGCATGCAGGCAAAGGCTGAGAGCCACAACTGGACACAAGAAGATCCACCCTTGCAACCAATCAAGCAACAACCCAGGGACCCCTTTGAAAAAACAGCCGACCCAACCTCGCCAGAAAAGAAAAACGGCTGCAACCTAACGCCAGATTCCAAAGGAGCAGAAACTTCTGAGAAACAATCCGGAACCGAAGGGGCCACAACCAGCCGAGGGAAAGAGATAAGAGCATCGTGTCCAAAGACCAGGAAGGCTCTGGCGGCATATGAGCAGGTTATCTTGAGATGATTTTGGGGCTTAGCATTTCCTCGGCCTGGGGACATTAAGTGATAGGAAATGTGCCCAACCATTTCTGTCATGCCCGAGATTCGAACCCAGAACTATCAATTATGAGTTGAGAACGAATCCGATTGTACTACTGGGACCCTCAACTCCTGCATTATTCCTAAGGATTTTTTACTACAGCTATATTTTGTGCTTCAGCTCTGTCTTCATATTTGTCTTTGGTGGGTAAGAAATTCCATTGGTTTATTACCCTATGGGAGACAAAATATCACACTTTGTCTGTCCTAAAACTGCATTTGGGTGAGCTTGAAAGTGCTGCCTCTTGTGGGATTAATATTAAACCTTTTGAAGAAGCGGTTCTTCTTTTTGTTAGTATTTTAAAAGTTGCAGTGAGATCAGCCTGTCTTATCTTCTCTGATGTGTTGTTAGTCTTAATGTCCTCAGTCTTTCCTGGCTTGAAAGTTCACTTAGTTCTAGTATGATTTTTCACTGATCTGCACTGAATTCTTTTAAATGTGATAACACATTTTTGTATATGAAGTATCCATACTAGGATACAGTAACCCAAGTGAGGGTATACAATAAATTTGTTTATCTGAATGACCATTTTTCTTTTTCTTTAAGTGAAAATTTATTTTAATTATTCTTAGGTTTTCAAATCCTTGGTGAGCAGCTTTCAATGTCTGGTGGACTATTACTCTGAAGTCTTTTTTTTTATCTATTGCGAGGCTGTGATATGCAATACCTATGTCCAAAATTATTTCAATCAGATTCTATACCTTTTATTGTGACTTGTTGTCAGTGTTTGGTTTATCCATTTCAGTAATTGGTCTATTGGTTTATCCATTCCAGTAATTTTACCAGTGATTATTCCATATGCCTGGATTTGAAGGCCAGTTTTCTATGTAGCAGTTATCAAATACCTTGTTTCAGAAATCCAATAACTGCACATTTAATCCATAATGCAGTATTTAACTATCAGTCTTGTTTTAAGTTGTTACATTAACAGACCACATATCAGATATTTATGTAGTAGATCAATGTCTTGCATCTTTTTAGAGATCAGCTATGTGAGCCATGTGAAGAGAGCTGTGAGCTCTGTGGGGTTGGGGAGTGCCTTCAGTGTCTTGAAGGTTTCTGGTTACAAGAAGGACGATGCCAGAAAGACTGTTTGCCTGGATTCTATCGTGGTCCTGACAACGCATGTGTTAGTAAGTACCATTCACATACTAGTTATAATTGTAGTGGCCTGCCAGACACAATAACTGTTTCTCTTCTGCACTCAAGATCCATCCTGCTGAATGCCAGCACTGCTCCCAGGCATGGCAGAGCCTCTGTGTCCACTATCCACCATGCTCAAATCTGACTGGAAGTGTGAGTTACTCTTGCCACACCAGCTTCTCATGTGTCCTGTTTTTAGTTATTGTTTTTGTCTCACAAATTACGTGTTACCGCCTTGTTATTTATAGAAAATACTGTCCCTGTATATTTATTAGATTGTTCTGATTGAGGTGCAGAATATGATATATTGTGTTTTGCTAAACACTGAGATCAACAAGGGAGAGGGAGTCCAGTTTTTGTGAATGTTTATGTACACATTCTCAGAAATATCAATAACTTTCCCATATATTTACCATCTGGGGTGTCTCCAGAGGTATAGTTTAAAATATCCAGTAGCATTAGCCCCTTATAATTACTTAATTATAAGTGATTGATTCATGATAAAACTAGTAAACTACAGTCAAAATTATTACAGTAAAGCTAAAAAACAAGCTAATATGATCTAATCAACACCATGTAGCCTACCATACCTCCTAAATGTCAATCTTTGTCTTGCTATTATCAAACATTAATCATTAATGACCAGTAAATCTTCTGATATCTGTCATGTATAAACTTAAAGGAAATTGTAGTTCATCTGTTTATATAGTTAAAATTACTATCTTCTGTTCTGTTGCAATTTCTGTTGTTCCATTTAACATGTAATTATTGTCATTCTTTTTTTCTACTTCACTTCGTTTCATGCTTTTGATCTCAATTAGTTTTAAGTCTTAGTTTTAAAGCTGTTTCCCACGTCTTGCCCAAAATGCTGTGCATATTAGTGGCTTTAGGCATAGTAAATACCAGCTTTATCGAGAAATCAAACATTCTGCTTGTAACTCAATTTGTATGCATGTACTTATACCTAAATAAACCTTTTATTATTATTATATTATTATTATTATTATTATTATTATTATTATTATTATTATTATTATTATTTTTATTATTATTATTATTATTATTATTATTATTATTTTATTATTATATTATTATTATTATTATTATTATTATTATTATTATTATTATTATTATTATTATATTGGTTGACTATTAAATCCCTCATATTTAATTACCATTTCAATAAAGATGAAAATATTGTTCACAATATTCATATACAGTAAATTTAATGTAGTTATAGAACTGACTTTGCATACAATGTTTTAATATTAATTTTGTTTTCATCCTACAATCCTTCATTGCATTGTAAGTAATTAACTTGTTTTTCTTTGTGTACAGGTTGCCATACTTCTTGCGGAACATGCCATGATAATGGAATAGCTTCGTGTACATCATGTCCACACTACCTCTTCCATAGTGGCTCAACCTGCGTGACGATGTGCCCAAAGGGGACTTATATCAGGGAAAAGGAATGCCTTCCGTGTCATGAATCCTGCATCGAGTGTCTTGGACCTGGACCTGACAGGTAAATGTCATTGCTATTCAAAACAATGGATTTTTTATTTTGGTTTTAAGGTTATATTTTGAGTCTGTGAAGACATATAATGGAAGCTGTCACACATGAAACTAATAATTACTTGCAGTAAGCAAGAAGACAATACATTTAAATCTTTATATAAAGGTTATATAATGGTCATTCATATTTATGGAATAATATATTTCCAAGTTACAGTTAATTACTTAGTAATTATCTCTTCAGATGTGTGAAATGTTCAACCAATGGGCATGTGGTGATCCTCATCAACATGACCTCTGGCAGGTGTGAAGACAGCTGCCCCCAAAACTACCAGTCTCTGGACAATGTTTGTTTTCGTAAGTTCATACAATTTGACCATAACCACAGCATGTAGGATGTGCTTTAATTTATTAATTTAATTTATTTTGTGTAAAGGGAGCAGTAATCATTAAATGAATATATTCCAGATAGTTATTTTTGGTTTGTCACACATATATAAATATATATATATATATATATATATTATATATAATATATATATATATATATATATATATATATATATATATATATATATATATATATATATATGTTATTAAATATGACCGAAAAAGTAAGATTAATAATTCTAACACGAATTTTCTCAATTTTCCTTATGTTTGTTTTTACTGATGACGGTAAATTAAAAATCAATTCTCCTTTGGAGAATTGATTTTTAATTTACCGTCATCAGTAAAAACAAACATAAGGAAAATTGAGAAAATTCGTGTTAGAATTATTAATCTTACTTTTTTGGTCATATTTAATAACATATGTCTACAGGAAAGACTGCTACCAAAATATACTAATATATATATATATATATATATATATATATATATATATATATATATATATATATATATATATATATATATATATATATATATATATATATATTCTCTGGGTTTTTGTTCTGAATCATGAGTGTTTTATTATACGGAATTAAAGCCAAAAATGCAAAAAAATTGTGAACAAAAGCATGACAGATGATGAAATTAAGCAAGCACTGATAGTCCCATAGCAACCATGTTTTTCCCTGGCATTATCTTGAGGAGCCTCACTCATACTAACTTGATATTGATAGTACTTAAGTATGATAATATACCTAAGATTTGTTTCATTATTGGATAGTGTAACCCAGTGACAACTATTCATTGTACAGTAGTCTATTCATTGTACAGTAGTCATTGTATTTGAAATGCTTGTTGTCAAGTCCATAGAGTTTTGTCACAAGAGAGACAAAAAGCATATCAGCTGTCACAAGAGAGACTTGCTGTCAAAGCATATCAGCTGGCTGAGTATCATTTACAGCTTCTTTTTTAAATGGTACTAATGTAAAATCATGTTTTTGTTTCAAAAATTTTTTGTTAATTCAGTTTAACCATATTTGTAAATTGTAATTTGTGTAAAACTACAAGAGTTAGTTTAGTTCATTTATTATGCACCCCATACCCATCTTGTGGGTGGTAGTGGAAAGGGTTACAGAGGCACATAATGGGCTCAGGGACTGAACCCCCACAATTCATTTAGCTAAGCAAGTTACAATCTTGATGAGCTAGTTACAAAATTCAATATAAGTCATCACATCAACAATGGGTTCGAGATCGACCACAAGTACAGTTTCTAAATTAAGCAACTGACTTATGTGGAGAGCTAGTGTCACAATTGATAAGTTTGTCCTGCACACCGCCCCCCCATCCAGTGGGCAGCAGTGGATAGGTTACAATCACTTAGTTATTACCTACAGTTACCAAACTGGTGATATTTGGCTAAAATTTCTGGTAGCAGATCATTTTGAATGAAATATTTACACATCGTTGGAACATTGGTTATAGAATTGTTTCTAAATTCACGTATCTTTTCGCACTCCATCACATAGTGACGGAGGGTGTGCGAATAATTTTGTTGGCACAGTTTACATTTGGTCAGGTCTACATCGGCAGATAATGAAAATTCCCAGAGATACTTGTAACTGAGTCTAAGCCGAGCAGTAGTAACATCTAGCAGTCTGCTGATTTTATTGGATGATCCATAGATATGTGGCTTCTCTTGCATGATAGTATGATGAGTTTTTAGTTAGTTTAGTTACCAACTAACTAAAACTACAAGAAAAATTAAATTTTATGTTGCTTCCTACAGTAAGCTTTTTTTCACAATGCAAATAAATTGTTAATTTTTTATTATCAAAGATTTATCTTGTAACTTACAATGTTTGCTGTGCATGTAATTTGCCTTTGAGCCACTTGTGATAGCCTTATTATATGTAACAAAGCCCATGCAAATGAAAAAGTAACTAAATATAAAGGACCAATACATATTATTTTTTTTTAGTTAAAGTTTTTCATGTACAGTATGTAGCACATGTCTTCCTCAGCACCACCACCAGGATGTGAGGTGTGGCATGCATCAGAACCCTCAGTCTGCCACAAGTGCAGCGAAGGTTGGCTGCAACAAAACTTTGAGTGTGTGCTGGAATGTGGCATGGGCTTCTATCCTCACAGTCAGAGAAATATCTGCCTATGTAAGTACTCTTAAGATATACACTACACTGTACTGCAAATCATGTTAAATACAATAACAAATACAGAGTAAAACTTTTGTGATGCGAAGGAAAGTCAGGCAAAATTAGTAGCTTTAATATACAGGGCTTTATATATATATATATATATATATATATATATATATATATATATATATATATATATATATATATATATATATATATAAATAAAACAATGGATCCAAGAAATGGACTACAAAGGTCTCAAAGCTAAGCAATTTAACTTTGTGGTAACCTAGTTACAAATAATTTAATTTGCTTGTCATGCACTCGGCTTACTTCCAGTGGGTCGCAGTGGGAAGTTTACAATCATATGCATGCACTACCTACAATAAGCAGATTTGAGAAATTTGGATAAAATTACTAGTAGTAATTGTTACTACTAGTAATTGTTACTTTGTTAGTAATTGTTAAGTAGTGATACTTAATTCATTAAGAATTAAGTATCTACACATTTCTTGCATTTTGTGGTAGAATTATCTCTGAGTATTCTGCTAACAAAAGAGCTTTTTATATTCACTCAAAGATTGATTTTGGTTTTCAGCATGTGACCCTCGATGTCATACATGTTCAGGTCCAGGCCACAGGAACTGCTCCAGCTGCCACAAGGGTGCTACACTTCACAAGAGAAACACAGGTTTTGAGTGTCTCACTAAGTGCTATCACCATCGCTATCTGGCACCAGACACCACATGCCAGAGTAAGGAAACCATATCTCAGTTTTTATGTATATTTTATTATTTTAACACCAGGAATGTAAATATTATTTAAATAAGTAACTAACATCAATAGATGCAGTCCATATGTCCCACTTTTACTGTACTGTATTGATTTTTAATATAGTAAACCTACTGACCAAGAAATAAATTACAGAGTTGCATAAATATAATAATAATAATAATTAATATTTGGTAGATACTGTAATATAATAATTAAATACATATAAATTATTTAATAATAAGTACCTGTATTTGATTTTTCTTAATCAGTACAGTATTGAAACATAATGAAACATAATATGAAATGGTTAAAATTTGTAGTGTTTGATCTTCAAACATTTGCTGATCTTTTATGTATGGGTCAGCTATATGTTCCATTAGATATTTGCATTAGATATTAGTTCATATCTAATATCTTATTAGATATTAGATATCTTCTCTACGTTAGATAATGTAGAGAAGAGTTGTGATGATTTAAATAGTTTAAAAGAAAATATTTGTGAAAAGTTATTTAAATCAAATATTACTATATTCTGTAAATCTTTACTTTCAATGTTTTTTTTTTGTGTAATATCTTATACACAGAGTCAAAAAGAGCCTTTCTGAAATTCATTAAGAAAGAACTGTCTCTCCATAACTAGCATGTCACTCATCCTGCAACGTATGCACCTTAGACTTGGCCAACACAACAACATCCATTTGCTTACGCTGTAAATCAGATCATAACATTCGTGAGAGTGATCACTGTGTTCATGAATGTAGTCGTGGATACTACCATGATGTGGAGTCAGATAGCTGCCAAAAGTGCCACCCAAGATGTGACACATGCGTGGGGCCTCATTTTAACAACTGCAAAACCTGTCTCAAGGAAGCAAAGCTGACCAATAATGTAAGAATTATTTGTATTTATTATATTTATTATTTTCTAGAAACATATCATGCTAATTAATTTACCAATTACAACTAGAAATTTTATTTTGCTTCTGCTTATTTGTTGCCATAATATGTCATTGTTTGTTTCTATAGTAAGCGTATTGACATTTTTTTACATCATTGCAATATTAAGATAATGGAAAACAGCACTTTACAATTCAGGCATAATAAAATTGCATAAGTGGTCAGCAAAACATAAAACATCATTATAGTATTATTCTTTCTTCATAGACAGTTTGTGAGGAGGATGTTTGTCCCAAAGGAACCTACCTAACACCAGAAAATAATTGTAAATCTTGTGAAGGTGACTGTGAAACTTGTCCTGCTGATGGCTCCAAGTGCTTGACGTGTCCGCCCACAAAACACCTTCTCTATGGAAAATGTGTCAACAAGTGTCCTAATATGTTTTATGCAGAGACATCTGCCAATGGAGAGTGTCAGGAATGCCACTGGACATGTGAAAGGTGTCTGGGGCCCTCTGAAGCAGACTGCCTAACCTGTGGATCCAGCATGTTTCGTGATGGTAACAAATGCCTTGCACAGTGCTCTCCAGGCAAGTACAGTGGTAGTCTTACAGGGTAAATGTCTATATTTATTTATATACAAGAAGGTATATTGGGTTGTGAGAATACATAACATTGGTGTTCTTACATTCTTGCAAAGCCACTAACATGCATAGCATTTTGGGCAGGTCCTTTAATCTAACAGATGAAGTAAGAATATTAACAGATATATTGTAGCAGAATTTGAGTTAAACATAATAACTATAATATAAATTGATAGTATTGATTATACTGGTGAAGTTTCATGTCTTAAGTACTAAAATTGAGTGAGTAGCACAAGATACAGTGTGATTTCAAAGTGCAAGGAAGGAAACTATGAGGATGAAATTATGTATTATCTGTGGAGAGCCCCCTTTAGCTTCCCGGAGATATAGAGGGCTGATGTATATATTAGACCGTGGCAACAGTCAGTCGATGAAGTTCTAGGCCTACCGGGGACCAGTGCCAGAATCTGGCCCCCTCAGAGAGGGACGAGGAACAATGGCCCATAGATAAGAGCACAAGGTAATGTGCAGCTGTCTAATAATATGCATAGTGGCCAGTTCTGTTCCTCCTGGAGACTTGTGCATTTGCTGGGTGTTTATTTTCTTTTGTTTTATTTTGCCTGATGGGGGCCTGCATGGTGTGGCTGTAGGACCACTTATATGCTTTTGATGGCCCTCCTCTAGGCTCCCGTGATTGTACATGTCGCAGGGTTTCAGATTTTAGTTTGTTTGCGTGGTAGTTCTGGGATAGCTGGTTAGCAGTACCTTGCCTGGGCTTCCCTTAGCAGTCAGCCTAAGGGCCCTAGAAACCCACATTGGGACTAATTGGTCCGATGGAGGAGACCTCTGAGTCCCACCTCGCTTTCTGCGAGTTTGAAGGTTGCTATGTGCCCCTTGTCTCAGGGTGACATTCACCATCTTTGTCTCCGCCATGCTGCTTGTTGGGTCGATAACACCTTTGACCCCGAGTCCTGCGAGTGGTGTTCCTTGCATGTACTCCAGTTCACCCAGTCCATTGTTACTGATATTCGGTTGCAGGCAGCTTCTGCATTGCATGCGAGGTTTAGGTTGCTGCAAAGCGCTTGGTTGGTTGCCTTTCTGGATGCCCCGCAGCTGCCCTGTTTGGGTTATAGGGACCTGGACTTGGGGGTGCTAGTCGCCTCGACTTTGGTTTCGTCTCCGCCCCTTGTCCTTCCCCTGCTGTGGTTCATCCTGCCTCCCCCCCCCCCCCCAACCCTCCTGCTCTTGGCTTCCAAATGTGAGAGGGTTTCAGAGTTGGGGCAGGGTTTTCTGGTGGTGAGACTCGGGTGACTTCGGGGACTGCCCCTTCCAGATCAGCGGCAGAGACATTCCTGTTCCTTCTGTCAGGGCTTTCTTGTCGTGCCAGCGGACTCCCCTTCATCCCTGCTTTTCCGGTGGACTCTGGTTTTTCTCCAGAGGCAGAGGGTTTGCAGGACAGCTCGGCACTGGGTCCTGAAGTGGGGGATCCAGGGCTGGGGAGGAGTTGACTTGGGTGGCTTGAGCCCTGTTTTGATGCTTGAGTGTTTGTACCCTTGGCATGGGGCTTGTTGTTACAGGGGTAGGGATTTTTTCTATCCCCACTCCCTGTACAAGTTTGATATGGGTTCGACTTCTCCTCGGGTTGGTTTCCGAGTTCCCTTGGAATCCTCAGTTCCTTCCTTCTGGAGGTTTTCGGCTTCCCGCATGTCACCGTGGGAGGTCATTGCGGCTTACCCCCTGTGAGACCTGGATTACGCCTCAATAATGGATCCTTCTTCTTTTGAGTTTGGCTCCTCATTTCCTTACTGGGTGCGTTACGAGGTGTCGGAGTCTTCCTGGCTGGCGGACTGCCCTTTCTTTTCACTGGGGGCGTGGCATGCATTCTGTCAGATCTACATGCTTGAATGGTGGGAGTTGACTACAGTCATTCAGGTTTACTTGGGTGGCAAGTTTGAGCACCTCAATGCGTGCTTGTTCACCCCCCTGTTCTTCCTCATGATATCGGCCAGGTGCAGCTTCACGTGCAGGTTCCCTCCCTTTCGGCGTCCTTGGTGGCTGAGGATTTGTGCGCCCATGGGCATTTGGCTTCGATCTTGCATTTCTTTTTTTTTGCTGAAGCTGTTTTCAGACTGGCTCGAGGAGGATGTGGAGGAACTAAGTCCAGTACGCTTGCCTCAGCAGCTGGGGCGTAGGCTGCCTTGTTGAAGTTGTATGCACCGATTCTGAGGGAAGCGTGTTCACAGATGCGTCGTCTCTCAGCTGGGACTTTGTGAACAAGTGCTCACCTGGCCAGAAAGATCAATGGTCTTTTTGATGAGAGTTTATCATCACTTGTATGGTGCTCAGGTGGCTTTGTTGATGGTGTTCCACCAGTGAGTTTGGCTCGGTGGCAGTATGAAGTTTCCTGGTGGTCCTTTTGGTACTTTTTGTCTCTTCGTAGGTTGTCGTTGATGTTTTCTTGGTTTGTTTTGTCTTTTCTCTCTTGGTTGTTTCAGGAGCATCATCTTATGCCGAATACTGTCGCCTTGTATTGTGCAGCGTTGGTGAGCCTCTTCAGCTTGCATTTGGAATGGATGTCACTTCTGCTCTGTCCGCAAGCTTCCTCAGGCGTTGTCACCTCTGGTCCTGCTCATGCACCGCCTGAGCATCCTGGACTTTAGACTGGGTGCTCTATTTTCTCTCTTTCTCCTCAGTTGTGGTAGCCCCTTAGGTTCAGGACTGATTTTCTCAGGCTCTTTTTCTTGCTGGCATTAGCTTCTGGGAGTCAGGTTGGGAGCTTCATGTTCTCCTCCTGCGCAGGGGTTTCTGCTCTTTCGGTCCTGGTGGTCAGTTTGTTTGTTTGCAGTCGTTCCTTCTTTTTTTGATGAAGAATGAGGCTGCTGCTTTCCGGAGGGGTCCTTGGGTTGTTGATGTTTGGTTGGTTCGGCCGAGGGTGCATCATGTTATGGGGTCAGTTGCGGCTCTTCCCTGTTACTTGTGCGTCACGGCCTCCATGGCAGGGGACGCACTTTGGGTTTACCAGGTTTTCCCTTCTTTCCTGCTCCAGGGGGCAGGGTCTTCCAGGTTATCTGCAGGATTATTCAGTCCAGCCAGCCTGCAGTCTATCCCCATGCCCATAAAGTTCATAAGTTCATGGCTTTCATTGCCATTTTTTATAATATGTCCTGGGCTGACATTTGGACACGGGGCTTTTGGAGGTCGAACAGAGTCCTGACTACACAGTACCTAGTTCATGTTCCTGGCCCTTCTCGGGCGTATGTAGCCTTGGGTTACAGGTTGTAGCCAGTTGTCTTGACTTCTAGTTGAGGAGCGAGTGGCGCGCCTCCCGGGTAAGTCCCATTTTTACTTTTATCTTTGGTTAGGTAGTTCCAGGAAGCCAAAGGGGCTCTTCACAGAAAACCAGAGTTGAATGTAATGAAACATCATTTTCTGGGTGAGACCCAGAGGTTCCCCTGCATCCCTCCCTCCCTCCAGTCGGCATTTTTTTCACATTTTTGATATTCAGCCTCTAATTGGGATTGGGTAGCTGGCACAGGAGGTGGGGGGAGTTGCGCAGATAGCAGTACAGCAGCTGTGGTGATGTCGTGCTTGTTTGCTTGTTTTCTGAGTGGGAAAAGCAAGTTCTACTTGCTCGTTCGACTTTCGGTTAGCAATTTTTCACCACAGGTTCTGGCGCTGGTCCCGGTGGCTTAGAACTCCATTGATTGATTGTTGCTGGGTCTCACCCAGAAAATGGCATTTCATTACCTTCAACCCTGGTGTTTTGATTTTACTTTTGATAAAGCATTGTTGGAATTTTTTTTAATTCAGTAGGGAGTGAGTCCATAGACTGGGGCCTTTTATTGTATTTGCATGGAGTGTTTGCTCAGATTTAGTCTGACTCTAGTATATCAAAGATATATTTATTATGGTGTGGTTTCATGGGTTCTGTTACAACTATCAAGGAAAAGTTTCAGATCAGGATTAGCATTTAGGAACAAGGTTTTGTACACATAAATAGCACAAGAGAATGTGAGGAGTAAGGTATGTTCAGCATGTTTAGGGATTTAAACAGAGAGGCTGTGTGTTGTCTGAAGATAGAGTTTGTTATAGTTCTGATAGCAGATTTTAGTTGGGTGAGATGGGTGATGGTAATGAAGGTGAACTTTTCACACCCCATCACATAATGAGTGAATAATTTTGCTTTCACTGTTTACATTTGGTCAGCCCTACATCTAGAGGTGTTGCCAAAGTCCTGCAATATGACAAGTCTAGCCAAGCATTGGTAACATCTGGGAGTCTGGTTACTTTTATTTATTTATTTATTTATTTATTTATTTGTTTTTTTTTTTATTTATATGCAAGAAGGTACATGGGGGGTTAATGGAGAACATAGATTTAGCTTGAAATTACATTCTTGTAAAGACACTAGCACGCATAGTGTTTTGGGCAAGTCCTAAACTAACAGATATTTTTAGATAATTAACAGTAAAATGACAAAAAATGTTTACAAATACTTACAGCTTTACTTTACAGGTACAGATGATTTTAAGTAGAATAATTACAGTAAAATTGAAAAAAAATTGGCAGGTACATTTACAAAATTTTGACACAAAAGCAGATTAGAATAATACACAGTAATAACAATGCACAATTATGAGCAAGGATTACTAGGTACAATTATTGATGATCCATAGATATGTGGCTTTTCTTGCATGATAGTACAGATAAAATAATGATAGATGGATTTGGTAGAATACATTTCACTTCACAACAAATCTACAAGGTTTTGTTGCGTTCTTGTGCATTATTGTTCTTAGGATACTTACAGGCAATCCAGAGTTATAGAATGAAG
>WNGS01004946.1:17945898-17957977 GCA_020271785.1 Procambarus virginalis
ACGAAAGACTTGGTGTAATTCAAATATTTACATAAAATATATAAATACTTGGTGGGTTTTTTATTCTACTGTACCAATGATGATAATACTAATAATAACAATAATAACAATAATAAACTATATATATAATAATAATAATAATAACTAATAATAATAATAATAATAATAATAATATAATTAATATATAATATAATAATAATTTTGAGCAAGGACAGCACCAAAGTAGCAAAGGAAAAATCAATTAGTGTACTATACATGAGGAGAGACTAACACAACTGTATGAGAGGTGTGGCGTGCAAGTGTGTAGCCTACAACAGAGCAATACTTCACAGGCAGGAAGCCACTATGATGTGGAACCCGGGTGTAAACTCTCATCTTCATTTTCATGATCGAAACAAATGGCTCGTCGGTTTAAAAATGCCTAAAACGTGGCCATTTTCTAATAAGTTAGAATTTTAGCTCAGTTTTATATGAAAATATATTAATAAGCGAACATCGCTGAAGAGAGATATAGGTGGAGGGAGAGATAGGGGTTGAGAGAAGCAGCATGAAGCACCTGGATGCTATTACGTCAAGCGAGGGGTGTGGTGACACACGCCCGCCTGCAACACTGACGGATGGCCCACACGTTTCTGTCTCCACCGCCGTCAGTGTGCGGCCACAACCCCACGTCATGAGGCACACGCTGCCCAGGGTTAGGGTAACACTCGTGATGAGGGTTGATGAGGTGGCTGCCTTGTAGCAGCATCACTGCTTCTCAAACCCTCAGTTTATCAGAATGAAGACAATTTGTATAAATGCTTCACCCACGTCAACCTGTCATCCAGCCCGTCCCCATATACAAGGCAGCCCTTCCTTTTTAACAATGGTCAAATTCCCGTTAATCCAGCCGCCAAACTACCTATTTATTAATTAAAAACACTCTTCACACCACGCACAATCGATGATGTTCAAGCTTCCTATGTTCGTATCGCGCTTCTCTATAAGTTCTACCCACGTACTATAAATACAAATAACTGCCAATGAAGCGTAAAATGTGAATTGTAAACATGGAAAATGATCCAGTGGTGAATATAGTGCAAAGCAAGTATTAAATTAATCAATTACAGAACTGATAGTGACAAACTGGTCGCATTTAGCAGAAAACGAGAGCATGCAATAGAAAATAGGTAATGAATACAACATAAAATAGGTAATGAAAACAACTGAGTTAATAAAGTTGCATATTACAAAAACAGATGAAAGAAAATATAAATAATTTAAATGTAAATTCCTAATCAATAGGTAATATTAAATAAAACCAGTAAGGTAACCAAACCAAAGGTAACCAAAATAAAACCTACAATTATAGATGTAAAATAACACTAGTGGAGCACGAAGCCTCGCAACCTGAAAGTGCAACCTGTCCTCTCACATAATTCTTTCTCTATTATGCACCCGGTATCCATCCGTGGGTGGTGGTGTTAATTGAGGGCTACAGAGTACAACGTATTCTTACGCTATAATCCCCCAACGGACAAAATAAGGAGTAATATGAAAAATAGCGGCTCCCAAGAACCACGTTTTCTATGCGTGGTTCGGTTAGATTAGGTCGCTTTTCTTGGCTCTGCTCGTTTAGTTGCCCTTATTTTGTCCGTTGTGGCAACTCAAGAGGTCTATCTACATAAATAGTGAAGATGCCCACACGCTCCGCTCTACCCTCCGTACTTGGCACTGATAAGTATCTTAAAAGTTATGGTTGGTCTAAGTATCTTTACTTTAAGTTTATAAAAAAATATTCATAGTGCGGGATAAATACATGTTTAGGACAACAAAACTCAGAAAGGGGAGGTAATTGAGGCAACCGTCATACATGACTTCTACAATAGGCACGATGAGAAGCAAGGAGGCCGGGGAGCTGTTACAAGAGGCTGCCTGCGTCTGAAAGGTGGACGTTTAGGTGAGTGTAACCTTGCTAAGCCGCCACACCGGGGTGAAAGATATGTGTTTCCGCGGAGAGGTGACGACAGGTGGCAGGAGTGAGAGAGGCGGCTGGGGATGAGAAAAGGCAGGGATGCAATAGGAGAAGGACAGTAAATAAAAAGGTGCGGGTAGAGTGTATAGAGTTGTGAACCTCTTGATGAATAATCACTTGTGATATAAAAATATTAATGATATGTATGTGTGAACATGAATGTAAATAATATATATATAATATATATATATATATATATATATATATATATATATATATATATATATATTACTAGCCAATATATATACATTTTCATCTGTGCTACATAGACAGGGTTAGAGATATTTTCTCTGATTCGTTCTCAAACTCTCAAAAAAGATCCCAGCAACGATTCCCGGGCGGGAAAAAAAATGGTTGGGTATGTTTCCTTTCACCTAATGCTTCTGTTCGCGATAATCCAGTAGTTCACAACAGTATACCGGGTAGGTAGGCAACTGTTGTGGTGAGTTGCCTAACTCCCGGATAACTCACCCCAACAGTTACTCGGTATTACAAAAAAAACAAGTAACTACCGGGTAGTTACCCGCTTTTGTAACCAAAATGGTGGTTACAAAAGCCAGTGTAAAGTGAGGTAGAGAGGAACAAGAGTGTCGGGAGGAAACTCACGGAGAAGTAGTAGCCGCCATGGGAGCAGACACCTGCAAGTAGAGACGAATATATTATAAACATAATAAAAACAAACAAATAAGGTCAATATAGCATATGCGACTAGAATCATGCCAAGTGCTCAGACTAATATATTCAAGTGATCAAAAATATTCAAATACTAATGAAAAATACACACAAATAATTGAACTCACGAACACACAGATATATATATAAATAAATAAATAAATAATATATATATATATAATATATATATATCTATATATATATATATATATATATATATATATTTATTTATTTAAATCAGATAGAGTACCACCTCTGGCTGGAAGAAGGGGGACCCATAGCCTCGGAGGAAATCACACATAACGCATTGGAGGGAATGTAGGTCCCCTCCAATACAGTTTCTGTGTGCTTTTTCCTACCACCCCTTCCTTTTTTTTTTTTTTTGCTTTATTGTGTATTTAAAGGTTACAAACATACAAGTAAATGCCTAAAGGTTATGGATCTCTTGAAGCTCCTCCGCTTCCGGACAGGAACCGAGGACGCAGCAAGCATTTCCCTCTGGATCGCCACACTGAGGCGCAGTTATATATATATATATATATATATATATATATATATATATATTATATATATATATATATAATATATATAATATATATATATATAGTGTATCAACATTATGGCAACTCTACTCTTCACTGCCTGCATTTCCTGCCATATCGTTCGCATGGCCTTATCTAAACCTACACCCTTTTACCCGTCGTCGGGAAGGTGGTGCTCCTAACCTTAGGAAATCACACCCACAAACACCCCACCAACCAACCACCACACCACAAACACCCCACCAACCACCACCATCTAAGAGATCCATCATGGCCCTACAAGCCAAACCTGACAGTTATTTTTTTTCTCCCGTCTTGTTTAGGCAGAGGGCGACCCCTTATGGCAGACGCGGCGAGAGCCCACCACTGTCACGGAGGAGGTATTGCCTTGTGGGGGAGCCAGAGGATAATAGGGGATGAAGGTGTGGAATGGGGAGGGAGAGAAGGCAGGAATGGGGTGGGAGAAGGCAGGTATGGGGGTGGGAGAGGGCAGGGAGGGTCAAGAGCCCCAGGAAGGGGTAAGAAGGCACTAAAGGGGGGTTGAGTAAGTTGCGTCTTAAAGGTAGAAATAAACAGGAAATAAGAACGAAGAGTGAGATTCTTTCTTTTAACGAGCAGAGAAACATTATTATTATATCTTATGGTGTATCTTAAGAGCTGTATCTTAAACGGTGTGTCTTAAGAGGTATCTTAAGAGGTAGCGTAGCACAGGGGTTATCAAACTGTGTTCCACGGAACTCAAGGGTGAATAAGCCCTAGAGTGAATAAGCCTTAGGGTGAATAAGACCTAGAGTGAATAAGCCCTAGAGTGAATAAGCCTTAGGGTGAATAAGCCCTAGAGTGAATGAGCCCTAGAGTGAATAAGCCCTAGAGTGAATGAGCCCTAGAGTGAATGAGCCCTAGAGTGAATGAATAAAGTGCAGAACGTGGCTGTAACATCCAGGACTGACCACTGGGAAGATACAGGACACCACTACAGTCTCTCATTCACTAGTGGAGGGAAGGGGCGAAGTCCTGTATTGGGGTGCTGCTGGGTGAGCCAGCGAGCCATGACATGCATGGTGGTAGCTCTAGGGAGGAGTGAACACTCTTTAACATTTACTGAACTATTTAATTCAATAAAACGAAGAGTAAAAATGAGTGTGAGAACCGAGTCAGTTAAAAAAAGCCTGAATTGGCTTTACTCAGTGAATACAAAACAAAACTCAATGCCAATTATTACCAGCGGGACTCACAATCACTTAGATCATTAATGTAAGTATTTTGAATCAAACTGGGACTTGGGAGTTTAATTCACTCTGTATAAACTTAAAGATACTGTGGGAAATACTGGGACAGTGGGCCACTTCACCACTTAGAGCATAGGAGGGACACTTAAGGCACTTAACCACTTAGAAGCATAGGTATTACTTAACACTTGCTCGGCTACCTTAAGTTATATATATTGATAATTACGTCTGCCGCCCCCACCTGTACTTGACCACATCGAGGTGACCAAGAGAACCTTACTATAATTACCCAAGTGTGTGAGTTCTCTCAATAAACTAATATATTTTGTGTTTGATCTGATGCCTCGCTGCCCCACAAGAGTGAGCAAAGCTATAATAACCAGTCTCTATAAGGTAATATCCAGGAGGACCATTACGCCTCTGTTAATGAGCATGAGAAAAGGGAGTTAATTACCATTGCGTGACAAATGACCGGAAATGCTCCAAAGCCTCGTAGGCGCTGCTGCTGCTGCTGGAGCCTGTGTCCGGGCCTGGGGATGTGTCCTGGGCGCACCCGTCCTATTCTAGGACATGTAGGACAGCTGACCTAGTGGGGTACACACGTTCAACCAGCGGGCGGAGACAGCAATAAACGCTACAAAAAATGGCCTGTAAATTTGGAAACACACCCGAAGCCTCTAAAAAGATATATAACCCTGAATAATGACCAACTCCAGGCCATAAACAACAGCAAATTAGTCGGAGGCCATAAGTCACGGGGGGGGGAGGGGGAGAGGGAGAGAGGAGGAGAGAGAAAGAGAGAGAGAGAGAGAGAGGGAGAGAGAGAGAGAGAGGGAGGGAGGGAGAGAGAGAGAGAGAGAGAGAAAAAAGAGAGAGAGAGAGAGAGAGAGAGAGAGAGAGAGAGAAGAGAGAGAGAGAGAGAGAGAGAGAGAGAGAGAGAGAGAGCTTGCGCGCGCGTGCATGCACTTGCACGTGTTTGTGCAGGACAGAGCCTGGAGGCCAAGGTATATAGACGCACATGTGAAGCTACAACATAATCACCGAGCCATTACTACAAAGTCACAGAGGGGATATAGAAGGCACCCCTAGTCAGAAGGTGCCTGACCACGATAACCGTGATCTATCAGGCTGTAGCCATGTAGAGCACACAGGGACACTCCACTCCCAGTTTTCTTAACTACCACTGGGATCCACTATGGGGGCTAAAGCAACCACTCTGTACTACAAGAGAGGTTACCTGCCACAACCCTTCCTCTGAACAGACCACGTTTTTAATGTTGACCAGACCACACACTAGAACGTGAAGGGATGACGACGTTTCGGTCCGTCCTGGACCACAATCGACTTGAGAATGGCCCAGGACGGACCAAAACGTCGTCGTCCCTTCACCTTCGAGTGTGTAGTCTGGTCAACATACTTCAGCCACGTTATTGTGACTCATCGCCTGCATACGTTTTAATACTAAATGTAATAAGTACATTTCCTGACTGTCTGCATAGTAAATAAATACACTTAATTGTGCTGTTACATTTACCTCCCCATATATTCTCCTAATTTTGTGTTAATGCACTCAAAATTTTAGGACAAGTTTCCTTTCCAGTTCTATAGTCACAAGTTTTAAATATAAAGAATTTCTTTTCAGTTTTATTAAACAATAGAGATTTATACAAAATTTGAAAATATCTGAGTTACTTATATTTATTGAAAGACTTAGTTTTGTTTCATTAGTTTATAAAATTGTAATATCATATAGCTATAAGTTAAGTACTAATTGTAATTAAGAAGCAATAAATGCTATTTACATGCTTGTCCTCCTACACTCCCAAGGTTAGGTTAGGTCGTGGTTTTCTATACAGCTTTCAGGTAAACTCTAATATTAACAATATTTTGGTGCGATGCTGGCGATTAAGTGCATTTATGTACTATGGCGATAGTCAGGATTGTACTTATTGCATTTTATAAAAACGTACTGTCTATTGGGAGGATGTGCCGCAACACATCAGTTATAATGAACTATATATCTCCGGCCATCTACACATCACTGTGTTTGACACTGTATCCAATTATACTATGTTCACGCCTTCTTCAGTCGCACTAAATAATAATGCTCTTCATCATGTAAAATTTACTAAAATTATAATTGAAAATAATATATATATATATATATATATATATATATATAATATATATATATATATATATATATATATATATATATATTATATATACTGTATATATATATATATATATATATATATATATATATATATATATATATATATATATATATATATATATATATGTGTGTGTGTGCGAACAAGCTTGAATGGTCCCCAAGTATATATGCGACTGAAAACTCCACCCCCAGCACCGCTCCTATGTCAGGTAAGTCACTACGGGCTCACCATAGCCCGTGCTACTTGGAACTTGTTCCGAGTAGCTGAATCTATAACAACAACAACATCCACACCCCAGAAGTGACTCGAACCCAGACCACCAGGAGCTTGTTCGCATTTGTGTTGCTCACGTGGCCCGAAAAATGAGGTGATTTGTCAATTCAATTCTGAGAATTGTCAATTCACCCTGTCAATTCCTCTGAGAAGTTTGTAGGTAGTGGTCATGTCTCCCCTTACTCTTCTGTCTTCCAGTGTCGCGAGGTGCATCTCACGCAGCCTTTCCTCGTAACTCATGCCCCTCAGTTCTGGGAATAGTCTAGTGGGGTCCATAGAATTACCCAAATCTACCCAAAAGTACCCAAAAGTACACAAATCCTCCTAGCATTACGTAAGTAATGAAGAAATATGGTATATTTACTCACTATAATGTTGGTGCTACACGTAGAACATGATCAAACCTATTTTTACTCTGAAATAATCTAATTTCATAACGAAATTAGATGTAAATATGTGAGAGGTGACGCCATAGGAAGTCGACGGTCCAAGCGAATACTCTCACATATTTACGTCTAATTTCGTTATGAAATTAGATTATTTCAGAGTAAAAATAGGTTTGATCATGTTCTACGTGTAGCACCAACATTATAGTGAGTAAATTTACCATATTTCTTCATTACTTACGTAATGCTAGGAGGATTTGTGTACTTTTGGGTACTTTTGGGTAGATTTGGGTAATTCTATGGACCGGTCTAGTGGCATACCTCTAAACTTTTTCCAGCTTCGTCTTGTGCTTGACAAGGTACGGGCTCCATGCTGGGGCCGCATACTTCAGGATTGGTCTTACGTACGTGTTATACAAGATTCTGAATGATTCCTTACACAGGTTCCTGAAGGCTGTTCTGATGTTAGCCAGCCTTGCATATGCCGCAGATGTTATTCTTTTGATGTGGGCTTCAGGAGACAGGTTTGGTGTGATATCAACTCCTAGATCTTTCACTCTGTCCGTTTCATTAAGTACTTCATATACCATTCTGTATCCTGTGTCTGGCCTCCTGTTTCCAACGCGTAGTTTCATTACCTTACATTTACTCGGGGTGAACTTTAGTAGCCATTTGTTGGACCATTCATTCAGCCTGTCTAAGTCATCTTGTAGCCTTATACTATCTTCCTCCGTCTTAATCCACCTGTGTCTGCCTCTGTCTGTGTCGTTGTCTGTGTGAGGGTACCAGGACCTGTAGTCATATATGGGAGGTGTGTGATGACAGGACCGCCGTCCTCCCCCCCTGCTATATATGGCCCAGAATTAATAACCCACCATACATCCCAGGGGGCTAATACCCGCCACATACACACAGAATGGGGAGTGTGAGGAGATGTAGAATCTCCTCAGCTAGTTTTCCTAGTTTCTAGAATAGGCTAGTCGCTCTAGGGACTCTAGAAACTGAAGCTTTCAAATTTACATATACTTGTTGGGTGTCATATGAAAGCTTATGTTAAATGCTGGCAGTTAAAACTAATGAGAGGTCTGTGATTGCTCTGTAGAGAGAATTACAGCAAAATTTGCCTGTTCTGTGAAACAGAGAGGGTAGTATAACAAAAACCGTTAGAGGTGGAGGGGGGACAGTGGGGCGAACGCTGCCTCCCCCCCACCAAGGGAGACATTGAGACGTTGTGTTAGGCCTCACCCTCCTTGTGACGTCACGCCACGCCACAGGCGAGGGGCCCGTGTGATTGGTCTAAGCACCCCTACTCCTATGCCGAGTTTTGGCGCGAAAAGCTGTCATTGGAAGCGGCATCAGGACCAGTGCCGGCTTCCTGCTGATTGGTCAAGACAAGGTAGGGGGAGAAATATGGGCATGTGAGCCTCTCTAGCCGCCAAGAGAGTTTAGTTTGAATTGGGCAGCCAGGGTGTGAAGAAGTGTCTAGGTGCGGGGTGGCGGGCCTGCCACCCCCACCACCGTTATCGCTCCTGTCGTTCTGTTTACTCATATTGCATGGCACTCCAGCCACCCTGGGTGTGTCGAAGCCCAAATTTGCGAGAAACTGGGACTTGGACTTTGAATTCCGCCCGACGTCGTCCATGTGGTAGGTGACGCCGGCCAGTGTCACCCTGTCACCCCAGTGTAAGAGCGAGTCATGCTCTGGTATGATGGGGTTGTTAGTGATCCCCCATCCTCATGTGTGTATAACCCCAGGCGCCACGTGGCCAACCCCTGGCCACCCGTGCGGCCCGGCCCAGCCCGGCCCGGCCCGGCCCGGCCCGGCCCGGCCCGGCCGGCCCGGCCACCTTACCCCGCGCGCGCGAGTAGCCCGGGTGGGGTGGGGTGCTGTGACGTCACGCGCCACCCGTGGCCACCCTCCTGTAGGCCACGCAGTGGCCACATGTTGGCCACCACCTTTGGCCACCCCTTTGGCCACATTCCCAGGACAGCCTAAGGCCACATCTTGTCGACGCACGAGGAGCAAGCTAAGTGTTGACAGCCAGGTGGTAAGGACCTGGGAAATGAGGAAATGTGTGGACGGAAACGTGAGTACTTTATCAGTGTATAAAATGGTCTCAGTTAAAAGAGAATAGAGAAAAGTTGTGTGGGCCCCTAGCCCGGCCAGGCTAGGGAGGCAGCTGAGACGCCCGTATGTGGCATGCCCAGGTGACTGTGGGGCAGCACCTGGAGAGGGAAATTGTCACAGTAAATCATGGAGTGATATAATTGTACATCTGTAGAGATGTTGTGTGTAGACTGACTAGAGTTTGGGACCAGTCAGTGTAGAGAAATCATCATATAAATGATCCAGTCTGGCGATTCTGTATAATCGTCCAGCCTTGGTTAGTGCCATGGTACCTCATTATGTAATTAGGCCAGGTTAGAGTTAATTAAGCAGGCCCGTGGGGCAGGGTTATTAGTGGATATCCTGAGGTCTGTATATGTCCTGGTGATTAATTTACATTGTTTATGTAAGGCATTTCCATGTGTTTCATTTGCATGATTGTTGTACTGTGTTGTGTGGTGAGTCAGTAGATGTGATCGCTGACTGATTGCCTAATGATGTCATTAGCATGGGGGGCATGCTGACGGTATCATTATGTGCAGGTTTGTGCAGTGTTATCAGGTATACGTTATTACTGTCCTAGGAATTGTGTTGAGGATTTAAGGGGACCCTTTGAGTATTCAGGGAAATTCTCAGTCACTTAATGAGAGCGAGCAATTAGTTAATTTGCCTAATTATGGGAGAATTAGTGCCAGCTGTCCGCGTAGAGCGACGGTGTCTTATATTAACGTAAATTGTCTTGCTGAAGCAACCGGGATCGGGCGATCTTTTGCAACGTTTGCAAGATTGGAGGGACAGTAAGATTGGTATACCTTGATTGTTGCAAAACCGTGTGTCACTACTGTGTGGGCATAGTAATTAACGAGTTGCAGTAGTCGCAACTGTATGTGGGCAGTGCTATTTTATGTTTTGCATGCCATTATATGTGTGACCTATGTAACCTTAGGGTTACTTTGTTTCTTTAAGTTGTGTTGAGTACTTAAGGATTCAGTGAGTTAATTAGGGGTAATTAACTGGATAAGGGGGTGCACACTTGAAGTTGTTGAATGAGTGAGTGCTGTTATGGGAGAACAGTGTTGAACTTGAGCTTGTGGGAATACGTGTCCGGTGCAATTAATTGTCCGTGTGACAATTAATTGACCACTCTAGCTAATTATGTAATTAGCATTCTCATCATGAATTCACGTAGTGGGAGAGGATCTGTCAGAGTCTGTCAGTGATAGTGCTAACGTCAGTTGCTCGAGACTAACTGCCTTTCAGGGTTGGGGCAATTAGTGGCTCATGATAATTAGTGGAGTAATTAACGTCTGGAGTCTTGAGGACTCAGATGACTCGGTAAAGCGAGGTCATGGGGTTAGCATAATACGTTATATTAATCATATTCTGTCTGGTGACAGTGGATTAAGTTGCACTCATTGTTAATTAGGGTAATTAACTCCTCTTCCGTGAATTCACAGTGTTTGATGAGACCTGCTTAGGCAGTGCGGAGTGAGACGTATTTATGTATGATTAATTATCGGTCCTGGTGACAGTTAATTAATTGCTCAAGGCTAATTAGGGTAATTAGCACTCATTAGTAAGTAAACGTAATTAGTGATACACAGACTGTTGAGAAGCCACCCACTTGGGGTAGGCTTAGTTAACGTAACTCAATTGGGATGTAATTAGTGGTCCGTTTGACCTTAATTAAGAATTACTCACTGAATACTTGCAAGGAGTCAAGTGTGATGTAATTTAAGAGTTTGAGTTATTGTGACAAGAGGACTTGTGTTAACGTAGAGTACTTCATGTTGTTGTCTAGAGTGAGACACTTGTTGTGATTAAAGTAGTACTTGTTGCTGACTGCTGTGATCAGTCAATTTCCATCATTATTCACATAATCAATGTTGCAATTGATTAAGGCAATTTCTTTTGGTTATCGTCTATGACGTGGGTAAAGTAACTTAGGGATGAGTGGAGCTGTGTCCCAGAATCCCACCTTGCCTGACTGTGTTCACTTTAGTTGTGATAGGGGTGAGTCACTGTTAGACTACCCACCGGATTACGGGGGTCGCTCCTGTTGGGCTGGAGGACCTTAAGCTTGTGATTAGAGTAGCTGCCACTAGGAAGTCGTGTCACTATTGATTGCTTGCTTGTGTCATCAGTGGATAAATTGTTCAGTTAGTTCATGTTGTCAGCCCGAAGTGTCAGCAGGATGGAGCCTGCTGTCATTTCTCGAGGGGCTGTTGAATAGCTGTGTTGCAAATGCCACTGGTTGGACTTTAACGTAATTAAATCACTCGCTGTGGTGTAACTTAGTCTGTGATATTTTTCTTTGTATTTGCAATATTGCGTCATCAGTGGGCACACCTGTGTTCAGGTTAGTTCAGTATGCAGCCACACAGCAAGGTTGCTATTTAGCTGTTGGTTATGGTGCCACTGGATGGACATTAACGTAAAGATAAATTTGAGGAAGGTGCTGGAGTTGCCAGTGAACCCTTAGTTATTGATGTCATTGAAAGGCTACTGATTTGATTGCATTGCAACCGCTATTGCAGGTGTAGACTGCACTGAGGCGTAGAACAGTTAGGAGGTTACTGGAGACGTGTTCCAGATCTCACTGTGTCATTTGTTGTATTGTGATTATAGATCTGTTAGTTCTTGCTTGCGTGTTGATTCCTCTGTGGGCACGCTTATTTT
>WNGS01004946.1:17958977-17972143 GCA_020271785.1 Procambarus virginalis
CTAGGGGCAGCACAAAACGTCCACTAGGACTGTGCGACACAGTGGTTTGCAAGGATAGGTTGGGTTACCGTTACCTGTGGCAGGATGGCTGCAGGTGGACGGATCTCCCAATCCCGAGCACTCCAGTTGCAAACTCTGTAGAGCAGGAACTACGGCACGATCTCCCGCAACTACATCACTGAATGCCCAGTTATTAGACCTTTCAGACCAGTTGGCATAGAGGTACCTGGAGCTTTGCAATTACTTTATTCACTCTCGTATTCTTTGAAGAATATCCTCACAGGTGTACCCAAAATTTGCCAGTGCAGGCTACTAATCATATGGCCCTGTATGACTAACCATCTGCGAGATGGGGACCTTTATTACCACTGCTACCTTATTCAATCTATGTTGATGATATCCTCAAAATGCATCCGGAATCTGCCAGTGCAGACTGCTTATCACATGCCTCTGGATGACTAACCATCCTGTGTGAATGGGGACTTTCTAGCATCAACTAGTTAGCTTTTTTGACACACTGTACTCCACTTCATATATAGTCCGCCTCCTAACCATCCTGCGAGATGGGGACCTTTATTACCACTGCTACCTTATCCAATCTTGTGTTGATGATATCCTCAAAATATGTAGGTTTCAGATCTGAACAAATCATAGCTTTTTATACTAGTACTTTCAGGTCGTTGGGAGTCAGTAAGTTCTTTCCTATCAGATCTGAATGTTTGGATCAATACAGTTTTGACAGCAGAGATGGGGATACCTAGATCTAAGTCAACTTCAAACTTGTTACACGCTAATTTGGCTGCAATGTCTGTTTCATTATGATGGGTTATATTTATGTGTGAAGGTATCCATACAAAGGAAATTCGAGACCCTTTACTCTGTGCATCAATTAGGAGGTGAGAGGTATGAGCTACGAGGAGAGACTACGGGAATTAAACCTCACTTCGCTGGAAGACAGAAGAGTTAGGGAGGACATGATCACCACATTCAAGATTCTCAATGGAATCGATATGGTAGATAAAGACAGGCTATTTAACACAAGGGGCACACGCACTAGGGGACACAGGTGGAAACTGAGTGCCCAAATGAGCCACAGAGATATTAGAAAGAAATTTTTTAGTGTCAGAGTGGTTGACAAATGGAATGCATTAGGAAGTGATATGGTGGAGGCTGACTCCATACACAGTTTCAAGTGTAGATATGATAGAGCCCAATAGGCTCAGGAACCTGTACACCTGTTGATTGACGGTTGAGAGGCGGGACCAAAGAGCCAGAGCTTAACCCCCGCAAGCACAATTAGGTGAGTACACACACACACACACACACACACACACACACACACACACCACACACACACACACACACACACACACACCACACACACACACACACACACACACACACTATATTATTTTATCTCTGCCTTTCTCTAGTTTGTTTGTGAGATAAGCCCAAGCTGTATATAAATATTGTCAATTAAAAAGTTTTAATAATTCATGTTTGAATGGTAATGTTTTGATCTTGTGCTTAAGGCGGTGAGGTTGGTGATTGGTTGGTCAGAGCAGCACTTGAAACTCTGCCCTCAAGTGTTTTGTTATTAAAGGTGTTTGTGGGGAGGCCGAGAGTGCTGATGGTGATGGGTGATGGTGATGCTGTTGATGCGATGGTGATTATATATAAGAGTATTTACCTCTACAGTGACTACGGGGTAAGAGTATTTACCTCTACAGTGACTACGGGGAAGAGTATTTACCTCTACAGTGACTACGGGGGAAGAGTATTTACCTCTACAGTGACTACGGGGGAAGAGTATTTACCTCTACAGTGACTACGTGGGAAGAGTATTTACCTCTACAGTGACTACGGGGTAAGAGTATTTACCTCTACAGTGACTACGTGGGAAGAGTATTTACCTCTACAGTGACTACGGGGGAAGAGTATTTACCTCTACAGTGACTACGGGGAAGAGTATTTACCTCTACAGTGACTACGGGGGAAGAGTATTTACCTCTACAGTGACTACGGGGGAAGAGTATTTACCTCTACAGTGACTACGGGGGAAGAGTATTTACCTCTACAGTGACTACGTGGGAAGAGTATTTACCTCTACAGTGACTACGTGGGAAGAGTATTTACCTCTACAGTGACTACGGGGTAAGGGAGGTCTAGCTTTTTATGCCCCGTCTGCTCGCCTTGTTTTGCCTGTTGCTTTATAATTTCGGTTTTCTTATGGTCGAGCTCTTTGTCGCATCTGGCCTGGATGCTGTGGCTGAAGGCGGCTTCCACAACTTCTTTCAGTTCATTCCACTGGTTGACTACCCGTACAGGGAGGGTGTGGGTATTTCCTTACATTTCCTCGACTCATTGGCGTTTGCAGCTACAATTTATGTCCTCTTTCCTTACGTTATCTCAATTTAAAGAGTGTCCTTGTCCACTTTGCTTGTTCTCCTCTGTGGTGCGCACTGGTTACATTCCCGGTGGTTCAGTCTTGTCTTTAGAGGTATTCGATTATCTTTAGAGATATTCGTTTGTATAGCTAAGTTACTTAGTTCAGAGCTAGTGCTGTTGCTGACCTCTTTACTGTTTTAGGTGGCCTGTTTCAGATATATAGACGTCATTCTTGTGTTTGTCGGCTTCCCATGTGCTGCCCCTCTAATTCCAGTTTGTGTGTGCCTCTGGTGTTGTTAGTTCTGGCATTATAAACATTCTCTTAAGTGTTTTTCGTTTTCAGGTTCCTGTAGTTGTGTTTGACTTATGGTGTTGATTCTTCCAGGAGTTCGGTTACCTACGCTTATCTTCATTACCTTACATTTGTTGGGGTTGAGCTCTATTAGCCATTTGACTGAAGTTTGACAACGTCTTCTTAGCCCTTTTTACATTGCTCAATCCGCTTAGTTTAGAAGGTCACTCTCTTGGGTAGGTCTTTCACACAGATTTGGAGCAGCAACATCTCTTAGGTCAGGCCTTGAATGGCCTCTCATATACCACATCTTTCTCGCCAGATACTTCATATCTGTAACTTTGTTTCCTCTCTGTTAGGTACTCCCTTACCCAGTGTAATGTCTTTCCTGCAGGCATCTGGTCCACGGGGAATGTGGGAGAGATGAAGGGAAGGAGGGAAGGCCTGACTTGAGTGCTCCGTCTGGCTTCTGGGATCAGAATGTCAGAGAGGGTGGTTACTGTAAACACTAGTGGCCAAGGTTCACCCGAGAGAGAGAGAGAGAGAGAGAGAGAGAGAGAGAGGAGAGAGAGAGAGAGAGAGAGGAGAGAGAGAGAGAGAGAGAGAGAGAGGAGGCATGGTGAGGTATGGCATGTATGGGGATCCTCTTCGTCCCCTCCCCCCCCCCCCTCTGTCACCATCGTCACTATAACCAGCATCATCACAAACGTCGCCGCCGGCGCCGCTCTCACGTTCGGCGTAAGTTACTGCGGCGTGATAGCGTCGCGGATACGCTATCAGGGCCGCCGTAATAACGCGCCACCACCACCACCACCACCCCCGCCACCACCACTTTATCATCACCACCACCACTACCACTATCACCAGCACCATCACCATATGGGACCTCAGACATAATTCATTATTCCATTACTTCCAAGATAAGAGATTACCGGATACATTCAGGCACGCAGACTCACGCAGACTCACGTAGACTCACACAGACTCACGCAGACTCACACAGACTCACGCAGACTCACGCAGACTCACAGACTCACGCAGACTCACGCAGACTCACGCAGACTCACAGACTCACGCAGACTCACACAGACTCACGCAGACTCACGCAGACTCACGCAGACTCACGTAGACCCACGCTGGACCATGCACACAGCTCAGGTAGTGACATGTGCTCACTCACGCCGGAGCTCAATCCCTCAAATACAATTCTGGACAGACAGCACGCTGGACGCGTGATCCTGTGGTCCCGGGTTCGATTCCCGGCGCCGGCGAGAAACAATGGGCAGAGTTTCTTTCACCCTGATGCACCTGTTACCTAGCAGTAAAAAGGTAGCTGGGAGTTAGACAGCTGTTACGGAGCTGCTTCCTGGGTGTGTGTGTGTGCGTGTGGAAAAAAAATAGTAGTTAGTAGTTAAAGTTGATTGATTGACAGTTGAGAGGCGGGCCGAAAAAGCCAGAGCTCAACCCCCGCAAGCACAAAAGGTAAGTACAAATAGATGAGTACACACACGGTTTAACAAAACTGCCTACATGCAAGAGAGAGAAAAGCAAAGGAGCTGTGTCTCACAAAGAATGCGGGACAGCAGAAAACAAAACAAAGAAGAGAAATATATAAGAATCAGAAGAGAAACTGGGAAGCCATACGAGAATAACATAGCAGCCAGGGCTGAGAGTGAGAACAGACTAGAGAGAACTAGGCGTGTGGCAGGGGGACTATGAAGGAATAAGCGGGGGGAACCACGGGGCGAACTGGAAGGAAAATGAATAGAGGCTATCGGCATGAAGGGGGACAAGGACACGTTAACGATATACAAGTTACAAAGCGAATTGTCCTCGTGATGTAGAGGAACTTCTGGTATACCCCTCTAAGTGTACGGGTGCCGGCGAGGATGGCTTATATGAGATATGTTACAGAGCCACATAGCAGTACATTCCCACACACAGGGATGCGGAACCCCGACACCTAGTGCTTCAGTAGGTTAGTGTTGTTCATTTATTGGGTCCCCATACCCATCCTGTGGGTGGTAGTGGGTCCCCATACCCATCCTGTGAGTGGTAGTGGGCCCCCATACCCATCCTGTGAGTGGTTGTGGACCCCATACCCATCCTGTGAGTGGTAGTGGACCCCATACCCATCCTGTGGGTGGTAGTGGGTCCCCATACCCATCCTGTGAGTGGTAGTGGGCCCCATACCCATCCTGTGAGTGGTAGTGGACCCCATACTCATCCTGTGAGTGGTAGTGGACCCCATACCCATCCTGTGAGTGGTAGTGGACCCCCATACCCATCCTGTGAGTGGTAGTGGACCCCCATACCCATCCTGTGAGTGGTAGTGGACCCCATACCCATCCTGTGAGTAGCAGTGGACCCCATACCCATCCTGTGAGTGGTAGTGGACCCCCATACCCATCCTGTGAGTGGCAGTGGACCCCCATACCCATCCTGTGAGTGGTAGTGGGTTCCCATCCCCATCCTGTGAGTGGTAGTGGACCCCATACCACAGCGGAACATATTGGGGTAGTAACTGAACTCTATTTTCGTTGAAGGGAATAGATACAAGGACAGGTTGAGGGAACTCAACTTAACGCCTGCAAGAAAGAAGATACAGAGGGGACATGATCCAGACATATAAAATACTCAAGTTGTCAATTAAATGATTAGAAACATGAGGTTGAGCGTCATGGGAGCTAGTAGGACACCCCTCAGGTAACCTTCCACGTAAAATAACCCTAAGCATTCCATGACAACATATCTGTATCAACAACTATTTAAATCATTTGATCCTGCATTATTTTCTCCCCCAATAATCTATGTAGTTCCAGTCAGCATATGTAATCCACACCTCGGCGACTCTGAAGCCCACGTTGGAGGTGTTCGGCTTTATCTCTTTCCTTGAGGGAGGATATACGTGTAACGAGAGGAGGAGGAGGTGTGTGTTTAGAGGGCTGAGGCAGGTGTGTGTTGGAGGAGTCAGGAGGAGGAGGCCCCCGGTGCAGGAATCTCCCTGTGAGATTTTTCTCTACGCCTACCTCCCTTAGGAGGTGGACTACAAGTTTAAAGGCTGCTCTTGGCAGTTAAGCATGAGTCCAGTAGAAAAAGGAGAAGCGGGAGCAAACCGCCAGGCTTCCACCAGCAGGGTGGAAACCTGTCCACAATAGGCCGCTGGTTCCTCCTAGTTAAACATGACGTTAAAACCAATAAAGGGTAACCGACGGGTTCTCACAATCAAATTTTATATTTGTTGTGTGGCGCTATGAATTGGAATTCGAATTCCCAGGAGCGCAGCCGTCATATCAAAGATTTAAAACAGCAATATCAAATATATATCAGAACAATGGGAGTGGTACAGAATAGTTGAAGGTTGACATCAAAGACTGTTAACAAATAACAATTTATTATAACAAGAGACTAGACTACTACATCAAAACAAAAGAATGACAATGACGTTACTCGAACATAAGCGTGCCCACAGAGGAATCAACACGCAAGCAAGAACTAACAGATCTATAATCACAATTACAACAAATGACACAGTGAGATCTGGAACACGTCTCCAGTAACCTCCTAACTGTTCTACGCCTCAGTGCAGTCTACACCTGCAATAGCGGTTGCAATGCAATCAAATCAGTAGCCTTTCAATGACATCAATAACTAATGGGTTCACTGGCAACTCCAGCACCCTTCCTCAAATTTATCTTTACGTTAATGTCCATCCAGTGGCACCATAACCAACAGCTAAATAGCAACCCTTGCTGTGTGGCTGCATACTGAACTAACCTGAACACAGGTGTGCCCACTGATGACGCAATATTGCAAATACAAAGAAAAATATCACAGACTAAGTTACACCACAGCGAGTGATTTAATTACGTTAAAGTCCAACCAGTGGCATTTGCAACACAGCTATTCAACAGCCCCTCGAGAAATGACAGCAGGCTCCATCCTGCTGACACTTCGGGCTGACAACATGAACTAACTGAACAATTTATCCACTGATGACACAAGCAAGCAATCAATAGTGACACGACTTCCTAGTGGCAGCTACTCTAATCACAAGCTTAAGGTCCTCCAGCCCAACAGGAGCGACCCCCGTAATCCGGTGGGTAGTCTAACAGTGACTCACCCCTATCACAACTAAAGTGAACACAGTCAGGCAAGGTGGGATTCTGGGACACAGCTCCACTCATCCCTAAGTTACTTTACCCACGTCATAAGACGATAACCAAAGAAATTGCCTTAATCAATTGCAACATTGATTATGTGAATAATGATGGAAATTGACTGATCACAGCAGTCAGCAACAAGTACTACTTTAATCACAACAAGTGTCTCACTCTAGACAACAACATGAAAGTACTCTACGTTAACACAAGTCCTCTTGTCACAATAACTCAAACTCTTAAATTACATCACACTTGACTCCTTGCAAGTATTCAGTGAGTAATTCTTAATTAAGGTCAAACGGACCACTAATTACATCCCCATTGAGTTACGTTAACTAAGCCTACCCCAAGTGGGTGGCTTCTCAAACAGTCTGTNGTCACGGCTGTGCACCGTGGGAGGAACACAGTTGTGCACCATGGGAGGGACACAGCTGTGCACCATGGGAGGGACACAGCTGTGCACCATGGGAGGGACACAGCTGTGCACCATGGGACGGACACAGGTGTGCACCATGGGAGGGACACAACTGTGCACCGTGGGAGGAACACAGCTGTAGTGCACGAATGAACTACACGGATCAGTAGAGTAATAAAGAAGTATAATGGACGAGAAGATAATGCTGGAAAAGCCACATTTGACGAATGAAAGAATATGGATGCCAGTCCTATTTTTCTTGGTCAGTATTTTGTAATCCTCATTATTTCCCTTTTCGCAAATGTAACACTGTAAAAAAAAATACATTTAAAAGATAATGGAATTCAAACTATTGTAAAGTTTTACAACCTCTGGAATTCACTTTACAAGCAGCGTGAACTTTCTTAAATGGTAACAAATGCTGGGAGACACTTGGTACACAGAGGAGGCGGCGGCCTGCAGCCTGTTGCGGCGGCCTGCAGCCTGTTGCGGCGGCCTGCAGCTTGTTGCGGCGGCCTGCAGCCTGTTGCAGCGACCTGCAGCCTGTTGCGGCGGCCTGCAGCCTGTTGCGGCGGCCTGCAGCCTGTTGCGGCGACCTGCAGCTTGTTGCAGGCCGTGACGAGGGCTGGTTCTGATGGCAGGTGAGCTGTAGCGGAGGTGAGGCTAGGTCACACCCAGGACGCTGGGAGAGGAGGAGAGGGGGGGGAGGCTAGGTCACACTCAGGACGCTGGGAGGGGAGGAGAGGGGGGGGGAGGCTAGGTCACACCCAGGACGCTGGGAGGGGAGGGGAGGGGGGGGGGAGCCTAGGTCACACCCAGGACGCTGGGAGGGGAGGAGAGAGGGGAGAGGCTAGGTCACACCCAGGACGCTGGGAGGGGGCTATGAACATATACGACACTGATGTATGAAGGCATACGACTGACCTCTGAACGTACAAAACACTGAACTATGAAGACATGATACTGACCTATGAACACACAGCTTCAAGGAGTAGTTGAGACCAATACGAGTCCTCAGCTTCAACAGCAGATATGAGTGTCATGAAAATTACTAATTTCACAACTCCAATCAATGAATCTGTTTTTTTATTTTCGCTCTGGAATATGTCGGATTATCTGAATTCAGAGTCTAGCAGTTTGGCAACACAGACCATTCTCACATCTGGTCCTCAACCCTCCAACCTCCCTCTCTGCGTCACTCTCCTCCACCTGGTCAGCAAAGTAACAGAGAACTTGGATGGTTCCCTAGTACTGACAGTCCTCTGTGCAGCAAGGTGCACTTGCTGCACAGTGTACACATTGTTCACCGTCTGTCAGACGGTTGCCTGGACATAAGGGACATGTGGACGGTGTTCACACTCCCCCTCTTAACCCTGATAAAACTGTTCACTATATTCCCCCTTGGAAAGTTGTGGAGGTCTCTCTGCATTATACCCCCATCAGTGTAAAACAAATGTATAACACTGACATTTTAAGATGTATAACATTAGAAGCTATTGACAGTCATCTTCAAATTCTCAAACCGACTGAATCCTATACCTTTACTGATGGCTCTGTGCAGTTAGGCACTGGTAGAAGAGGTTGTACATATGCAGTATATAAAGGGAATGAAATGATCATGTCTAGTACACAGAGATTGAACAACTGGGCAAGCACGACACAGACCGAGCTACCCCCATAACTGGGCGTACCAGACGCAGGAGACAGAGAGGTGTGCCAGCAGCAGACCGGGGCTCACGACAGTAGCTGGACTCTCTCGGGGGGGAGAAATTATAACCCACGTTGATAGTATAACCGCCGGGGTTGAGCAATGGGGTTCTTACAGTCCGCAATTAGCGGCAGGCTGAGCGGGGTGGGAGGGGCAAGGCGGGGGGTTGAAAGATGCCTGTGGCCGGCCATGCAGGCCATCCTGGGCCTGCTGAGGAAAGCACAGGATCACACACAGGCTCACAGGGACTGCCTGGCTTCAGGATCTGACCACAAACTTGGGTTACTTATAGAAAACTTATTGTTAAGATATTAATTAATGCATTTAAACTTAGTATATGTGAGTTTTGTCGTTACGCCAAAAATATATCACTTAAAATGTGTTGATCATTTCATTTGACAGCGATTTCTTAACTTATAAGTAACATTGATGATATAGGAACAATTACGTTTCTTCTAATGTTTATCATTTTGGCTTCTTGGGAGCCGTTTGTATGGATAGTATGGAAATATTAACAAATAAACAAATACAAAGAATGTCAGAGTAAGGTAACTGGGAATAAATAGCCGTAATATGAAAAGATACAAAGTGACGATGGCTGTTATTAAGTAATTATCAACAAAAAGACGCTAACTGACTTAGCAATTTAAGACTATTCAAATCACAGGAAAGATCAAGATAATTATAATACTCTTGATGTTATCATGTTAATATGGAACATAAACATGAGCGAGGATGGGTTAAAGATATCCTGCTCATCAAGGATGTTATCTTAAAACTCTTGATAGAAAGGAACAAAACTCCAAATGAGTTTGTGTATTCAAATTTATACCTGGTTGATACCTGGTTGATGGGGTTCTGGGAGTTCTTCTACTCCCCAAGCCCGGCCCGAGGCCAGGCTTGACTTGTGAAGTTTGGTCCACCAGGCTGTTGCTTGGAGCGGCCCGCAGGCCCACATACCCACAACAGCCCGGTTGGTTAGAAGCATCATTGTTCGAATTCTGTAACAATAGCATTGAAGAGGCTAACAGTGTCTGTAGTTACTAAACAATCACTTGCAAATTCTACAACAGGTAACAAATGACGTTTGTTTGAAGAATACCATCTTCCTGAGAGCACATGAAATTTATATATAGTTAAGCGGTAACAATATTAATTTCTGAAGAAAGGTTACATATTTTATGTTGTATGACCTTCGTTTAAACTCATTTTTTGTGATGCTGGCATTATTCTATCTTCATTTGACCAGTCCAGCAACCAGGAGGCCTGGTCAGAGACCGGGCCGCGGGGACGTTTCTCCTCGAAATCAACCCACGGTAAGATGGGTTGAGAGGATGGGAAGGTAGGCAAGGTAGAGAGAAGATGGGAAGTGCATCAACAAAGTACTTGCATTCCTCAAGTTTACAGGAACTGTGATACTAGCAATAATGTCCCAGGTGTGGTTGACCCCGAGAGGCGGAGGTCAGCAACAGCAGCAGCAGCAGCAGCCAGCACACGGGGCTGAGGAGATAGATGTCTGCTGGCCCTGGGTTTAGAGAGCATTGTGTCTGCTGATGCTCCTGATAACCCTCATCCTTATATTCACAAAGACTGCTTCAACTTATACCTCTGAGCGTCACGTCAAGGTCACCTGTCACGCCATATGCAATCGCCAGAGTGGTCTGATTTCAAAGAATATCTGAGATCAGTGTCCAGTCAGTTCAGTTTCAATGATTAGTATTTTAGCTGTGGAGATCCGCAGTCATGATTGGGCACAATACAACAACTTAGGACTTTAAAATGCTGTCAGTGACTCACATGCTGGAGACGTCCAGCGTCACAAGGCAACCGGTCCTCAGACCGAGTCCATTCCATCCAGCGGTCGACCCCAAAGACGGATTCATCAATTTTTAACATTATGTTCATTCAAAACTGAATTTTTCTGAAATATATATTAATATTTTTATATATTAGCATAATGTGCCATATTTAGGCACTGGTTACGTTAGGTTAGGTGTTTAGATTCTGTTGGCGATTATTTGTATTTGTAGTACGTGGGTGAAGCATTTATAGCAACCCATCCTCGACTCAAGTCCATTACATTCAGCGGTCAACCCCACAGACGCATTCATAAATTTTAACATGCTGTTCATTCAAAACGGGAATTTTCTCAAGTATAAATTAATATTATAATATATTAGCATATTGTGTATAAATAGGCATAGGTTAGGTTAGGTGTTTAGGTTCTGTTGGCGATTATTTGCATTTGTAGTACGTGGGTGAAGCATTTACAGCGTTGTGGTTCGAACAAAATTCGTCAGTGAAGCACTTGTTCCGGATATGTTCGAACGTCAGCAGTTGTGAGTCGTGTGTAAACCGCTTTTCATTCATAAACAGGGGGTTTGGCGGGTGCATGGGATCACTTTTGGATCTTTGTTTGGAGGACGGGCTGTTTATAGCGTTGTGGTTCGAACAAAAGTTATCAGCGAAGCACTTGTTCCGGAAGTGTTCGGCCATCATCAGTTGTAAGCTGTGTGTAACAGCTCGTCCTCCAAACAAAGACCCAAAGGTGATTCCATGCACCCGCCAAACCCCCTGTTTATGAATGAAAAACGGTTTACACACAACTCAACTGAATTCGTTCGAACACTTCCAGAACAAGTGCTTCAATGACGAATTTTGTTCGAACCACAACGCTGTAAATGCTTCACCCACGTACTACAAATACAAATAATCGCCAGGAGAACCTAAACACCTAACCTATGCCTATATATGCACAATATGCTAATATAATATAATATTAATTTATATTTGAGAAAATGTCTGTTTCGAATGAACAGCATGTAAAAAATTATGAATGCGTCTGTGGGGTCGACCGCTGGATGTAATGGACTTGAGTCAGTGACGGGTCGTGTGTAAACCGTTTAAACAAGGTGTTTGGCGGGTGAAAGACTTTGGGTCTTTCTTTAGAGGACGGGCTGCTGTGTTCAGGGATGAGTGCAACAAGTGTTACTGAAAGACCAATTGATGAAGCAGTCTTTATAGATGATGATCTAACCTAAGATTGTTCACACACACCTAGAACTCATAATGAAACACGTCAAACAACCAATGTAGGTATGGTTCTGAACCGCAAACAGGTGATGAGGAATATCTCTAGACTTTTGTCAAGAGCTTCTTATCTTTTGATATACCGTAATTCATATGCTCACAACCACATCCTAGAAGAAAAAACATCACCAAAGAAAACGTAATTTTGGTAGATTTGTAGCTATTACTCACCTAGTTGTGCTTGCGGGGGTTGAGCTTTGGCTCTTTTGTTTAATATGACCAGGAATAAGATAACTAAGATAATAACTCATGTGAGATATCGTAGGTAAAGCCTCGCCGCTCGGAAGGCTCTCTATTCACTGTGAGACGCTGACTCCTGTTGGCTAGGTATTCCTTTGTACACTGACGCACTTCTCTTGTTAGTTTTAGATGTTTCTGCAGCTTGGGAACTATTGTCCAAGGCTTCTGACAATCTAAAAATATGCAGTCTGTCCACCCTTTTCTGTCTTGTCTGATCTCTCGCCCGGTCATAGAATTCAATCGTTTGTGTGTGGCTGGGTGTGTGTGTGGGTGTGTGTACTCACCTATTTGTCACCTATTTGTACTCACCTATTTGTGCTTGCGGGGGTTGAGCTTTGGCTCTTTGGTCCCGCCTCTCAACTGTCAATCAACAGGTGTACAGATTCCTAAGCCTACTGGGCTCTATCATATCTACATTTGAAACTGTGTATGGAGTCAGCCTCCACCACATCACTGCCTAGTGCATTCCATTAATGCATTGTGTGCGTGCGTGTGTGTGTGTGTGTGTGTGTGTGTGTGTGTGTGTGTGTGTGTGTGTGGTGTGTGTGTGTGTGTGTGTGTGTGTGTGTGTGTGTGTGTGTAATCGGGTATCATAAGCTGACAAAGACAACATTACTCCGCTGGAACGTTTGCTGTCTGATGCCTCGACTGATTCACCTGTAGGTGGTCTAGGAGCCCATCAGAAAGATCGATCAAGGACCACTCCTTCCCCCCCCCCCCCCCCCCCGCCCATCCCTCCCCCTCCAGGAAGCAGGTTGATATCGACCCGTGTAGTCAAGGAGCCAGGCAACACAGCCCGGCTATCGAACGAAGATATGATGGGTCCTCTGGAGCAAATGGTCAATAGTGGTGTTTGTCTTGTTTTTTTTT
>WNGS01004946.1:18006087-18023871 GCA_020271785.1 Procambarus virginalis
TACTTGCAGCTAATATAGCGCCATCTTAAGGTTATAATTAAAAAAGCAAGCAAACTGCATGACGCAAAATGTGACCCGTTAATGAACTATAATGAAGCCTAAACCCCCTCACTAATTAACACTGGCCAAGGGTGTAATAGACTGTGGTTGGGTGATAGGCAATAGTGGGTCAAAATGGAGGAGATAATGGTCGGGCAAAATGAACCCCCACACTCACCTCCCTATAATGCACAATAACTACATAACAATCACAAACGAGGCCATTACCGTCTGCGTCCAGCTGCAAGTGAAGGTTGCCGCGAGGTTGAGCCATTAGGCTACGGCTACCTTGTAAAACGATCCACCAGTCCTGTAACTGCCACCAATAATTAATAGAAATCCAAATCAGCTCCTTGAAAGGAGCATAATAAAACAGCGCAGCAATAGAGGCAATGAGAGGCCATTACTGTAAGTGTCCAAACATAGAGTTGCGGTACTCGGCGTGGAAGCATTAGGCTTTAACGCTCACATAAAAACGCAATTAATCGTTTAACAGTCGCCAGTAGTCAGTGTAAAACTTGACGCCTCTTATAATGGCATGTACCATCTCCCATAATGGCGTGCGGGGTTCACACTAAAGTATATAGCGAGGTCCAGCTAGCTGCCTGGTGGGGTGGCTGACGCAGTCAAGTAACTCTCATGTAACTTCCACAATAGTCACTTATAATCAACGTAAGACTCTCCTGTAATGGAGTGTAATATACCCTATAATGAAGCTTAACAAATCTCCGCAACAAGCATGTAACCGGCCATTACTGTTAGTGTCAAGTTCCCCCTGGCAGCAGACAGCTTGGTGTTTGTCCTGCGCCGCTTTGATGGCGGCCTCCTGCTGCTGTTGTTGTTGCTATTGCTGGCCTCCTGTTGCTGCTATTGCTGGCCTCCTGCTGCTGTTGTTGTTGCTATTGCTGGCCTCCTGCTGCTGTTGTTGTTGCTATTGCTGGCCTCCTGCTGCTGTTGTTGTTGCTATTGCTGGCCTCCTGTTGCCGCTATTGCTGGCCTCCTCCTGCTGTTGTTGTTGCTATTGCTGGCCTCCTGTTGCTGCTATTGCTGGCCTCCTGTTGCTGCTTTTGCTGGCCTCCTGCTGCTGTTGTTGTTGCTACTGCTGGCCTGCTGCTGCTGGCCAGCTGCTGCTGTTGTTGTTACTGCTGGCCTGCTGCTGCTGCTGCTGTTACTGCTGACCTACTGCTGCTGCTGTTATTGCTACTGCTGGTCTACTACTGCTGTTGTTGCTACTGCTGGCCTGCTGCTGCTGCTGTTGTTGCTACTGCTGGCCTGCTGCTGCTGCTGTTGTTGCTACTGCTGGCCTGCTGCTGCTGCTGTTGTTGCTACTGCTGGCCTGCTGCTGCTGCTGTTGTTGCTACTGCTGGCGTGCTGCTGCTGCTGCTGCTGTTGTTGCTACTGCTGGCGTGCTGCTGTTGCTGTTGTTGCTACTGCTGGCCTGCTGCTGCTGCTGTTGTTGCTACTGCTGGCCTGCTGCTGCTGCTGTTGTTGCTACTGCTGGCCTGCTGCTGCTGGCCAGCTGTTGCTGTTGTTGCTACTGCTGGCCTGCTGCTGCTGGCCTGCTGTTGCTGTTGTTGTTACTGCTGGCCTACTGCTGTTGTTGTTGTTGCTATTGCTACTGCTGGCCTGCTGTCGCTTTTGTTACTGTTGTTGCAGCTGCTGCGGCTGTTGTTCCCGTTTCTGCTGTTGCTTCACAGCTTTTGTTGAGCCTGCCGTTGGCTGCCGCTTTAAGGTCAAACAGTAAAACATTCCACCACACTTTCCCCGACACAGACACCTTACACACTCTTACCAAATGTTTTAACTGCATTTAACAAAGCAAAATTTTGGCCAACCCCTCCGACTCTTAACCCACAACGTGGCCAAACCTAAATTAACATTCTGTTGAGATTAACTCAACGACACTTGAGAATGTAGCCGGGGGGGGGAGGGGGGGGGAGGGGGGGCGTTAGGTGGTAGTTTTTTTTCTACCACAGACGTGGCCGGGTGCCTCGATCCCCGGCCACAGCTTCAGGGATACAGTCAGCCGCAGGTCCCGCCACTCTGTCAACCTGTCATCCAGCAGCGGCAGCCGTTAACTTCTAGATATGGTCTAGTTGGCTGTTATCTCAGGTGGGAGTAGCACTCCCCCTGGGGGCCAGATTCATGAGGAAGTTACGCAAGCACTTACGACCGTGTACATCTTTTCTCAATCTTTGGCGGCTTTGTTTACAATTATTAAACAGATAATGAGCTCCGAAGCACCAGGAGGCTGTTTATAACAATAACAACTGTTGATTGGGAGGTTTTCATACTTGTAAACTGTTTAATGAATGTAACCAAAGCCGTTAAAGATTGAGGAAAGATGTTCACGTTCGTAAGTACTTGCGTAACTGCTTCGTAAATCTGGCCCCTGGACACTGTCTGGGGTATGGGAGCAGGCACTCCTTATACACGGTCGAAGCTACATGCAGGCACCTTACAAGGGACAGTAGAAGGTGATGCCTACATTATGCTCTGATCAGACTCTCTGGAAGGGAGGTCGTCGAATAACGCTTCCTAGATCTAGATTTGTGCCTCGGAAGGTGATCCGTGGAACGTGCGGACAGTTTGTTCACCTGAAACAGTTAAGGGAGTCCAAGTTGCGTCCGGGTACAAGTGGCAGAACTCAACGGGTTTTCTTCCTACTAGAGGGTGTTGTACGTGCAGCTACGGCGGTGTGTTCACTCACAGGATGAGTCGCACTGCTATAGTGGCATGTTCACTCACAGAATGAGTTATACTGCTTTGGCGATATGTTATTAAATTAGTATACCATATTATATATTACACATTTGTTCTTCAAGTAAACTTATCGAATAAATAAAATACATTCCAAAAGGATAGACTAGACTAGGCTATATGTGTACACTCCTAATATTTACTCTTAAACCCAACCAAGTGGTAAATTGTTTCAAATATGAGGAATTACACGGTCAATAGTTCACATATTAGAGGGAAGGAGCAGTGTTGGTGCGGGGGGGGGGGGCAGTGAGTCTGCAGGTGTGTAATCTGCAACCATCTGATCCATCCCTGGAGATTTGTTGACCAATAAATCGAAGTGGTGATCAGGCGTGACCATTGGTGAGACACGCACGTCTTCGACCTGTGTTCCCTTGGTCAGTATACTCCCCTCGACCTGTGTTCCCTTGGTCAGTATACCCCCCTCGACCTGTGTTCTCTTGGTCAGTATACCCCCTCGACCTGTGTTCCCTTGGTCAGTATACCCCCCTCGACCTGTGTTCCCTTGGTCAGTATGCCCCCCTCGACCTGTGTTTCCTTGGTCAGTATACCCCCTCGACCTGTGTTCTCTTGGTCAGTATACCCCCTCGACCTGTGTTCTCTTGGTCAGTATACCCCCTCGACCTGTGTTCCCTTGGTCAGTATACCCCCTGGAACTGTGTTCCCTTGGTCAGTATACCCCTGGACCTGTGTTCCCTTGGTCAGTATACCCCCTCGACCTGTGTTTCCTTGGTCAGTATACCCCCTCGGCCTGCACACACTACAGCCTGCGTCCCCCTGGGCCTGCACGCTGCTCTACAACTCCCGCACAACAACAACAACAACAACAACAACAACAACAACCTGATCTCCGGCGTTCCTGGCCCTCACTTCATAAACAAAATGTATTGCTTATCCCCTTTATAATGGTGTTTTATCTCTGCATACATCACCCAAAATGCCACCAAAATTACCTTTTTGTCCATGATTACGGCGGGGATAATTTTTGGCGGGTAAGGGAACGCCCATCCAGCTCGTCATTACTAGAAATTTACGATGGAAATTCTGTTCCGACAGTGAGAGGGGCCGCGCGTCCCGCCGACGTGGCCGCGGTAGAGAAAATAATTACCAGCGGTGGATCACGATGGTCGGTCCGGCGCTCTAGGAATTCCAGTGGCGGAAGTGGAGCGTTTTTCACCCGACAGGAACTACTGAATTATACATTACACGGTCCTGAGGCGCTGGTGGGAGTCCTGAGGCGCTGGTGGGAGTCCTGAGGCGCTGGTGGGAGTCCTGAGGCGCTGGTGGGAGTCCTGAGGCGCTGGTGGGAGTCCTGAGACGCTGGTGGGAGTCCTGAGGCGCTGGCGGGAGTCCTGAGGCGCTGGTGGGAGTCCTGAGGCGCTGGTGGGAGTCCTGAGGCGCTGGTGGGAGTCCTGAGGCGCTGGTGGGAGTCCTGAGGCGCTGGTGGGAGTCCTGAGCGCTGGTGGGAGTCCTGAGACGCTGGTGGGAGTCCTGAGGCGCTGGCGGGAGTCCTGAGGCGCTGGTGGGAGTCCTGAGGCGCTGGTGGGAGTCCTGAGGCGCTGGTGGGAGTCCTGAGGCGCTGGCGGGGTCCTGAGGCGCTGGTGGGAGTCCTGAGGCGCTGGCGGGAGTCCTGAGGCGCTGGTGGGAGTCCTGAGGCGCTGGTGGGAGTCCTGAGGCGCTGGTGGGAGTCCTGAGGCGCTGGCGGGAGTCCTGAGGCGCTGGTGGGAGTCCTGAGGCGCTGGTGGGAGTCCTGAGGCGCTGGTGGAGTCCTGAGGCGCTGGTGGGAGTCTGAGGCGCTGGTGGGAGTCCTGAGGCGCTGGCGGGAGTCCTGAGGCGCTGGTGGGAGTCCTGAGGCGCTGGTGGGAGTCCTGAGGCGCTGGTGGGAGTCCTGAGGCGCTGGTGGGAGTCCTGAGGCGCTGGTGGGAGTCATGAGGCGCTGGTGGGAGTCCTGAGGCGCTGGTGGGAATCTTGAGGCGCTGGTGGGAGTCCTGAGGCGCTGGTGGGAGTCCTGAGGCGCTGGTGGGAGTCCTGAGGCGCTGGTGGGAGTCCTGAGGCGCTGGTGGGAGTCCTGAGGCGCTGGTGGGAGTCCTGAGGCGCTGGTGGAGTCATGAGGCGCTGGTGGGAGTCCTGAGGCGCTGGTGGGAGTCCTGAGGCGCTGGTGGGAGTCCTGAGGCGCTGGTGGGAGTCCTGAGGCGCTGGTGGGAGTCCTGAGGCGCTGGTGGGAGTCCTGAGGCGCTGGTGGGAGTCCTGAGGCGCTGGTGGGAGTCCTGAGGCGCTGGTGGGAGTCCTGAGGCGCTGGTGGGAGTCCTGAGGCGCTGGTGGGAGTCCTGAGGCGCTGGTGGGAGTCCTGAGGCGCTGGTGGGAGTCATGAGGCGCTGGCGGGAGTCATGAGGCGCTGGTGGGAGTCATGAGGCGCTGGTGGGAGTCCTGAGGCGCTGGTGGGAGTCCTGAGGCGCTGGTGGGAGTCCTGAGGCGCTGGTGGGAGTCATGAGGCGCTGGCGGGAGTCATGAGGCGCTGGTGGGAGTCATGAGGCGCTGGTGGGAGTCATGAGGCGCTGGTGGGAGTCCTGAGGCGCTGGCGGGAGTCCTGAGGCGCTGGTGGGAGTCCTGAGCGCTGGCGGGAGTCATGAGGCGCTGGCGGGAGTCATGAGGCGCTGGTGGGAGTCATGAGGCGCTGGCGGGAGTCCTGAGGCGCTGGCGGGAGTCCTGAGGCGCTGGTGGGAGTCATGAGGCGCTGCGGGAGTCATGAGCGCTGGTGGAGTCATGAGGCGCTGGCGGGAGTCCTGAGGCGCTGGCGGGAGTCATGAGGCGCTGGCGGGAGTCATGAGGCGCTGCGGGAGATCATGAGGCGCTGGCGGGAGTCAGAGGCGCTGGCGGGAGTCATGAGGCGCTGGCGGAGTCATGAGGCCTGGCGGAGTCATGAGGCGCTGGCGGGAGTCATGAGGCGCTGGCGGGAGTCATGAGGCGCTGGCGGGAGTCATGAGGCGCTGGCGGGAGTCCTGAGGCGCTGGCGGGAGTCATGAGGCGCTGGTGGGAGTCCTGAGGCGCTGGTGGAGTCATGAGGCGCTGGTGGGAGTCATGAGGCGCTGGCGGGAGTCATGAGGCGCTGGCGGGAGTCATGAGGCGCTGGCGGGAGTCCCTGAGGCGCTGGCGGGAGTCATGAGGCGCTGGCGGGAGTCATGCGGCGCTGGTGGGAGTCATGAGGCGCTGGCGGAGTCCTGAGGCGCTGGCGGAGTCATGAGGCGCGGGCGGGAGTCCTGAGGCGCTGGCGGGAGTCCTGAGGCGCTGGCGGAGTCAGAGGCGCTGGCGGGAGTCATGAGGCGCTGGCGGGAGTCATGAGGCGCTGGTGGGAGTCACGAGGCGCTGGCGGGAGTCACGAGGCGCTGGTGGGAGTCCTGAGGCGCTGGGGGAGTCCTGAGGCGCTGGTGGGAGTCATGAGGCGCTGGTGGGCGTCATGAGCGCTGGCGGAGTCCTGAGCGCTGGGCGGGAGTCATGAGGCGCTGGCGGGAGTCCTGAGGCGCTGGCGGGAGTCACGAGGCGCTGGCGGGAGTCATGAGGCGCTGGTGGGAGTCACGAGCGCTGGCGGGAGTCATGATGCGCTGGCGGGAGTCCTGAGGCGCTGGCGGGAGTCACGAGGCGCTGGCGGGAGTCATGAGGCGCTGGTGGGAGTCCTGAGGCGCTGGTGGGAGTCTTTTTCACAACCACCCACACCCCCAGGAAGCAGCCCGTAACAGCTATCTAACTCCCAGGTACCTATTTACTGCTAGGTGAACAGTGACATCAGGGTTAAAGAAACTCTGCCCATTTGTTTTTCCGCCATCACTGGGGATCGAACCGGGGCCATAGNTTTATACATTGACAGGGTCATGTTTGTGGTTGTATAAGGTCAATTTATACATCCTAAGGGTCGTGCTTAGTTGCTTTTTGCCAACTTATCAAATAAGAATCTTGTTGCACATGTCCGTGGTCTTACAATACTGATGTCCGCGTCGATCATGGTGTCAGGTTAAGTGCCGCTCAGTCTGGCCCGGTACTGTGGAGATGACATCATAGCCTCAATAAACCACAAAGAGCTAACATAGTGCTCAAAACCCTACGTTAATGGAACCGAATATGAACATATTCTAGAATTTAGAGGCAGTCCTATCACTATGTTCAAGAAAGGTCAACATTGGCTCCAGGGTGACAATTTTTTTTATTTGTTTAATAAAATACAATATAAATCATATAATTGACCAAAGCCGAACCACTGTAACACTAATTACAGAACGTAGTATTAAACTAGTACACGAGTTCAAGACAAATTAAAAATGTTTGTAATTAGTTCGAGTGGAAAATTATATTGCTTAATTTAAAGAACACTGGGTTTCTGAACCTATTATGTGACTGCAACCTTTCCGCCACCGCCTACAGGATCAGTATGAGCTTTTTAATCACCAAGAAGACCAGGAAATTGAAAATGTAAACTGAAATCTAAAGTAATCCCAACTTGATGTATGCCTACGCGGCCACAGCTTCGATCTTGAGTAAGGACCAAGAGTTCCATACGCTATACACCCACCTCTCCACCACCACCACAAGGCGGAAGAACAGGTGTACAACCAGAGAAAAAGCCTATAGGTCATCACATAATTATCACCAAGGTAAGATAAAAGCTAAAGAGCCATCACAACAACATTCCTGACAACTGCTGATATTACCGAGCGCCTAGTAATGATTTCCAAGCCATTAAGTAGCGTATAATATCCTTCAACAAGGCCCTAGACTCGTATCCTCGTACCTCCCTCCCCCCCCCCCCACTCTCCACGGCCCAACCCAGCCCCATAGACCCCCCGCTCCCCCGACCACGGGATAGGCTTCCTGACTTGAAACTCCTACTGTGACACCGGCAAGCTCTCCGGAGATCGAATGTGGCATCATTAATCATCATGGTATTGATTTCAGAGTTGTGAAAAATTTACCTCTCATATATACATGTTTTAAGAGAGGTATCAAAGCAGGAAGGGTACATGTCCAAGCAAAACAGGTTTCAATACCTCATTTGAAGTCGACCATAGTAAGAGAGAAATGTGTAGGAGTGGGAATCCAGCACCAGGCAGCCGGAGCGTCGCCTCTATGACCGTGAAATGAATGGGCAAGCGTGTAGAAGCCTCCCTGGAGACAGCCTGAGTCCCAACCCTCTCCCTCGTCACACCTGCAGCCTCTCACTCATTTATTCCAGTGGCCTCATTACTCTCACAACCCATTACCACTTTCTTCACCTTTCGCTCCACATAAAGATTCTAGTTTCATAAAACTACAAAAGCAAGATTACGGAAGTGTGAGGCTCCGGTAAATGCAAGAAGGATATCGGAGGCGGTCGAGTTACGAGTATGTGCTCCAAACTCAACATGGCTACGATGCGCCAACCGTCCACAACGAAATAAGTGTTATTTCTTCTAAAATTATTTTGAGCCCCAATGATACCATCTATACAATCTGAAATAATAAAACAAAATTTGTAACTGATATCTATTGTAATCAAAAATAAAATCTTGAAGTACTTGTTATCCGGAAATACTGTGTTGATTTTTTTCTCGTCGGCCACATTTGTATATCTTATATGACCCCCCCCCCCAAACACACAACCACACAGCTGTCGGGTGATCGTAAACAACACCTATTTTTCCCAACATATTTATATTCACATCAGAGGAATTGAGTGTTTATATATTCACGTGTGTTAATGATGGAGAAATATCTGTCGCAGTTATTTCACTTCTGTCGTTGGCCGTGTTGGGGTTGACGACGCGCGCGCCTCATAAACTGCTACGCTCATATTTTATGGGGTAATGCGTTACATTTTCGGCTTACGACTTAGAACACCGCATTGATTCATAAGGTAGCGTGCGTGACGACCAAGAGACGGCACTTCTGCTGGTATTCGCCAGGAATTTCCACCAGACCCGTTTGTGCTCCTCCTGGACGCTTACACACGGGGCCCAGCCTCACCCGTGACTTTACATGCCCATGCTTACTTCCCTCCTGCCTACCACGGGTGGCTTCCGCCCCATATTTTCTCACCATACCAGCCCCCGGCAAGACCATTTCTGGGGAAATAATTTACGCACGCAGTCACACTTAGAACACACAACCTCCTCCCTACTTCTCTTTCCTATCTCTCTTTCTGTTTCTGTCTTACTCTCTCACACACACAGACAACTGGTAGGGTGCTCCAGCGGATTAGGGAGTATCTAAGCAATAGCAAGCAGAGTTACAGTGAGGGATGAGAACGTCCCATAAGGCTCTGTACACAGACTTATCCTGTTTTTGATATACGGGAATGATCTCCGAGAGGGTATAGACTCATTCCTCTCAATGAAATGGACCAATTGAGTAATTGAGTTGGACCGTGTAATTAGGCTGAGAAGAGAATGGGGAATTCTCAACAAAAACGATAAGGAGGTATGTGAGAAGCTTAAAAAAAATACGGAAATCTTTACAATAGAACTAACATGTTCACCAAGGTTGCGAGATGAAACTTTGAAAGAAAAAATGAATTACATTGTAATCATTGTAGATGAGATTGAAAACACTTGTAGGAAGTAGATGTGACAAAAATATTTGGGCCAGATTTAATCTCACCATTGGTGCTGAGTGACGCAGGCACGGCAGGTAACCAAGGCAGCGTGCGTCCCCATGCCCGCAACGCCTACTCTCGGGCCAATGTTCACCCACTTAAACATTCAATAAAACACATGAGACCGGAAATCCCCGGGAATTCTGGTAAAAGGTAAACATGAAACAACACTGATGGAGTCTCATGTACCCACTGAGGGAGCCTTGTATCCCCATGGGACCACTGAGATAGTCTCATCGGGAAACTGAGGTAGACCACTCATATCCCAGGGGTCCAGCCCGGGCCCCCAGATGGTAGGAGAGACTGGTCCAGAGGCCCACACAGGAGGGCCCTAATGCTAGCTAATGGCGCCTCACGCCAGGGGCCCCCCACCGGACCATAACTCCAGCAGATTATGCTAAGTGTGAAACAAATGTGCCGTGGCAGCAAAAAAAACTTCATATAAAAGCATGAGCGTAACTACAACTAGCTCTTCGTCTACAAATTCGTACAAGACAAAAAGACATTAGTGATTCATGTTGTGTTTCTTAGGCACTTTTTTGTGGTGTAAGCCGCCAGCGAGGGCGGCCTGGCCGAGGGCTTCCTCCTCCACACCTCCCCACACACACCTTCCTTCTCCACACCTCCCCATACACACCCTCCTCCACACCTCCACACACACACCTTCCCACACATTATCCAGAGTGAGATTGGTGAGGTGTATCGTTCATATGTGTGATTGGTTATTCACTCACTGCTCCTTCTATCATTTATTGACTCATTCTGTCATTGTCATTCTTTCATTCATTAACTCTCCTTTTCATTACTCTCTTTCTCCGTCCCTCTCTGGCTCTCTCTCTCTCCTCCCTCCTACCCAACCACTTGGGCTAGACGGTAGAGCGACGGTTTCGCTTCATGCAGATCAGCGGTCAATCCCCGACCAACCAAGTGGTTGGGGCACCATTCCTTCCCCCGTCCCATCCCAAATCCTTATCCTGACTACTTCCCAGTGCTATATAGTCGTAATGGCTTAGCGCTTTCCCCTGATAATTCTAACTTCTCCTCCCTCCTCCCTCACTATGCAGCCATCACATTATGCCCCCCAGGAAGACATCACTATCAACGACCCTTCCGTTCAGTGGGAGCAAAGTACCGACCGTCTGGTGATGGTGGTAGTTATGGTGGTGGTGATGGTAGTTGTGGTGTTGGTGGTGATGGTTGTTGTGGAGGTGGTGGTGATGATGGTAGTTGTGGTGGTGATGGTTGTGGTAGTACTTACCAAGCAGACTAAAAGGAAGGGATGACTTTTTTTTTTTTAAACCACTGTCCGCTAGTCAAGTTGTACCTACTGTGTTTTGTTAAAAAAAATTTCCTGACATTTGAATTCTTTAACATATCAGGAAAAAAAGTTGTGGATGAAGATGGCTTCCAGGAACTCTTTTAGTGCACTCCACTTGTGGACCAGCTGTACAGTGTGCGAGTATCTCCCTATAATCTTCCACTCATTGCTATTCCATCTTCCACCTGTGTTCTCTTGTCTTACTTTCTCTCAGTTTAAATATGATGTCCTTATCCACCTTGTTTATTCCCCAGTATCTTCTATGTAGCGATCAAATGCTCTCTGTTCCTTTTCTCTGCTGTAAGATTGAAATTGAATTGAATTGAATTGAAATAAGTGTATTGGTGTAAAATACACACAAAGGGATGAGGTAGCTCAAGCTATTCTCACCCCGTTCAGTACATCGTGTTAATACACATAGACACACATCACAAACAATAAACATATTACCAAACATTCTGAGAGATAAACATATACATTTCCTCCTTCACAAGTAGTATGATATCAGACGTACACACAAATACTTTTATGACCTAGGTATACTGTATAGACAATTGCAAGAGACATGCAGATAATTCAACAAAATATTAGTCTTGATGCAAAATTCTTATATCTCTCAAGAATATCACCAACCTTCCGTTGTGACACATCCAGGCTATTTGTTCAGGAACAGTCCTTATTCAGTGTTTCTATATCCTTAAAATATCCTTCTAGTTTAGACTTCACAGGAATAGTTATATTGTAACAAGGCAATAGTCTTGCTACAAATCTCTGCACTTTAAGTTCAGCTTTGTGCTTTACGGGGTCTGGCTTCCAGGCCGATGCTGCATATTCTAACTTTTTCTTACATAGGCTGAATGGATTATATTTATAGAGTTCTTATTAAGCTTTTTAAACGCAGTTCTAATGTTTGCCAGCTTCGCATATGCCGCCAATTATATCCTGTTTATGTGTGCCTCTGGTGTTAGTTATGGAATTATATCCACTTCCAAATATTTTTCTCTTTCACATTCCTGTAGTTGCTTCCCATTAATAGTGCAGATTTCTATGGTGTCCTATCTTATATCCACGTCTTCATTATCTTACACTTGTTGCGATTGAACTCTAGCAGCCACTTGATGTGGTGGTGGTGGTAGCAACGAGGGGGTGGTGATAGTGATGGGGGTAGTTGCCGTGGCGTATGGTGGGGATTAGTGTGGCGGGGCCGGCAGTGGTGGTGGTGGTGGGGAAGACAGTTGGAACGCGCGTCTGGGAGGTGTCTTCCTCCCATTCCCTGATGAGAGAGAACACTCCCACGCTGATGAGAGAGAGAACACTCCCACACAACCTCCACCACCCCACTTTCCGACGATCCTACACCCCCCCCTCCTCCAACACATACACACAATGTTCTCCTCTCTCCCACGTCTATGGGTCATCCAATAAGGTTAGCAGACTTCTAGATGTCCCCACTGCTAGGCTTAGGCTCGGCTACAAGTACCTCTGGCAGTTTGTAACATCTGCTGATGTTGATCTGACTAAATCTCTCTCTCTGCGGAATCTCTGTCAGCGGAACTATTCGCATACTTTGCGTCATTATATAATGGAATGTGAAAAAATCGCGGAAGTTTGAGATAACACCATCAATGGTGTACAAGAAATGTGTAAGTATATTTCATTCATAATGATGTGCTGCCCGAAATCTTAGCGAAGTATCCAAAATTTGCTTACTGTAGGTGCAGCCAGCACATGATTGTAAAGCTGCCGCCCAGTTGGGTGGGTGTGGAGCAAGACTAGTAACTGTGTGACTCACCATAGATGTAAAGTCTTGTATAATGACTGTTGTGAGCCTCTTGTGAGCCTCTTGTTGAATCACTTGTGATACAAAGATTATTAATGTGTGTATTTGTGTAGGTGATTGAATATGTATGTGTATATATGTATATGTATATATATATATATATGTACATGTATGTATGTATGTGTACATGTATATATAACATTAATAATTGTGTAACTAGCGTCAAAAGATTGTTATTTGCTTAGCTAAACGAACTAGAGGGTTCAGTTCCTGAACCGATTATGTGCCTCTGTAATCCTTTACAACACCGCCCACGGGATGGGTATGGGGTGCATAATAAAGAAAGAAATTGCAATCTCTCCCACTACAGAGACATGTAGGTTTGAGTACATGATGAACCATAGTTCGAGTGTCTTTAAGTACTCCGTATCCAAGAGGTAATTGAGTTGGTTTTATGAAGACCCTCTTCTGGCCAGCCCTGAGGGCAGATGAGTGTGGCTCGAGTACCTTGCTGGCCCTGAGGGCAGGTGGCCCTGAGGACAGGTGGCCCTGAGGACAGGTGGCCCTGAGGGCGGGTGGCCCTGAGGGCAGGTGGGTGCAACCTTTGATGTCTCTCTTTTGACTGAGTGCCTCCAATGTTCAAACATGAATTGGGAGACCCATCTGGACCACCGGAACCGTCTTGGATGCTTAGGTGTCCGGGCCAGGTTAGGGGGGAGGGGGGAGGGGGGGGAAGCGATTCCTTGCACCTCGGCAGGAGAGTCTGGCGGCGGGAGTGACTCTGGACAACCAGCTGGAAACGAGACGTTCACCTGGGAATATGTTCCGTGTTAGTCCGCACTTCACTCCTGAAGACGAGGAAGATATCACATAATATACACGTGGAAGACAGAAGGTCATTATATATAAACCTGTTAAATAAAATGCCACATTGGAGTAATGAGGCAGATAGCGCAAAATATATCCAATTCAAAATCAGTCAGAGAACATAGAGTAAAGATCAGGCAACGACGAATCTTAATCATCTCACAACAAATATAAAAAAATGTCGATGGAACAACACTGGAAGTTTTCACGCAGGTCGGCGTTCATCCCCGACCGTCCAAGTGGCTGGGCACCATTCCTTCCCCGCGTCCCATCCTAAATCCATATCCAGACCCACTTCCCAGTGCTGTAATGGCCTGGCGCTTTTTCCTGATAGTTCCTTTCCCTTCACGAGAGACCTGGCCAAGTCAGCCTGGCAGTGATGGCGACGTGAGCTGGTGGCTGAGCGGACAGAACACTGGACGCGTGATCCTGTGGTCCCGGGTTCGATCCGGGCGCCGGCGAAAAACAATGGCAGAGTTTCTTTCACCCTGATGCTCCTGTTACCTAGCAATAAATAGGTACCTGGGAGTTAGTCAGCTGTCACGGGCTTCTTCCTGGGGGGTGGAGGCCTGGTCGAGGACTCGGCCGCGGGGACACTAAGCCCCGAAATCATCTCAAGATAACCTCAAGAGCTTTCTGGCTAACAGACAGCCTCACAGACCACACAATCACAGGGAAGGCTGCGGGGATCCCCAAAATATTGACCTCATGTTGCACAGTTTTCCTGGCTTGATAACGACGCTGCACCACATAACAATACGGGAGAATTTCCCAACAACTCTTTATGTCTTACAAGAATACCTCAACTTCCTCTCCATCTCCTGAACCTTGCGTGGAGGGCACATTCTCCCTTGAGGCAGGGAGGCAGACTTGTTGGTCTGCCTCCCAGGAGTTCCTGGGACGAGCAACTTCTGCTAGGTCATGGGGCGCTTCTCCCACTCACTCACTCGGCAAACTCTACATTCTACAACAACGTTAAGCAGAGAAAGTAAAGCTAACTTACGAATCTATGACAACTGTTCCGGAGGTATAATTATAAATAGGTATAATATAGGTATAATAAACTAGCAATGGTTCTGCTTAAAGAATGCAAAGATGAGCTTTGCGAGCCATTGTGTACCATTTTTAATAGAGTCAAGCAGAATGCCAGAGTCGTGGAAGGTTGCTAATGTGGTACCAAATTTAAGAAAGGAGATAGATCACTTGCGCCTTGCACAGTGACTTTGATGACGAAGTAATGATGACTTTGATGACAAAGCTTAAATTACATTCTCTAGAAAGGCGCCGAATTAGAGGTGACATGATAAGAGGTGAACAAGTGGATGAATACGCACAAGGGAGATATGGTAAGGTGTTGAAACTATCAACACAAGACAGAACTGAAACATGGGTATAATCGGATAAGTTTTGGATTACGAACATAAGAATATAGGTAATGCAGAGGGCTATTGGCTCATACGAGGCAGCTCCTATTATAACCACCCAATCCCACTCATATACATGTCCAGCCCACGCTTGGAACAATCAAGGATCTGTTGACCAAACCACACACTAGAAAGTGAAGGGACGACGACGTTTCGGTCCGTCTGGACCATTCTCAAGTCGATTGTGAAAACGTCGTCGTCCCTTCACTTTCCAGTGTGTGGTTTAAAATATATTCAGCCACGTTATTGTGACTCCGTCTGAATGAAGGATCTCCCTCCCTCGGCGGGGTGTAGTCTCCCGCCCGAGGGAGGGCGGCCACACCCCGCCGAGGGAGGGTGGCCACACCCCGCCCGAGGGAGGGTGGCCACACCCCGCCCGAGGGAGGGTGGCCACACCCCGCCCGAGGGAGGGCGGCCACACCCCGCCCGAGGGAGGGCGGCCACACCCCGCCCGAGGGAGGGCGGCCACACCCCGCCCAAGTTAAGGCGGCCATACCCGCCTCAATACGGCGGGACATAATGGCCAGAGACACCTGCAGCCTGCTCCCTCGCCCTCCACCGTAGTTTATAGTATGCTCCCAGTCTCCAGCAAAGCTCAGAGAACGCTTCTATTAAACGGGTTGACAAGCATTATATGAGGCTTAGGGAAGGGGGGGGGGTAGCTCATGTACTCACCTAGTTGTACCAGCTAGCTGTGCTCACATAGTTGTGCTTGCAGGCTCAAACATCTGCTCTGAATTGCCTTTCGGTAATCAGTAGTTCAATGCAGCGACTGTTCGCTCATTTCACACATTATTTACTTTTGAAGAGATTTATCAGTGTCTCCAGCGTTCACTTATGTCCTCTTGGTTTACTGTCTCTCATTTTGAACATTGCTTCTATATCTACTTTGTCAATCCTCTTAGTACCCTGTACATTGTTATTATGCCTATTCCTTCTTTCCACCAGCGTAGTCAGGTCCAATTCCCTCAGTCTTTCTTCATAACTCACGAATAAGCCTTGTTCCATATTTTTTCGACTTTTCTGTTTCTTCAGGTTCGGGGTTCCATGCTGGAGCAGCATACTCTGTAATGAGTCTCATAAAGAAGTCCTGAGCAGTACAGGTGTGACGTAGGAGAGTACAGCATGGGGGGTACACAGACATGAGCATCACAGTGGCCCCAGCCCTCTGCGTCCATTACTGTGCATCCCACTATCCTCTCCTGCTCCCACAAATATATATATATAAACCCTCTCTACCTCATTCTTCCACAGTTACAGCCCCGCCGCTCCTGTGCCAGGTAAGTCCATCACGGGCTCACCATACCCCGTGCTACTTGCAACTTTTTGTTCCGAGTGGCTGAATCAAAAACAACAACACCAACTCTTCTTTAAATTAAATCTGCAGAGTGAAAAAAACGCATTAGCCAATATTATGCGAGTCTCAATGCATTTTAGAAGCTGTTTTATCCTGCCATCTTTGTGTCGTAGCCTAATGCGAGCCAGTTGGACGCAGTCGCCATCGTCAGAGAGGGAGAAACCTTAAAATTATTTACATTTTCGTACAAAGGGTTCCGACTAGCTATTATCTCCCCTAAAAGTAGATCCACTCACCCCTCACTCCGTACCCGACCGGGGGGGTGGTCAGGGCCTGGCTATATATGCATGTTATGCGACTAATCATATATGAAGTAAAGCCAAATGAGTCAAAACCTCTTAAAATTTATTCCCAAAATTTCACAGAGGATTGTCTACCACACTTGTGTGTGGGTTTATCTCTCAGGAAGAAGCGCTATTTTGAGTAATATATTATTATTATTATTATTATTATTATTATTATATATATATATATATATATATATATATATATATATATATATATATATATATATATATAGTATATATAATATATATTCATGCATAACTTATAATTTATTATATTGTCAACAGAACATATTGCTAGCAGTCTTTCTTGTAAACAAATGTTATTGAATATCACAAAGCGAGATCGCTGATTCTAGCACGAATCTTCTATGTTTCTTATCTCGTTCTTCACTAGTTTAAAAAATGTCTCTCCAAAGTTAATGTTACAATTTTACTACAGCCTGACGGTAAGAGATGTGTTTCGTTGATCATGTCAACATTTTAAAGGGCGGAGTAGATGGGAATACAATTCAGCTGGAGCACCTGATGTATAGCTGCGAGTGAGATGAAGTGGCACATGGACCATCTGCACACGCCATCTTTACATCCTATGTTCTTATGGTACTCACCTAGTTGTGCTTGCGGGGGTTGAGCTCCGGCTCTTTGGTCCCGCCTCTCAACGGTCAATCTACTGGCGTACAGATTCCTCAGCCTTCTGGGCTCTGTCATATCTACATTTGAAACTGTGTATGGAGTCAGCCTCCGCCACATCACTTCCTAATGCATTTCATTTACTAACTACTTTGACACTGAAAAAGTTCTTTCTGATGTCTCTGTGGCTCATTTGGGTACTCAGCTTCCACCTGTGTCTCCTTGAGCGTGTCCTCCGTGTTAAATAATCCATCCTAGTATACCTTGTCAATTCCCTATGAGAATTTTGTATGTGGTTATCACATCTCCCCTTACTCTCCTGTCTTCCAGCGACGTGAGGTGCAGTTCGCGCAGCCTTTCCTCGTAACTCATGCCTCTTAGTTCTGGGACTAGCCTGGTGGCATACCTATGAACTTTATCCAGCTTCGCTTTGTGCTTGACAATATACGGGCTCCATGCTGGGGGCTGCATACTCCAGGACTGGTTTTACATACGCGGTATACAAGGTTCTGTAGGATTCCTGTGTAGATTACACAGGTTTCTGAAGGCATGGTTGAAGCAGTATGTTCTGTCTTGGTCTTGAAGATGTTTGCTAACACTCGTTTCTTAATGTCCCGCAAGTCTGTCAATCCTGGTAGTCGCAGAGACGGGGTTCGACTGCACGCTTTGAACACCAGCAGACAGTTGGTGTAGCACTACACAT
>WNGS01004946.1:18045063-18055807 GCA_020271785.1 Procambarus virginalis
TCGTAGTGCCCCAGAGTTCGCCAGACCAGACTACTGATCACACGCTCCTGTGTCACTAACTTATCTTGCCTGACGGAGATTTCTTTTTTTTGTGATATATACAAGAGTTGTTACATTCTTGTACAGCCACTAGTACGCGTAGCGTTCTAGTGGCTGTACTAAAAAATTGCTTTTTCTAAAAAAAAATTCAAAAAAAAAAGTTTTCTTTTTCTAAAAAAAATTGCTTCTTAGTAATACATAACTAACTCTTGACGCATATTATGTAGCTCCTCGTGTAGACTAGAGAAGGTTAGCTGCATAAATAGAGATGTTCCCAAATATGTTAAAAAAAATTGCTCTTTTTAGGCTTCATTTAGATCATGCACTTCAGTTTTGGACTCTAGAATTGACTTAAATTTGTTAGAAAGTGCCAGAAGAAGGATGCCACAGCGAAATCCAAGGAGTTAAGAGCCCCCATTTCTTTAGGACCTCAAAAAAGCCTAATTTACATTTTCAAGAAAGGCTACAAGTAAGAGCTGACATGGAAGAATGCAAATGGATGCAAGATTATAAGAAAGATATTAATTAGGTAGGAAATACATCCCCACAAATAGAAAACGGAACGAAGGACACGATCAGAAATCCAACATTATCTTTTGTAACTCGTATGTATGTACTTTTACCTGAATAAACATTTGATTTGATTTGATTTGAATAGTTTAGATTCAGAAGAGACCTTCGTAAATACTGGTTTGTATTTACGGTGGTGAGTTAGGGAACAAACTGCCAGGTAATGTATTAGCTGTGGGATCGTTAGATGGCAACACGCGTCCTGCAGTTTTGTTTCTTTCTCGTCAGCGATCACTCAGCAACAGTCTGCTGTCAAGGGTGACCTGTTTACAGTCTGCTGTCAACGGTGACCTGTTTACAGTCTGCTGTCAACGGTGACCTGTTTACAGTCTGCTGTCAACGGTGACCTGTTTACAGTCTGCTGTCAACGGTGACCTGTTTACAGTCTGCTGTCAACGGTGACCTGTTTACAGTCTGCTGTCAACGGTGACCTGTTTACAGTCTGCTGTCAAGGGTGACCTGTTTACAGTCTGCTGTCAACAGTGACCTGTTTACAGTCTGCTGTCAAGGGTGACCTGTTTACAGTCTGCTGTCAACGGTGACCTGTTTACAGTCTGCTGTCATGGGTGACCTGTTTACAGTCTGCTGTCAACGGTGACCTGTTTACTGTCTGCTGTCAACGGTGACCTGTTTACAGTCTGCTGTCAACGGTAACCTGTTTACAGTCTGCTGCCAACGGTGACCTGTTTACAGTCTGCTGTCAACAGTGACCTGTTTACAGTCTGCTGTCAACGGTGACCTGTTTACAGTCTGCTGTCAAGGGTGACCTGTTTACAGTCTGCTGTCAACGGTGACCTGTTTACAGTCTGCTGTCAAGGGTGACCTGTTTACAGTCTGCTGTCAAGGGTGACCTGTTTACAGTCTGCTGTCAAGGGTGACCTGTTTACAGTCTGCTGTCAACGGTGACCTGTTTACAGTCTGCTGTCAAGGGTGACCTGTTTACAGTCTGCTGTCAAGGGTGACCTGTTTACAGTCTGCTGTCAACGGTGACCTGTTTACAGTCTGCTGTGAACGGTGACTTATTAAGATGGTCACCGTCAACGGTGACCATCACTGGTGCATAGTGTGATGTGTTACTCACCGCCGCCGCCAGTCTCCCGTCACCGCCACCTTGGGCGGCAACAACACAAGAAATACAATCCTTTTTCTCTCGTTCCATCCTCTCGTCCGTCCACCAGCCCCTTCCTCCCTCCGTCCGTGCGTCCGTGAGCCAGACACTAGCCTGACTCACCAACATCAACACAACACCACCAGGCTCTCTCACGCACGTCTTGTCATGGTTTAACCCCGCACCCTCTGATCTACCACACTGTGGGCCAGGAATCCCTCTCTCGCATGTTTAACCTTCCTTACCCTGACCAACCTGACCATTCAGGCAGCCTGCCAGCCTGCCCGCCTCTCTGGTGCGTCATCTGGTCGACGCTGGGTCACCTGGTCGACGCTGGGTCACTTGGTCGACGCTGGGTCACCTGGTCGACGCTGGGTCACCTGGTCGACGCTGGGTCACCTGGTCGACGCTGGGTCACCTGGTCGACGCTGGGTCCCACTGCCCTCCTTACTGGCAGCCATCGCCGCACCACTTCTTGGTCGCCTTAATTTAAGTTATAATTGCAATGAACTTGGATAATTATTTGTGCAATTATTCAGAGGGGCGATGAGGTCACGCTTGGTGGTGGCAGAGTGCATGTGTGTGCATACTCACCTTGTATAGTGACCTAGTTGTTGCGTCCGTGGGTGGAGCGTCAACAGTTAAACCTCTCCCTCGACCTTCAATAGAGTGCTGTACCACTTCCTGGCCCGTTGGACTTGGCATATTTATATTTAATGCTGTTTATGGGAGAGTGTCTTCACCACTTCACTTATTTCATTTAATTTGTTCAATATCGTAACAGTATAATTATGCCTAACCTTCATGCAGTTCCTAGCATCCAGCTTCATAATTTTCCACTTGCTTGAGTTAAACACAAAGTTGCCATTTGTTGCAGGATTTGTCAGTGTTGCAGGTCATCCTGGAGTAACCGTTCACCGTGACATGATTGGTGCTACACACAGACAGTAATCACACTCATGTGATGGATCAATGAGAAAATCCGTAGGAGCCGTTATGAGGATTCGAACCTATGCGGTGGGTGTTCCCAGGCCAACCCGTCCTCGCAAATTCGTATAGTCAATATTGACTTATTAGTTACGTGCATAGGTGACATACTAAACATAATAGTTTCCCTTGAAAAGCTTCATAGAAAACACCGACCTTACCTAACCTACTTAGTATGTTAAAATAAGCATCTTATAGCTTCGTAATTACAATTGTTACTTAACCTATTATAGGTATAGGTTAGGTAATAATTGTAATTACGAAGCAATAAGATGCTTATCTTAACATACTAAGAAGGTTAGGTAAGGTCGGTGTTTTCTATGAAGCTTTTCAAGGGAAACTATTATGTTAAGTATGTCACCTATGCACATATTTAATAAGTCAATATTGACTATACGAATTTGCGAGGACGGGTTGTCCCAGGCACACGCCCCAGATAACTAGGCCACGACATGGTCAAGAGGATTACAACCTGGGGCTCTACTGAACCCACGAGAGGTTCCTGAGGTTTCCACTAAAGCTGAAGCAGGGTTTCCCAATCCTCCCCCCTCCCCCCCATGCACTCTGGCTCTATCGTTTAGGAATGTTCTCCCTCTGACGCTATTTCAATATCAATAATTTTCATAATCTAATTTCATAAACTTTCATGACAAGTTTGCGCCATAACCTAACACTGCCAGGCAGGAGTACATCTCCTCTGAGAGGTCAGAGAGATGTACTCGTGTACTGTACTAGTATGTACGGTACCAACCCCACCGGGATCACTACTGAGACACTGCAGTAGTGATCCTGGTAGGGTTGGTACCCTCACATAATTGGAGTCCTTAACTTCAGCGAGTACTACATATATCACCCATACACGTCCTGTACCGGTGCTGTTTAATCGAGTTTATAAATGCTTGCCCACAAGGCGGACCCCCCCCCACACACACACACACACTAGAGCAGTGTGTGTGCAGCAGTCAGCCACACGCAAGCATGGCAGGTTGCAGTACAAATTAACACTCATGCAGCCACAATGCGTTTAGTGGAACGACTCACAAAATATGCATAAGAAAACGGAAAGAAAAAGTGCCGTTGTCGTCTCTTTTAAAGTTTCGTGTTCAACCATTGTTATTCAAGTGTATTGTTATGTATTATATATATATATATATATATATATATATATATATATATATATATATATATATATATATATATATATATATATATATATATATATGTCGAACCTAGTAGCCAGAACGCACTTCTCAGCCTACTATGCAAGGCCCGATTTGCCTAATAAGCCAAGTTTTCATGAATTAATTGTTTTTCGACTACCTAACCTACCTAACCTAACGTAACCTAACTTTTTCGGATACCTAACCTAACCTAACCTATAAAGATAGGTTAGGTTAGGTTAGGTAGGGTTGGTTAGGTTCGGTCATATAACTACGTTAATTTTAACTCCAATAAATAAAAATTGACCTCAAACATAATGAAATGGGTAGCTTTATCATTTCATAAGAAAAAAATTTGAGAAAATATATTATTTCATGAAAACTTGGCTTATTAGGCAAATCGGGCCTTGCATAGTAGGCTGAGAAGTGCGTTCTGGCTACTAGGTACGACATATATATATATATATATATATATATATATATATATATATATATATATATATATATATATATATATATATATATTATATATATATATATTTATATAAGTAAAATAAGGAGTAAGTAGGCATAAATATACAATATAAAATATAAAAGGACAGTAAGCGAAGACTGAAGAGCAGCACGGAACGCTCCAAACATCTGATCTCAACAAATGGTGGTAAAGTGTATAATTTATCCGCACTAAATGTGTAATCTTGAGCGGCCCAACACAAATTACCGTCCTCATTGTGCACTAGTAATATACATAACTCGTAAACAGCAGCCCTGTGGCAACATCTCCAGCTGCTACATATATGTGTATCTGGTTACATATGTGCGCGTGTGTCATGGTAATATGTAGTTTTAAGCGAACCCGAATTATATTAACATTTCTCTTTAGACTGTCACCAGAACTTAAAGAAGAGTCTTGAAATAAAAGGGAATAACCGAGCTAAAATTGTGCAATGTTTTCTCCTGGTGGATAAACAATTGATTTAATTTATTTCCTTGTCTCCCCCTCTCCCCCACTCCCACCCTCTCACCCCTGCCCGACCATCCCTCTCTCCCCTACCTCCACCCTCTCGTCTGTCCTCTCTCTCTCTCTCTCTCTCTCTCTCCCATCCTGTTCACTTCCCTTCCTCGGCCTTCTTCCTTCCTTCCTTGCATTTACCTCCTCTGTTTCTCATTTTGTCGCCTCGCCTCTCCTCTTCTCTTCTCTCCTCTCCTCCCCCGTGGTCCTCCCCGCCCGGGGCTAGGCACCAGTGTAGCTAAGGTGGGATATGCAATTACATATTCGTTCAGGTGGTCTGAAGTAAGTAATGTGTCGGACTGGTGTGTGTCCTCACTGCTCGCCCTCTACACTTTGTCCTCACTGCTCGCCCTCTACACTGTGTCCTCACTGCTCGCCCTCTACACTGTGTCCTCACTGCTCGCCCTCTACACTTTGTCCTCACTGCTCGCCCTCTACACTTTGTCCTCACTGCTCGCCCTCTACACTGTGTCCTCACTGCTCCCCCTCTACACTGTGTCCTCACTGCTCGCCCTCTACACTTGTCCTCACTGCTCGCCCTCTACACTGTGTCCTCACTGCTCGCCCTCTACACTGTGTCCTCACTGCTCGCCCTCTACACTGTGTCCTCACTGCTCGCCCTCTACACTTTGTCCTCACTGCTCGCCCTCTACACTGTGTCCTCACTGCTCGCCCTCTACACTGTGTCCTCACTGCTCGCCCTCTACACTTTGTCCTCACTGCTCGCCCTCTACACTGTGTCCTCACTGCTCCCCCTCTACACTGTGTCCTCACTGCTCGCCCTCTACACTTTGTCCTCACTGCTCGCCCTCTACACTGTGTCCTCACTGCTCCCCCTCTACACTGTGTCCTCACTGCTCGCCCTCTACACTTTGTCCTCACTGCTCGCCCTCTACACTGTGTCCTCACTGCTCGCCCTCTACACTGTGTCCTCACTGCTCGCCCTCTACACTATGTCTTCACCCCCCCCCCTCCTCTACACTGTGTCCTCACCGCCCGCCCTCTACACTGTGTCCTCACCCCCCCCCCCTCCTCTACACTGTGTCTAGTATTTACCTTCATCAACAAACATTATCACCAAGAAAGCGAAGGTAAAAAAAAAATAGTTATTTACACAGAGAAAAACTAAAATAATTTACGTTGAGAAAAACGTAAATGTTTTACACAAATATAAAGAACAAATAAACAACACCAAAAAGAATAAGGAATAGGAAAACAATTAAAATCAACGATTATTTATAATTATTCACATTGTCACAGAAGGATTATAATTAGATTACTTATATTATTCACATTGTCACAGAATATTGGAAGGTCCCACCCACACAGTGGGGTGTATAGACCTATTGTACGTGATCGGTGGGTGTATAGACCTATTGTACGTGGTCGGTGGGTGTATAGACCTATTGTACGTGGTCGGTGGGGTGTATAGACCTATTGTACGTGATCGGTGGGTGTATAGACCTATTGTACGTGGTCGGTGGGGTGTATAGACCTATTGTACGTGATCGGTGGGTGTATAGACCTATTGTACGTGATCGGTGGGTGTATAGACCTATTGTACGTGATCGGTGGTGTATAGACCTATTGTACGTGATCGGTGGGTGTATAGACCTATTGTACGTTATCAGTGGGGTGTATAAACCTATTGTACGTGATCAGTGGGGTGTATAAACCTATTGTACGTTATCAGTGGGGTGTATAAACCTATTGTACGTGATCAGTGGGGTTTATAAACCTATTGTACGTTATCAATGGGGTGTATAAACCTATTGTACGTGATCAGTGGGGTGTATAGACCTATTGTACGTGATCAGTGGGGTGTATAGACCTATTGTACGTGATCAGTGGGGTGTATAGACCCAGCTAGTGTTCTAAAAAATCCAGTGCTGGAGGTTGCCTCTAATTAAAAAACATATACATTTTACATGTTATTAAAAAAACTATTATTCAATCAACTATATTTTTATGAAAACGAACCAACAGAACACAAAAGGTCACCACCCCTCCTATACCCCCCCCCCTTACTCTATGGCGTAACATTAGGCCTAAGCGCAGATAAACCATCCATGTATGTGTGGCCCTATACAACCCCCGCCCCATACAGGACTGGTATGGGCAGATACCCCACCAGCCGTCGGGACCCATCACTCACCAGTCAGTCAATCACCCCTCACGGCGGCCCATCACTTAATTGGTCAAATGACATGTCGTTCAGAAGGAGCACAAGGTATGAATCTGTATGTGTGTTGTTATACTTTGGTGTATTTTGATTTTTTTATGTATTTGTCGTTTATATATTGTTTCAAAAAGAGTGAGAGAGAGAGAGAGAGAAGAGAGAGAGAGAGAGAGAGAGAGAGAGAGAGAGAGAGAGAGAGAGAGAGAGAGAGAGAGAGAGAGAGAGAGAGAGAGTCACACTCTCTCAACTGTATGTTGTCACACTCATACATACAGACACCACTGAATAAGAGTAGAAAGACTAGAGATATGATCACAATATACAAAATACTGAAAAAATCTACAAAGTTGACAGGAGGAAGACGATGATGGGACACAGGCAACAAATAGTTACCCATATGAGCCATAAAAGCTCACTCACAAAGAACAAGTGACTGTGGGTTGAGACAGCCTGAAACGACACACCAGGATGAGAGTGTGACCCTAATTAAGGACAACTAATTTCGTAAATAAGTCGCTCAATACACTCAACTCAGCAAGACTTCGAATTCCGTTCCAACCTCCTAAAATATACGAGCTAAGTACAGATTAATGTAACTGGCCAATAACTGTATCTTTAATTAGTCTCAAAGGTAATGCGGTTATAAGGGTGGTTAGTGCACTTGTATTAACACTAAGAATGATAAAGCAACAACTTAAAACTGTTGCTCTGACACCAGTAACGTTAGTGAAGAATTCTGACAATATATATATAACTTACATATTGGTAGTCGACTTTTAAGACATTTCTCTCCAGAGGAAGTTGTGTTGGGGGATGTAAGTAATTATGACAAGAAAGCAGCAAGCCGCGGAGACTGTGTAGCGTGTGGTGGTGGTGGTGGGAGGTGCATGGTGAGGTCACCACACCTAGACACTCACACCACCTTCATCCCAAGTCTGAACAAACATAAATCCCCCATTTGTATATTCCCGCCTGGAATAATCCTCTCTCCTCACCTCCAATTTTTAAAGCTGACGAGATATGTGAAATAGAAAGACTACAGACAACATATACAGAACATAAAGACTCGCCAAAATATTTAATTTACTGGAACCCTTTCAAAGTACTCATAATATGCTCTCAGGAATGGAGATATCACATAATATATACATGGAAGAAACTGGAAGGGCAGGTCCCAATATGTAACAGAAAATAGCAACTTACTGGAGCGAAAGATCAGGAAGGACACACCGAACACAGTGAGGAGTAGAGGTGCCGTAGGGACAATGACAGAACACTTTAGACTTTCTAAGTCACACATCAGAGTTTTTAAGTCACACATCAGAGTTTCTAAGCCACACATCAGAGTTTTTAAGTCACATATCAGAGTTTTTAAGTCTTTTCAGTCTCCTCCCATCGAGCACAATAAAGATGTCCTCAATACAAGTGGGCGTCTTCAAGAGGCAATCGGAGAGGCCCCTGCAGGCTGTTATAATAGATATGTGGGTGTGCAACATGCCACATCAACAAACCAAGACATGAGCAGACAAGCCTGGACCCCAGCCGAGAGTCAGTAGAACAACTCTCGAAAACGAAAATTGGTAAATTACAGGTAAACAAATTAAAATGTTAAACTGACTGGAAACTCACAACCCTTAAAGGAGAGAAAACATGATCACAACATACAAGATACCGAGGGATAGCCAAGGTGGACAAACATAAGACTTTGAGGGAAAGTTGGGCAAGAAACTATATATATGTGTGGAAGCTGGAAATACAAATGAGCTAAAGAAATGTAAGGTAATTCTCGTACCCTGTCCGGGTGGTCAACAAGAGGAATGCACTGAAGGAACAAGTTGGGAAAGCCGCCTCCATCCACAACTTTAAAAGCCACATTCGACAAAGAATGTGGAAAAAAGTAAAATTCGAAAGTCAAAAAAGTTAACACCGAGACTAGTTAGCGGGGCATGATGAGCTAAACCTCACTGACAGTTAGATACATTCACAGACACCCCCCCACCCCCTCTCTTAAAAACAATAGGTGCAGACAATGACAATACAATCACACCATCAACAATACTTGACGTTTGACCCTACGACCTGGACAAGGCGACAATCAGCCCGTCCTCATAAACTAAATGCTTGAGTGACAACACACCCACCATGAGGCGGGGCTCTAGAGCAAGATCTCGCTCCCTCACACACAACACCCCACTCATCACCGTTAGGGACCTAGAAAACAATACAATTTTCCCGTGCACTTGACCTAACTCTACATTATCAACTATACCAAGTCAGTAACACAAGGAAGACTCTGCTAGTCCACACTACCCAAAAGGGAAATCGAACATATATTCATGTGATTCGAACGATCGCCTCTATTTATCAGAACATGACCAAACACAACAAGTCTAGCACCTCTTAGCTATGAGTTAGTTGAATTAGCCAATTACCCCGTACCCATCCTGTGGGGTTGTGGAGGAGAGGTTACAGGCCACATAATGGGTTCAGGAACTGTACCCCAAGTGTTGTTTAAGCTAAGCAGTTTAACATGTGTGGTGATCTACTGTAATTACAGCTTTCACGTGACTCGAAAATTGTGAGCGAGTTACCGCGCAGCTGTCATCCCAGATTAACTATTTTGACATTTCTTGAACATCTGAGATAACACTCTCTAAATGCTTTGATTTTTTGTACATTCAGTTATGGTCACGTAAGCCTTTAAGTCTGATGACCTTACTGGATGACTGACATGTGTGGCACCTCACGTATAGTGTTATAGTGATATATGCAGCATCTAATTAGTATAGACTTCACTCCCTCTCAAGTCAGTTCAATTTCGAGTCAATTCTCGGTATACTATTAGTACCCGTTATAGGCAGCTCAAAAGCAATCCACCTTACCTCGCGATGATTTCGGGACTCAACGTCCCTGCGGCCCGGTCCTCGACCAGGGGGGCAATCATCTTCTCTTTAAGAGCGCGTGCTTTGGCTGACTTATCAGTCGTGGCGGGCATGCCCAGGCCAATATGGGCTGGGAGACACGGCAGACTCTACATTCATCATTGATGATCTAATTAAATGGGCGTCTTGGCGAGTCATATAAGACTGTGATCTTACCTTGTGTGGCGGCGTCTTGTGGGGCTCCGGGTCGTTCACATCCACACGCCTCACTTGTTACCCGGCAATTTAGCGGTCACGTGACACTTTACAACGTGGATGATATCTGTGTGAAAATGAAGAGAGAGAGAGAGAGAGAGAGAGAGAAGAGAGAGAGAGAAGAGAGAGAGAGAGAGAAGAGAGAGAGAGAGAGAGAGAGAGAGAGAGAGACTGTGTGAATGATGTATACGTTATATTGTGTGAATATATTATGTATATAAATAGTGCAATACGTCTGGAGGAAGGCAGGTATGAGGCACGCTGAGTATAAGGTATATCCAGAGGGTATCAGGATGCAAGGGCTAGAAATATGTAGCAAGAGGCGTACGGCTCTAAACACGCAAGAAAGTTATAACACACAAGAGTCCCGGCAGCACAGCCCTCGCAGGGAGGGTATACGGGAGAGCGGACCGAGTGGGCAGCCTCCAGGTGGGAGGGGAGGAGCGAGAGGCGGAGATGTACACGCTGCGGCGGCCGTGGGCACTGTGGTGACCCGCGCGCAGGCGCCCCGAGGACACCTCGGGTCGGTGGGGGTGCCAGGTGTCGCCACGC
>WNGS01004946.1:18055857-18068658 GCA_020271785.1 Procambarus virginalis
TCCACCCACCAACCCCTCCACGCCCACCGACCCAACACCCACACCTATCCTGCTAGGCTACAGGGCTCCTGCCTCCCTTCCTATCCTTTTAAGGGTCAACCCTACTTCCCCTTAATTGCCAAGATTCCTATTATTCGTCATTTTCTTGCCCCCCTTATCATTCTCTTCCCTACTGTTATCTTTGTTACCTTAACCATCTGTGGCCCTTAACATAATTTACCGCTGGAAATAAGCGAGACAGTAGGCTACACTCACACTTGCCCGCGGCACAATATTGCCCTAAGATTACCACCACTCGCTAAGCCTTAAGAACAACCACACACCCAACCTCTTGGGATATGAGAACCTCTGGATTTAATTACAAAATGTATTTATAAACCAACATTATAGCACACACACACCACACACACCCACACACACACACCCACACACACACACACACCACACACACACACACACAAGGCTCAGGAATCTGTACATGAGTTGATTGACGGTTGAGAGGCGGGACCAAGAGCCCGACCTCAACCCCCGCCCCCCCCGCAAGCACAACTAGGTGAATACACACAGTCTAAGAAGTATCTAAATGCAAGACAAAAAAAAAAACACAAAGAGCTTGAATGCCGCCCGGAGAAGGCAGGAGAGCAGAGAACGAAACAACTACAGCAAACACAAACGAACATGTGAGAATCATAAGAGAAACAGAGGAGCCATACGAGAACAACATAGCAGCCAGGACTAAGGAACTCCGGAGCATGACCAACATCACCTGAAGAAAAATGACGTGTGAACGATTAAGTAATGGTACTAGATCTGAGGGACAAGAGGCCAAAGTAAAAACTATATGACAATATGTGACATACTAAACCAAGGCTTGGAGGATGTGTTCAAGGTATAATGTAAACACCTCAGAGAACAAGACACCCTTAAGGTTAGTCAGCAAGGATGTGACAACTTGTGAGGTGAGGAACAACTTGTGAGATGAGGAACAACTTGTGAGGTGAGGAACAACTTGTGAGATGAGGAACAACTTGTGAGGTGAGGAACAACTTGTGAGGAGAGGAACAACTTGTGAGGTGAGGAACAACTTGTGAGGTGAGGAACAACTTGTGAGGTGAGGAACAACTTGTGAGGTGAGGACAACTTGTGAGGTGAGGAACAACTTGTGAGGTGAGGAACAACTTGTGAGGTGAGGGACAACTTGTGAGGTGAGGAACAACTTGTGAGGTGAGGAACAACTTGTGAGGTGAGGAACAACTTGTGAGGTGAGGAACAACTTGTGAGGTGAGGAACAACTTGTGAGGTGAGGAACCAACTTGTGAGGTGAGGAACAACTTGTGAGGTGAGGGACAACTTGTGAGGTGAGGAAGCGACTTAAGGACGAAAGTCTCCATATGGATGCTAGGGGCTGCGGCTAAAGTCTTAAAACCTACAATGATTTATTGTGGTGAGAGAACTACCAAACAGCCGGAAGACTGCTAATGCCATTCTTATATATAAGCACTATATAGAGAATGAAATTTTTTTGCCATAATACTTCAGCACAGATTCTCAGGAGGGAAGTAATGTCTAACACACCTCTCAGCCGGGCTTCATCAGACATTTATACATAAACTTACGAAACTTTGGATCTTTCAACCAATCCTGGCAGCTTTGTTTACATTTATTAAACAGTTTACGAGCTTCGAAACATCCAACATTATTATTGTTACAAACAACCTCGTAGTGCTTCGGAGATCATAAACTGTCTAATAATTGTAAAACCAGCCGCCATGATTGTTGGAAGATGTACAGGTTTCGTACAGTGGTATAATAAATGCTTGACGAGTGGCGGCACAGCAGCACCAGAAAGTTCCACGAAGGCCTGACACCACTGTCTGGCGGAGGTGGGGTCGAACTCTCTCTGGGTGTTCAGTTGGGCCGCTTGACTCCCCCCCCCCCCCCAAATCTTGCGCACACTCGGGTCCACATGTCGCCGGTAAGAGTAAGTCTCTGACACCTGTAAGTTCCACCAGCGCTCTTACATGCTTGACGCGCGTTACATATTACCTCACATTATTTTAAGGATATGTTAACGCCTTAGGAATAAGGAGGATTATTAATGTCTGTCAAGACCACCGACACCAGACTTCAATTTCAGAAGAAGTGATTATAATATGAACAAATCCACAAGGATCGTGATGAGGGTTCGAACTGGGTGGTTCGAACATGACAAGGTGCATCACGCTATTGTGATTTCTGTGTGATTATGACATATTTTTATGCACCTTTGCCTATGCAGTCGCAGTTATAGATAGCAGTGGTCCCAGTGATAGACAGGAGCTGTGCCACTGATGTATATCGCATTAAACATTACTTCTCTGGCTTCTTAGTCAATTCGTCTTAAAATTAGCATAATGTCTGCACTACTCCTTCTTTCCTCCCGTTTGGTGAGGTCCGATTCCCTCTGTCAGCATAGATCAGTCCCATTAGCTCAGTCAACACCCTTTACGTGTTGACAACTCATTCCTACTATACAACAACAACAAAACAAATTACAAACATTTATTCAGGTAAAGTACATACATACAAGGTGAAATACAAAAGTTGATGGATTCATAGAGCTAGTACATACAATGCCTAAAGCCACTATACGCAAAGCGTTTCGGGCAGGAAAAACACTAAGACTAAAATTTAATACTAACATAGATTAAAGTATAAATTGTGTTGTGAAAAAAAAAGATAAAAATTAAAAAATGGGGGGGGGGGGACATGGCAGAAAACAGCAAAAATACAATTTGGTCAACAAACAGCATTGTTAAAAATCGTAGACATGGGTTGACATTTAGGGGTGAGGTAGGTTACATTGAGTTAATTAGGTGGTACTTAGTTTTTATCTTAAACTGGTTGGGAGAGTACAGTCTTTAACATAATTGGGAAGGTCACTCCACATTCGAGGTCCCTTGATTTGTAAAGCTTTCTAGTTAAATAAATAAATCTAAATATAATAGTTATATAAATTAGGGTACATTCTTTGGCTCAGTTGTGTTTTTCCAGTTGGCACTAAGACCATTCCTCCATCTGGACCAATCTGCTCTTATCCACTTTTCTATATCTGTCAATATCTGGAATTTTGTGATTAGATCTCATTTGGGAACTTTATATTTTTGTAAGTTCACTTATGTGGGGCTGTCCTCGTAAGTCAGACTAAGTATTTCCAGAATGAGAGAGAGAGAGAGAGAGAGAGAGAGAGAGAGAGAGAGAGAGAGAGAGAGAGAGAGAGAGAGAGAGAGAGAGAGAGGAGAGAGAGAGAGAGAGAGAGAGAGAGAGAGAGAGACAGAGACAGACAGAGAGAGGGGGGGCATGAGGTCCCCTCCATTTTCCCTTGCTTATGATGTTATCTGGTAGTGGCAGCCCCCCCCCCCCTCCCCCACACACACACGCACACATTAACCGTGATTGAGTGTGGTGGCCAGCCTCTGGCGTCATCTGTTCCCGCCCTGTGCTACTTCACGCCTGTCACCCGTCAACACTCACCCGTCAGTGGTCACTTAACAGCCTCCCGTCAATGGCCACCTCTTTACAACATCCAATCAACAGTTTCCTGTCAGGTTTCACCCGTTTGCAGCCATTCGTCAGTGGTTACCTGTTTACACTTCTGTCAATGGTTGTTTCAAAGAAAACAAAGAAAAAAGTATATGTTGAGTTAAATCCGAGTGGGGGAGAGTTGTAAGTAGTGCCGCAAGGCTCTCACAGGACCTCTGCTGTTCACCGCAAGGCAGCTTCGATAAACATTTAAGATGAACGAAAGATTACAAATGTTTTAATTGCTAATAAACTCAGGGTTCTGTGTCTAGGAAAGGATAATACAGTCACCAGCTATCGGCTGGATAATGTTAGAATTGTATAATCTAAATAACAAAAATCTAGGTGCCATGAATAGTAAGGATTTTAAAATAAGAAATCAATGTGTAAATGTTGGGAATGTGGCCAATAGGATACTAGGCTTCATAAGAAGAAGTGTTTATCTGGGCACCCTTCCAGCCTGTCAGTAAGAGCTATAGTACCTGGATTATTGCCGCCGGAAGCGGCTAGTTTATTGTGCACCCCATACCCATCCTGTGAGCGGTAGCGCAAAAAGCATTACAGAGGGCACAAAAGGTCTTTATCAGACCTCATCTTAGATTGTTACATAAACAATTTCATCTATCCTTCACACATTATAGTTACAATGTCAGCTAGTTACAGAGAATGTTCTATTTCAAGAGCTATATATTTACAGTAAGTCATCATACATTAATGGTAGGTCTTATCGCTAATACATAATAGTTTGACCAATGGAGATATTACAGAGTCATAGGGGAGCTTCTGTTTATTATTAGTCCTCACAATACACTACTTGTTTCTTAATCTCATATGTCGTTGATCTACTGGAAGCGAAATATGGATACAGTACAAGGATTTCAGGTATTTTATCCATGGTAAGAAGATAGGTTGCCATATCATACAACGTGAGTTTAGATTTATCTCTAAATGCCTCAATTTTACTACAATCCAAGATATAGTGTTCGAGTGTGTGTCCCTGTCTTTGTCCACACACTTTACACTTTACTTCATCTAGATCCCTATACAAGCCGAACTGCCAGAGATACTTGTAGCCAAGTCTTATACGAGCTGTGACAACATCTGTTAGTCTACTGACTTTGTTACTTGCCCCATACACATGTTTTACTTCACACATTTCAATGAGATAAACAATGGACCTGCTAGTTCCAGTTTGTACAGTTATACTTTCTTCAAATTCATCCAGGAGTTCTCGTCTAATGACACTTTTAAGGGACCTATTTGATAACTCAAGATTCCGTTCAACACTGTCTTTATTTACTGCAGCCTTAGCAAGGGCGTCAACTTTATCATGTTCCTGCAGGCCAATGTGAGAAGGAATCCACAACATTTTGATATTTACCCTCTTGCTAAGTATGCTTATATATCAACCCATCCTCGACTCGAGTCCATTACATTCAGCGGTCGACCCCACAGACGCATTCATAAATTTTAACATGCTGTTCATTCAAAACGGGAATTTTCTCAAGTATAAATTAATATTATAATATATTAGCATATTGTGTATATATAGGCATAGGTTAGGTTAGGTGTTTAGGTTCTGTTGGCGATTATTTGTATTTGTAGTACGTGGGTGAAGCATTTATAGCGTTGTGATTCGAACAAAATTCGTCAGTGAAGCACTTGTTCCGGATATGTTCGAACGCCAGCAGTTGTGAGTCGTGTGTAAACCGCTTTTCATTCATAAAGAACGGGTTTGGCGGGTGCATGGAATCACTTTTGGATCTTTGTTTGGAGGACGGGCTGTATATATCTACGTCTGGCTTCCAACTTGGCGCTATGCCTCATTCATTAACAGTGAGTGAACGAGTGAATGAGTAGCGAGTGAACCTTATTCACTCGCGCGTTCTTGAGGACATCCTCGTAGTGCCCCAGAGTTCGCCAGACCAGACTACTGATCACACGCTCCTGTGTCACTAACTTATCTTGCCTGACGGAGATTTCTTTTTTTTTGTGATATATACAAAAGTTGTTACATTCTTGTACAGCCACTAGTACGCGTAGCGTACTAGTGGCTGTACTAAAAAAATTGCTTTTTCTAAAAAAAAAAATTTCAAAAAAAAGTTTTCTTTTTCTAAAAAAAAATTGCTTCTTAGTAATACATAACTAACTCTTGACGCATATTATGTAGCTCCTCGTGTAGACTAGAGAAGGTTAGCTGCATAAATAGAGATGTTCCCAAATATGTTAAAAAAAATTGCTCTTTTTAGGCTTCATTTAGATCATGCACTTGAGTTTTGGACTCTAGAATTGACATAAATTTGTTAGAAAGCGCCAGAAGAAGGATGCCACAGCGAAATCCAAGGAGTTAAGAGCCCCCATTTCTTTAGGAGCTCAAAAAAGCCTAATTTACATTCTCAAGAAAGGCGACAAGTAAGAGCTGACATGGAAGAATGCAAATGGATGCAAGATTATAAGAAAGATATTAATTAGGTAGGAAATACATCCCCACAAAATAGAAAACGGAACGAAGGACACGAACAGAAATCCAACATTATCTTTTGTAACTCGTATGTATGTACTTTTACCTGAATAAACATTTGATTTGATTTGATTTGAATAGTTTAGATTCAGAAGAGACCTTCGTAAATACTGGTTTGTATTTACGGTGGTGATTTAGGGAACAAACTGCCAGGTAACGTATTAGCTGTGGGATCGTTAGATGGCAACACGCGTCCTGCAGTTTTGTTTCTTTCTCGTCAGCGAACACTCAGCAACAGTCTGCTGTCAAGGGTGACCTGTTTACAGTCTGCTGTCAACGGTGACCTGTTTACAGTCTGCTGTCAACAGTGACCTGTTTACAGTCTGCTGTCAACGGTGACCTGTTTACAGTCTGCTGTCAACGGTGACCTGTTTACTGTCTGCTGTCAACGGTGACCTGTTTACTGTCTGCTGTCAAGGGTGACCTGTTTACAGTCTGCTGTCAAGGGTGACCTGTTTACAGTCTGCTGTCAACGGTGACCTGTTTACAGTCTGCTGTCAAGGGTGACTTGTTTACAGTCTGCTGTCAAGGGTGACCTGTTTACAGTCTGCTGTCAAGGGTGACCTGTTTACAGTCTGCTGTCAACGGTGACCTGTTTACAGTCTGCTGTCAAGGGTGACCTGTTTACAGTCTGCTGTCAACGGTGACCTGTTTACAGTCTGCTGTCAAGGGTGACTTGTTTACAGTCTGCTGTCAAGGGTGACCTGTTTACAGTCTGCTGTCAAGGGTGACCTGTTTACAGTCTGCTGTCAACGGTGACCTGTTTACAGTCTGCTGTCAACGGTGACCTATTAAGATGGTCACCGTCAACGGTGACCATCACTGGTGCATAGTGTGATGTGTTACTCACCGCCGCCGCCAGTCTCCCGTCACCGCCACCTTGGGCGGCAACAACACAAGAAATACAATCCTTTTTCTCTCGTTCCATCCTCTCGTCCGTCCACCAGCCCCTTCCTCCCTCCGTCCGTGCGTCCGTGAGCCAGACACTAGCCTGACTCACCAACATCAACACAACACCACCAGGCTCTCTCACGCACGTCTTGTCATGGTTTAACCCCGCACCCTCTGATCTACCACACTGTGGGCCAGGAATCCCTCTCTCGCATGTTTAACCTTCCTTACCCTGACCAACCTGACCATTCAGGCAGCCTGCCAGCCTGCACGCCTCTCTGGTGCGTCATCTGGTCGACGCTGGGTCACCTGGTCGACGCTGGGTCACTTGGTCGACGCTGGGTCACCTGGTCGACGCTGGGTCACCTGGTCGACGCTGGGTCACCTGGTCGACGCTGGGTCACCTGGTCGACGCTGGGTCACCTGGTCGACGCTGGGTCACCTGGTCGACGCTGGGTCACCTGGTCGACGCTGGGTCACCTGGTCGACGCTGGGTCACCTGGTCGACGCTGGGTCACCTGGTCGACGCTGGGTCACCTGGTCGACGCTGGGTCACCTGGTCGACGCTGGGTCCCACTGCCCTCCTTACTGGCAGCCATCGCCGCACCACTTCTTGGTCGCCTTAATTTAAGTTATAATTGCAATGAACTTGGATAATTATTTGTGCAATTATTCAGAGGGGCGATGAGGTCACGCTTGGTGGTGGCAGAGTGCATGTGTGTGCATACTCACCTTGTATAGTGACCTAGTTGTTGCGTCCGTGGGTGGAGCGTCAACAGTTAAACCTCTCCCTCGACCTTCAATAGAGTGGTGAATCACTTCCTGGCCCGTTGGACTTGGCATATTTATATTTAATGCTGTTTATGGGAGAGTGTCTTCACCACTTCACTTATTTCATTTAATTTGTTCAATATCGTAACAGTATAATTATGCCTAACCTTCATGCAGTTCCTAGCATCCAGCTTCATAATTTTCCACTTGCTTGAGTTAAACACAAAGTTGCCATTTGTTGCAGGATTTGTCAGTGTTGCAGGTCATCCTGGAGTAACCGTTCACCGTGACATGATTGGTGCTACACACAGACAGTAATCACACTCATGTGATGGATCAATGAGAAAATCCGTAGGAGCCGTTATGAGGATTCGAACCTATGCGGTGGGTGTTCCCAGGCCAACCCGTCCTCGCAAATTCGTATAGTCAATATTGACTTATTAGTTACGTGCATAGGTGACATACTAAACATAATAGTTTCCCTTGAAAAGCTTCATAGAAAACACCGACCTTACCTAACCTACTTAGTATGTTAAAATAAGCATCTTATAGCTTCGTATTACAATTGTTACTTAACCTATTATAGGTATAGGTTAGGTAATAATTGTAATTACGAAGCAATAAGATGCTTATCTTAACATACTAAGAAGGTTAGGTAAGGTCGGTGTTTTCTATGAAGCTTTCAAGGGAAACTATTATGTTAAGTATGTCACCTATGCACATATTTAATAAGTCAATATTGACTATACGAATTTGCGAGGACGGGTTGTCCCAGGCACACGCCCCAGATAACTAGGCCACGACATGGTCAAGAGGATTACAACCTGGGGCTCTACTGAACCCACGAGAGGTTCCTGAGGTTTCCACTAAAGCTGAAGCAGGGTTTCACAATCCTCCCCCCTCCCCCCCCCCCATGCACTCTGGCTCTATCGTTTAGGAATGTTCTCCCTCTGACGCTATTTCAATATCAATAATTTTCATAATCTAATTTCATAAACTTTCATGACAAGTTTGCGCCATAACCTAACACTGCCAGGCAGGAGTACATCTCCTCTGAGAGGTCAGAGAGATGTACTCGTGTACTGTACTAGTATGTACGGTACCAACCCCACCGGGATCACTACTGAGACACTGCAGTAGTGATCCTGGTAGGGTTGGTACCCTCACATAATTGGAGTCCTTAACTTCAGCGAGTACTACATATATCACCCATACACGTCCTGTACCGGTGCTGTTTAATCGAGTTATAAATGCTTGCCCACAAGGCCGACCCCCCCCCCCCCACACACACACACTAGAGCAGGGTGTGTGCAGGCAGTCAGCCACACGCAGCATGGAGGTTGCAGTACAAATTAAAACTCATGCAGCCTGTGGGAAATTTTACCCACCATATCTAATAATCATCTAAGAAATGTATTATATAATATCATATCAAATCATATCTATATATCATATCTATATCAAATCTATATCATATCAGAATCACAATAGATTCACTAATATAGCTTGATCCTAGATGATGCCACTATGATCACGTACGCCATAGGGCCCTATAGATGCCTACGTGACTTTGTGCATGATCTCTCAAGGATCCAGAAGCTTCTAGAAGGATTTGTTAATTAAAAATTTATTGGAACATGACGTAGTATCCGGTAGAGATAAAATCGAATCCTTATTAAGAGTCAGTGGTATTATCAAGTACTACTTATAATCTTTAAATCCTATATCATATTTTATAATCACATCTTATCTCAATCATAAGTCTAGACTGTAAAAATAATCAATCAATATTCATTGTAAGCTAACCCTCAAGGGAGGGGGAGGGCATCTCGGGAGAGAAGCGCCCACCACAGCCCGGGGCAGAACGCGTATGTTTACACAAAGTGTACACGTGACGGTCCCTTAGCGAACATTTTCAGCTCAAGGACACCTTATCTAATATCATTATCACCAGTGAACACTCTCTAGAACTGGGGGAGTACCTGGACAATATATCAACAAGGAAAATCCTAGAACATTTATGTAAAATAAGAGTGAGTGGAGCATTTAGTGACGCGGTCTCCACCTTCATCCCTAATCTCATCCCTAATCTTCATTGTTATCTTCTGCAACGCAGTCCCATATCCGTAGCAACGCTACTCGATCAAACAGCAACGCTGTAATCTAAAATATCGTGCCTAAACTCGCCAAGAGAGTTCTTCAGTCTGGCACACTTGTCAGACAGGCACCCGGCTTCAGCTAAGTTTATTGAATGTTATTACTGTAGCGTATTAGTTGGCCAATTAAAGCTAGTATAACATTAATATTCTATAAGACTGATAGTCGGTAAAAGGCGAGGCAACGCCTCATATTTCTGTGAGTTTATTATTAATATTGTGGTACAGCAGAATCTTATCCAAGCTCTGAACCTCATGAGTGTCCAGTGTCAGAGAAGATTGTCACAATAAGTAATCAAATAATCATGAGTGTCCAGAGTGTAGGAAGAGATTCAACAAGCTGACTGTATTTAATCATATACATTGATCATATACATTGCATATACTTGAATATATAAATTAAGTTAACAATTGCTTGCTTAGTTAATTTTTAAGTAATCATAAGTTCATTTAATTGAATAATTTTAGTACTCAGTAACAGTACTCAGACCATACATTAAGGTCATTTATCATACTTTACAATTTACAATTTAAGTGTGTTTAAAGTATAAGTGTATTGGCTGTTAATTGCTAAGGTGCTAGGCTAGACTGTGTATGTTTAAATCTCTGATTTAAACAGAGCCAGTGTTCAGTTATATAACTGAATTATAAAATCTTATCCTTGTATAAAATACAAGCTGATGTGAGATACCTGTTGGCAGGTGGACGTGGAACTGCAATCAACCTATCAACTAATTCACTCACCCCACCTGCCCCTTACAGCCCATTATCTGTCATTAGGAAAAGAGGAGCTAGGATTTACGACCCTAGCTAGAGATTTTAGTTGAATTAATTTGCATACAGTAATTTTAATTTAGTTCAGTACAAGTCCCTGGTAGTCTCCTCTTATATCAATCACAGCAGGTTTTTCCCACATTTTTGGTCCTTCGTACCTAGATAGTCTAGAAACTAGATATTATTGGTCCTTTAAACTAGATAGTCTATAAACTAGACTATATTATTCCAGCAAATACATAAGAAACTTCTTGATTTTGCATTGGAATAATTTTTACATATTCTAGCCTAACCTAGCTATCAGCCAATATTTATCATAGCTATATATCTAAGTAAACAAATTGTTTGCAGTGGCTTAAGCCACCATATCCATTAACAAGTAAGCATTCATATATTAATTGTTCTGTGTTAAGAAACCACAGTACTAATCTATCAGTGTCAAAGACAACTGCATATTAATCATATATACTATTATTTACCTCACTTGTGGTAACAATACATACATATTTAAGTGTATTATCTAACATTATCTCTAATCAACTGATTTTCAGCTGCTCATTACATAATATTCTTTAAAAAAGAATTTTTATCACTGTATATGCATTTCATTACATATTATCCATAATCAACTATATCAAACCCTATTACAGGTAAAAACCAGTAGGCATTCCAAGCAACTATTAGGGTAACAGATCTTGTAATAACTTTGCAAAAATAGTGACATTTACTATTTTTAAAAATTATTACAGGATTTACCAACTTGGTGCATTCGGGTCACAAATCAAATTATCACAGTACTTTTGATAATTGAACACCTGCTACAACCAGATTCCAGGGAGGAAATGAAGGACGATCTTTGGAATCATTACCTAAGTAGACAGGAAAGCTCATTTATCAAAACTCATTAACATCACAAATATTTATCAGAAAAAAGAAAATATCTCGGAATCTCCGAAACTCGGAAAAGGTCAAAATGGCTGACAGTATTCCACCAGCAGCTGAAACAGGAAATAGGAGGACACTTATTGGTCTACAAAATCACCTAACTCAACTGATTGACAAATGTCAAAAGTTGGCTAGACAACCATCCTGATTTAATAATTCTGAATAACAGAGTAAAATCAGCTGTTGAAAAGTATGAACAAATCAAACGCCATGCAGAGATTTATCTAACAGAAATGGCTACTGCAGATTTATCCCGAAGGGACCTTCATGAAATCATTGCTGAAATGACAATGTATGAAGATAAAATCCAAGATCAACTTGATCCTTTAATCCAACAAATATCTCGAGCAGGAACCCAATCCAATGTGAGCTCATCCACTCAACAGAGCAATGCAACTATTACACATATAGCAGCAGAGCTCCCAAAGGTACATTTACCATATTTGAGGGCAAGGATGAAGACGATTGGGATACCTTCTGGAGAGCCTTTGATTCTATAATCAACTCCAAAGCTTCTCTCAAAAAAGCGACAAAGTTTCAATATTTACAAGGCCAGTTACAGGGAGAGGCAAGGCAGGTCATGCTAATTTGTCATTAACAGATGATGATTACGACCATGCCTACAGTTGTTACAAGATAACTACAGTGATAAGGAGACTGCAATTGCCCGTCTCTCATACAAATATGGATTTACCCGCTCCAAATAAAAGTTATGAATCACTACAATCATTTCGATTGTCTATAGATCAATCATCAAAGCCCTCAGTACAAAAGTACCTGTAGCAAGTGCAGAGTGGCTTACAAAGCTAATCATTCAAAGGAAACTTCCTAATGAGGTCATAGACAGCCTATGTACCCATTATAACACCAAACATCTTATCACAAAGCCAAATCTTGATGGACTTCGAGCTTACGTACAAAGATTACGAAGCCGAGGAAAACTTAGATCACAAGAAAAATCACTAAAAGTGAATCCACGGACAAACACAAAAATGTCCAAACTGGCAGTCCAAAATCAAGGCAACAAAACTCCTCTTCTGCAAAGTGGAAACAGAGTAATGTTGGCTCTTGCTATATCCTCACAGTTAACAGACTGGAGGAAATCGAGCTCCCAAGACAACCTACCGACTCTAATTTTGTGTGTGTGTGTGTGTGTGTGTGTGTGTGTGTGTGTGTGTGTGT
>WNGS01004946.1:18141261-18158943 GCA_020271785.1 Procambarus virginalis
CTCTCCCTTCTTTTCTCTAGTGTCGTAAAGTTTCAGTTCCTTCAGACGCTCTCTATCCCATCCCTCGTAACTCTGGGACAAGCCTCGTCGCAAACCTCTGAACCTACTCCAGTTCCTTATTTTTTCTTCAGGTGGGGACTCCATGATGGCGCGGCATACTCTAACCAGGTCTCTTTCTCGAATCGTTAACGGTAGGCTGTTCCCCTTCATTGTGTACTGTCCCTTTGGTCCCCTATCACCTGATCCCATTTCCATAACTTTACATTTACTCGTGTTGAACTCCAGTAGCCATTTCCCTGCCATCTCTGCAACCTGTTTAAGTCCTCTTGGAGGATCCTACAATCCTCATCTGTCACAACTCTTCTCATTAATTTTGCGTCATCTGCAAACATTGACATGTAGGATTTCACTCCTGTAAACATATCATTCACGTAAATTAGAAAGAGGATTGGTCCCAGCACCGATCCTTGAGGTACTCCACTCGTTACTGTTCGCCAGTCCGACTTCTCGCCCCTTACCATTACCCTTTGGCTCCTTCCTGTTAGGTAGTTCCTTACCCATGCTAGGGCCTTTCCGCTTACTCCTGCCTGCCTCTCAAGTTTGTATAGCAGTCTCATGTGCGGTACTGTATCAAAGGCCTTTTGGCAGTCAAGAAATATGCAGTCTGCCCAGCCTTCTCTGTCCTGCCTTATCCTTGTTACTTTATCATAGAATTCTAAAAGGTTTGTTAGGCATGATTTCCCTGTCCAGAACCCATGTTGGTGCTTGTTTATAAACCCAATGCTCTCCAGGTGCTCAACAAGTCTTAGCCTAATTATTCTTTCAAGTATTTTGCAGGGGATACTTGTCAGTGATACGGGTCTGTAGTTAAGTGCCTCCTCCCTATCGCCTTTCTTGAAAATCGGTACGACATTTGCCTCCTTCCAGCAACTGGGCAATTCCCCCGACATAAGTGACTCATTAAAGATCATTGCCAGAGGCACACTGAGAGCCTGCGCTGGCTCATTTAGTATCCACGGTGATACTTTGTCTGGTCCAACAGCTTTAGTTGCATCCAGTGTTGTCAACTGTTTCATTACCTCCTCTGCTGTCACCTCTATATCTGATAGTCTTTCATCTAGGGTAATCTCTTCTAACAATGGGAGCCGCTCAGACTCGGTTGTGAACATTGCATGGAAACTGGCATTCAGTACCTCGCAGATTTCCTTGTCGTTTTCTGTATATGCCCCTTCTGTTTTCCTTAGTCTTGTCACTTGGTCATTTACCGGCATCTTCCTTCTTATATGGCTATATAGTAATTTAGGTTCTTTTTTCACTTTGATTGCAATATCATTCTCATAATTTCTTTCCGACACTCGTCTTATGTTAATGTAATCGTTCCTAGCTCTGTTACATCTAACCCTGTTGTCCGGTAATCATGCCTAACAATCCTTTGTCTTCTGTACTTCCTCTACTCTCTCCTGCTTCTCCTTTTGCTTCCTGACACTGTCTATTAAACCATGGGTTATTATATTCCCTCATGCGTGTGTGTGTGTGTGTATATATATATATATATATATATATATATATATATATATATATATATATATATATATATATATATATATGTGTGTGTGTGTGTGTGTGTGTGTGTGTGTGTGTACTCACCTAGTTGTGCTTGCGGGGGTTGAGCTCTGGCTCTTTCGGCCCACCTCTCAACTGTCAATCAACTGTTTCTACTACTACTATTTTTTTCACCCCCCCCCCCCCACACACACACACACACCAGGAAGCAGTCCGTGACAGCTGACTAACTCCCAGGTACCTATTTACAGCTAGGTAACAGGGGCATAGGGTGAAAGAAACTCTGCCCATCGCTTCTCGCCGGTGCCCGGGATCGAACCCGGGACCACAGGATCACGTGTACAGCGTGCTGTCCGCTCGGCCGGCCGGCTCCCTAAATATGTGTGTGTGTGTGTGTGTGTGTGTGTGTGTGTGTGTGTGTGTTGTGTGTGTGTGTGTGTGTGTGTGTGTGTGTAATTACCTAAGTGTAATTACCTAAGTGTAGTTACAGGATGAGAGCTACGCTCGTGGTGTCCCGTCTTCCCAGCACTCTTTGTCATATAACGCTTTGAAACTGCTGACGGTCTTGGCCTCCACCACCTTCTCACCTAACTTGTTCCAACCGTCTACCACTTTGTTTGCGAAAGCGAATTTTCTTATATTTCTTCGGCATCTATGTTTAGCTAGTTTAAATCTATGACCTCTTGTTCTTGAAGTTCCAGGTCTCAGGAAATCCTCCCTGTCGATTTTTTCAATTCCTGTTACTATTTTGTACGAAGTGATCATATCACCTCTTTTTCTTCTGTCTTCTAGTTTTGGCATATTTAATGCCTCTTAACTTCTCATAGCTTCTCATAGAATATCTCAAAGGACAGCTACAATTATTAGTAAGATAATTATTTCTTCTGATCCAATCCCAGTACGGCAGGCCTTGGTGGTTGGACTAGGGCAAAACAATGGAAACTCTTGGGCTGCAAGAGCAGGAAAAGTCCTAAACAGACTACAGTTAAAAAGTATGATTCTCGATAGAGAGGGTGATCATCCACACCCAAATTACACTCCTGCTGCACCGTGGGAAGAGCCTACTTTCAAAATAGTAATAGAAAGTCTCCCAATGAAAAAGGCTGCCTATGATCCGACAATCCTAAGGCGCATAATAGAAGAGCAAATGTATAGCATAGCAGTAGCAGGAGCCACCCACATTTTCACAGACGGATCGGTGGACACAGAATATGAAAGTGCTGGCGCTGCTCTTTGCACGGCCAGCGTACAGGCATATTGGAGACTGGGAGGACTAGTATCATCAACCCAAACTGAGCTGTTTGCCATACAACAGGCATTCGCATATGTGATTGCACAAAACACCCAAAATGCCATCATACACACAGACTCAAAAGCTGCACTTCAAATACTAGGACAAAAACAGTGGAAAGATAACGTGGAGATAATTACCACCATTTTGTATCTTGGAGCAGTCGCTAAAGGCAAAGGACTCAACATAACCTTGAACTGGATCCCATCCCATATTGGAATCCCATTAAATGAGAAAGCTGATGAAATTGCTAAACTGGCAACTCGTCATCCAGTGATAGATAAAACAATTCAACCCAGCCTAGAGAACATTAAAAATCATCACCAAAAAACTCTCACACCTCAACAAAGCCTACCTACACCAGAGAATAGCTGAAGGCTCGCCCTCTGCAACATGGTATCTTCAGGCAACTAAATTAGAAAGATTAAATATCCCAAAAGGAATCCACAGGGAAATAGCAGTTAGGTTATATAGACTACGTCTAGGTTACAGATGCAACTGGGAGATTGGTGAACCCCGACAGAGAGAGTGCATCTTCTGCCAAACTGTCACAGAAAAGCCATTACTTCACTATCTTCTAGAATGTGAAGCAACCAACGACCTTAGAAGAGCTTTAAGAGTTCCTGAATCTTGCTGTGGCCACCCTGAAGCCATCAACAGAGCCACTCTCCTGGTCAACAAAGGTGTCCAGCAGCTGGACGCCCTCATAAAGACTGTGAAGCAGTATCCTCCCCCGCGATAACAGCTCGATGATTAAATGCAATGTCATAATAATGAAAAGAATTACGGAAAAAAGAAAAAAAAAATTGTACCACTTAAGGGCTATTCATGCCCGTGCCACCTCTTGGTGGCTTAATCCTTATCAATCAGGAGTAACCACCATTTGTCACCATTTGGTCCGGGAGACATCTCCGTCACGCAGGGTGCCGTCGCACCTCCACAGATCTCCAGTATCATCACTCGATACTGTTAATGGCTCATAAGGGCCACCACTTACGGGCTATTCATGCCCGTGCCACCTCTTGGGTGGCTTAATCTTTATCAATCAATCAATCTCATAGCTCTTGCCGTTCAGTTCTGGGAGCCACTTAGTAGCATGTCTGCCTCTTTTCCAGTTTGTTGATGTTCTTCTTAAGATATGGCACCACACAACCGCTGCATATTCTAGCTTTGGCCTAACAAAAGTCGTGTGTGTGTGTGTGTGCGTGCGTGGTGTGTAAGTGTGGTAGGCGTACGCGCACGTGCGTGTATACCTGACACCAAGAAGCCCCACCACACACCAACTTATCAGATGGGCAAGACGCCTCTCAGCCTGCACGGTAGTTCTCGGGCGGGTGCACTATAAATCTCGAGGGCGGCGGGCCTTACAGCCCAATAAACCACATGACGAGTACGTCCTACAGTCCCCACCAACTTACCCCCCTTATTTTAATCACAGCAGCAACCGAACCACTAGCACCATCCCCACCTCCAACACCATCACCAGCTGCAGAATCATCACTAGCTGCGGCACCATCACCAGCTGCAGCACCAACCCAGCTACAGCACCATCAGCAAGAGCATCACCATCGCGAGCAGCAGCACTGAGCGAGCATCCGTCCATACCGTCATAGTCATGCGCCCAGCGGGGGATCTTCGACTAGCGTGCTTTATCTGATGGTGCGGGAGTTGGCCCCGGACGTCTCTATGGTCACCATCAAAATTTCATTTGATGTATATGAGAGCGCAGGCCCGGCCCGCCGGGATAAGCGGTCGGCACCGGGGCCTCGATTTAAGGCCTTCCTCCGCAACACGAAGGCGGAGATTACTTGGCCGGTTATCTGTGGGCTGGACGACCAGTATGGAAGTGACTGCTTTATTACTCCCCGCCCGGCTGTGCACGGATGCGTAACACTGCCATATGGCCAATATCTACAGCTCATCCGCAGATTGTTTAGATTATACCTAAAGTAAAGACAGTTTAGTAAGCGGAAAGTTTGGTGAAACAATGTGGAGTGAAGGTGTTACAGTCGGCGGTGACCGCCAGGTTCAGCCTGCTGTAGATCCCATAGTCTCTCCTCTACAGATGCCTATCGTCGGGGGATGGGGGTGCAGGAGCCCCAAGAGCTCATTATGTCTCAGGGTGTGGACTTAATTATCCATTGTCCTACAAGTGACGCCGTGAGCCCGGGGGTGGCAGAGGAGGAGGCCTCGAAGGTCCCCCAGTCTCTTCTGGACGACTGTTGTGGCGTCGGCGGCAGGGAACACGTTGGAGGGTCGCCCCACACAGCGGGAGGCTCTGCAAGGGAATTGACGGCGGCTATCTTGAGGTTTCCGATGCCTTCGTGAAACTCATCCGATCCTATTGTCCCAAAAAAACTCTCACATTACCTGATGGCCTCCCTGATACTGCCTCTTATATCCCGGGCCAGATCCTCAACGAGATCAGATCCCACAATAGTGAAAATGGCAGAACTAGAATATAATTATGTCAGCTTAAGGAAGACACGAATATGGCAGAAAAATAATAACTTGCAGTTTAAAACTGCATGTGTAGAAAAACCCCGTCCAGAGATGATGCTTAATTTCATACCACGTTTCGGCCGGCAAGAGGCAAATGAGAGAGGCAGGCCTCAGAGTAGGTAGTAAACACGATAACAACACAACAGCCAGGCAGATCAACTACCAAAACACCAAAACAATATCATTCTCGCCTCCTCTAGAACAACAGACGAAATATACATTCGCATTATTATTCGCATTACATTCGTACAGTAATTCCAAATTCGAAGTTTGAGAGCAGACGCGTAACCCGGGTAAGGTAGTTTTATCCTTTAATAATGAGCAGAGAGGTACAGGTGAAGGAAAAGTTTTAGAAATGGGAAATATAGGAAAGGGAACTATCGGGAGAAAGCGCCAAGTCATCACGCCTACATAGCACTTGGAGGACATCAGCATAACGATTTGGGATGGGACGGGAGGAGGAAACTATCAGGAGAAAACACCAAGCCATTACGACTATATAGCACTTGGAAGGGTCAGGATAATTACGGGCTATTCATGCCCGTGCCACCTCTTGGGTGCCTTAATCTTTATCAATCAATCAATCGTCAGGAGTAAGGATTTGGGATGGGACGGGGGAAAAGGAACGGTGCCCCAACCACTTGGACGGTCGGGGATTGAACGCCGACCTGCATGAAGTGAGACCGTCGCTCTACCGTCCAGCCCAAGTGGCTGGGGTAATGGAAAATACAGTATGAGTTATGACAGCAGGCAACCTGTCCGCCTTACTGACACCATGTTTATATGTTTGGTAACTAAGCTTCGTGTAAGTGGGGAGCCGGTCGGCCGAGCAGACAGCACGCTGGACTTGTGATCCTGTGGTCCTGGGTTCGATCCCAGGCGCCGGCGAGAAACAATGGGCAGAGTTTCTTTCACCCTATGCCCCTGTTACCTAGCAGTAAAATAGGTACCTGGGTGTTAGTCAGCTGTCACGGGCTACTTCCTGGGGGTGGAGGCCTGGTCGAGGACCGGGCCGCGGGGACACTAAAAAGCCCCGAAATCATCTCAAGATAACCTTCCCTCCTGTCAGGGAGCTGTAATGTGTGTAAAGTTCCTCACGTGTAGTTTAACATGCATAGATGTCTATAAAGGAATATTATGTAGCATTCACATATACACTCCGATGGTTTTGTACACGTTATGATGTTTTGTTGAAGGGTCCTTTCATTGGAGGAGGGGAGGTTGTTCTGGTCTGTATTTCATCTTGGAATTGTGTATTGTAGGGCGTGGTTTCTATCAAGTAAATCCAAGCTGTTGGGCCACCAGCTGAGATAGTTGGGCGTCCCATGACAAGATGATAACACGAGGAGGAGAGGATAAGGGTGGGGACACTAGATAAAACACACACACACACATACGCACAGAAAGACGGGGCCAAGAGTTAAATAGCTCATAATACACAATGTACCCAACATGAACTTGAGTCCTGGCTTTGTTGCTGTGGACTCTTCCCTTTCACAGTATATACTCAAATGCTCTAATCTTTCTAACAAACGTGACCTAACATAAACCTACCCCTGTCATTTATCTTTCTTTCTCTTTCCTTTTCTTTCTCTCTTCTCCTACGCTCCCTTGCTATCCTCTTCTTATTCCTATCTCCTTCTCATTCGGTGGTTATAATAGGAGCTGCCTCGTATGGGCCAATAGGCCTTCTGCAGCTCTTATTATTATTACTATCCCCTCTACTACACCTTACTTTGCTCCTCAGCTCTCTCTCTTGCCTATTTATTGCCTGTCTCTACTTCCTCATCACAATCGACTTGAGAATGGTCCAGGACGGACCGAAACGTCGTCGTCCCTTCACCTTCTAGTGTGTGGTCTGGTCAACTTACTTTAGCCACGTTATTGTGACTCATCGCCTGCACTTAAATAGCTCAATTCTGCAGACACAAATAGTAATCACACACACACACACACACACACACACACACACACACACACACACACACACACACACAGGTGTCAGCAAGGCGGACAGCTATCATAACACGCTATATTCCCCATTTCTAATTTTGTTTCCTTCGCCTGTAGCTCTATATCTTCTTTACTTCCACGAAAAGTAAATAAACCAAAAGCAAAATAAACCAAAATAGCAGAAAGATCCGTCAACATTTACATGCATACGGAAGAGCAACCAACTGAGGCCTCAGAAAGAGCTAACAACAAAGACACCAGAACAAGGAAGGAAGAGCTATCAACAAGGACACAAGGAAGGGAAGGGAATTATTAACACAAAAAAAGAACTTGCCGACACCACAAGCATGACTCTGTAATAATCCATGGAGGAAAAAAGGGTAAACAAAAAACAATACAGTATGTACACAAGTTAAACGAATCGAATTCCCTGAACTCTTAGTTAAAACTGGCTGCCCCCGCCATCCTGCGAGTCCCAACTAAGTGGGAAGAGCGCACTGCTAACGTCAGACGCCAGCAGCAAGCAGATCACTGGCGGCAGAGGCAAGAGCAGTGTAGGTCAGTGGTGGTGGTGGAAGAGAGGCAGAGCCACCACACCAGCCTTTGTCTTGGCTAGTGACTCTCCACACCTGTCATGAATCACCCACCGGGTCCACACCTGCCTTCCACCAAACCCTGGATTATGCAACTTCCATCTGATTTATACTACCACCTAGTCTGTTCCACCTAGCGGGACAAAGCAACCAGGATTCCTCCCACCAACACCGAGAACAAATTACCCACCACCACTACTGGTACTAAGAGTCAACCACTGAAAAGAGCCGATCGAATGAAGGTTTTAGCAGATAAAGGAAATAGATTTTGTAAATTCCTCTCGATACAATGAAATGTTTTCATCTCGCAGTATGATACTATTGACATGCTTGCGAAATCACCCGGTAGCAAACCGGTGGAAGAAATTAATACTGAGTATAGGTGTTTCATTAGCAATGGCAAAATGAACACTAAAACGCATCTTTGATGTCCACCACCGGCACCACACCACACCACCACACACCACCACACACCACCACCGGCACCACACACCACCACACACCGGCACCACACCACACTTTATTCACGAGCCTTAACCTGTCAGCAAGGCTGGCACTAGGGCACGCTAAGCCTTGCAACATCTGTGCAAGTGGAGGTTATCCTTCTGAAAAAAGGGTCTTACTGCAGGTCTGATCTTGCCGTGCTGCAACCCCCCCCCTCCCTCTTGCTGCGTGCAACTTGCGAATGTGTCACAGTAGACACTTGCACACACACACACACACAGCTTATGTGGCGGAGAAACAAACACAGAACATCTTAGATGTCACAGTCACCGATAACAAGAATTGATGTCCAACTATGATGGATAAACATGGAACGAGAAATAAAATTTACATTAGTATTATTACAATTATGCTTACAGACATTAATCCTTCCCCCCCCCCTCTCACTTACCTGCATGATCGACCACCCACCCCACCCACCCGCCCACCCACACCAACCCCCAGCAGAGCCCTCTGGAACTCCACCCAACTACAAACACCCCCCCCCCCCGGGTATATCTCTTTAACATACCCGACTTACAACTACAACTCGCTCAGCATATTTCTGGCACGCTTGCCTCACACCTCCCAGCCTCACCTCACGCGGAGAGCAACACCACTGCAGATGGTTTATTGCACAACCAAAATTAATGTTAAGAGAATCATTCACTTGGAACCTACTGCCCAACACCCTTAACCAAATCACTGATGTGTACCGAGTTATTGCTGGGAGGAGGAGGAGAAGGAGGAGGAGGAATATAAGAGATGGAAACTAGTAAGAAAGAGACAGGAGGACAAGAAGATACGAGACCTGCTCACGTGTTCATGGCGGTAGCTTCATTCCCACTATAACATCCGGAATCTTATGCAGCACTTCCAGCTGGCCTCAGCTTTACTTCTCTTAGTGTCTTATAGCTGCTCAGGTTAATATCTTGGACAATCTTGTCGGTGTACTTATACACTTTTTAGCTTACACACACACACACACACACACACACACACACACGAGATTCTTTCACCTGATGGCCTGTTCACCTAGCAGTAAATAGGTACCTGGGAGTTAGACAGCTGCGTCGGGCTGCATCCTTGGTGTGTGTGTGTGTGTGTGTGTGTGTGTGTGTGTGTGTGTGTGTGTGTGTGTGTGTGTGTGTGTGTGTGTGTGTGTGTGTGTGTGTGTACCTACGTGGACTGATGAATAGGTACCCAAATACGGATTATGCATATAAGACAAGGCAAGAGTAGAATTGGTAGTGGTGGTAGCATTGGTAGGAGACTGTGTGGTAGTTGTGGTGATGGGGTTCTTGCAGTAGTGGTTTGTGATGGTTGTCGTGGCTGTGTGGTGGTGTTTGTGGTGTAGGGAGCCGTTTATGGGAGTAGTCTTACACTGCTATTGTATTTGGTCGTGCATTTTGTGGTAGTATTGTTGGTGTTAGTGGTAGTGTGAGGTGGTGGTGGTGGTGGTGGTGGGGGTGGTGGCTGTGGGGGGGGGGGGGGGGGGTTAGGAGTGATGGTGGTGGCTCTGCTACCTACTCTGAAGACCCGTCGAACAATGCCCGTCACTATAGCTCTCCCCCCGGGACAATGTATGGTGCGAAAAACAATGACACGGCTGATTTATCGCTTTTTATTATTATTACTGTTGTTCCTAGAGGGAGCCTTTTAAAATGGCTGGTTTTAATTACCACGGGTTTTTGTTTTTTTTAGCCTTTTAATTATGCTTTGTCTGGCACTCTGTATGTAAGGCTGCCTGTCTGTCCAGGATGTCTCGTTACACATTCATCACAATGGGGGAAGTTGCATGTACAGACTTCCCTGCTACAGGGAACAAAGCAAGGCAAGAACGTATTGTAGCCTCTCCTTTATAATAGTTTAATAGAACCCCCTGAAAACTGAAACGACTTATCGTTTTCTTTAAAACTTCTTACACACTGCCTTTTATCTATTAAAGATACAATGCACGTTAACAGCCGTGAAATGTTTTCACGGATGTTAAAAAAATATTTAATGTGCCCAAAACATTGAGTAATGTTCCTTCTACGACCATCAGGAGTCAAAGTGTCTAAGCTGCTGACAGGCTTCAATTGTACCTCATAATAAGATGCGAGTTTACTTCTCACGAATATTTATGGATAATGTAAACAATCTTCTGTCGAGTCTTTCCTTTTCGTTCAACCGAGTAACCCAAGTTGTCGGGCGGCAGAGCTTGGCTAGCGATCGTCTGCATGCAAGGTTCATACTTATATTGTGGAAATTAAGTATTAGTATTTCACTCACCCATACTGACAGGCCACCAGCGGGTCGAGATCGCTACAAAATACAATTAAATGTCAATAACCTTGGACGGAACGGACACCTTGATTATATTCTACACAATATATTAACCTTAAATACTTCAGAGTTTATAATATTATATACACGCTAAAAATTGTTACTCATTTAAAGACAATTTTCATATTTAGTAGTCAATAATTGTCAATAAAGCAAGAGAAAACGGGCGCGCTCCACGTATTAACATAAATATACTAGTTTTTAATATGGCCGCCGCAGTAAATTATATATTAACCACTTCTGGCCAGCTTGCTAGTTTAACATTGTTTAAAATACTACGACACAGTTTGCCATTACCGCCAAGCATGTGTCAGGTCTGAACATAGTCAGGTCTTAAAGTGTTATATCAACTGCCGTATAAAAAATATTAAAACAATCCATGAGCTTCCCGGTAGTTCCTTGCCAGGATATGGGAAATTTGATGCTTGGATCAGTATCGCGTGTGGTATTTGGTTTGGTGGTGGGCTTAAGGCCTCTACACGCTCCTGGGGCGTGACGCCTCTACACGTTCCTGAGGCCTGACGCCTCTACACGCTCCTGGGGCCTGATGCCTCTACACGCTCCCGGGGCCTGACGCCTCTACACGCTCCTGTGGCCTGACGCCTCTACACGCTCCTGGGGCCTGGCGCCTCTACACGCTCTTGGGGCCTGACGCCTCTACACGCTCCTGGGGCCTGACGCCTCTACACGCTCTTGGGGCCTGACGCCTCTACACGCTCTTGGGGCCTGACGCCTCTACACGCTCCTGGGGCCTGACGCCTCTACACGCTCTTGGGGCCTGACGCCTCTACACGCTCCTGGGGCCTGACGCCTCTACACGCTCCCGGGGCCTGACGCCTCTACACGCTCCTGGGCCCTGACGCATCTACCCGCTCCCGGGGCCTGACGCCTCTACACGCTCCCGGGGCCTGACGCCTCTACACGCTCCCGGGGCCTGACGCCTCTACACGCTCCCGGGCCCTGACGCCTCTACACGCTCCTGGGCCCTGACGCATCTACCCGCTCCCGGGGCCTGACGCCTCTACACGCTCCCGGGGCCTGACGCCTCTACACGCTCCTGGGGCCTGACGCCTCTACATGCCTCTAAAGTTATAATATTTTAACTGTTCACAGTAATGTTTTTCCGTTATTAATTAGCATTAATTAATACAAACCATAAAAGAAATAACAATTTTAGTTAATTTTAATTCGTTAAGATGACCACCAGTTGTTTTGGTTATAAACAAAACAAATATTAATGTTAACTGATGATTATTAAGGGAACTTGGCCACAACGGACAGAAGAATATAATACTGTATAGAAGTTTCATTTGTCCGCCCATATAGGAGATACATCATACACAGTTGTATAGCAATACTGGCACCCTTACCGAGACAGTGATGCATTATGGGTGAAACAGTGCCGCTTAGTCGGCACCATCGCGGATTTGGCAACATCGCGGATTTAAAGCTGGCGGGACATTTGAAGTTGACTGACGCGCAAGCTCCAAGACTTTCCTTCCAAAAAATATAATATTCCCGACCAGACTACACCAAAAAAAGTTGACCCATCGGTCGAGTTCGTTCATGTAAAATATATCTAATATATATATATAAGGAGACGGGTGTGAAATATGACTGTGAAGAATCGTTCCACCAAGCAACACTTCGTGCACATTTTAATCATTTTCAATCATTTTTCATTTTCAACAATCATTTTCTCAACATTTTAACCCGACCTCCAAATGTTTTTTTTATTCAGATATGTATAATATTAATGTAATTTTTCTTAATGGTTTTGTATATGTTATTGATACCACCAGTGCTGTTTAATTTCGTTATTATTGTTGATTTTGTTCTTGAACATTTAACATTATGTTATGCAGAAGTCAAGATGACATTACTACCAGGCCGAGGAGGAGTAAGGGCGAAGAGGAGTAGGGGCGAGGAGAGGGAGGATGATGATGATGAGGAAGAGAAGGATGATGATGGTGAGGAGAAGCATGATGATAAGGATGAAGATGATGATGATGATGAGGAGAAGGAGGAGGAGGATGATGATGAGGAAAAAGAGAACTCGCATAACCACAACATCACTCCAGCAACACAGGCAGTGAGCGAAGTATGACAGCCATATATAATACTCGTCCATCTTGGAAATGTTATTCCAATTTTCATATTTGATTCTACAGCTAATCTCTCTTCCTTTATCTTCTCTTCTCTCTTAATAAAATAAAAATAATCAATCTCAATGTAATTAGCCTAAGCTTCATGGATTCTACTGATTAACCTTCCCTTTTCTCCCGTCAATAACAAACAGGGCGCGGCTGGTGCTTGTACAGCCGGTCCTGTCGAGTCTTCACACCGTCACAAAACTGATGCACTATATTACCCGAACCTAACATAACCGAAGACCCACGAATAGAAAACGGGACATCACGTCAATTTTGCGACCTGCTATGAATTTTACGCTTATTATTATTCCAGCCCGTCCTCCAAAAATGGGGTGGTAAATGTAAGAAGACAAATAAGTGCAATTATGTACTATTCGTAGCAGTTAGGAATTGTACTTATTTTCACTTAGTATTAAATCGTACTGTCAAATATATTGCGAATATTTGAGTTTACCTGAAAAACTGAATAGAAAACCACAACCTCACCTAACCGTAATAGTTTTGGAAGATAATAATTTTATTGCTTCATAATTACAATTAGTACTTAACCTATAGCTATATTGATATTACAGTTTTATAAAACTAATAAAACAAAACTAAAATATATCAATAAATTGTAAAGTAACTCAGGATATTTTAAAATTTTGTATAAAATCTATATTGTTTAATAAACCTGAAAAGAAATTCCTGATATTTAAAACTTGTGTATTGCATGTTGAAATTGAAAACTTCATCCTAAAATTCTGAGTGTCTTAACAGAAAACGAGGAGAATTAAATCGGGGGAGGGGGTTGGGTAAATGTAAAAGCCCCTAAGTGCAATTATGCACTGTTTATGACAGTAAGGAAGTGTACTTATTACACTTAGTATTAAATCGTACTGTCAATTCGGCCGGGTTCTGAGGAGCGTGACCTCCACACGACACCGGACTAGAGAGGCCTGTTGTGAGGAGCGTGGCCTCCACATGACACCGGACTAGAGAGGCCGGGTTGTGAGGAGCGTGGCCTCCACACGACACCGGACTAGAGGGACATGTGCCCCCCTGTTAGTCAAAAGTTCACCATTAAAGGCTACCAGAAAATATACTCATGTTCAGGCGAGTCCAGTCTTGTACGGCCCGACATTACCATATATGACTGACGTCTTTTAGATATTTTCATCCTAAAGTCGTAATATTTACAATCCGGCCAATATTACTGCAAGAGGTGTATCCCATTTCTTGGCACTGAGAGTTTACTTTAGTCCTGAGCTATGATCGGGACTAAGGTAAACTTGCTGGTTGGACAGTAAGCTATGGTGGTGGTCTTTATAACCCCATTCCCTTCGTGGTTATATATTCAGCCCGATGCTGGGAATACACATCGAGACTTGTAAAGAATCAAGCGAACATAACGTAGCTATCTGACACTGACAAGATCAAGGGCAAGAATGCGTGTAGCCGCTGACACCGAACACGATACAAGGAAACGTTTTGACAATTCTTTACCGTCACACAGAGAGATAACATTTCCAGTTACAACACAAAAGTCGATCATTAATCGGAGCGGAGGCCCCGGCCGCCAGCATTAGCGCCCCGTTGGACACCGTTGAGCGCCCCGCTGGACACCGTGGAGCGCCCCGTTGGACACCGTGGAGCGCCCCGTTGGACACCGTTGAGCGCCCGCTGGACACCGTGGAGGGCCATTATTTGTCCTTCACCCCCGTGTCTCGCCCTATTTTCTCCATAGAGCGTGGGAAGGCCGGATTAGGATGAGTTTGGGACAGGTATAGGGCGGGTGTCGAGTCTGGGACACCCTGTCACACAAGTATATACACACCCATCACTAACAACAGTAGCTAATGAAGACTTACAGTAACCTATGTATATAAAGGGTTTTGAAAATTTTCATATGCACCGTCTAACAGGTACCAACCGGCAAGATGACAGGCAAGCAGACTAAAGCTGCAACAAACATGAGATCGAAGTAGACCCAGGCATTCCAACTCTATTGTTAGAACCCACACTAATATAAGAACTTAGGTCGAAGTCTGAAAATAAATCAAACTCTCACAAAACTGCACAAAGGGTACCTCATCAACCGCGCTGCAATCCATACGTTAGACTCCGAGCAGCTGCATCTAACAGCCTGGAGCCAGATTCACGAAAGTACTTACGCAAGCACTTACGAACCTGTCCATCTTTTCTCAATCTTTGGCGGCTTTGTTTACAATTATTAAACAGTTAATGAGCTCCGAAGCACCAGGAGGCTGTTTATAACAATAACAACAGTTGATTGGAAAGTTTTCATGCTTGTAAACTGTTTAATAAATGTAACCAAAGCCGTCAAAGATTGAGGAAAGATGTATACGTTCGTAAGTATTTGCGTAAGTGCTTTCGTGAATCTAGCCCCTGGTTGACCAGACCCACCAACCTGGAGACTTGGTCAGAGACCGGGCCACGGGGACAATGATCCTCGGTACCACCTCAAGGTATGGATAAGTGTTAAAAGCTATAATCTTGTCAGAACTGAGAGATGTGTATACAGACAGCTAAAGGCGTCCATCAGAAAATATGACACAGCAGTTAACAGGATTCAGCTGGTATATGGATACTTATGGCAGGTAACTGAATACGACGAGCCACCAACACTGTTCGCTCCACTTGTAAGTGTGAAGAACAGCTAGGGCGCACTTCAGTATTAGCGAAAGCCACAATTTCAACGCTATTACAAAAGATGGCATGAGATATCTGAACACCAGATATCATCAGAAAGCACCAGAGCACAAATGACATTCATTTGCTCTTGTGTATCTGGTGAGCGACACAGTTTAACACCATATAGTTTAACTCACCATAAAGAGTAGGGTATCAAACCAGAGCACATAATCCTACAAGGTGGTCAAAACACTATCACCACAACTGACCACAATCTTAGGTTGTGGTCAAAACATCACAACTTATGCACTACCACCATCACCCACCACCATATCAGCATCTTCCACCCATCTACCACCCCGTTGGAAGCCTCACAACTGGCCGTTAACGATCGTAGAAATGACGACAATGGGATCGTTAAGGTCGAACAACCACCTCCACCCCCCACATCCATCCTTATGGCCAAAACACTTACAGAACCACACCCAGACCACAAAACTCCCAACCCGCACCAGAACCCTGTGAGCGTGATTGATTTCTGTGGTCTAGGCGGAGGTGTCCCGCTTACCTGGCAGAAGAAGAACTATCCGTTCACGGGGCTGGGCACCGCTGCCTATTCACTTGGCTAGATATCCCTTTTCACCTGACTGAGAACTGCCCCCCGTTCACATGGGCAGATAAGAGACATAAAAGGCGATAATATCGTTCGCGGTATTAACAGTTAGCGACATATTTGACGACACGAAGTTCAAACTAAATATCATTAGATCAAGGACGCACGAATGGCTGCAAGATACGCATATGGGGCCAAAGGAATGCAAGAGAACACGTGACCGGTGTGAGGGCAGGACGTGGTAGTTGTGACCAACTCTACACAGTGCATCAAAATAAGTGGCCGAGAGATACTGCAACAGCTGCCCCATAACTAGAAAATTAAGGCCCAAGAACTGTAGCTTGACCCTGAAAATGTTACCATTCGACACACACACACATAACAGTCATTACACTGCTTTTACAAAATGTCGTAAGGTATTTCACACATGTCCTACATGTCGATGTCCGCGGATGACGCAAAGTGATGAGAAGAGTTGTGACAGATGAGATTGTAGAATCCTCCAAGAGGACTTGAACAGGTTGCAGAGATGGTCAGAGAAATAGCTATTGGAGTTCAACACGAGCAAATGTAAAGTTATGGAAATGGGATCAGGTGATAGGAGACCAAAGGGACAATGAATGGGGAACTGCCTACCTGTGACAACGCGAGAAAGAGACCTGGGCGTGGACTAACACCTAATCTAACTCGTGAGGCACATATAAATAGGATAACGACAGCAGAGTACTCAGTACTCAGACAGCAGAGTGGAGTGCCTCAAGCTCTGTCTTGGGACCTCTGTTGTTTATAATATATATAAATGATTTAGATTCAGGTTGAGTAGCAACATTTGCAAATTTGCCGATGATACGAAAATCGGTAGGGAAATTAATTCGGAGGAGGACTCACTATCACTTCAAGTTGATCTAGATAGGGTTTGAAATGGTCAAAGGACTGGCAGATGCAGTTTAATGCTGATAAATGTAAAGTTCTGAGGCTAGGTATTGATGATAGAGTTACAAGATACGAGCTAGAGGTGTTGAGATTGCGAAGTCGGATTGCGAAAGGGATCTGGAGTTATAATTAGTAAGAATTTAAAACAAAGGATCAATGCATAATGTTCGTAATAAGGCAAATAGGACACTCGGATTTATAATCGCAGCGTAGTAACAAGACAACCTGGTGTGGTTCTCAAGCTATATCTTGCTCTGGTTAGGCCCCATTTAGATTATGCAGTTCAGTTTTGGTCGCCATTATAGAATGGATATAAATTCACTTGAACGTGTCCAGCGTAGGATGACTAAGTTAATTCCCCAAATTAGAAATCTTTCATATGAAGAAAGATTAACAAAGCTTAATTGCATTCACTGGAAAGGCGAAGAGTTAGGGGTGACATGATTGAGGTTTACAAGTGGATGAATGGACATAACAAGGGGATATTAATAGGGTATTGAAAGTATCAACACAGGACAGAACGCGAAACAATGGGTATAAATTGGATAAGTTTAGATTTAGGAAAGACTTGGGTAAATACTGGTTCAGTAACAGGGTTGTTGATTTGTGGAACAATTGCCGCGTAACATTGTTGGA
>WNGS01004946.1:18184634-18199526 GCA_020271785.1 Procambarus virginalis
TTTTTTTTCCGGGAACAGTATCATATTGTAAACATAATACAAGAGTTAGTTATTTTTCTTGGAATTACAAATTTATAGGATACCTTTTCATTTTTTTTTAGAACGAACACTCACTAGACAGTTCAAAATAATTATAATGTTTTAACTAATTAAACTCAATTTACTTTATCCAGTTTTCCTTAATCAAGCTTAAAGCTGATAAACTGTGTTAATATTAGCATGTAACTTCAAGCAGTCTGCGTATCCTGGATCACTGCCACTGAGTATCATACATACATACATCATAATACATACATAATCATACATACATAATACATACATACATACATACATACATACATACTACATACATACATACATACATACATACATACTCAATCATCATACTACATGACTACATACATATCATACATACATATACTAAATAAATACAATACATAATACATACATACATACACAGAAAATTGACAGAAAATTTACGTCACGTCCGTTTACTTGAGGGTCACTATGTATCTAGTGGTGGATTTGAACTGCAACAATGTCTTGGCATTTACGGCTTTCACTATGAGTTTATTACCCTAAGGGTGAAAAAATATTGTTTCTGTTCTACATTGTGGTGTATTGAGATAAAGCTGTGCCATTATATGTTACATTTGACCTTTCACTGAAATGTTCTTGATTAATATCTTCAACTTTGTTCATAGCCTAGTCATTTAGCATTTGAATTCAGGAAAAAATAAAAACCTAGAAATTGTATTTTTTCTTTATCACATGAGTGATGATTCCACGCTAAGTTTCCCCCTCAGGCATCCTGTCCTTAGGGAGGAGATCCACTCAAGGGAATGGATTGAGAATTACTATATAATTAGTGCAGCAAATCATCTATGGTTAAGTTAGGTTTGGTTAGATTTCGTTACGTTTGGTTTTGTTTGATTATGTTACATTATATTGAAACTCCCTTAATGTTGTCATGCCTTGTGACCGAGGCTCAGGGCGCAGTGTTCCTCCTGCCGACCGACGGGGAGGTGCGGCCGACTTCTGGGTGTGACTTCTTCAAGTAAGCTCTCTCACACACCACTCCCGGTAAGATATATCGGAGCTCGTTGACTTCACAGGAACTTGATTTTGTTTATCCACTTACGCCATGGAGGTGAAGGTGTGCAGTATGTGGAGGACGGTGCTGGCGGCGCCATCTTGGGCTGGTCCTGGCCGGCGTGGCTCCACTAGTCTAGCTTATTTGTTTCATTATAATTTTGTTATTAAATTTAGATTCAATTTACTCTTTTGTTTATATGTGTAGAATGACCCAACTGGGGCAGCTATCTTAACGCCATGAGTGGTGTTTTATGCCTCGTTAATTAATCCAGCAGAGTGTTGGGAAGTGCCTCTTTGAGTGCCTAGTAGGGCCTCCACCTCGGAGCTGGCTGCTGGAGGAAGGGTGAGAGGCAGGCTGCCTTACACTGACTACACCTCCAGTATGGGGTGGCTGGAGGACTCGCCCTCATGGACGAGCTGTGTGCCCGATGCTTGGGTGTTCGGGCCAGGTGTGCTCCGCTCTTAAAGTGGAGTTTCTCTTGGGGTACACGTGCCCTATTATGATGTGGCTTCTGCTTTCCTCTCTCCCTCCTTGCCCTGATAAGTGGAGTCCTACTAACCCGGGGTTCAATTGTTTTAACCCTAGGTTTTTTGTAGTTTTATTTAGTTAAGTATTTATTTTTCTTGTTTCTACAAGAAAAGGTGGTTCTGTTCTAAAACTATGAACTCCTAGGTGAAAATAATTTTAAAGTATCTCATCGTTTTGGGGCTCGAATCTTACAATTAAAAATAGTTCCTAACCTAACACCAATTCTTTCAGAAATCATGGTATACATTCGAATAAAATTATTGGCAGTGGGGGATGCTGGCTGTGGTATCACAAGTCTCCTAATAGTATTCTTAACGAATGTTTTCAGAAGACCATGTGCCAACAATATTTGAAAAGTGTATACATGACATGGAAACTGATGGCAAAGAGGTGAGTGGTTTGACATTACATTACATACTTAATGTTTTTAATTTTTCATTATTATTTCCTGCATTTGTGTATTTTATGCGCTCGGATTTTAAGACAAAATATGGGAGTTTCAAATTCAGTGTATTTTATGCCCCTAATTTTGCGAAATTGTAACAAATAATAATGGGCTAGTTTCTGGTGTGAGGAGTCTCCTTCATGTAGGGCACACTTTGGAGTGGTCAGTGTTTTGTTATAGATTTTTTTTTTACCCAGCGCATATATTAAAACTGTACAAGCAGAGTATGGTATACAGTATATATATATATATAATATATATATATATATATATATATATATATATATATACATATATTAATTTGGTAATTCTTAAGCATGTATTTGACTAAAATTGAGAATCTCTGTAGGAACAGAGATTTAACCAAAATAAAAAAGTACAGTTTTATAAACGTATTACGTACTTTATATAAATGTATATCAGATATCATAATACATATTAGTTAATCCTTCAGTAGTGAATAAAGCGTATCGGGTTTTATTTATATATTTTAATTTCCAGTTTAAAATATTTCAGGTGCAGCTCCGCCTATGGTACAGACCATGCCTGATCACTACGACACACTGCGTATCCGTTCTTATTCAGGCACAGATGTCTTTCTAATATGTTTCTCTATAGTCTCTCCAGACTCCTTGCAAAGTATTCTAGATAAATGGAGTTCAGAAGTCCAGCATTATTGTCCAAAGATTCCTATTATTGTAGTTGGAAACAAAAAGGTATGTAAACAGTTAATATAATGATTTAACTTTGCCAGATCATTATTACCGCCATCATAACCACCAATACGAGAGTTCTTACTTGCCCTCCTAACACCCAACATATCACAATCCCCCCTCACCGCAATATATCAACACCAAAAACAGCCAAAACTCAGTTACCACTAAAAACAATAGGTTTAAAGCGGGATCCTGGAGCTAGTTTCACTTCCCCTTAGACACTAATAAGCACCACTGAACACCACAACTACTTCCTTCTAGTCCTTACAACAGCTGACTGTGTTCATTGCACCAACCTGCTCGTTATATTTCGTGTTCTCATTACGGAAGTCTGTTAACCTCTACACCCCCCCCCCTGTACTCATTACCAAAATTCTTGACTAAAATAGCTTGTTACACGCAGTGTACTCATAACGAAACCTTGCACTCCATCTTCAACTATTGATACACTAGTACAATATATATATACATATATATATAATATATATATATATATATATATATATATATATATATATATATATATATATATATATATATATATATATATATATATAGTTTTGTTTTATTTTATTGCAATGCTACAGTTTACAGAGAACACACACACACACACACACAAATATATAGCAATTAAACAATCAGCGTTCGAAGACCTCGTCCAGCTCCTCGGAGGTTGGGTGCGTACCCAGGATACAGCACGCATTTCCCTCTGCACCGCGACACTGAGGCGCTGGAACAGGAAACTGGCTGCTCGTGGGTCTCTAGTTTTCCCAATGAGTTCCTCACCAACCTCCTTTAAAAACTTGAGTGCACATTTACCCCAGGCGCCCAGAGTCTCTGAGCCTAACGGCACGAACCTGTAACAACGTTCTAGGTCTCTGTACTTGTGGATTTTCTGGGTCTCCCTGAAGGTGGCTGCCCCACCTCCCTCCGCTGAGCTGTAACGTAAATAGGTATCAGCCAATGTAGATGCACAGGTGTAATCCCATACGACCTGTTTACCTTCCCTCCATGGCTGCAGGGTGACTCCATCTGGGCGTTTTTGGCTGTTGTCAGGTCTGCACAACTGGGGTTCCCTTTGTGCTGGACACCCAGCTGTAGCCAAACTTCTCTTGATGATGTCATTGACTGCCTCGTGTCTGGCAATCTTTCCCTGTGTCTTACGACAGATGAGACCATGGCTGCCGTATTGGTCTGCCCGTGCCTGGCCGCAAATACACCGGTGCTCGGTGGAGATAGGGGCGGCAAGGCGCAGAGCAACACCAATACTTAGGGCCCGATGATCCAGGCGGGTGCCCAAGGCGGAATTAGGGACTGCCAACAGGAAGTCCCCAGCATGGGGGGCTTGCACAGCTAGGAGACGCGCTCTGTCCTTCTGAGAAGCTACGTCCAGCAATGCTTTGGCGATGTTCTCCACTATGGGGCTATCCCATTTTAGTATTGTTAAGTATTAACAATATATAATATGATATATATAGATATATATATATTAACAATATACATTTAGTATTGTTAAGTATATATATATATATATATATATATATATATATATATATATATATATATATATTCATTATGCATTATTCAGCAATATAATTTACAAAATATTGTAACTGGTTAATTATTGGTTTCATGACAATTTTATTTACTGGACCAAAGTATGAAGTTATGAACCTTTAATGCCTACAGAACTCAGCTAATGAGAACCAATATTTTACTAGGACATCTTAAGGGAAGATGTATAACAGATTTTATACCATAATACACTGTGCTGAACAAGAATATCATAGCCTAGTATGAGAGTTTTATTGGGATACTGCATGAATTTGAACTTTATACAGTCCTTTGCCCATATGCTCTAGATGCATAGCAATAGTCTGATACAGTATTACACAGACATTGTGATACATTAATGATTCACATTAATGTACAGAGCTGTTAGAATAGAGGCAGCACTGTATATTAAGAATTTCTTAAATTAGGATCACTGATTCGTGGCAACCCAGACATTCCCATAATCTATTAGGTCTAACCTATTTGGAAGACAAGTTATGCGATTTTACCATCTTCGTGATGTCTATTATTTCTGTTATCTGGCCAGCTAACATTTTAGAATATCAAACATCTGACCATTGGCTGAGACTTTTGTTTCTGCCAACAGTCGTGGGCTGAAGATAACATCTTAATTTCGAGTAATTATTGTAGAGCGCACAACATATTTAACAATACTAAAATAGAGCACATCATGTGGCTGCTTCTTTCTCGTGGGATGAGAGTTGGTGAGCAAACATTCTGTTGTGCGTGTGCTATATTAATCGATTAAACTGCGTGACTGCAAATAGACTATGATTCATTCCCAATCACAAGATTTTATTGTTATGATGACCAGCAGATACCGCTCGTGATCGACTACTATCAAAACATATCTAGCTGTAGTACATTCATTCTTCTCCCTACATCAGGTTGTGTAGGTTGCAAGCACCTGTACTCATAACAATACCTTGTAATCAGTACACCACCTGTACCTACAAACCTATTCGTATTCTGAAATATACCAGCCTGGTGATATATATTTTTTTTACTTTCTGTTTTAAACATCTAGAGTTCCTTCCTAAAAATGGCGGTCATACTAATCAGCACTTAAGCTTCTAAATTCATACATATTTTTTTGCTATTAAAACTGTCTTTCCATGAAGTAATATTGTTAATTCTGTTAACATATAATAACTTGAATAATTTTTCCCGTCATTTAATGAGCGTCAAAGTAATTTTAGGATCTACGAGACGATGCTGCAACTATTGAAGAACTTAGGAAGGTAGATCAAGAGCCAGTGAAGCCTGAGGACGGACTAAAGATGGCTGAGAAAATAAATGCTTATGCCTACGTAGAATGTTCAGCCAAGACTACGGAAGGAGTTCAAGAAGTGTTTGAAACTGCTGTCAAGGCCGCACTGGACCATGGTGCTAAGAAGAGGAGTAGATGCACCCTTTTGTAAAGGTATGTTTATGGAAAATGAAATGAGCTTTTTGTTGATTTGCACAACAAATTGGCTGTTGTAGAGGCACACGAGAAAACCATGGATATATCATCATATATTCTTCCATACTAGTTTCCAAAGTTTGTCATTTCACAATATTTTGGACCTTGCATGCTTGTCATATACAGTACAAAGAATTGTAATTTTTGTTATAATCACGTCCTTCAAATAAAGCACATCATTCTAATTTCATTACTGTTGGAAACTTTCCACTCTACTTGATTGTTCTGAATTATGATTGTGAGAAAAAAAAAGTAAATAATCTATGTTGAGGTTTGAACGTCTTACCTGGCAACTTAATTTTGCCCAAGGGGAGTTAGTTATTCAGAGTTTTGACTATTGATTTGAAGTGCTTAACTACATTGTGCCTATTGGCTTAAAATGAAAGTTTCTGTATATAAAAAACAACATTGTACTAAGTAATTGTTTTAAAATATAAGTATTTGTACATTAAACACCTGTAAAAATAATACTTCAACATTAAAAAATCTGTGGAAATGGGTAAGTGAATAAAAAATACAAAGAAAACAGCAATCTTTATTAGATAAGACTATTTTGACCTGTTTCTTCACTCTGTATGATGCCTACAAAATTTATGTATTAATATGCTTACAATTTTCAACACTTGGGCAGACTGTTGTTAACAGCATGACTGTTACATGATGTAACAAGGAAGGTTCCAGTTGTTATTAAGTCGTGTCTCAATGACAAGTGTTGCTGCCCAAACATTTTACATGTGCAGTAATGCCAATTTGCATGTGATTTAATTATATGATTTAACTACACATGGCAACATCGGTTAAATATATTAGGTTTAAAATTTAATTTGTATCATCATAACACTATCAGTTTTAAAGTGGCAATTATTTGATATATGCATTGATACAAGTTTATAGTTTGTCTTTGGCCATTCATTATACAGTACAATATATATCGAAATTACACTTGTAGAATTGCCTCAAAACCTCTACCAGCATTGGTCTTCTAGGTTCATACACATATAACAAAAACTTAGCAAAATACTGAAAGAACAATACGAATATGCATTTTGGTTCAATAATTCGGGCCCTGCGGCCGAGGGCTTAAAGATATGTCAGTAATTTTATTTATTTCAAAGTACGATCGTTGCTTACGTAGATAAAGTATCCGGTATTAATACTGACTTTGAAATAAAAAATATTATATTCTTATAAATATTATGTGCCGGGACAAGAGTTTCGAACTTCTATATTTGTATAGAAATATCCGTGAGATACCGGACATAATAAAATCGGCAGACATGAAATATATTCACTAAAGACTTTAAAAAAGGCATAAACATTAGTGAGTTATAAGTTTTAAATAGCATCCCTCATTGTATATTTGAATTCTATTGTTTTCCTCCTTGTATCATCCTTCTCATTAATACTTCATCCTGTAATTATTTCCAATATTATTTAATAATCATAAATCACATCCTGATTTAGAGATATAGAGGTAGTTCTTGCTGGAAAAACCATTCAAATTATTTTATCATTCACTGATTTCAAGCTCTTCACACCATAATGTCACGGGCAGTACCAGCAGTAATAATGTTTGCACTTCTTGAAGTCTGTTCCTGGCCATGCATCCGTACCTATAATTCCTGTCTTACTTTGTGCAAATTATCTATATTGGCAAACACCTGAGCTGAAACAAATTTGTACACAGGTGGGTAGACGACTTCTTTGTTAATCTTACGACCAGGCACGTTTTCTTTATTTCAGTAGCCAATATTTGAAGTGGCAAATCTCTACAAACTAGATTAGTTTTATGATTTTAAACATTTCACAATTGCTATCTTGAGATATGCCAACATAGGAGACGTTAGGTACATTTATAAATTGAATTCATGACATCAAATCATATTAAACAATTAATTATCCAAGTGAATTAGTAAATGATGCTGCAATGCAGGTGTAGCCGCAGAAAAGCAACATGACTGGGAAGAAAGGGCACTCATGTATAGTTTCAGTATAATAAAGGAACTGTGGTTGGCAGACCAATTGATATGCTATCTGTGGTTTCATAGAAATCAATAAACTCTTAAACTCTGGTCTAATCTGATGTTTCAATTTACGCTAAAACTATAAAGAAATTTAAGATTAGTTTTATCGTTGCAGATTACTTGCGATGAAATGAGAAATGAATATACAACACATTCTGTCAAAGTGATGCCTCGAGGTCAGTACTTCTGGCTTCCCTTCTTTCGACTTCCACTATAGTGCCTCGGTATACACATTCTTCCAAGGATCCAGAGTGACCAACAGCTGTGTGTTCTTCAATTCCGTACCATTCACCAGTCAAGACAGCAGGAAGCCTATCAATATTGACAGCACTTTGGAAAACAGATAATAAATGTAAATGATATTCAGATTGATTATTGATATTCCTAGTGTGTTCGTTACCCAAACAGGAAGTTTAGAAAAAGGTGTTTAAGTTTAGACAAGAATTGTGAAATTTAGCCACAAAAACGAGCTGGGTTTAAATGGTTGGGAGAAATACAACACCAGGTGCACAGGCAAAGGGGAGACAAATATATCATGTCTGATTACATCATTGGTTGCTTTATACAAATTTGACCAACCCATATCTTTTATACAACAAATCACGTGTCTGCTCAGTAAATTGTATTACAAGTGTAAAATATTTTGAAAATTAGAAACTTTCCCTGTGAGTGCGACGTATTTAAGTGAATGTTAAAAGGGTTTTCAAAAACGTTTATTACTTATTTCAATGATAAATATTGCACGTTTGAAGATAAGTATTTGTTATACAGATTTTAGAGGATTTTTTTTGTATATGACGAATTAGGCTTTGATATAGGTTATGGGGCTAGTTAGCTGAAGGCAAACTGCATTGGTCTACAAAATTTATCGTGGTGTCTCATTGATAATACTTATTACTGTATAATTATTATTTGTTAATATAAGTTGTTCTTATACCCCCATTCTTCTAACACATTCAATTTTGTTCGACAGACGTTGTCAAAAGATGATTTTACTTTATGCATATTATTTAAATATTTACTTTTTTGTAGATTCATTTTCTTTCTAAGCTGGATAAGCAAACTCTTTGGAAAGTGCAGCATGATCAATTCAAAGTGACTTGTTTCATGTTTAAAGAAGCTTCTTTGTAATTGTGCATCTCATTTGTCAAGAAAGGATGTCATACTTTAAAGCAGTATTACGGTCATGGATTAAATAATCTCCTCAGAGTTATAATGACTTCAGTGTTTCATTTCCCTAAATTTCCTCTAAGGAAGTTAGTTTACTTGGTAAGGTATCTCCAGTCTTCTGAAAGTGCTCGTCACCTGCTTTAGACCTTAATGATTTTATCAGATTTGGTGCTCAATGAACACCAATTGAATTATTTGAATATTTACTCCAGTATTGTATGCTTTATTGCTGAAAGGAAGGGAACTATCAGGGGGAAACGCTGAAGCTGTTTGTTTATTCTTGCGTGGTGCATGAGGAAAATGTTAAAATTCAATGAACACGTTATACTGTACGTATATTTAAAAATTTTGTAGATAGTATTGAGACAACCATTCATTACAGTTTAAGTTGAATTGCTTTTAATGTGCATTTGTTGCTAAAGTATATACATTACTGTTCATTTATTTAATTGCTCTTACATCATCGTGCATCCTGTGAACATCATCAGTTTACCTTTTGTACAAAATCCGTATCCTTGTATATAATTTATTATAATGCACTAGGTTTCTTGAATTGTATCCATTCTATTTAATTATCGAATTTCATGAAAAATAAAGACTTCGCGTACGTCAGCTTGTTTAGGATTAAAGGACTGACAAGGCCCTAAAATACAGGTCATAAATGATTAGCTGATTTAGACCAAGTAGCTCTGATGTAATGAACTTGAAGTTGGCAAATGAACTACCTGCCCATTGTAACTTAATCAAGGTGATGCTGCACTATCAAAGTTGATCGAGGTGATGCTGCACTCGACATAGTTGATCGAAGTGATGTTGCACTTATCAAAATTGATCGAGGTGATGCTGCACTCGACAAAGTTGATCGAGGTGATGCTGCACTATCAAAATTGATCGAGGTGATGCTGCACTCTTGACAAAGGTGATATCGAAGTGATGCTGCATTGAAAACGTTATCAAGGGAAAGCTACACTGACAAAGTTGGTAAAAATGATGCTGCATTCTTGCAAAGTTCATTCGGGTGATGCTGAGAAAGTTGATCAAAGTAAAGGTGCACGTTGTATTGTCTAACTGAAAATATAAACATAATTTGTATGTTTGTATACTCCCAAATCATACATGCAAGCATTTTAACTCCTTTCGGGCACCTTTGTACACTATTTGTATTGTCTCGTTAAACATGATGTAAGTGGGTGACGTGTCCAATAAACCAACTTCTATTGGATACAAAACCTCAATCATAATGCTAGTTTTCTATATATAATAAAACATTGAAGTTTAATATGACACATCAGAAAGGAGCTGCTGGTAGGCCTGACGATAGAAGAGCAAAAATTCTGGATGCGTTTATCCGAAGTCCTAAAACATCCATCTGCCGAGCAAGCAAGCCGGGAACTGCAAGTACCGCGTTGAACAGTGCATAAAGTGGTGGTTCACCAGGGGTTGACTAAGCTTCATACAAGACATGTTTTCTTATGTTTGGAACGAAATCATCAATCGCGTTGGTGTAAATACCTAAGTATAGCTATAGGACGAGAGCTATGCTCGTGGTGTCCCATCTTCCCAGCACACTTGTCATATTGTAACGGGGGGGGGGGGGGGAGGGAATAATGAGTAGGTAAGAAAGTGAGTAAAGAAGGGGAAGAGGTAGAAGGGTAGATAGGGAGAAGTAGGAAAGTTAGATAATAGAAGTAGAAAAGTAGATAGTAGGAAAAGCAACGCTTAATGCTTAAACTCGGTGTCATTAACACTAGAGGTGTGAGATCCAGGCCAGACAAGCTGACGCCTCTCAAAATCCTTGACTGTGACTCACTGAACTATGTGTATGTATTAAATATAGCTAACCCAAACACCTTTACAGTGTTACAATATGACGCTTTGAAACTACTGACGGTTTTGGCCTCTACTACCTTCTTACCTAACTTGTTCCAACCGTCTACCACTCTTGTGTGCTATTAATGGGACTTGCATAGAAGTTTACAGAATTCTGCAAATTCAGAAAGTGAAAGTGAAATTGACACCAAATTTAGGTGAAGGGTCTGAAATGCGGTAGTCTATGTAAATAAAAGAAAAATGTAGAGTGAAAAGTGTTAATTTTTACTGCAAACCGTTTTCAGATAACTCCTATAATAAATTTATTGAGGCTTATAATGAGGTGAACAATTTATAAACACTGTACAATTTATCTCTAATATAATGAAATATTTGATAGGCTGCCTCCTTATAATTTATATTTTTTGGTGTGTAATAAGGCAACAAAAAGCACAGACAATGAATAAATAATACTTGGAATATATCATTCCAAATCAGGAACCTCGTAACAATGATATATGAATAAATACCAAACACTTTACTATCCATAGGTAATATTTTGAAATTCACAGGGCTGCATCCTTTAGTGGCAAGCAATATTCATTCATGCACTTGCTGGTTATAGACATATCCATGGGGAAAGATTGTGGGCTGATCGTTGATCCTTTCTTGACTTACAATGGATGGCCCCGCACACACGCGATAAATCCGTTTTTGGATATAGGTTTGATCTTTCGATGATCATAAATCAAAGGCTCACCTTTGGTGTGCTAAGATGAAACACCACAAGCCATGGTTTGATTGGCTATTTCTAGCTGCGCTCCATAGCAGACTGTACATTACTCATCCAGTCGCGAAGGTTGCTCACACTAGACCAAAATTCGCTAGATCGATGAACAGGCCTGTCACTCTCCTCCGAAACGAAGACTGACGTCCGCTGCGGCGTCTTCTCTCGAACAACCTCTTGTCTCGAATAATACTTGGCATTTTGACGTAAAAATCTTCAACGTCAAAATAAGAGGTACTATAAACATAGCAGCTCACTAAATTGACGGACTTACGTTTTAATTCGTGGGTCCATCGGCTAGGCTCAGACAATTTAGTACATGATTTTTGTGACGTTGGGAGAACTAGAGAGGACGGGCTGCATGAGGCATCCCTTGCAGGCTGCCCTGATGATGGTTCTGTCCTCATAATCGGTTCTCCCTTAAATTCATACTGGTTTTGAACCTTTTTGCGTCTCTTGGGTCGAAATTCACAAGAGTTTTCTGCATTTTTTTCAACTATGTTGAGCCTAATTTGCCACTATGACTAACTTTTGATGAATTCGTAAGTAGATGTTGTGGATACAATTAACGCCCTGCGATTGGTGGATATATGAACTCGTCATTGGTTGGCTGTATTTAAATACTGCTGTGATTTCATTGGCTGATTTTAACCCCTGAAACCTCAATTCCAACGACTATGTTCCTTCCGCCTTATCACAGTTTGACTTTCTGGCTAGTATTAAAATTATCGCCTGCGGCAAAATGAATGCAATTACTTAATACTGTATCCAAGCGTATTTTCGATTACCAAAAACATATAGTGCCTAGCAGGCAAAATTAAAGATTCATCGAACTTTATTAATTAACTTATTTCACATAAAAATAAGAGAAAAGCGATCAAGTAAAAGATTTTATTTTGTTTTAGATTTCTATTCCTTGCTACTGTATATTTTCTTGGACAATTAAATTATTTTTCGAAGCACTCATATCTGCCAACCAAAATAGTGTGACAACGCACTGCACGACACGGAATATATAATGTTTACAGAGGTATAAGAAACCATATATATGCATCACCTAATTTGTTCCCCCCCCCCCCCCCGGCTTATGTGTTAGGCTTGAGGAAATATTACGTTATGTCAATCCATCTCCATGCTAAGACTACCATGTGGGCAATAAAACATATGTACAAAATATGGACTATGCATGTAAAATTGTTCACAATATGCCGTAAACTTAATATAATGTTCATAAAACCGCAGCAAAATAATGAAAACAGGTCACTAGCTCAAGCCTATTATTATTTAGCTAATAACGTTTATTCACTTATTTGCTTCACACTCCACACTTATGAGAACAATTTGTGGACCATTGTAATAAACGGTTCCAAATAATGATTATAATTTGGTCGTTAATTGCAATTTTAAAATCAAGTGAACAGTACTTTGCAAACTCGGTACGACAACATAACGCAAGTGGGCTGGCAGCGTCCGCGGGTTGGGTAATAGTAGCAGAGGCCTGACGTACGACTAGCAGGCGGCCCTGGCCACTGACGGTGGAAATCACAGTCGGGCATCAGCCGTGGCACAGGAGCGAGGTGCGGCTGCTCGTCCCGAGGGTTGGCGTTAACCTCGTGTGACTCGGGCTTCAACTGTTATGCTATAATGTCGCTTCTAGCTCGACGCCGGGTGACATTTGTGGGCCTCGCTGAAGACACCTGCATGTGGCTGTCAGCAGACGCATAGTGAAGAGTTTTTTCACCCTTCTGGCGTCAACGGTGCCCTTAACGTGAAAGGTAAGTAAACCTAAATGATTACCTATATGTATTTATTTATTAATAAATGCGCTTACAAGCATTGGGTTATCAGAGACAACAGCAAGTTAGTAAATGCAGATATTCACGCAGTTAACTAAACTGAACCAACACGTTGGTAACTGACGACACCTGGTGAAGGGAGGGATAACTGATGACTCCTGGTGAAGGGGTAACTGGCGACACCTGGTGAAGAGATAACTGGATAATCCTGGTGATAGGGTAATTGACGATTGGTGAAGGGATAACTTACAACTGGTGAAGGGGTAAACCCCTTTGTACCCTCTGTATTCTTTTTTGCGCTACCACTCACTGGATGAGTATGGGGTGCATAATAAACTAGCCGTCTCCGGCGGCAACAATGAAAATGGTGAATGGGTAACTTCCAATGAAGGATATCTTACGGGTAGCGAAGGGATAACTTACGACTGGTGAAGGGATAACTTACGACTGGTGAAGGGATAACTTACGACTAGTGAAGGGATAACTTACGACTAGTGAAGGGATAACTTACGACTGTGAAAGGATAACTTACGACTAGTGAAGGGATAACTCACTAATGTGAAGGGACTGGTGAAGGGATAACTCACGACTGTGAAGGGACTAGTGAAGGGATAACTTACGACTAGTGAAGAGATAACTCACGACTGTGAAGGGATAACTCCAACTGTGAAGGGATAACTTACGACTGGTGAAGGGATAACTAACAACACCTGGTTTAAGGGTAAGTTACGATTCCTGGTAAAGGGATAACTTACGACTCTTGGTGACGGAGTAACTGACAACCTTGTGAAAGGGTAACTGACGAACCCCTGGTGAAGGGATAACTGACAACATCGCTGAAGGAATCATTTACAACCTTAATGAAAATATATTTTTCGACTCCTGAAGAGGGACAACCTAAAACTGGTGAAGGGATGAGTAAGGACTGTTGAAGAGATAACCGCCAACTACTAAAGTGATGACTCCCAACTTGGGACGACGCCAGGGTGACCCCCCTACAGGTCAGGGATGACCTGGGGGCCTCACTACCACACGTGGGACCGCCTCCTGCACCCCCCACCCTGCAGGTACCCGCCACACAATGACGCTGCTCATGTACACGACCCTCGTCGAATAAGGTTCGGCGTGTCATCTGGGTAAACAGTATGGGTTGAAGGTTGAGTATGTATGGTTGAGGCAGGAGTTCCAGCATCGCGTTACTCTGCACATCTGGACGAGCGTCACCACCAGCCACAGGTTTCACTATCTTTCGTTCACTTTAAATGGTATAGTTTCAAGTGGAGAATTTCCCTAATATTTATCGTAGCCTCGTTCGTTTTTCCCTGGTCATCTTCGATTGTTTACTCTCGACAAAAACTGGAGTAATCTGTGGATAGCAAAGCTCCTTGGAGTTAGTGGTCTGGCGGCGAGGAAGCGACAGCTGGAAGGGAAACTAAATGAAAGTGAACTGTTCATAATTCTCGGCGACGTTAGTTTCACAT
>WNGS01004946.1:18205492-18247239 GCA_020271785.1 Procambarus virginalis
CCTTGAGAGGGACAGCTGATTTTAAAGTGCCCATAATGCCCATTACATAGATAAATATTAGTAAAAAATTACAAGAATGGTTTTAAATTTTATTTCATGATACCATAGTACAAGTAAGAGTTTAAGAGAATAGTAGAGGAGCATCAGTTATGACATTTTTATTGAAATAATAATGGTAAATATTACAATATGTATAGCAATTTACAGTAGTATATTAGTCCTCATTTCCAACAATGTTTATGATACATTGCCTAAACAGGTGAGGCTTTGCTAGATGCCTTCCACTGTGGTTATACTCACTCTTATAACTAATCAAGAATTTATTCTTTCCACACTTTACATCTGGGAGTATTAAATTATCTGGCAGATATAACAAAAATGGGGAGGGGGGCTATTTATATGGTATACAAGCTGGAAGATGAATTCTTTCAGTGGACTGGAATTAATGGTAAATAAGTTATCTCTGTCTTCCAGTCGCATTATTGCTTCAGAACTTTGAGATGCAGTCCTTTCTATATCACACAAACCTGTTCCGGTAAGGGTAATTACAATTACCAAGAGGTTCTCCAGTAACTAGTAGGGGACTTTGGGCTACTCCTATAATTCTTTGTTTAGCTTTTCCATCAGAACAGTCATGTGCCTAACAAATTAGCTTCATGTAGGTCAGTTATTGAAACCTATGCAGCTTGGATTTGTCTTGGACTTCTCGTCTGCTCATACATTCTCGGCTGAGCATTCTTTTATCTGCAATATTATGCTCCTATAGAGCATTTCTGCTTAAAATAAACTCTAAACTATATCTCACTTTTGGCTGTTCGTCTGTTCAAAATTTCACCCTAAAGATGCTTCCCCCCCCCCCCCTCCCGTTTTCACTACTGGTCATAAAGTTTAGTAAGGTCCACATACATACGGGGATAATTATTCATTTTACCATCACAGATGTATATTAATGTAAGCAATAATTTTGAATAAGATCTAAGAAGTGTAAAACTTAAGGCTGCAAATACACTGGGATTAAATCTACCAATCAACAGATCAAGTAAAGATATGGTGTAATGCTAAAAATGGTTACTAGTGTTAAACACAACTGCTATTATAACACACACCTCACTCCACTAATTTCTCTGTACTTATTATTTATTACTGTATACTCTAGAAGATAAATGTGATAAGAAACAGCACAGTACTGTACCAGGCTCCGTGCCATCTAGTGGTGACTTCATATCCTTACTGCTTCAGTATCATGTGCTGCATTTTTGGGGAAATTATGACAAATGATGGTGATACTCATAAGATCTATATTATTTTGGTAATAAAATCTTGTCAAAATTATTAATAAATAACAATTTCATTGTTTCAGTATTGATTGTTAATTTTATTTTAAACAGGCAGAGCAACAATTTTTGTACATATAATGCACAAATTTATTGCATAAATATTGATGATACATTTGCTAATGTAACATTAGTGCAACTAGTAACTATTACAAGTTATTAAATTTTACTTATATGAATTACACTTTAAAACAATAAAATAACTGGTTACAAGTACCAACTGTAATTTTAAAAACTTTATAATAAACATTCGGTTTGAATATTCAGTACAGAAAGAGAGCTTTCAATGGTGGCAGTTTTCCATGTACTTAGTCATAAGCAAAATGAGTGATCAGCTGACTATTCTTCTGTTAACAGCTCATCTTTATATACCCGTAAGAATGGCACCTAGACCGTCATCATTCAACTGGGGCATTCATTGCTCTTATTCATTATTTTATTAACAATTCTTGTCTTTATCAACAGCCAGACTGGCCAGTACACTGTGTTGCAGGTTTTACAATACGACCTGTGATATCTCGAGGCTGCCGAGGAATTTGAACTTCTTCATCCTCATCACTATCCGAGTCTATATTATTGTCAGAATCACTAGAATCTGTGTAGACACCTAATCCAGGCAAAACAGCAATACATTGAAAGCCAGACTTTCCAGTGACTGGATGGACTGCCACAGTGTTTCCTTGGCTGGACAACTCTGAAAGATATAGAAAAAAATTATGCTACAGCAATTCAATAAGCCATGTACAACCTTAATTCATGTACAACTTTAGATGATGTGTAAACAGGACAGATATTAAACTAAAGCTTTCTTTGGATTCAGTTCAAATTTCATGCAGATATTTAAAAAATTATTTTGTTGAACTGTCAAATCAATAAAAAATTATTAATAAATGCAATAATATAAGCAGCGAGCATAGGTTAAAATTAGGTATCATTACTGCCCCATTTCCTACTTCCGCGTGGTGTGAAGGCATCAGCATGGAAGAAATAAAAGTAAACTGGAAAGCATAATACAAATATCCAAAGAGAGACTTCAGCCATTCACAATATCTTCCACACTACATGTTGCAGCATCATGAAGAAGCAACACTTGCTACAGCAACAACCCTCAGCTTTGTACAACCTCCTGTGCTTCCTGAGAGTTGTCATTAATATGCAAAATATTCATGTCATTATCAAAATAGTTCTATCTAGCCTCATTTCTCCACCACTTCTCAAGTTCTGTTCACACTTGATCATCATTCGATATGATCAAGCCTGCTCTCCTCAGTCTTATGCTATACAGATTTTTGTATTCTACATCTTTCTATAACATTTTAATTTCTCAAATATTTCTAACACCATAAATACATTCCAGATTGTCCATTTCTACAGCACAAACACACACACTTTTATATATCACTTGCTTCCTATATCATCCTATATGCTTCCTATATCTTCCTATTATATCAAATCACTTGCTTCCTCGGTCCAGAGGGCGATAAATGAATACCCAAGGGGGGATAACCTTGTTCGCCTGCCTCTCCGAGCAAAACACACCCACCGCAGAAATGGTAACAACAACATACCAGAAACAAACAAAATCAGAGCACAAATCACCAAGAAAATTGAAGAGGGAAATACCGCAAGTGCTATTAGAGTCCTCACCAGTGACGAGAAAATTGCTCCTCGAAACTCAGCCACAGCGCGGGCCCTGCAAAGCAAGCACCCACCCAGAGCCCGACAAGGCGAAAACATCGTTCCGCCATTAACCGACACCATTTCAGACCCATTAACCGTTGGTGAATCTGAGGTCTACAAAGCAGCCCTTTCTTTTCCACCTGGGTCAGCAGGAGGCTTTACAGGGTTAAAACCTCAACACATCAAGCATATATGACAATATTAAGGAAGATAAAGATGTAGTATCAATGATTTTGTAATTTCCATTTATATACTTTAAACAAAAAGCACATACATTATAAGGTAGAAATCACAAGAATAGTATAGTTCACATTGGAGCATATTTATTTTAATGAAAAGAGTCTCAAGCTTATCTTCACCAGTATAAAAATCATAAACACATCTTATGCTAAACTCACCAGATTTTGCCTTTTTAGATTCACCAGCCTCCTCTGTGTTCTTATCATCATCACTAGTTTTTCTTTTTATTGCTCCTGCCAAGAGGGTAACGTGTGATGTTTTCTTACTTCCTCCAGGGTTTTTCCGCAATTCTGAGACTTTCAATTCTGCTCTTATTTCTTCCTCAGCAATATTTTTTTGCATGGCAGACACTTTTTTCCTGCGTGAATAAAGAAAAAATTTGGCAAATACAACTTACTGTTTCTTTCACATTCATATATCATATTGCCTATAGTCAATTACTTCACATGCTGACTGTCAGCCAGTACTAGTACTGTACAGTATATATAGAATATACACTTCATTTCAGATCTATTCTCAAGATTAGTAGTTGGCCTTTATGCATTGTAATATTAATAGACAAATTGCCAGAAGGCATGAGAAAGTTTACATAATTGAAAAAATAAGAGATTATTGTGGTGCTGTACACCTTACAAGATGTGATATTTCCAATTAAATACAGCATGATTGATGCCTAGTATATTTTAAAAGTTAATTTAAAATTCTTTTTAAACAGTATCTGAAAAGACATGTTTGGAGAAAGAGGGAAAATTTACATGAGGCTAAACCCTAAATAATAAGAGTTCCCAGATGAAGCATATGAAGACAGATATTAGGCATGTAAAATGTTGAAGAGCACATCCAAGTACAGCATTAAAAATCAATGTCTGAATGGCTAAAGACTAGCTGACAAACTATGGTTTTTGAAAATAAAAAATTTAGAAATCTAGAAATGTATTTTCTATGAAAGCTATGTAACCTGTATTCAGCCATGGCAGTATTTTCCTCAGTGCGAACTCGTATCTCCTCCTGTAGCTTGCTGCGATCAACAAGTTCCAAGAAGTCCACCTCGTCATCTTCAAGCCCTCGCACCATGTTTTTGAATCTGTAATATTTTTTTTTTTTATATTGGCTACACAGAAATATGATTATTTGCAAACATTCAGTAAGAATTATCTTATAAGAAATAAAATAAAAAGAACTGCAAATATACATATATATTCTTAACACTATCGCTCACCAGGCAGGCGCGCGGTCAATTTAGGGGTCATGCACCCGACGTGCGGGCGAGCATGCGGGCGGGCAAGCGCGCGGTGACACCTAAATGTGTATACTCGTTTCAGCTTTCTCATCTTAATTCTCGTGCTACGTCGCTCGTTTTGGTTTCATTGTGTTCGCAATTAAATGCCCTACAGGTGTGTATAAATATAATGTCCAAAAGCCTGGCGTGACTCCCAACAGCAAATCCTAAAGCCGGCAAAAGTTACCTGTGAGCGCACAAAATCAGTAAAATGTGCATACTCGTTCCATTTTTCTCACCTTAACACTTTCGTCCGAGGATGACACAATGCTGTGTCGTCAGTTTACTGTCGGTAATCTCGGTGATGATGCAATGCTGCGTCGTCCACTAAAATAATTGCCAAAAATCAGTTTTTTTCCGATTTTTTGGAGTGGAGTGGAGTGGTGGTGGTGGTGGTGGAGTGGATAAAACAAATGTTCAACCCATGTCATGTTCAACACACAACACTGAGGTGGTAAGTACAAAAAGTTGTATTATTTTGTATATTTTTTTTTCATACTTTCGCGTATTGTACAGTACTGGCAATATTGTTCTTCAATTGGCCCTTATATGCACATATCCATCTAAAGCACTCTATTAGGAACAATTTCATACCTAAATGAGCGCTGTAACACGAAAATTGAGATTAGCAACAAGTAATAATACTAAACATTTGTGGGCAGGAATTGGGAGTGTAGCTGGAAGGCGCTGGACGGTAGAGCGACGGTCTGGCTTCATGCAGGTCGGCGTTCAATCCCCGACCGTCCAAGTGTTTGGGCACCATTCCTTTCCCTCCTCGCCCCATCCTAAATCCTTAACCTGACCCCTTCCCAGTGCTATATAGTCGTAATGACTTGGCGCTTACCCCTGATAGTTCATTCATTCATTCACTCCCGGCTAACGCATGGCCCATCTTCAACTCGTCAGCAGTTGGAAGGTGACCAGGTTTTTTATTTTATATGCTAATATTCCTCTAGAGAATTCTATTGCAAACCCATTGATACCAAAATGAAAGACCTAGGACGAAAATTGAGGTGACCAGAGTGAAAAGAGTGAACACATTTTATCGCTTTTGTGCGCTCCTGGGTAACTCGTTTGCACTTTCTCTGTTTGCTGCGGGTAATTAGCCGGGCTTTTGGAGTTTATATGTATTTAGTGCTGTAGAGAATTCTATTGTGAACACAATGATACCAAATTTAAATTTAATCTCGTAGGACGAGAATTGAGGTGACAAAGTTGAAGAGAGTATACACTTTTCAGAATTAACGCGTGCTCCCGTGAAACGCTGGGACCCAAATCGCATAGTTGAGGGGTGGCGCGCTGGGTGCACGAAAGTGTTAATTCTCGTGCTACGTTGCTCGTTTTGGTATCATTGTGTTCGCATTTAAATTCCCTACAGATGTGTATGAATATAATGTACAAAAGTTTGGAGTGCCTCCCTGCAGAAAAGCCTAACGTTACCCATGAACGAGCACCAATTTGTACATTGCAACCTAATGTGTATACTCGTTCAGTTTGATAACATCAATTTTCATGTTACGTCTTTCATTTTGGTATCAAATTGTTCGCAATAAAAAGGCGCGTATTTTAAAACTAGTCCCATAATAATAGAGCAATAACTGGAATTTTAACAAATATTTTAATTCTGGAAGCTCATCATCACAAAATTATTTATATCTTTCCAATGTTCTGACATAAATTTTTGTGTTACATCTTTCATTTTGGTATCAAATTGTTCGCGATGTAAAGGCACGCATTTTAAAACTAGTCCCAACATAATAGCACAATAAATAGAATTTTAACAAATATTTTAAAATTTTGACCAAAAACCTATTTATAATCATATAAGTGTTTGGACATCAAGTTTCATATTACATCTTTCATTTTGGGATCAAACTGTGCGCATTCTAAAGGCGCTTATTTTGATACTATCCCTAGGTCAATTGGATAAAAAATGAATTTTATACAAATATTTCTTCTAGTGGACGCAAGTCCGGTCCAAAGTTAGGATTCAAGATAAAAATAATGGACAAAAGTCCGGTCCAAAGTTACAGATAGTGTTAATTTACTTAATGATGCAAATGAGCTTAGTATAACACCATTATGTGTGTAATTCGTAATTTGAAGTACCAAATTTGCTCATTTGGTACTTCAGTATTAGCTAATACAGCTGTAGTTACGTAATAAGGTACAGTACCTCCATTTGTCACTAATGACTATACAGTACACCAATTTACACAATTATACTACAAATCTCTATGTAAGTGACACTACAAGTCTTCCCAAATATTGTACATGCAATATACAATGTATTCAACTCAACTGAGGTTGTACTGTACAGGCGATATATAATGTATTCAACTGAAACATGCAACACCAACTTGTGAGCTTCATCATATTCTTCTTGCTTTTTTTGACGCTGCTCTTGAAGACGTTCAAACAATGGGCGAGGGTCTGGAGGTGGTTCCTCGGGAGCTTCCTCTGGATCATTTTCCTCTCGAGTCTTTTCCCAGTTCTCTTGCCGAATACGTCGTCGTTCTTCAACATCCTTCTCACTTATAAAGCCACTACTCATTTTTCTGCCTGAAATTTATTCTAGACTTTATACTTTGTAATTTGCAATCTGCATATATATTACAGTACAACTTTATATTTTATTTTAGTATTGCACATGCAAAATTATAATGTGTTAACAAGCCAAACACCATTAAAAAGAAAAAGTTATACAATGTCTTTTTTTCTATTTACAAAAAAAGAGTGGCTGTACAAGAATGTAAGAACTCATGTGTGTGTGTGTGTACTCGCTTAGTTTTGTGTTTGCGGGAGTTGAGCTCTGGCTCTTTGGTACTGCCTCTCAACTGTCAATCAACTGGTGTACAGATTCCTGAGCCTATTGGGCTCTATCATATCTATATTTGAAACTGTGTATGGAGTCAGCCTCCACCACAACACTACTAAATGCATTCCATTTGTTAACTACCCTGACACTGAAAAAATTCTTTCTAATGTCTCTGTGGCTCATCTGGGTACTAAGTTTCCACCTGTCCCCCCCATGTTCATGCTCCACCCATGTTAAAGCGTTTGTCTTTGTCCACCCTGTCAATTCCCCTGAGAATTTTGTAGATGGTTATCATGTCTCCCCTTACTCTTCTGTTTTCAGGGTTGTGAGGTTCAGCTCCCTTAGCCTTTCCTCGTAGCTCATTCCTCTCAGTTCCGGGACCAGTCTGCTGGCATACCTCTGAATCTTCTCTAACTTCGTCTTTTGTGTGTACTCACCTAGTTGTACTCACCTAGTTGTGTCTGCAGGATCGAGCATTGACTCTTGGATCCCGCCTTTCGAGCATCAGTTGTTTACAGCAATGACTTCGGTCCTATTTCCCTATCATACCTGGTTTTAAAATTATGAATAGTATTTGCTTCCACAACCTGTTCCTTAAGTGCATTCCATTTTCCCACTACTCTCACGCTAAAAGAAAACTTAAACGATGGGCAAAGTTTCTTTCTCCCTATGCCCCTGTTACCTAGCAGTAAATAGGTACCTGGTACTTAGTCAGCTGTCACGGGCTGCTTCCTTGGTTGTGTGTGTGTGGTGTGAAAAAAAATAGTAGTAGTAGAAACAGTTGATTGACAGTTGAGAAGCAGGCCAAAAAAAGCAGAGCTTAACCCCCACAAGCACAACTAGGTGAATACACACATACACACTTTAGGATTATATTGAAGTCCCCCCCCTCCCCATTAAGGTTGAACTACTGTCCCTTCCCAGGATGCAATCCCACAACAGTTTCCTAACTTCGGGGGTACCTATTTACTGCTAGATGAACAGAGACATTAGTTGACAGAAACATGCTCCATCATTTCTGTCTCACCCGGGAATCGAATCCAGATTCCCTGAGAGTCAAGAATAAAACCAACTGTACTATGAGATGCATATACAGTGTATAAATTATTGCCACAATAGGTAAAGATAGATTGGAATAGGATATGTTGGGTTTACTTAGGTAATGGTTTAGTTAGGTTTAGTGAAGTAAGATTTGTTAGGTTTAGTGGACTGCAAAGGGCATGCATTGCAATGCCATTTTCTCTCCCTCACGATAGATATTAGGGTTTTCTGTTGTAGAGTGATTAGTGCAGTTGAGTTGTAACCAGTTGGTCCTGGATTTGATTTTGTATCGGGCAAAACATTTGGGCCACATTTTCTTACACCTGAAGCTTTCTGTTCATCTAGTGTAGCAATAAATAGGTACATGGGATATACTGGTACCTGACCGTTTAGGGTCAGGTTATGTTTGTATAAAGAGTATTGATGACATAGCCTCTTCAAGCTTTACTGAGGTTTTAGATGCTAGTAATTGGATAACGTCTCACACCTCACATTGAATAAATTATTCTCATTGTCAGGGACAGAAAGCCTGTATGTATGCCTGCATTGAGGTCCCCCCATAGGTCAAACTATTGACACTCCCCATGTTGCAATCCACAACAACAGCTTAACTCCTGGGTACTTATTTACTGATAGGTAAACAGAGGCATCAGGTGACAGGAAACATCAATCATTTCTGTCCTGCCCAGGGATTGAATCCAGATCCCTGATTGGGATTTAAGAATGTGGACCACTGTACTACAGGACCCCATACATGACCATTGCCTTATTTTTTGCTAAATCAGATTAGATTAGGACAGGTTAGATTTATTTAAGTAATGATGACATTAAATACATATTTTTGGTGCCTTTTTTAACCTATTCCACACTTAACTCAAGAAATAAACAGCATAAAGCAACCACCATAATGTATCGCCCAAACGAAATATCAATAACCAAAATATACACAGTATGTATAGCTAAATAAAATAAGTACAGTTATTGTTTCTTTAGCTTTGGCTTCATCCGACCACAAATGTATCGTTTTATCGTCAACTACTATTCAAAACAACTATTATTCAAGGCAAATGGGGGGACCTTCGACAAGCCGCCGGCTTCCTGTCCTCGTCGAGGCCACTAGTGTTAATAATGGCTATTAGGTAAATTCAGCTAAAACCCCACCAATACCTGTATGTGGTGATGTGGATTCGACTTGCAACCAGATTGAAACCAACCATTTCCTGGCCTCTACCTGTATAATTTCAAATAAAACTTACCGAAAAATGCACCAATATATTCCGGTTCACTAAGGTCACAATAAATAGATAGTAGACACTGAAGGAACAGTTGTCTTAAGGTAAACCTGAGGTCGTCTGCGTCCCCTCGCCTCCCGGCCTGTTTACACTCCTCAGCTGCTCTCTTCCCATATTCTCCAGATTATTTTTGTTTAGAGATTACCCTTTATGGAACGTATATAATGTATTATTATCCACAGAATTATTAAAAATATTACTGATCTTTAATTTATATCGATTTTGTATCACATTTATTATCGGTCATATAGTATATTGTATTGTGATACCACAGTAGTCTACGTTCTCGGCTCACAACCGATCGGATCTTGATCTCCAGCCGGGAAAGAGACGGCTTGCAGGGGTTGAGCTTTGGCTCTTTGGTCCCGCCTTTGTAACTTGCTTAGCTAAATGAATTGTGGGGTTCAGTCCCTGAACCCATTATGTAGCTCTGTAACCCTTTCCACTACCGCCCACAAGATGGGTATGGGGTGCATAATAAATGAACTAAACTAAAAAAAACTGGTCCCGCCTCTCATCCGTCAACCAAATAGTGTACAGATTAACATCTTGTCTGTCCTCCTCACTACCACTTAGGCCTACCGCCTCAGCCATTTCCTCGACACTCAAAGGCACTGTCAACAATCAAGAACCAATTCACAATATCCAGCTGTAGCAGCCACGTGCAAAAACGTGAAAAAGCTAGAAATAGCCTAAGCTACTCTAACCCTTTGAGATGTATTTCTTTATTGTCTCAAGAAACATACTTGAACTTGAACTTGGTGTACAGATTCCAGAGTCTATTGGCCTCTTATCATATCTACATTTGAATCTGAGCATAGAGTCTGCTTCCACCACATCATTGCTTAATGCATTACATTTGTTGGGTTCGTTTGCTTTCAACTGATTACCCTGTTCACCTAGCAAATAAATATGTACCCCGAAATTAAGCAACTATACTTGTGAGTTGCATCTTGGGAAAAGGCAGTCCATGGCCTAGGGGAACCTCGATAATAATTCATCTAACAATTAGGCTTTCTGTCCTCGATTATAGGAAACCATAATTAATAGGTGAACCATATAATTACTATTATCCAAATTGGCATCAAGCAGGTGTGTTCTGATCACGGGTTAAGTCTAAATGGTTGTTTTGGATTAACGTTTAAAGTCTATTAGCAGCTGAAGCGTCCAGAAGACAAAAACAAAAAATGAACCAAATAAATGACAATACAATACTATACAGAAATATGAGGACATGCATTACCACCACAATAGCTTAGTGACCAGCCAATAAGTATATTTGATCAATCCGTTCTCTCGATTTGCTTCTCCGTAAAAGATGCAATTGTTTTGCATCGCCAGAAAAAAAAATCACAGTATAAAATGTAATGTTTTACTGTGCGTTTCCGTCTTTGTCCTACACACTTTACATTTCATCCCATACACATAAATATGGTATATATGGTTCTGAATGATTCTGTACTTAAATTTCTAAAGCCGGTTATGTTGGCCAGCCTAGCTGATGATATCCGTTTGATGTGAGCTTAGAGGTTACCTTGAGATGATTTCGGGGTTTAACGTCCTTGTGGCCTGGTCCTCGATCAGGGCCTCCTAGAGCCTAAAGCATAAGACTAGAGGGTAGGCTTATGTCCGACTTCCTCTTCCCAGCACTCAAGACATTTTTCGGCGCCATTCTTTTCAATATAGTGGCCGAAGCTTACTTCTGAGGGAGCCCGTGCTCATAGCAAATCCATTACCATGAGAAATCACACACACCCCTTCAAACCATCTGGATAGTTATCTAGATATTTGTGATGATCTGAAAGCATATTACGGTTCCATTTAATAGTCTACATGTAAACTAGCAAATGAATTTGTCGTAAACAGACTATTCTCAAGTTCTAACGTTATTGTATTATAAATCGTTGGTTTAAAATATAATACGTGTAAGCTGAAAACGTTTTCTTCGAAGGATTTGGTTTTCTGTAAACAGAATTCTCAGGCACACCGAAATAGCTTTCAAATTCCATATTTACATTATCGCCAATAATACACCATATTAATGTAACCAAACGTAACGAAATCTAACCAAACCTAACTTAACCATAGATGATTTGCTGCACTAATTATATAGTAATTCTCAATCCATTCCCTTGAGTGGATCTCCTCCCTAAGGACAGGATGCCTGAGGGGGAAACTTAGCGTGGAATCATCACTCATGTGATAAAGAAAAAATACAATTTCTAGGTTTTTTATTTTTTCCTGAATTCAAATGCTAAATGACTAGGCTATGAACAAAGTTGAAGATATTAATCAAGAACATTTCAGTGAAAGGTCAAATGTAACATATAATGGACAACAGCTTTATCTCAATACACCACAATGTAGAACAGAAAACATATTTTTTCACCCTTAGGGTAATAAACTCATAAGTGAAAGCCGTAAATGCCAAGACATTGTTGCAGTTCAAAATCCACCACTAGATACATAGTGACCCTCAAGTAAACGGACGTGACGTAAATTTTCTGTTCAATTTCTGTGTATGTATGTATGTATGTATGTATGTATGTATGTATGTATGTATGTATGTATGTATGTATGTATGTATGTATGTATGTATGTATGTATGTATGTATGCATGCATGCATGCATGCATGCATGCATGCATGCATGCATGCATGCATGCATGCATGTATGTATGTATGTATGTATGTATGTATGTATGTATGTATGTATGTATGTATGTATGTATGTATGTATGTATGTATGTATGTATGTATGTATTATGTATGTATGTATGTATGATACTCAGTGGCAGTGATCCAGAGATACGCAGACTGCTTGAAGTTACATGCTAAATATTAACACAGTTTATCAGCTTTAAGCTTGATTAAGGAAAACTGGATAAAGTAAATTGAGTTTAATTAGTTAAAACATATATAATTATTTTGAACTGTCTAGTGAGTGTTCGTTCTAAAAAAATGAAAAGGTATCCTATAAATTTGTAATTCCAAGAAAAATAACTAACTCTTGTATTATGTTTACACTATGATACTGTTCCAGGAAAAAAATTTTGTTTGATTATGTTACATTATATTGAAACTCCCTTAATGTTGTCATGCCTTGTGACCGAGGCTCAGGGCGCAGTGTTCCTCCTGCCGACCGACGGGGAGGTGCGGCCGACTTCTGGGTGTGACTTCTTCAAGTAAGCTCTCTCACACACCACTCCCGGTAAGATATATCGGAGCTCGTTGACTTCACAGGAACTTGATTTTGTTTATCCACTTACGCCATGGAGGTGAAGGTGTGTGTATGTGGAGGACGGTGCTGGCGGCGCCATCTTGGGCTGGTCCTGGCCGGCGTGGCTCCACTAGTCTAGCTTTTTTCTTATTAAATTTAGAGCTGTAAATTTAGATTCAATTTACTTNGTAGAAACCCCTATGTGGTTGGAAGCTTCTATTTTTGCCATAGACTAGGTCAGGCACCCAGAAAGGTAGCATCCCAAAACAAACCCTATCTGGTTTAAAATATTGTTACTGAAAGCTGAACTGTTGCACGAACTTCCCCAAAAGAAAAACGAGCAAAAAGCATACGTCACAACTGTAACCGCGCCGCTGTCTGCGCAGCTCCCCACTCCCCGGAGGGGGAACGGGGAGCTGCCTGACTGTGGTCTTTTCTTCCCGTTTTCGGGGGGTCATGAGCGTTTGCTTAAGGTTTGTGTGGGATTTTTTCAGTACATATTTGTTCTGGTTTCTTCGGGGACATCCCTTCCGCCTCTCTCACGATCGCTGGGGTTGGCCTCCAGGTACCTTACGTCGGCTGCTCCGTTGCCGGCTTCCTCCTCTTCAGGTTTTTTGGGGTTCAATGCCTTGGCGCCTAACCAAGCTCTCGCTCGTTGTGGTAATGGACGCGTTGTTCCTTGGCTGGTTCTTTGTGACCAGTGCTCACCAGGCCGGCCTAGGGTGGTAGAGTCCGTCCTTCCATTGGCCCACAGCACGGTGCGGGTGTTCGCGGCGGTGTGGATGTCGCTTTGGAGGGTTCGGTTCACTAGTGAATTGACGATCCGGCTCCATTCGGACTGCACCCCTGTGAGTCATTGCCTGCACCGCCGGGGTTCGATGCAGTCCTTGGCTTTTTAGGGCTGGTCGCTTTGGGTGACTCGTCTGCTGAGTTTTCGGGGTTTGGCTCTCGTGGCGGGTTCACATTCGGGGGGATGATGTCCAACGTCCTGGCAGACAACCTGTTTTGGTTCATTTCCCTGTCCATGGAATGGTCGGTCAACGCCGACTCATTCAGTTGGCTCTGCCTAATGTATGGGGCTTCCTGAAGTGGACCTATTCGGGTTGTTGTGGTTGCGACGTCTCCCGTTATATGTGGGCCCCTTCCCCAGCTGCAAGGCTGTCACGGTTGATGCCGTCAGGCGGGACTAATCAAGGTGGGGTTACCTGTACCTCTTCCCCCCCAGTTCCACTGTTGCTTCAGATCCAGCTCGTTTGGAGGTTTATCAAGGGATTGTAGTCCTGTTGGCCCCCTTGGAGGCTGGCCCAGCCTTGGTTCAGGCACTGCTTGCTTGGTGTTCGAACCTAGGGGTCTTTCCGCAGCTCCACTTCTTTCAGCAGATCGGGCCAGTCCGTTACGTTGCTGATTTGTTCTTCTCAAGTCTTCGTGTCTGGTCTTTCTGACGTGGGTCTATCATCACTTGTATGGTGAACAGGGGGCTTCGTTGATAGTGTCCCACCTGCGTGGTTTGTCTCGGCGGCAGTATGAAGTTTCCTGGCGGTTATTCCGTTAATTCGTGTTTTTCTGTTTCGGATCAGGTTGTCTTGTCCTTCCTTTCGTGGTTGTTTCAGTACCATCATCTTATGCCACATACTGTCGCCTTATATCATGCGGTGCTGGCGGAGCCATTTCAGCTTGCGTTCGGGGTGGATGTTACTTCTGCTCCATTCCGCAAGCTGTCTCATGCGTTGTTCACCTCCAGCCTGTTCATGTACCACCTGAGCAATCCTGGTGGTTGGACCAGGTGCTCTCCTTTCTCTCTTCTCCTCGGTTTGTTGTGTCCCCTTCTGTTCAGGATTGTTTGGCAAAGGCTCTTTTTTCCTGTTGGCATTGGCCTCTGAAGGCCGGATTGGGGAGCGTCATGCTCTTCTCCGGCACAGAGGTTTATGTTCTTTTGGTCCTGGTGGTAGGTTTGTTTGTTTGCAGCTGTCTTTTTTCTGGTGAAGAATGAAACTGCTGCTTTCCATAGGGGTCCTTGGGTTATTGATGCTTGGTTGGTTTGGCTGGAGGATGCATCATGTGTTGTGTCCGGTTGCGGCTCTGCGCTGTTACCTGCGTGTCACGGCCTTGGTGGCTGGGGACGCGCTTTGGGTTGACCCGGTTCCCCTTCTTCCCTGTTCCAGGGTTCAGGTCTCCAGGTTGTCTACAGGATTATTCGGTCCAGCCAGCCTGCGATTTATCCTCGTGCCCATGCTCGTGTTCATAAGTTTGCTGCATTTGGTAACATGTCTTAGGATGACATTCAGGCACGGGGGGGTTTTTGGAGGTCCAACAGGGTCCTGGCCACTCGCTACCTAGTCAATGTTCCAAGCCCTAGTCGGGCATGTGTTGCATTGGGTTGGTGGTTGCAATCAGTTGTCTCGACTTTGAGTTGAGGAGCAAGTGGCGACCCCCTCCCGGGTAAGAAGGGGGTTTTATCCCTCCCGGGATAAAACCCCCTTGTTTTATCTTTGGTTAAGTAGCTCTGGGGAGCCGAAGGGGCTCCCCCCAGAAAACCAGCATTGAATGTAATGAAATGCCATTTTCTGACTGAGACCTGGAGGCTTCCTGGCAACCCTCCCTCCCTCCAGTCGGCAGTTTTTCGTAGGTTTTGACACCCAGCCTCAGAACTGAAGGTGAGGATAGCAGGTGCTGGTGTCTTTGGCTCCCTCTTCCCCTTCCCAAGGAATGAGGGAGCGGTGCAGTTACGGTTGTGACGTCATGCTCGTTTTTCGCTTGGGGGCGTTTTGTCCAACAGTTTGGCTTTCAGTAGCAATATTTTAACCAGATAGGGTTTGTTTTTGGGTGCCTACCTTTCTGGTTGCCTGACCCAGTCGATGGCAGACATAGAATGCTTTCAACCACACAGGGGGAGGGGGTGGTTCTATAGGCTATTGCTCCTCATCCGTCTCTGAGGGGGGGCCAGGTTCTGGCTTGTGGTCCCTGGTAGGCCTAGAACTTCGTTTGCTTTGACTGATGCCAGGGTCAAATACATTCATATCAGCCTGGACAGCTCTGGAGAGCCTCCAGGTCTCACCAAGAAAATGGCGTTTCATTACATTCAATGCCGTTTTTTCTAGTTACTCCCAATGTGCTTGGGACTACCCAGAGCATAGCTTTGAATCCTCATCACGGCTCCTACTGATTTACCTACTTTTTATTTATTGCTTTTATATCCTGACCACAAGGGGCCGATCATATTAAATGAGACCGTAATGGACAATAGGTGCTATGTTCTTAATGCCCCCAGCCCACCTCACCAGGAAAGTGTTAAACACAATGGGGAAAATTAGTTGAATGCTGATAGATTTAATAGGTAAATTATTCCATTTTACAAATACTTTACTACAGAGAACAGAATTATTTTCTACTCTGTAGCAAATTCTTCAAGTAGCAAGGGTGAGGGGGCGTGTGCTGCCAGTGAAGATTTTTTATAATATTCAAAACTTAATTGTACAATCAAACCAAAAGTTTGTGTATTTTTAGTGTACAAGATTACATTTACTGCCAACTATTTAGTCATCAATTCTTTCAATTTCCTTGTTCTTGTAATTCTTTGAATAATTAATAATTTTTTATATTTTACATAAGAAATCCAAAACTATGAATGCATACATAAACAATAAAGAGCATTTAACTCTACTGTAAACAAGGATAGATCTGTATAGTACAGTACAGTACTGCTTTTGTAATTAATATTTTCCCAAAAATAGCAATAAAGTCTGGTAACCAAAAATTCATAACTATTCTCTTGATAACTTCTTACCTGATGCATTCTGCAAGGGTTACATAGGGTATTACTTGTATGAAAATATAGATACCACAAAAATAGTGTTAATTAAAAACAATTCTTCTCTTCCTATATTGTTAATTAAAAATCATGCTCTGAGCATACATAAAATGTCCTCAAAGCTGTAAGTTATTGTTCAAGATGGCAGGTGTTTACTGGAGGACTTAAATACATATTGGGAACACCATGTTCCAGCAGAAGTTTTAAATGTTGCAAAGTAGCTAAGTCATCTTAGGATGTTGTGCGCAACATTGGTCAAATATCTTTAGACGGTATGCACCCTTCAAAGGTTAAAATTAAAACTCCATTTGCTACCATTGGAGAGGTATATTATTAGCTATTATGAATATATCACCATGATATTTTTCCAGTTTTGACACTGGAACATCTCTGGAAAAAGTGGAATTGGAGACCCCAGTAACTGTACTCAAAACATTGCCAAAGTTAGGTAATCAAATATTAGAGTAGAACATTTTATGTTCACAGTCATTGAGATATTTTTATTTTAGTGGTTTAATTTTCTCACTTCAAGAGTTAGGCAAGTGACAGTCATATTGCAACTGTAATAGACCACCGAGTGTTATAGTGTTATTAATGCTACCCCATCGCACCTCAGACCTGGCTATTTTTTCACTACTTTGCCTCTATCAGCAGAATGGCCTGACAACATGCTTCACTGGTTCGACCTCCTCTGCACTGTGTCTCTGGAGTATTTTTATGCATGCCTATCACCATTTGTATGGCGGGCTCATGGCTGGGTTAATGGTATTCCACCTGTGTCTTTCTTCGCAGTGGCAGTATAAAGTTGCTTGGTACTCGTTCACCTCTTTCTGCTTTTTGTCGCTTTCTATTTCAGTTAGGGTGGTCTTGTTCCTTTTGTCGTGGTTGTTTCTCAATCAGCATCTCATGCCTAATACTGTCACCTCTTATTGTTCAGTGCTGGCAGAGCTGCTGTTGATTGCATTTCACTAGACCCCTCTTTGGTGTCATTCTGCTAATTGTCTGGTGCATTGTTTCACCTTTGGCATACCCATGCTGCTCTTGAACCATCCTGGTCTCTTGACAGGGTATTGGCATTTCTCTCCATGCATTAGTTTACAGTTTCCCCTAAGGCTGGGTTGTATTTCTTATGACAATATTTTTGTTGATTCTTGCCTACTACTGTCCTGAGGGTGAGCATTTCGTTCTTCTTCAGAGGCAGGAGGTTTTGTTTTTTTGGCTACAGTGGGTATTTTATTCGTTTGCATCCTTCTTCTTTTCTAACAAAGAATAAGTTGGATACCTTCTGGATGGGTCCAGTGGCAATTAATGCTTGGTTAGTGTGGCCAGGGGTGCATCATTGTTGTCCTGTTACAGCTCTGCACTGCTACCTGTGGGCTGCCAGTTCTGCCCAAGTTGATGCATTGTTGGTTGATCAATCTATCCTCTGATCCATGATGTTCGTGAGTGCCACCTTGGCAGTGATTTTCCAATGTGTCCTGAGTTGATACTCATGCTCAGAGGGATTGGAAATCTAATGGGTCTGGTGGCCCAGTATTTGGTTAATGTCTTTGGACCAAGTTAGTCTTGCTTTGGGTGGTGTCATCTGGCTTGGGATATTTTCTTCGTCTTAGTACCTGCCGCCTCTCCTCTTACCCCTCTGGTATAGAATGTAATGAAACACCTCTTTCTGGTGGAGCCTGGTGGCTCCCTGATTCACTCCCTCTCTTTCAGGTTCGTCAATAGGTTGTCCATCAGTCTTAGAAATGATCCAGGAGAGCCGGCTGTGAGGCAGGAGCCAGGCCACATGGTGGCATCTATTGATACTAATGGGTTCAAGTTAGTTTTGAGGGAACCTATTGTTTCATTTGAATTGTTTGCAGTGTCATTTCATGGTTTCATTCTTTGCAAACCTTGCAGTTGTGTGTAAAGCTACGCTGACTTTCTGGATGCTTTCCAGGTGAGTTGGTAGATTGTCCTTCTCCCTGTGTGTAATTACCTAAGTGTAGTTACAGGGTGAGAGCTACTCATGGTTCCGTCTTCCCAGCACTCTTTGTCATGTAACGCTTTGAAACTACTGTCAGTTTTGGCCTCCACCACCTTCTCACCTAACTTGTTCCAACCATGTACAGTACCACTCTGTATGCAAAAGTGAATTTTCTTATATTTTTTGGCAGCTTTCTTTAGTTAGTTTAAATCTATGACCTCTTCTTCTTGAAGTTCCAGGTCTCAGGAATGCTTCCATCAATTTTATATTACTATTTTGTACGTAGTGATCATATCGTCTCTTTTTTTTTTTCTTTTATCTTTTAGTTTTGGCATATTTAATGTCTCTAACCTCTCCTCGTAGCTCTTGTCCTTCAATTCTGGGAGCCACTTAGTGGAATGTCTTTGCACCTTTTCCAGTTTGTTGATGTGCTTCTTAAGATATGGGCACTATACAACTGCTGCATATTCAAGCTTTGGTCTAACAAAACTCGTGAACAATTTCTTTAGTATTTCACCATCTATGTATTTAAAATCAATTCTGAAATTAGAAAGTGAAGCATAGGCTCCTCACATGATGCTCTTTATTTGGTCTTCAGTTGATAGTTTCTATCTAGAACCACTCCTAGATCTCTTATCAGAATTATTTAAAGATTTCTCACATAATTTATAGGTTGTGTGGGGGTCTATGTTCTCCTGTTCCACATTCCTTAACATGGCATTTATTCACATTGAATTCCATTTGCCAAGTGGTGCTCCATACACTAATTTTGTACAGTTCTTCTTGAAGGGCATAATAATCATTTAAGTTTATCTTCCCTAGTATCTTAGCATCATCAGCAAACATGTTCTTATAATTCTGCATTCCATCTAGTGAACATTACCAGTGCAAGAACTGAACCCTATGGTACTCCACTTGTGACAGTTCTCCAATCTGATACATTGCCTCTGATTACTGCCCTCATCTTTGTCAGAAAATTTTTCATCCATGTTAAAAGCCTACCTGTCACTCCTGCAATATGTTCCAGTTTCCAGAACTTGTGCCTCTGTTAGGGTGCCAGGTTCTGACTATGATCCTCAGTAGGTCTCCTCAGGCCAACATGGATTTCGAGCGGGAAGATCGTGCCTCTCACAGCTACTTGAGCACTACGATAAAGTCACTGAGGCATTAGAAGAAAAACAGAATGCTGATGTGATATACACGGACTTCGCAAAGGCATTCGATAAATGTGACCATGGCGTGATAGCACACAAAATGAAGTCAATGGGAATAACCGGTAAAGTAGGACGCTGGATACTCAGTTTTCTGTCAAACAGGACTCAGCGAGTAACGGTCAACCATATAAAATCTAGTCCAAGTGCAGTTAAAAGCTCTGTACCTCAGGGTACAGTCCTTGCACCGCTGCTTTTCCTTATTCTCATATCAGATATAGACAAAAATACAAGTCACAGCTTCGTATCATCCTTTGTAGACGACACAAAAATCAGTAAGAAAATTACCTCGGCTGAAGACATTGAAAAACTTCAAGCTGATATTAATAAAGTTTTCGACTGGGCATCAGAAAATAATATGATGTTTAACAGTGACAAATTCCAGGTACTCAGGTACGGTAAAAATGAGGACCTTAAACATAATACAGGGTACAAAACACAATCAAATGTGCCCATAGTAGGAAAACAACATGTAAAGGATTTGGGAATAATGATGTCTGACGACCTAACGTTTAGGGAGCATAACCAAGCAAATATTGCGACAGCCAGAAAAATGATAGGATGGATTACGAGAACTTTCAAATCCAGGGATCCCATCACAATGCTTGTACTCTTCAAGTCACTTGTGCTGTCCCGTCTTGAGTACTGTTCAGTACTCACTTCCCCTTCAGAGCAGGAGAGATTGCTGAAATAGAGGGAATACAGAGAACATATACGGCACGCATAGACGCGATAAAGCACCTAAATATTGGGATCGTCTCAAAGCTCTCCAAATGTACTCACTAGAAAGAAGACGAGAGAGATATCAAATAATATACACCTGGAAGATACTGGAGGGCCAGGTCCCAAATCTACACAGTAAAATAACAACGTACTGGAGTGAACGATATGGAAGAAAATGCAGAATAGAACCAGTGAAGAGCAGGGGTGCCATAGGCACAATCAGAGAACACTGTATAAACATCAGAGGTCCGCGGTTGTTCAACGTCCTCCCAGCAGCATAAGAAATATTGCCGGAACAACCGTGGACATCTTCAAGAGGAAACTAGATTTATTCCTCCAAGGAGTCCGGACCAGCCGGGCTGTGGTGGGTATGTGGGCCTGCGGGCCGCTCCAAGCAACAGCCTAGTGGACCAAACTCTCACAAGTCAAGCCTGGCCTCGGGCCGGGCTTGGGGAGTAGAAGAACCCAGAACCCCATCAACGTATCAACCAGGTCTGACNTATTATTATTATTATTATTATTGCATTAAAACCTACACTTTTTTATTTGTGAAATTTATGTAAGGAATTTACACCAAGTCTTTGGCACTCTCCTGAGTGCTTTGTCAAAGTCTGAGTGTGTGGTGAGGACGAGACTTACATCTCAACGACTAATCGTTGATTAGTCGTTAATCAACCCTTAATTAGTCGTTACCGAGAAATAAATTAGTCGTTAAATAATTAAAAATTATTAATGTGCCTGGGAATACCCAGCGCATAGGTTCGAATCCTCATCACGGCTCCTGCAGATTTTCTCATTGATTCATTACGTTTGTGTGATTACTCTCTGAATAATAATAATAACAATAATATTAATAATAATAATAATAATAATAATAATAATAATAATAATAATAATAATAATAATAATATTAATCATAATAATAAAATAATAATAATATTATTGTTATTATTATTTTAGTAATGATTATCATAATATTAAGGACAGATTTTCGGTGCCACTTAAACAATTACTTAAGTAGTAAAGCCTTTCGAGCTGCCATCAACAGGATTCCTTCTTATCAGGTCATACCAGGAAGGTTTGGCATTCAGATCATCTGTTTAGCTTATGTGTTGTCTAATGAGAATTTCTGATCTTCACCAGCCATGAGAGATGTTGCAGAGGGTCGCTCCTCTGAGTCTTGGATCGTTCGTGAGGCAAGACGTCTTAGATCGTTCGTGAAGCATGATATGTTGGATCGTTCGCGAGATAAGACGTCTTAGATCCATCACTAATCGTTTTTTCACTCCTTGGGACGGGAGTATGTCTTTGTCTTACTTGTGAGAAGAGTCAAGCCAAGTTCAGTACCTTTCCTTCCAAGAGGTTGAATTAACTCTCATGTTTCTGAAGGGAGGAGACTTCATTAGAACACCATCCACCTATACTACTTGTTATTCTCATTTTGAAATTCAGTATTAAGATGTGGGAAGTCTTGCTTCATAGTCACTTTGCGTGAAGCTGATCCCCCTAAGCAAACCTTGACTTTCCTTCCTCTCAGATAATATCCAATTCTCTTAAGAAGTCGCCTTTCAATAATTCATTGTGTCGTGGGACAGGCACCCATATATATATATATATATATATATATATATATATATATATATATATATATATATATATATATATATTATACATATAAGGCCTATATCGAGGTCCCCCCCCCATGGGCGAATTACTGACCCTCCCCAGGATGCAACCCTGCTTGGTGATTGCTGCATTAGGTGATAGGAAAAGATCCCAACCACTTGAGTTCCGTCCGGGATTCGAACCCGGAATTCCCGATTGTGAGTTGAGAACGAACCCTACTGTACTGCAGGGACTTTTAACCCCTTTTCATGCAAGGTGATCCAGGACCTAAGTCCCTTGTGCCTTACTGACAGCTTCTTGGATGACAAGATAAAGAAATTATTCATTCCACAAATATTGGATTCGTTTCCCTCCTCCTCCTCCTCGGATGCACGTCAGTTAGTCTCCAATTAAATTGCTGTTCATAATTCTTTAATGTATAGGCATTATTTCACTTGCACGGTGGATGCTCCAGGGACGTGTTCCTGTCACGTCACTGTCACACCCCTGCCCACGTCTCGGCCAGGTGGTCACCCCCCACACACCCTCACACCCTCTATAACCCTCCACTCTTTACAACGGTCTGGTACTCCGGTTGCTACCTGCTCTCCATACCTAAAGATGGACAGCAATGCTTAACTAGTTAATCATGATGCTCCAATGCTAAGTTAGATTTAGAACGATTTGGTCAGGTATTAATTCTTGCAAGTTACAGTTGTACTTCTTATTTATACTGGTGCATGCAAGTGGCGGTGTTCGGCCGCCGTGACATTCTGTACGTTTAACATTGTTTCCTGAACAATGGTGATCGTCCCAAACTTTCCTCAGAAAGTTTGTCAAGGACGCCGATGGCAGTCTCTCGAGTGGTGTTGGGCCCTCTTGTGTGGGTTCTTGAGAGTACCTGGGAACACTCCTTACACATTCCCAGCGTGGCACCAACTGGACTTGCTGGGTCAAGTGGATCTCCTACACACGGACCTTGTAATTACCTAAGTGTAGATACAAGATGAGAGCTACACTCATGGTGTAATGTCTTCCCGGTACTCTTTGTCGTATAACGCTTTGAAACCACTGACGGTTTTGGCCTCCACCACCTTCTCACTTAGCTTGTTCCAACCGTCTACCACTCTGCTTAACTAGGTGAGCCAGGAGAGCAGGTCATCGTCCTGCAGCAGAACTCTGCGGATCATAACACCGCGCGCAGTGCTGCTTGATGCAGAGGCGCTAGATAATCTTCGCCTGTTCATATCCCAGATTCTATTTTGAGGTAATAAAAACCACAAAAGATTACTGGAGTTTCTATTACAACCGTTTACAAGCCAAGCAGCAACACGCAGGGTGTGCTGGTGAGGGAATGTGTGGGTGAGGAGCTGTACGAGATATAGGTGTGTTGGTGAGAGCAGGTGTGCTGGTGTGTGCAGGTGAGATGATGTAGATGAGGGAGAGGGGTGCAAGTGAGGGAGAGTACAGGTGAGGGAGTGTACAGGTGAGGGGTATACAGGTAAGGGGTGTGTAGGTGAGGGGTGTGCAGGTGAGGGGTGTGCCGGTGAGAGATGTGCATGATCAGAGGATAAACAGGTGCGGGAGGTGTATACATGATAGACTGCGAGGAGTCCGGCGTTAACACAACACGTGCAAAACACCCGTCGCCATCTTTGGGTGGAGGAGGCCGCCAGCTGGGGGTTGTAAACAAACAACATCGCTCACGCTTTCGAAAGTTTTGGCAGAAATTACTGAAAATTCTGTGATATATTCAAGCTTCCAGAGTTAGGAGACTCGGGTCGGGCTCCCCACAAGCTCAGCTGTTTCTGCACGGGGCGTGATTATTTATGAGAGCCGTCAGGCGTATATCGCTCCCTCTTGGGTGTCTCTGCGGTGGGTGCCCGGCATTACCCGACCTCTACCATAACGACTTCAAGCACCACTGCTCCAAGCATCACTCATTTCCGCCCACGTATGAAGGGGATGCAGGAATGACGAAAGAGTTTATCGCGCGCTCCGTGTATATCATATACTGTATTTTCATCTCATGGCATCGGTAAAGTTTAACAGCCATCATATTATTTTTGGGGCACGACGGCGGGATCGAACCTGCGTCCTGAGTCGATCCCGCCGTCATGCCCCAAAGATTTTTCATAGATACGTCACGTTATTGAAATATCATGGTGTATCAAGATCCATGTTACCTGTGACTATTGCTGGGGAGGCGAGAAGCGAGCGGCCAAACTGAAATAGATCTTCAGTGAGTATAATTGGTTAATTATGGACACCCCATCCCGACCCTGCGCAGGGTGACGAGGCCTGACACGGTATACTTCCGGCAGGCGAGGTATGTGTCACGCCAGTGACGTCTGTGATGTGAATAACTGCCGCGGTGCCCAGCGTCTGGTCGAAGCTTATACCAGGCCAGCGTCAGACTTATACAAATCATTACAATAATGGCCGCTCTAAACAGATGTACAGCAGTCTAAATCAAACCCATTTTTGACAATGTCAAAAGTGTCAAATTATCAAAGGATGGCACCAAGCCGAGACGACTATGAGGGTTTTTAAAGATCACGTTTTTATAATGAATTTTTAGTTCCAAATTTTTAATCTATGAATAAATAGGAATTAAAATAGATCCCTACCTAGTTATACTCGACGTTTCTTCTGATAATTACCTTAACATAAAATAATCCTGCTTACAAGAAAGACACGGCCACGGCCTGCCTGCCTGCCTGCTTGTGCTCCTGCCTGCCTGCCTGCTTGTGCTCCTGCCTGCCTATCTGCCTGCCTGCCTGCTTGCTTGCCTACTTGCCTGCCTGCCTGTCTGCCTGCCTGCCTGCCTGCGCTCCTGCTTGCCTGCTCTCTTGCCTGCTCTCTTGCCTGCTCTCTTGCCTGGCTGCCTGCTTGCCTGCTGCTTGCCTGCCTGCCTGCCTGCCTGCCTGCCTGCCTGCCTGCCTGCCTGCTCTCCTGCCTGCCTGTCTGCCGACCTGCCTGCCTGCCTGCCTGCCGACCTGCCTGCTTGCCTGCTCTCCTGCCTGCCTTCCGGCCTACCGGCCTGCCTGCTCTCCTGCCTGCCGGCCTGCTTGCCTGCTCTCCTGCCTGCCTGCTTGCCTGCTCTCCTGCCTACCTGCCGGCCTGCCTGCCTGCTCTCCTGCCTGCCAGCTTGCCTGCTCTCCTGCCTGCCTGCCTGCCTGCCTGCCTGCTGCTGGCCTGCCTGCTTGCCTGCTCTCCTGCCTACCTGCCGGCCTGCCTGTCTGCTCTCCTGCCTGCCTGCCTGCCTGCCTGCTGGCCTGCCTGCTGGCCTGCCTGCTTGCCTGCTCTCCTGCCTACCTGCTGGTCTGCCTGCCTGCTTGCCTGCTCTCCTGCCTGCCTGCCTGCCTGCCTACCTGCCGGCCTGCCGGCCTGCCTGTGCTACACACCCATGTTTTTTACACCCAAGAGGACAAGTTTAGACATATGTGATGGGTTGTGTTTATGATATTATTAGACCTCCTGAGGTTGGCCAGCTCGTGTGACGTACTCAAGAGGAGAGGTTTAAGCAGACGATGATAAACGAACATGCTGGCACCGGCACTTGAGAGATCCGGCTCTACGGGTACATAATGCCTTTACTCTAGTGATAATTAATCCTACGCTAGAGAACAGTATATTTGGGACGGCCACCAAGCGTGCCACGGGAGCGATGCACGGAGCGGGGCAGTAAATATGTCACTATCGGATGTAAACATGAAACTGTGGGAAGTTAAACTTGCCGAGTGCAAGAAGATACGATTATCTTTAGGGGTAAATAGCTCAGCAGCTCGTTAAGTTGGAGAGAGTTACGAGTCCGGGTACCATGGTAGCTAAGGGTAGGGCACTTTAGTACCACAGTTTCTTGACGTTGGGAACGCTGGCGACAACGGGGTGTGGTATTACCCAACTGGTTCTCGGGCCGGGCACCCGGACCAGGGTCCGCTCGTCCTCGCAACTAATAGATCGTGTTGTTTACGTTATGGTAAGCAACGTTACAAATCCAATTGACAACTGATCATGATCAGTTGTCAAAATAGGACGACTAATCTGTCAGGATTTTCAGGAAGACTTGGCCAACTCTCACTTCAAGCTGGCAAAGTTTTTCTTAGCTAATTAGCTCAGGTTATGTTTAGTTAGGTCATGGTGAGGTTAGTTTAAGAGTTGGATTAGATAGCCACTGCAAGAAGCGAGTTTCAATAAAGGGTGTCCCTAAATCGTTATTATTGGTAGTTTAAACATTGTTTAGTTATGTATCTATACCAAAATATTTTTTTTAATAATTCCTTACTTAGGAAAAACGAAATAACCATCTGAATATTCCTTTCTGTCTAACTCAAGGCGAAACATAACACTCTGATGCGTCTCGCATCATCTAGCTAAAAGAGGCTTGACAGGCATACAGACACATACAGGCATACACATACAGGCATACAGACACAGGCATACAGACACATACAGGCATACAGACACATGCAGGCATACAGACACATGCAGGCATACAGACACATACAGGCATACAGACACATGCAGGCATACAGACACATACAGGCATACAGACACATGCAGGCATACAGACACATACAGGCATACAGACACATACAGGCATACAGACACATGCAGGCATACAGACACATACAGGCATACAGACACATGCAGGCATACAGACACATACAGGCATACAGACACATACAGGCATACAGACACATGCAGGCATACAGACACATACAGGCATACAGACACATACAGGCATACAGACACATACAGGCATACAGACACATACAGGCATACAGACACATGCAGGCATACAGACACATGCAGGCATACAGACACATACAGGCATACAGACACATACAGGCATACAGACACATGCAGGCATACAGACACATGCAGGCATACAGACACATGCAGGCATACAGACACATACAGGCATACAGACACATACAGGCATACAGACACATGCAGGCATACAGACACATGCAGGCATACAGACACATGCAGGCATACAGACACATACAGGCATACAGACACATACAGGCATACAGACACATACAGGCATACAGACACATACAGGCATACAGACACATACAGGCATACAGACACATACAGGCATACAGACACATACAGGCATACAGACACATGCAGGCATACAGACACATACAGGCATACAGACACATACAGGCATACAGACACATGCAGGCATACAGACACATACAGGCATACAGACACATGCAGGCATACAGACACATACAGGCATACAGACACATACAGGCATACAGACACATACAGGCATACAGACACATACAGGCATACAGACACATACAGGCATACAGACACATACAGGCACATACAGGCATACAGACACATACAGGCATACAGACACATACAGGCATACAGACACATACAGGCATACAGACACATGCAGGCATACAGACACATACAGGCATACAGACACATACAGGCATACAGACACATACAGGCATACAGACACATACAGGCATACAGACACATACAGGCATACAGACACATACAGGCATACAGACACATACAGGCACATACAGGCATACAGACACATACAGGCATACAGACACATACAGGCATACAGACACATACAGGCATACAGACACATACAGGCATACAGACACATACAGGCATACAGACACATACAGGCATACAGACACATGCAGGCATACAGACACATGCAGGCATACAGACCCATCAGACACAGAAGTACAAGCAGAGGCAGCACAGGGGGCGCGGGGTGTCAGCCAATATCAACAGAGACCAGGAGAGTGGCGGGTTCTACACAAGTGTTCACCAGGGATATTTACCTTGACTATAGTGGCTTTACCTTCTAATGCATTGTGCTCTAATAACTTAACGCTGCGAAAACAATTATGTAAAATAGAAACAATACTGACCTACTAACACCACCCACAGGGGGGGTATGAGATACATAATAGGTGAACTAAACTTGAAGCTATTGAAAGTACCCGACCATGGTAACCAGGTGTACACGTCCCATCACCGGAGGGGTCCCGACCATGGTAACCAGGTGTACACGTCCCATCACCGGAGGGGTCCCCAGCATGGTAACCAGGTGTACACGTCCCATCACCGGAGGGGTCCCGACCATGGTAACCAGGTGTACACGTCCCATCACCGGAGGGGTCCCCAGCATGGTAACCAGGTGTACACGTCCCATCACCGGAGGGGACCCGACCATGGTAACCAGGTGTACACGTCCCATCACTGGAGGGGCTCTACAACGCCCCTAAGAAGAGATTTACCCCATAGATATTCTGGGGTCAGCCATCGACCCAGACGTTGCAGGGTGTGCCAAGTCTGATAAGACTCGCTCCAGCGGAGTGAGAGTAGCCAGCACATATCTCATCTTCCACAGTTGCTTGATAGTTGTTGGCATTTATGAACAACGAAAGCAAGATGGATGTGCACACACTGAACCGGGAATTTATTTTCCTTCGGAAATGCGTCTATGATAGCAGTTTTTCATCAGTATAAACCCAGCATTCTAGGAATAATGTAGATAGATTTTACAGGGACATTAATACGCAGAATTGTGTAAGCCTACTAGTCTATACACATTCCCTGTTGGGGAAGAATGATGTGGCAATTGCTTGCAACCTCTTAACACCTCATGCAAATAAACCAGTGCAAACACTCAATGCAAATAAAAGGACTCAGTCTTTGGAACTCACTCCCTGATGAATTAAAAAATTGTCCAACCTATGTCCTGTTCAAAAGTAAAACCAAAAAGTACCTAATCTCATCCTCATAGTTTCGTACCTTGTTCTTCAAACTCACAGTATGAAGCTAGTATCTTGTACTAACCACTTCCTCAATATTATTACTTAAGACTAATTAAGTACTTAATCTTTACCAGTGTAATCACCTGTGTCAGTTTATAGTGTTGATATAAAACCTTTCTGCAATGTACCTTTTTTCATCTTACATGATATATTAGGATTAGGTATGTGTGTTTGTGGTTTACAAGAATGTAAAAATATCACACTAATGTAATCTCACCAACCCATTGTACCTTCTTGTAAATAAAATATTATTATTATTATTATTATTATTATTATTATTATTATTATTATTATTATTATTATTATTATTATTATTATTATTATTATTTAATTATTATTATTATTATTTTTATTATTATTATTATTATTATTATTATTATTATTATTATTATTATTATTATTATTATTATTATTAAGAGCACACGATGACATTTCATACTACTAACATACAATTATATGTAAATAGCTCACCACAGATGTAAATTGCTTAGCTTAGAGAATGTTATGATACAATTCTTGATCTCATCATGCTATCAAAGACTGTTGATATATGCATTAAACTGTGTAACTACCTTATGAACACTAACTTGCTTAGCTAAATTAATGTTGTCGTTCAGTTCCTGCACCCATTATGTGCCTTTGTAACTGTGCATAATCAATTAATCAATTTAAAAAAAATCTCTCTCTGTTCCACTAGCAGTAAATAGGTGGCCTGGTGTCAGGCACAACTTGTTGTGTTGCATCCTGGCGAGGCTCAGTACTGTGCTTTAATTATAATAATTAAAGATTTAATATTATATAATAATTAATTATATAATACTTTATATAATTAATTAATTTAATTAATTATATAATTTAATAGGTGATTTAATTATATAATATTAGCGGCACCTCGATGAGCCTATCGAGCTTCGTGTCCTTCACAATAGGAAGCCCAACCACTTGGGGTGGACGGTAGAGCGACGGTCTCCCTTCATGCAGGTCGGCGTTCAATCCCCAACCGTCCAAGTGGTTGGACGCCATTCCTTTCCCCCTTCCCATCCCAGATGCTTATCCTGACGCCTTCCAAGTGCTATATAGCCATAATGGCTTGGCGCTTTCCCTTGATAATTCCTTACTTCCTTCAGAACAGGAAACTAAACCAAATTAATGAATAAACTAAATGATTCACCTTTGACAAGCCAGTGGCTTGTCAAAGGTCTCCCATTTTTCCTGAGGGATTTTGAACTGCTGTAATGTTGTAGGATTTACAGTTTCGGTGGGTATACAGTTCCATGCTTTATAACTCAATGGTGTGAAAAGCGTCTCCTGTTTTCTATGCTACATTGTAGCTTGTTGAGCTTGAAGCTGTTATCAGTATTCCATTTGAGTTGTTAAAGAAGTCTGTATTAATATCCTCCAACTTGCTCATTATTTTAAATGTTTCAATGAGATCAGCCGTTTCATGTCTGCTTTGCTGTATTGTTAGTCCCGTGCTGGCCCTCAAACGTTCCTGGTATGAGAGTCGAACACAGTTCTGGAATTATTTTTGTCGCTCTGCTTTGAACTTTATCCAAGGCAAGTATGTCCTTCCGAAGATGAGGTCTCCATGCTTGGGTACAGTAGCCCAAGTGGGGCGCGCCAGAGATTTGTAATATATATATATTATAGTGTAATATACTGTCATGTGAGAAGACTAAAGTGGGCCGGGGACTCAGTATTTTATTTTGCATAGTATAACGACTTGCCAGGAGGGATTTTTGCTTATGTGTGGTATATTGATTTATTAATTTATTCAGAAGAATTTACATTAGGTGTATAAATTTTGGGATGGTTTTCCGTTGAAGATTACAAATCATTCACATTGGTACAGATGGTATCTGCATTAATTACTTGATGTGGATAAAGTGATGACATAAGTTCAGAAACATTTATTTATTTATGTATATTTTTATTTAAATATATACAAGAAGTATAACATTGGGTTATGAGAGTACAGAGCATTGATGATTTTACATTCTTGTAAAGCCACTAGCACGCATAGCGTTTCGGACAAGGGACATTCTAACACAGTCGCTAACGCTGCGTTCCAGACATCATACTATTATCTAAGATCGTTTACAACAAATGGGGGGGGGACCTTTGACAAGCCACCGGCTTCATGTCCTTGTCGAAGCCATTAGATTGTATATGGCCCTCAGGTAAATTCAGATTATATTTGTTAAAAGTCAAACGCAACTTATTAGAGTATTATTAACTGTTGTTTATGACAAAACTATATACAATAAGTAACTAAAAATAAAAGCTGTAAACGGTTGCTGTAAATAAAGGCTAATCAATAAATAAAAGTAATTTAAACTTCATACTTTTTTACATAAATAATCTTAGGCTCGTAGTTTGCAGATAAACAGCATGGTTGCGTCCAAAAAATTAGTAACTGAAAGTTAAATTTGTGTGTCATCAGAAATGTAAATCACGATAAGTAATTTCATTATCCTGCTACATAGCGAACAATTCTAAAAAATAAAGATAGAATGTACAGTTTGTGAAGGCTGAGAGAGGCGAAAGCTGGAGAGGTGGTGAGTCACGCCGGGGAGGAGTATTATCCGCCGGCCATGAACCGGGTTAGGGTGTTGACCGTCTCAACGTAATCTGCTCAACTTTTACCTTGTAATTTGGTATTGTTTTCTCCTCTTTTTTAACTTGTTGGCTCTCCAACACAATGCATGTGCCTCAGGGAACGCCTAGTGCTGTTTTAAGGGTAAATATTGGAAACATTCAGAGAACGAATGAGATTCAAATTACTAACTCTAGGACAAGGTTCGTGTTTATTTGTGTTTTGTTGTAAGAATATTGTATTTAATTGGGGTCATGTGTGTTGTTTTAGGACAGGGAACCGTATACCGTTGTTTTAAAACTAACAATAATGTAAGAAACTTTTTAACATTAAACCTCCAAAAAGAGATACATCAGATATGGAAACATTGTATTTATAGCTAGTGAATGAAATGAAGCAAAATTTAGGGGTGCAACTTAGTTGACAGTTTGTTTAACTTAAAATTAGGAAATTGATAAAATATGTTATAATATTTGGTGTGACATTTGTTTTGCTCATGAGGAAAAGTGAACCACATCAAAGAATGCACATCACCGCTGATGAATAGTTGTTGAAGAATCTTAATAACAAACCATCAGGTAACCTAAGGTAGTTGCCTCGGAAACTGCAGCAGTGTCTCCATTGCCCAACTCCAGTTCATGTGTGCAGGAAATGGCTGGCATAGATTTTTTGTGGCTAGTTTGGTGGCTTGCGATTAGAGAATGTGATGATACCAAATTTATGCACTTTTGGTAATTAGGTTTATTTTAAGAGTGAAAAAAGCTACATGCAGCAATTAGGCTTATTTAACCTATTATAAAGAAAATACCTCTGGCTGGAAGAAGGGGACCCTTAGCCTCGGAGGAAAGCACACGTAATGCATTAGAAGGGATGTTTAGATCCCCCTCTACCTATTATTATTATTAGTGGTTAGCTGTTAACCTTATGTCCAAAATTTATGTGCTGTACTAGTAAATTGAGACTACCATTTTTTTTCTACATAACAAGAACAGACTAATCATGGGTGCATCCCTTTGCCATATGTTTCAATCTCATGGTATTTCATAAATGGAAACTTTCTTTATAACATAAAATGCCATGCAAGTACTATTAAACGATTGTACATAGTAAGAATTTAGTTAAAATATGTTCATTCACTGATAATTATGAATAGACATTGCATTACACTTCAATATGCACAGATAAAGAATGGAGTTAACTATTTTGAATTAGATAATTTATGTATGTATTACCATTTTGATTTAAAGCAAACTTTATGATAAATTTTATTCAATGTGTACTGGTACCAAGGTAGCAGAATAAAATTCATTATATATACAGTATATTCATTATAATTTGTAGCAGAATTAAAATTCATGGTTACCATGCACTATAAAAACCAAACTTACTTGGTTTACTTTTAGATCTCATGCACTCCATTAGATTAGGTTAGGATATAAGGGAGCATGGAAAACTGATGCACCACTGAAATTTTTCTATTCCTTACAATAGAAAAATAGATTTTCTGAATCTAAATAACATGGACAAAGTTGAAGCATCTAGACCTAGAATTCGTGCTACAGCATCATGAAAAGAAAGGGCTGTGAGGTAGTCAAATACTGACTACAAAAACTCTACATAAGTCAGTATTTGAACTTATAGCTTCATTCACTTTCAGCCTGTGGTATAAGCACTCCTTAACACAACCAAAACACCTAACCTAACCTAGACCTAACTGGACATAAGCCCACAGTATATAATATTAATAGTAATTTTATATTTCAGAAAAAATAGTAGGATGATTCATCCTGTCAATTTATTGTCTGCTGAATAAGTAAAAAACTGCACTTCGTTTTTTGTCAGTATTTGACTTAAAGCATGGGATGGAGGATGGGTTGTAGGATTACTTCCTCAGTAGCAGTTTAATCAAACCTTTACCATATTTTATATGACAATTACAGAACAATGGAAAATATATTGCCAATAAGTATAATAAGTATAGGTAATAAATACTATACTCTATATATGTTGTATTTATATATATTTATTTTGAAACAAAATTAAATGTGATATGTAATACAGTACGAGTCATTTATTCCAAGAAAGAATTACACGTGTTCCCCCTAAAAAGGGCATTTCTTAAGTATCATCTCATCTGTAACATGATTTGATTTTCATAATCTTTGTTTACTGCTTACAGATATTGATAATAATGGAAATAGTGCTTGATATGTTCCTTCTCTTTGATTAGTGTGGACATGAAATGACCAAATACAAAAATTATATTTATTTTTTAACCACATTCAATTCCTGACTTACTCTACTCTCAACTTCAATAGCACAAATTCCTCTTTATATCAGTCACACATCGCAGGTGTTTAAACAATTTAAACTGATTAACCACTTCTAGCACTTGATTCATATCTATTTCACAGAATTAATTGTTTTCTCTTTCCACAACAATAACTTCCTGGTGTTCACATTAATTTTTCAATAATTTCTCATATATACCAATGATATTTTATGCAACGGCAACTATCATCTACATACATCACTTTCAACTTAAAATACTCATATTAGGCATTTATATAAGGTTTACATAGTTTTCTAATATTTTAATCTTGACCTACCTAATGTTCCCATCCATGTTATAGGCCCCCCTATGTTGACCAGTCAGGGCTATTTGAACTAAAATGTCTGTTGGAAATGTGCGGAAGAAAGCTTCCCCAAATAATAGTGACAAATTTAACTCAAGACTCCAATAATATATTAGCATCATAAACTTGATATTTCTCAGAATATTTCTTATTTAAATGTATTTCAATTAAATTAAATTTTTATAGCTGCACTCATGGAGATTCAATATATTTTTTATTTATATATTTTGTTTAATGAACATAGGACTCATAGACCTGGGTCTGATACCCAAATGTTCAAGAATTGGTAAAATTTTCCATTACTGCCTTGGTCATTTAGATAATATACAAATTAGATGAATTGCCATTTAATTTTGAAGATGATATATTTTGACAAACTACTTTGTGATATGTTGGATTTCTTGTTCTAGTGAAAAGCTAACATGTGATATTATACAGGGGCAGTTGGAAATTTTACAGTTGATGCTGAATCATTATAGTAGTAGTAATCTCATCTATTGTTAAACATTTAGTAGGTTGTAATCCAAGTAACTTTGGGTTTTTTGGTTAGGGTCTACTTAACATACCCTTTAACCTGCTATTTTTGTTTTGTTTTTTACAGAATGTTAGGAGCCACGTCAAAACTCAGGTCTGTAGCTATAACATTTTTTAGTTTATTAAGAGAAACATATAGGGTACATTCATTGTGTAACTGATGTGTGCCATACTATGCCACCCTCATAACATAAAATCACTTAATTTTCTTTTTCATATCCATAACATGGACAAAATTAAATGTGAGGATAATGTATAAACAATATTTATACAGTACATAGCCTTTTATAACATTAGCTTGTGAGTTAATTTGCAAATATTAAAAGTAGTTTACTTATTTCTTCTGCTGCTGAAGTTCCTTTTTTGTACAACTCAATAAAACTAAATTAGTTAATAATTTAGCTTGTAAGACACTTGCTTAGACAGTAGTTACGGTTTTTTTATTAAAGTTGAGTTCAGTTCACATATTATAAGCCCCATTCCCATCCATGTGAGTGATAGTAGACCCCCCATAACCAACCGGGCTGTGGTGGCTATATGGGCCTGTGGGCTGCTCCAAGCAACAGACTGTTGGACCAAGCTCTCACAAGTCAACCTGTGAGTAGAGCTCATAAGTAGGGGAGTAGAAAAACTCCCAGAACCCCCATTCAGCAGGTATCTGTCGTGTGAGTACTAGGACATACCCCATACCCTCATACCCATCCTATGAGTGGAAGTGGAAGAGGTTATGGAAGTATGCAGTGGTCTCAGGAACTGAACTCTAATATTATTTTTTACATTAAAAAGTTACAGAATTTATGAACTAATCATAGAGCTTAACATTTATTAAGAGTGTTCACAATTTATCAAACTAACATCATCATTACACAACTTGTGGGAGATTTTTTATTTTGCTATTTATGGATCCCATGCCCATTCTCTGTGTGAAAGGAAGATAGGTTATAGTGACACATAATGAGTTCAGGTAGTGGACACCAATGATCTAAACAGTTTACATTTGTGGCAAATTATATACAATTTAAATTTGCCTATCTTGCATCCTCACACCCATCAAGTGGGTGATGGTGGAAAGATTCAGATACATGCTATCCTTACAATAGGCAAACTTTAGATACTTTGCTAATTCCCATAGAGTAATTAAAGGGTTTTGGTAAAAAAGTTCGTTAAATCATTTGTCGATAAATTATTTTCAGTATATCCAGAAGTATGGATGAGTGGGAGCAGTACTTTGCTGAGAACCCAGCACCCCGTGGGTATGACATCAATTGTGCTCAGCTAGAAGCCTTCTGTCAGGTGCATGTCAACAGAAACCCAATTGCACTTGTAACTTCTGGGGGCACAACAGTCCCTTTTGAAAGAAACACTGTCAGGTATGGAAAATAACACTAGTATGCTATGTGTAATGTAATTATTGAATTAAATGGCTAATTGCATATTAAGTACAGTACAGTAGTTGTTAAATCTAAACTGTATTTTGATATTAAATTAATTAAAACGAAAAAGCGTTGGCAAAATATAACATTTTGACGTAATATAAGCATTGCTTAATACGCTGATATATAAGTTATTGTCTTCACATCACTTCTAAGAAATCAGAAATAAATTTAGAGTGGACATAGAGGTTAGTAGATCAAGAGGCATTCCATCTTGGAATTTATTTTGTGCCTGTTACTGTATATACACTCATACCAAGAAAAAATGAATAGTCAGCTATTCATGATCCTTTGCTTTTTCATCTACTGTATCTCATAAACAAAATTTTGCTGGCTGATTACCACCATGAGTCAGATCATTTTAACTAGCTCATAGTCTTTTATTAGAGTCCATTATAAGGTTTTACAAGTTATGTGATTAAATAACAAAATATTAATATATAAATGCAAGTCTGGAAATTATGTAAGAAAAAAATTGCATTTATAATCAGTTTAAAATACCGACAGCAAATATTTCAAAACAAAAATGAATTACAGTACTGTATACTAATATACTGACTGGACAAATATTGTGCATAGGTATAACTAAGTACTGTATACATCATAGAAAGAAGTAGATAAAAATTTGGCAGATATTATGAAATGCAGTTATTGTAAGCATTTTGAAGCACAAATATTCTTGTATGACTTTATATCTGCAGGTTTGTAGACAATTTCAGTGCTGGGACTCGGGGAGCAGCCTCCACAGAGTATTTTTTAGCACATGGCTATGCTATTATCTTCCTTCATCGGGACAAGTCAGTTACACCATTCCTTCGCCACCTTGATCCACGGTTTCTCTTAGATGCTCTCCAAGAAGTGCCAGGGGGAGTTTTGCAGCTGTCATCGATACACTCTTCACAGGTAAGATTGTTGTTTGTGTGTATGATTTTCTTTCATTATACAATATTGTATTCGAGCTGTTCCATAATTCCCCAGTTACTGTTGGTGCTAGCCACTGCAGACCTTCATAGTCAAAACACAATATACCTCATGTTCACAGAAGAGACTTCAGTTTATTACTTGACAGTGTAAAGCAACAGCTTTCCAGTTTAGAAGAAGTAGAGTTCCTTTGGTGTTAATATGATTGTTTTGGGATGATTTAAACTGCAACAAATAATCCTTCCCACCTTAAGTAGTTTTTGAAGCAGTGAGGAATGTCATTCTGCTTAGTATAAAGTCTATAGTACTTGGTTGCATATAGTAATCCAAATAAAAATAGAGTAATGAAACTTCCTTTCTAGGGTCAGCCTCAGCAGCTGATCCTAGAAAGGGACAAGGCTCTTTGCAACATCTCTTTGAACCTGGTATTTGCTTAATGTTCCTGATCCCTGTCTGTCTTGTATGGCATTGGCCTGGGCTTTTTTGGCCCTCAGTCTCTTTCTCAACTTAGTTACTGCTGTCTCTCCTCCCAGGTAAGTACCTTTTTTGCTGTTTCTCTGTGGTGAGTTAGTTTTAGGAAGCTCCTCCGAGAGCCCTTTGGTTAAATGTGATGAAATACCTCATTCTGGTAGAACCCTGGTGGTTCCCTGACTCCCTCAACCCAACTTTCTTCCTCACAGCCCATGTACCTCTAGTTAGTTCCATGCTTGGCACTTGTTCAGAGACCAAAGGTTTCTGATAATTTTGAGCTTGACTGCTTCTCAGGGGTCAGTAGTAACACTGTGTTCACCTACACTATTAAGTTAGGTAGTTGCACATAGTCCCAAATCAACTATCCGTCATTCTTTCAGGATTATACCATAATTATGAGCCAATACAAGCACAGAGTGCTTATGAGTATTGGCTCATAAGCACCCTAGGGCGGGGAAGTGCTTATGAGCTAACCCATTCTTGGGGTCAACACCATAATGTTATCCTTGGTTGACATGTTTAACTCTTTCTAAGATATGCCTACTTGTCAGAATATTTATAAAAAGAAAAAACCAGCATTGAATGTAATGAAACGCCATTTTCTGGGTGAGACCCGGAGGCTTCCCGGAGCTATCCGGGTCTCCCCCAGAAAAATGTATAAAAGACTTTAAAATTTATACATTTTCTAGGTCCACCCAATTTGGCAAGACTATCAGCGTGTAAAATCAGAGAGCCGAATTCTGTGGTTGAATTTCACAACACTCTCCGACTATTTGTGGCTCTTGCGTGCAGCCACTCAGTGTTTACAGCAGCGAGCACCGAAGGCCCTTTTGTACCTTGCTGCTGCAGTGTCAGATTTCTACATTCCACAAGGTAGGGTTTCAAAACTTTACAGTGAATTTATATTATCAATAGTTATATTTATAATAATTACATGAACTGCATAAGCTTAATCCATACATTTATGAATTGATTCTTTTGGCTTAAGATCTTTACTAATTGTAACTCCAAGATCTTTATTGCATTCAAACTTTGAAATTTGAACATTGTCCATATGATATTTTGTAAACCACTTATTATTACCTACTTCCATATAGACACTGATAGGAATTATTTTCATATACGTATTGCTAATCATTGTTTGCAGAGCCATTTCCACCAGTGCATATTAAACTTTTTGTATGCATAACATACTACACTGTATATAAACTAGGAAGAGGTATAATGTGATAACATTGCACATAACAATAAATAATATAATAAGGTTTTTACCTAGTTGCTTATTGTAACATTTTAAGTGAACATGTACAAGCATACTTATTAAAGGAATAGGAGTGTCTGCTGGCACAAATAATTTTGCACTTTCCTTTCCTGAAAACAGATAAAATGGCTGAGCACAAAATCCAGTCTGCATCCGGTCCACTCACAGTTACTCTCCAACTAGTCCCTAAGATGTTAAGTCCACTTGTGTCAGTGTGGGGGCCAGAACTCTTTGTTGTGTCTTTCAAACTAGAAACAGATGAGAAAAAGCTTATCGAAAAGGCAACAGAATCACTTAGAAAATACAAACATGATTTGGTAATTGGTAATTTGCTGCAAACTCGTCGGGAGGAAGTGACATTTGTGACGGAAAAGGAAAGTAGTCTTCTTAGGTTGATGGAGCACCAGAAAGCTGAAAAAATTGAAATAGAGAAATTAATTGTAGAGGAAGTGGTTAACAGGCATAAAAACTTTATTAAATATTAAATCCTGGAAATGTCAAGTCAGTAAGAGGATTATTTATCAGAAGTATGTACTGTACTGTGTTTAATTAAAAAGAAATGGCAACAGATGCATATCAGACTTGTAGCATTACAATTACAATATACAGAATTTAAGGTAATAATAGACATTCTGTTCAACTCTAGTTTAAATTTGATATATAATTTAAGTATATGGGAAATTTTGGAGTTTAGAATCTATTAAAGCCAGTATACTGTATATTTAATCATTTAAATGATGGTGAATATTTTAGTTTAAGTAATCATAAATATATTTTATTTAGTTCTTGAAATGTAGAAATAATGATGTATAAAAACAATATGGTCATATGTAGTAATGCATATAAAATTAAGCTTTAGATACAGCCATATATATATATATATATATACCACATACAAGTAGAAAATATACTCAAGTTATGAGTAAAACTTGTTAAAAATTTATGTAACTGTTAATGCATACTAGTGCTGTTGCTGCTTATTGTACAGCAATATTGGACGGATTCTTTTTTTTGCTGGAAACTTATCATATTGTAATTAGTGTGTAGGTTTCCACCATAAATTGAGAAACATAGATAAGGCCTGAATTTTATTACTGTGTAATATATTATTGTGATAGTTGCATCATTCATATACAGTAATTGAAAGCTTTGAATTAGCCAAATTGTTTTGTAACTCAAATGGATTTAATTACTCTGTAATAATAACACAGGGTTTTAAAATGACCATGAAGGTCTTGGAAATAACAAGCTTTAGGTTTCATACCATTATATAGTAATAGGTTTCAGTTATGTAAGCATTGCTGTTGAAGAAATGTTTCTTTTGCCATTGATAGTTAACTTCAGCCACATACATATTTTAGCTTTTTTGTTTTATAACTATTCAAATTACATTCTCTCTCTCTTCAGGAATTGCTGCTGTTTATATATTTTTTATAATTTCCTCTTGCTTACACCATATAATGTATTGTCCTAGTTCCTAACATCTACTTCCTTTTTCCCTGTGCTTACTTGATGAAGTGGCTCATGGTTATTTGGTGCGGTTATTATTCATAGCGCGAGCAGGTGGTGGTCTACTTGCAAAGTTTCCTAGTTTATAACCACACAACATGCACATATTCTCTTAATAAATATTTCAAGCAATATATGTAAGCTTTTATCACCTTAGGGTATGAAGATGGTTGATGGTTGAAATATTAGGAAGTATTTACCATACTGTTCTTGTTTGAATGTAGCTAAAGTCAATATTATATAGATTCATAGACAATACATTTAATTTGAAAAGTAACCATGTGTCCGTATTTCTGCTTCGGTTTGGTTCACTCCTTTTGATGTTATATTAATACACGGTAGACAAATCAATACATAATGGACAATCAGTACCGAGTTGTGAACCATATATTAAACCCACATCCTCCTCGTGAGGAGAGTAAAGATGCCAATATGGCACTTAGGAGCTGGGATAATGTAGACTACTATAAATCTCTGTAATTAATTATATTTTGTTCATTCATAATCCTAGTGAATAACCTCAAGAACATCACAAATGTAGGCCTGCTGTGGGAAGTTGTATATTCCTCACCCTTTTTAAGTGGATGTTAGGAACATATTTTCATATTATTTTTAAGTCATCATTACACTGATGTATTTCTTGTGATATTGAAATTTGTCAAATGTATGATACAATATATCTTGCCCTGAGGATCACTTTCTCTGGTGTGCACTAAAGCAAGCTGGAGGCACGTCCTACCATGACTTACATGGGATAGTATTAAATGCATACATGGATTCAAGTGTTCTACAAGAATCCATCTCTGTGGTCCGGTTTTCATCTCAGTATTAGTTATGTTAGGTATCACTTAAGGTTTGGAGTAGTTTCTTCTTATTGTTATTTTGTCATCTGTGTTCTCTATTTCATTGCATTTAAATTTTAAGTATTTGTGTTTCATTAAATATGTAAGCTTGTATGAAGCATCCTGTTAATAATTTGTACTGTAAGCTATGTTTGTGACATACTTCTGTCAGAGTGTCGTTTACACTTGTAATTGTATTCTGGATAAACCCAAGGAACTTGGGTTTCATATGTTCTTCGACTTCATCTTGCCCAGTCATCTTACAGTTGTGATCAATTCAAGGACTCCTACCTTAAATATTCAAGCATTAAAGTAATATTGTATTTCTTAACCAATTTTAAGGGACCTTCAAAGAATTTAACATTACTGCTGTTATGTTTTTATGCATTTACAGTGTTTAGCGGGATGCTTTATCCAGATCTGTAGGAAATTGCAGATGGGATGCTAATGTTTCGTTTTGTTTAGGCTGGAGGGGGAATAACTCACAAACTCTCTGTAATT
>WNGS01004946.1:18252153-18262628 GCA_020271785.1 Procambarus virginalis
GTTATTCTTTGTGATAGTATCTATTAGGCACACTATGCTTTTACTAGAATGGAATCATTTTTTTTATAATTACTATGTATAGTTACCAGCTCAGTTTATAAGATTATTTATATAATTATAACATTTTGCTATGTTATTACATTTTGCTATGTTATTTAGTACATATTTTTATATTTATATAGTGCAGTTTGATTAATGTGTTGGCCAGATATGGAAGCATGGAGGAGTTTCTAGTGAATGTCATTAAGCTGCTTTAACCATTACAGATAACATTTGATGATGGATCATGTTATTACAATCCTTGCCAGTGTAAGTGGCAGAGTGGAATCCTCTCATTTGTTTATTTTCATATTCTCTAGGTTATTATTGAATTTTAAGATAATTTGTAATTTTTTAGTCATATCCAGGAGCTTGCCTGTAATTTCTCTATAAAATATATTTCTGAATTCTCAGTTTTCTTGCCATTCACATCTAAAGGTTAAATATATTCATAAATCAACATTTATTTATTTTGTTTTAAATCACCATGTTATTTTTCAGCTTTGACACTGGAAACTCTCTGCAAAAAAGTGGATTCGAGACCCAGTAAACTGGTGCATGCAAGTGGCGGTGTTCGGCCGCCGTGACATTATGTACGTTTAACATTGTTTCCTGAACAATGGTGATCGTCCCAAACTTTCCTCAGAAAGTTTGTCAAGGACGCCGATGGCAGTCTCTCGAGTGGTGTTGGGCCCTCTTGTGTGGGTTCTTGAGAGTACCTGGGAACACTCCTTACACATTCCCAGCGTGGCACCAACTGGACTTGCTGGGTCAAGTGGATCTCCTACACACGGACCTTGTAATTACCTAAGTGTAGATACAAGATGAGAGCTACACTCATGGTGTAACGTCTTCCCGGTACTCTTTGTCGTATAACGCTTTGGAACCACTGACGGTTTTGGCCTCCACCACCTTCTCACTTAGCTTGTTCCAACCGTCTACCACTCTGCTTAACTAGGTGAGCCAGCAGAGCAGGTCATCGTCCTGCAGCAGAACTCTGCGGATCATAACACCGCGCGCAGTGCTGCTTGATGCAGAGGCGCTAGATAATCTTCGCCTGTTCATATCCCAGATTCTATTTTGAGGTAATAAAAACCACAAAAGATTACTGGAGTTTCTATTACAACCGTTTACAAGCCAAGCAGCAACACGCAGGGTGTGCTGGTGAGGGAATGTGTGGGTGAGGAGCTGTACGAGATATAGATGTGTTGGTGAGAGCAGGTGTGCTGGTGTGTGCAGGTGAGATGGTGTAGATGAGGGAGAGGGGTGCAAGTGAGGGAGAGTACAGGTGAGGGGTGTACAGGTGAGGGATATACAGGTAAGGGTGTGCAGGTGAGGGGTGTGCCGGTGAGAGATGTGCATGATCAGAGGATAAACAGGTGCGGGCGGTGTATACATGATAGACTGCGAGGAGTCCGGCGTTAACACAACACGTGCAAAACACCCGTCGCCATCTTTGGGTGGAGGAGGCCGCCAGCTGGGGTTGTAAACAAACAACATCGCTCACGCTTTCGAAAGTTTTGGCAGAAATTACTGAAAATTCTGTGATATATTCAAGCTTCCAGAGTTAGGAGACTCGGGTCGGGCTCCCCACAAGCTCAGCTGTTTCTGCACGGGGCGTGATTATTTATGAGAGCCGTCAGGCGTATATCGCTCCCTCTTGGGTGTCTCTGCGGTGGGTGCCAGGCATTACCCGACCTCTACCATAACGACTTCAAGCACCACTGCTCCAAGCATCACTCATTTCCGCCCACGTATGAGGGGGATGCAGGAATGACGAAAGAGTTTATCGCGCGCTCCGTGTATATCATACACTGTATTTTCATCACATGGCATCGGTAAAGTTTAACAGCCATCATATTATTTTTGGGGCACGACAGCGGGATCGAACCTGCGTCCTGAGCCGATCCCGCCGTCATGCCCCAAAGATTTTCTCATAGATACATCACGTTATTGAAATATCATGGTGTATCAAGATCCATGTTACCTGTGACTATTGCTGGGGAGGCGAGAAGCGAGCGGCCAAACTGAAATAGATCTTCAGTGAGTATAATTGGTTAATTATGGACACCCCATCCCGACCCTGCGCAGGGTGACGAGGCCTGACACGGTATACTTCCGGCAGGCGAGGTATGTGTCACGCCAGTGACGTCTGTGATGTGAATAACTGCCGCGGTGCCCAGCGTCTGGTCGAAGCTTATACCAGGCCAGCGTCAGACTTATACAAATCATTACAATAATGGCCGCTCTAAACAAATGTACAGCAGTCTAAATCAAACCCATTTTTGACAATGTCAAAAGTGTCAAATTATCAAAGGATGGCACCAAGCCGAGATGACTATGAGGGTTTTTAAAGATCACGTTTTTATAATGAATTAATAGTTCCAAATTTTTAATCTATGAATAAATAGGAATTAAAATATATCCATTTATAGTTATACTCGACCTTTTCTTCTGATAATTACCTTACCATAAAATAAATCCTGCTTACAAGAAAGACACGGCCACGGCCTGCCTGCCTGCCTGCTTGTGCTCCTGCCTGCCTGCTTGTTTGTGCTCCTGCCTGCTTGCCTGCCTGCCTACCTGCGCTCCTCACTGGCTTCCTGCCTGCTTTCCTGCTTGCCTACTTTCCTGCTTGCCTACTTTCCTGCCTACCTGCCTGCCTGCCTGCTCTCCTGCCTGGCTGCCTGCTTACCTGCTTGCCTGCCTTCTTGCCTGCCTGCCTGCCTGCTCTCCTGCCTGCCGACCTGCCTGCTTGCCTGCTCTCCTGCCTGCCTGCCTGCCTGCCTACCTGCCGGCCTGCCGGCCTGCCTGCCGGCCTGCCTGCTTACCTGCTCTCCTGCCTGCCTACCTGCCGGCCTGCCTTGTGCTACACACCCATGTTTTTGATACCCAAGAGGACAAGTTTAGACATATGTGATGGGTTGTGTTTATGATATTATTAGACCTCCTGAGGTTGGCCAGCTCGTATGACGTACTCAAGAGGAGAGGTTTAAGCAGACGATGATAGACGAACATGCTGGCACCGGCACTTGAGAGATCCGGCTCTACGGGTACATAATGCCTTTACTCTAGTGATAATTAATCCTACGCTAGAGAACAGTATATTTGGGACGGCCACCAAGCGTGCCACGGGAGCGATACACGGAGCGGGGCAGTAAATATGTCACTATCGGATGTAAACATGAAACTGTGGGAAGTTAAACTTGCCGAGTGCAAGAAGATACGATTATCTTTAGGGGTAAATAGCTCAGCAGCTCGTTAAGTTGGAGAGAGTTACGAGTCCGGGTACCATGGTAGCTAAGGGTAGGGCACTTTAGTACCACAGTTTCTTGACGTTGGGAACGCTGGCGTCAACGGGGTGTGGTATTACCCAACTGGTTCTCGGGCCGGGCACCCGGACCAGGGTCAGCTCGTCCTCGCAACTAATAGATCGTGTTGTTTACGTTTTGGTAAGCAACGTTACAAATCCAATTGACAACTGATCATGATCAGTTGTCAAAATAGGACGACTAATCTGTCAGGATTTTCAGGAAGACTTGGCCAACTCTCACTCCAAGCTGGTAAAGTTTTCTTAGCTAATTAGCTCAGGTTATGTTTAGTTAGGTCATGGTGAGGTTAGTTTAAGAGTTGGATTAGATAGCCACTGCAAGAAGCGAGTTTCAATAAAGGGTGTCCCTAAATCGTTATTATTGGTAGTTTAAACATTGTTTAGTTATGTATCTATACAAAATATTTTTTTTAATAATTCCTTACTTAGGAAAAACGAAATAACCATCTGAATATTCCTTTCTGTCTAACTCAAGGCGAAACGTAACACTCTGATGCGTCTCGCATCATCTAGCTAAAAGAGGCTTGACAGGCATACAGACACGTGCAGGCATACAGACACATACAGGCATACAGACACATACAGGCATACAGACACATGCAGGCATACAGACACATACAGGCATACAGACACATGCAGGCATACAGACACATACAGGCATACATACACATACAGGCATACAGACACATACAGGCATACAGACACATGCAGGCATACAGACACATACAGGCATACAGACACATGCAGGCATACAGACACATACAGGCATACAGACACATACAGGCATACAGACACATACAGGCATACAGACACATACAGGCATACAGACACATACAGGCATACAGACACATACAGGCATACAGACACATACAGGCATACAGACACATGCAGGCATACAGACACATACAGGCATACAGACACATACAGGCATACAGACACATACAGGCATACAGACACATACAGGCATACAGACACATGCAGGCATACAGACACATACAGGCATACAGACACATACAGGCATACAGACACATACAGGCATACAGACACATACAGACACATACAGGCATACAGACACATACAGGCATACAGACACATACAGGCATACAGACACATACAGGCATACAGACACATGCAGGCATACAGACACATGCAGGCATACAGACACATACAGGCATACAAACACATACAGGCATACAGACACATACAGGCATACAGACACATACAGGCATACAGACACATGCAGGCATACAGACACATGCAGGCATACAGACACATGCAGGCATACAGACACATACAGGCATACAGACACATACAGGCATACAGACACATACAGGCATACAGACACATACAGGCATACAGACACATGCAGGCATACAGACACATACAGGCATACAGACACATGCAGGCATACAGACACATACAGGCATACAGACACATACAGGCATACAGACACATACAGGCATACAGACACATACAGGCATACAGACACATACAGGCATACAGACACATACAGGCATACAGACACATGCAGGCATACAGACACATACAGGCATACAGACACATACAGGCATACAGACACATGCAGGCATATGTTTCATCTGACGATGTTGTTGTAGAATGATTAGTTGTGGGCAGGAATTGGAGTACCAAACATCTCTGCTTTTCCTTAGTTTTATTATAAAACTATATATATCTGTACACCGGGCCAGGGGCTAGCTAGTGTGTGTCAGGGAGCGCGTGTGCTCGCTGCGATGCCCAGGCTGCGTCTGGTCTCAGCTCTGCTGGGTAGGTCAGGTTGCATTAAAATCTGCTGACCACGCTGACCACGTTGTTGATACTTATTAAGTTGTTTAGCTTAAGAGGGTATAGGTCACCCTATGTGTGAGGGTGGACTGGCGTCCAACACCGCTCGGCACGCTATCATCGGCGTCCTCGGCGATCTGCTTGAAAAAATTGACAACCCTTGGGCGTGTACCTAACTAACATTATATACAGTGATTTACCTATAGTGGCCGTAAACAAACAAGTTTTTGAGACGTCCAACACATACAGACACATACAGGCATACAGACACATACAGGCATACAGACACATACAGGCATACAGACACATGCAGGCATACAGACACATACAGGCATACAGACACATACAGGCATACAGACACATACAGGCATACAGACACATACAGGCATACAGACACATACAGGCATACAGACACATACAGGCATACAGACACATACAGGCATACAGACACATACAGGCATACAGACACATGCAGGCATACAGACACATACAGGCATACAGACACATACAGGCATACAGACACATACAGGCATACAGACACATACAGGCATACAGACACATACAGGCATACAGACACATACAGGCATACAGACACATACAGGCATACAGACACATACAGGCATACAGACACATACAGGGCACATACAGGCATACAGACACATACAGGCATACAGACACATACAGGCATACAGACACATACAGGCATACAGACACATACAGGCATACAGACACATACAGGCATACAGACACATACAGGCATACAGACACATGCAGGCATACAGACACATACAGGCATACAGACACATGCAGGCATACAGACCCATCAGACACAGAAGTACAAGCAGAGGCAGCACAGGGGGCGCGGGGTGTCAGCCAATACCAACAGAGACCAGGAGAGTGGCGGGTTCTACACAAGTGTTCACCAGGGATATTTACCTTGACTATAGTGGCTTTACCTTCTAATGCATTGTGCTCTAATAACTTAACGCTGCGAAAACAATTATGTAAAATAGAAACAATACTGACCTACTAACACCACCCACAGGGGGGGTATGAGATACATAATAGGTGAACTAAACTTGAAACTATTGAAAGTACCCGACCATGGTAACCAGGTGTACACGTCCCATCACCGGAGGGGTCCCGACCATGGTTACCAGGTGTACACGTCCCATCACCGGAGGGGTCCCGACCATGGTAACCAGGTGTACACGTCCCATCACCGGAGGGGACCCGACCATGGTAACCAGGTGTACACGTCCCATCACCGGAGGGGTCCCCAGCATGGTAACCAGGTGTACACGTCCCATCACCGGAGGGGTCCCGACCATGGTAACCAGGTGTACACGTCCCATCACTGGAGGGGCTCTACAACGCCCCTAAGAAGAGATTTACCCCATAGATATTCTGGGGTCAGCCATCGACCCAGACGTTGCAGGGTGTGCCAAGTCTGATAAGACTCGCTCCAGCGGAGTGAGAGTAGCCAGCACATATCTCATCTTCCACAGTTGCTTGATAGTTGTTGGCATTTATGAACAACGAAAGCAAGATGGATGTGCACACACTGAACCGGGAATTTATTTTCCTTCGGAAATGCGTCTATGATAGCAGTTTTTCATCAGTATAAACCCAGCATTCTAGGAATAATGTAGATAGAGGTTTACAGGGACATTAATACGCAGAATTGTGTAAGCCTACTAGTCTATACACATTCCCTGTTGGGGAAGAATGATGTGGCAATTGCTTGCAACCTCTTAACACCTCATGCAAATAAACCAGTGCAAACACTCAATGCAAATAAAAGGACTCAGTCTTTGGAACTCACTCCCTGATGAATTAAAAAATTGTCCAACCTATGTCCTGTTCAAAAGTAAAACCAAAAAGTACCTAATCTCATCCTCATAGTTTCGTACCTTGTTCTTCAAACTCACACTGTATCTTGTACTAACCACTTCCTCAATATTATTACTTAAACTAATTAAGTACTTAATCTTTATTAGTGTAATCACCTCTGTCAGTTTATAGTGTTGATATAAAACCTTTCTGCAATGAACCTTTTTTCGTCTTACATGATATATTAGGATTAGGTATGTGTGTTTGTGGTTTACAAGAATATAAAAATATCACACTAATGTAATCTCACCAACCCATTGTACCTTCTTGTAAATAAAATATCATTATTATTATTATTATTATTATTATTATTATTATTATTATTATTATTATTATTATTATTATTATTAAGAGCACATGATGACATTCATACTAGTAGTAGGCATCCATCATACTACTAACATACAATTATATGTAAATAGTTCATCACAGATGTAAATTGCTTAGCTTAGAGAATGTTATGATACAATTCTTGATCTCATCATGCTATCAAAGACTGTTGATATATGCATTAAACTGTGTAACTACCTTATGAACACTAACTTGCTTAGCTAAATTTATGTTGTCGTTCAGTTCCTGCACCCATTATGTGCCTTTGTAACTGTGCATAATCAATTAATCAATTTAAAAAAATCTCTCTCTGTTCCACTAGCAGTAAACAGGTGGCCTGGTGTCAGGCACAACTTGTTGTGTTGCATCCTGGCGAGGCTCAGTACTGTGCTTTAATTATAATAATTAAAGATTTAATATTATATAATAATTAATTATATAATACTTTATATAATTAATTAATTTAATTAATTATATAATTTAATAGGTGATTTAATTATATAATATTAGCGGCACCTCGATGAGCCTATCGAGCTTCGTGTCCTTCACAATAGGAAGCCCAACCACTTGGGGTGGACGGTAGAGCGACGGTCTCCCTTCATGCAGGTCGGCGTTCAATCCCCAACCGTCCAAGTGGTTGGACGCCATTCCTTTCCCCCTTCCCATCCCAGATGCTTATCCTGACGCCTTCCAAGTGCTATATAGCCATAATGGCTTGGCGCTTTCCCTTGATAATTCCTTACTTCCTTCAGAACAGGAAACTAAACCAAATTAATGAATAAACTAAATGATTCACCTTTGACAAGCCAGTGGCTTGTCAAAGGTCTCCCATTTTTCCTGAGGGATTTTGAACTGCTGTAATGTTGTAGGATTTACAGTTTCGGTGGGTATACAGTTCCATGCTTTATAACTCAATGGTGTGAAAAGCGTCTCCTGTTTTCTATGCTACATTGTAGCTTGTTGAGCTTGAAGCTGTTATCAGTATTCCATTTGAGTTGTTAAAGAAGTCTGTATTAATATCCTCCAACTTGCTCATTATTTTAAATGTTTCAATGAGATCAGCCGTTTCATGTCTGCTTTGCTGTATTGTTAGTCCCGTGCTGGCCCTCAAACGTTCCTGGTATGAGAGTCGAACACAGTTCTGGAATTATTTTTGTCGCTCTGCTTTGAACTTTATCCAAGGCAAGTATGTCCTTCCGAAGATGAGGTCTCCATGCTTGGGTACAGTAGCCCAAGTGGGGCGCGCCAGAGATTTGTAATATATATATATTATAGTGTAATATACTGTCATGTGAGAAGACTAAAGTGGGCCGGGGACTCAGTATTTTATTTTGCATAGTATAACGACTTGCCAGGAGGGATTTTTGCTTATGTGTGGTATATTGATTTATTAATTTATTCAGAAGAATTTACATTAGGTGTATAAATTTTGGGATGGTTTTCCGTTGAAGATTACAAATCATTCACATTGGTACAGATGGTATCTGCATTAATTACTTGATGTGGATAAAGTGATGACATAAGTTCAGAAACATTTATTTATTTATGTATATATTTTTATTTAAATATATACAAGAAGTATAACATTGGGTTATGAGAGTACAGAGCATTGATGATTTTACATTCTTGTAAAGCCACTAGCACGCATAGCGTTTCGGACAAGGGACATTCTAACACAGTCGCTAACGCTGCGTTCCAGACATCATACTATTATCTAAGATCGTTTACAACAAATGGGGGGGGACCTTTGACAAGCCACCGGCTTCATGTCCTTGTCGAAGCCATTAGATTGTATATGGCCCTCAGGTAAATTCAGATTATATTTGTTAAAAGTCAAACGCAACTTATTAGAGTATTATTAACTGTTGTTTATGACAAAACTATATACAATAAGTAACTAAAAATAAAAGCTGTAAACGGTTGCTGTAAATAAAGGCTAATCAATAAATAAAAGTAATTTAAACTTCATACTTTTTTACATAAATAATCTTAGGCTCGTAGTTTGCAGATAAACAGCATGGTTGCGTCCAAAAAATTAGTAACTGAAAGTTAAATTTGTGTGTCATCAGAAATGTAAATCACGATAAGTAATTTCATTATCCTGCTACATAGCGAACAATTCTAAAAAATAAAGATAGAATGTACAGTTTGTGAAGGCTGAGAGAGGCGAAAGCTGGAGAGGTGGTGAGTCACGCCGGGGAGGAGTATTATCCGCCGGCCATGAACCGGGTTAGGGTGTTGACCGTCTCAACGTAATCTGCTCAACTTTTACCTTGTAATTTGGTATTGTTTTCTCCTCTTTTTTAACTTGTTGGCTCTCCAACACAATGCATGTGCCTCAGGGAACGCCTAGTGCTGTTTTTAAGGGTAAATATTGGAAACATTCAGAGAACGAATGAGATTCAAATTACTAACTCTAGGACAAGGTTCGTGTTTATTTGTGTTTTGTTGTAAGAATATTGTATTTAATTGGGGTCATGTGTGTTGTTTTAGGACAGGGAACCGTATACCGTTGGTTTTAAAACTAACAATAATGTAAGAAACTTTTTAACATTAAACCTCCAAAAAGAGATACATCAGATATGGAAACATTGTATTTATAGCTAGTGAATGAAATGAAGCAAAATTTAGGGGTGCAACTTAGTTGACAGTTTGTTTAACTTAAAATTAGGAAATTGATAAAATATGTTATAATATTTGGTGTGACATTTGTTTTGCTCATGAGGAAAAGTGAACCACATCAAAGAATGCACATCACCGCTGATGAATAGTTGTTGAAGAATCTTAATAACAAACCATCAGGTAACCTAAGGTAGTTGCCTCGGAAACTGCAGCAGTGTCTCCATTGCCCAACTCCAGTTCATGTGTGCAGGAAATGGCTGGCATAGATTTTTTGTGGCTAGTTTGGTGGCTTGCGATTAGAGAATGTGATGATACCAAATTTATGCACTTTTGGTAATTAGGTTTATTTTAAGAGTGAAAAAAGCTACATGCAGCAATTAGGCTTATTTAACCTATTATAAAGAAAATACCTCTGGCTGGAAGAAGGGGACCCTTAGCCTCGGAGGAAAGCACACGT
>WNGS01004946.1:18266979-18283967 GCA_020271785.1 Procambarus virginalis
AATTGGACTCAAGCGAGTGGGGCAGATGAGTTCTGACCTGCCATCTAGACTGGTCAGTTGGACCAATGAGAGCATGGTCATCAAGTCAACATGGTCAATGTTGGTAAACTTCCATGCTCTCATTGTTGCAGTACAGACCTCATTTTGATTGGAGGTGTATCAGGAGAATCATTCTGTGACTAACATTTTGGTAGGAAATTTGGGGAAACAGTTGTCTCGTGGACTAGCCAGATGATTTAAGGAATTAGAAAGGTTGACCGTATGGGGGGGGGGGCAGCGTGAGACTCGCGGTTTAGAACCTAGGTGATGTTCTAGAAATGTAAATACTTGGAATATATTTGAATATATACTCCTGATATACAAATGATACATAATGTTATACTGAGACATATTCATTGACAACACCTTGTACCACAGGATGGACACTGACATATGATGATTTAGGACCTCCCTTACACTTCACTCTTGCCCGTCAAGAGCTGGATGGCGGAAGCTGTGTCAATGAAGCCTTGGTCGTCCATCTCAAACTGGTCGAAGGCATCATCGACCTCCTGCGCAGAATCTTATCTCCCCATGTCATGAGGGCGTGACGGAACCTGCAGTAGACAAGGAAAGTCAATGGGAAGGTATGGGTGTTGAAGGCTAATATCATGGCAGAATCCTGGTTGATTTGCGGACTAAATGATTATCCTAGCCACTCACCATGTCTCCATCAATCCACCCGTCCTTGCTGAAGGCGTTGAAGGCTGCAGCCACAACATCGTCGTCATCGGAGCTGCCGGTGTTCCTCTCGGGAAACATCTGCAGGAGCATGGGAAATTGAAGTTGATGGGGTGCGGCGCCTCGTTGACCATTTCATCCAGCTCTTTGTCCGTCGCGATCCTTCCCACCTCGTCAAACACCTGCAAGAGTGGGTGTTGGGGGTTATCCTATCTGATCTTTCCCTCCTTGCTGAGCATTTCTTACAATTCTCTCATCTCATAACCTTCTGTGACATATTCTACCTTTGTCCTTGCATACAATTAACAAATTAAGTTAAGGAAACACATAACTTATAAAAGGAAAGCGTTTGCGAGTACCGGGGCGAGGTGGGCTGGGGTCACACTGATGATGTTGGAGTGCCTAGCATACAACTCCTCTCCTAGTATGGTAATAGCGTGTTCTACAAGAACGTGTTATAACAGTGTGCTCTACAAATCCACTGTGGTGCTTACAGTAACAATGCATCTTACATCAACAAGATGACCTACATCCAAAATTCTGGTTCTACATCAAGGTGTCCTACAATAACAATGGTCTGTGTAGCAAGAGCGTGTTAGTGTGGTACAGGACTAAGAGGAGCACTAGGGTTACCTGTCGAAGGTCACTCTTGCCCAGGATACCATGCCCTTGTCCTTAGAGCCATCATCTGGAAAGCCTTCCTTCGAACTCCGCCACCTGCAGCTGCGTGAACATATCGAATACATTTTGACACCGTCTTCTTGGCCTTCCTGGAAGAGGTCTTCCTGGAGGCTGGCTTCGGGGGGGAGGAGCGGGGGATGAGGTAGGCTGTGGGCGCAGGCGGGAGGCTCGGGTTCACGGCTCGTGGGTATCCTGGAGCAGGAGCTGCAGGGTCCTCTTCCTTCTTCTTCGTCTTCTTTACTTTCTTTTGCGTCTACCTTTTAGCGTCCTAGGGAGAAAGAAGGTGTCGGTAGTAACATTGGGGAGGGTAAGTAGACGTTTGAGTCACAATAACCTGGCTGAGGAATGTTGACCAAACAACCACCTAGAAGATGAAGAGACGACGAGTGATTTGATTGTTGCCGAGCCGAAGGCGGCTAGTTTTATTGTGCCCTCAGGCCCATCCTGTGAGCGGACTAGCCGCAAAAAAAGCAGACGACGGACGTTCGGTCCGTCCTGGACCCTTATCATTGGGGGAGGTTACATGACGTCACGGTAGTTTGTTTATTGTTTATTTATTTATTGTACACACACCCACACACACACACACACACACAACACACACACACACACACACACCCACACCAACACACCGAACACACCACCACACACACACACACACACACACACACACACAACACCACACACACACAGGTCGGTGGGGCCTGGTAGCCTGGGGGATAGCGCTCAGGACTCGTAATTCTGTGGCGATTCTGCGGGTTCGATTCCCGCACCAGGCAAAACAAATGGGGGCAAAGTTTCTTTCACCCTGAATGCCCCTGTTACATAGCAGTAAAATAGGTACCTGGGAGTTAGTCAGCTGTCACGGGCTGCTTCCTGGTGTGTGTGTGTGTGTGTGTGTGTGTGTGTGTGTGGTGTGGAGAAAAAACGTAGTTAGTAAACAGTTGAGAGGCGGGCCGAAAGAGCAAAGCTCACCCCCGCAAAACACAACTAGTTGAACACCACACACACACACACACACCGCAAAAAGGGGATGAATCTTTCAGTGTCCACGCCAGAAAAGGACTTGAGGAAATATGACAATAAAGATTGTCACTAGAGGCTTATGTCAATGTATTCCATCAATCATAAGTGGCATTTGCTACATTGTCGAATATTATAAGCAGCCTTCAAGGACCTGGAAAGAAGAGGATGCATCTAGAATACTGCAAACCACATACGTGAGATCAGTTCTTGAATTTGCAGCTCGTCAAGCCAAAAATATAATTGTTAGTAAATCCACATGTTTGCCACAAAGCTCGCGCGAGAAATTTAAGAACTGAGGTATAAGGACAGACTGCAATAACTGAGGTATGAGGTCACTGAGAACTGAGGTATGAGGATACTGAGAACTGAGGTATGAGGATACTCAGAACTGAGGTATGAGGACAATGAGAACTGAGGTATGAGGAACTGAGAACTGAGGTATGAGGACAATGAGAACTGAGGTGTGAGGACACTGAGAACTTAGGTATGAGGACAATGAGAACTGAGGTATGAGGACAAGAAACTGGAGGTGTGGGACACTGAGAACTGAGGTATGAGGACAATGAGAACTGAGGTATGAGGATACTGAGAACTGAGGCATTGTGGACACGCTATTTAAGAACTGAGGTATGGGGATAGGCTACGAACTTTAACTTGGCATTGTTATGTAAAATAAGCAGTGGAGCCGTGATCACGACACTAACGATAGTCCGAGACGTAGACAAGGAACAGAACGAGAGCAACACGGTGATGTGGTTTCTTCTATGTATGAACAGGACGTGTAATGGGTTACAGAGGGAGTTGCTAAAAAAAACATTATAGCTTTAATTGTGGGTACGATAAAATTTAAGAAGGCGGGGCCCAAAAGATAGAGCTCAGTCCCTCACCGGTGCAGGACATATTGATAGTTGAGTACATACACGCACCTGTTGTGTATTGCTGTTTTCAAATGTGCCTTTTGGTTCTTGATAATTCCCCTTCCCTTTCGTCCCCTTCTTTAGTCAACCCTTTCCCACGTCCCTTCCTCTCCTTCCTCTCCCAATCTTGATTCTCCTCTCCTCTCTCCTACCCTTTCCAATGTGTGAGAAAGAAATACATGTAGATATGATAGAGTAAAACAGGTTGAGAGTCAGTACATAAGAGTTGGATTAGAAACCGACGATTAGAGAGGCGGGGTCCAAGACCTAGCAGCTCGACTCTGCAGGCACAATAGTAATATTTCCTTGACTCTCCTCTCCTCTCCTCTCCCGTACCTTTACTCTCCCCCTCACCTCCCCGCCGTATAAGGTAAATGTCTCACCTTTGGAGTTTCCTGTTGAGTTAAATTTAGCCTCGGTTATGATAAACTAAGACCTCACACTTCCCCCTCGTGCTGCTCACGAGGACACCCCGTCACGCCCACGCCCTCTCCCCGTCACGCCCACGCCCGCTCCCCGTCCCACCCTCGCCCCGCCCCGCCCACGTCAGCTCCCCGTCCCACCCTCGCCCCGCCCCGCCCACGTCAGCTCCCCGTCCCGCCCACGCCCGCTCCTCGTCCCGCCCCCCCATAAGGCTGGCAATACAGTAAAGATAAACCAGTGCCATAAGACCCAAAATTAGGTGGGATATGTCACCTGGAGGAGTAGAGTGGGTGTACATCTGTTTGTTCCTCTGTGTTGTGTGTGTGTTTACTATTTGTGTCTGCAGAATCGAGCTATTAGCTCTTGGACCCCGCTTTTCTAACCAATCTATTATTTCTTGTATTATGTCTGCTACCACATATATTTTTGTCAAACACACACACATATCCCCAGAAAGCAATAACTCCCAGATACCTATTTACTGTTAGGTGAACAGATGTATCAGGGGAAAGAAACTCTACGCTGTCCACTCGGCTGCGAAGCCCCTGTGTGCGCGCCCGCAAGTATTCGACTTCGTATATACATAATAATATATATATATATATATATATATATATATATATATATATATAATTATATTATATATATTATATTATATATATATATATATATATATATATATATTAAAATGGCTGCCTGTCCCTCGATACAGTGAGTTATTATAATTATCTATTAAAGAAGTGGTCTGGATTTTTTCCAATTTGTATTTGTTAAACATTGAATACTTGATACATGTATTGTTCTTGATGTTCCAGTGCTTTTATCATGTCGCTTAAGACGGTACGGAAGTGGCATCCACCATGCGCCTCCTCTGACGAGTCCTTTCACTGAGTACCGCCGGCCTCACTGCGCTGGGAGTAATTTATTTAATCTGTCTGACTCATTTTGTTGATTTTTAATTTTCTCCTGTGACTCCTCGGATTATCTTCCTCCAAAGAACAATGTCACTTTCCATCTCGTTTAGTGCTCTTAATAGCTTGTACGTTGTGGTCATGTCTCCTCCGATCTTTTATATTCCTGCCAGATTTAACTCCTTTAAAATGTCTTCATTATTGAGATATTTATTACTGGCAGCAGTTATATCTTGGGTCCCGCCTCTCAACATTCATATTGAAGTTCTGTTAGGTTGAGGTGATTCTATTTGTGTAGAAATGATTTGTTATTCCCGTCGTCGGAGACAAATGAAGTCTATACTTAAGCTTTTCGAGGACCCTCTGAGGCAGTTGCTGACCTTCTCTAGGATGCGACCCACAACAGGTGAGTAATTCCCCACATACCATATTTCACTACTAGGTGAAGTTGTCTACAGGTGAAAGGAAACTTGCCCATATGCAGAGACTTGGCCATCTGCGTCTGTCCTGTGCGGAGACTGAACCTGGGTACCTCGGCGTGTATTTTCGTCAACGAGCGTGTGTATAGTTTGCTTCTATGTAATAAGTCCAAAGAGGGTATTCGTGGGTTATAGTTAATCACAAAAAATTCCCACAGGCGCGTCAAATCGTAAGAACAGGGAGCCCTAGAAGTGGTGGCCTCGGATATATGTAAACATAATTCATGTTGTGAAACTTTAACTTTTCTATTAATTAACATCATTAGGGAGAGATAGTGCATGTATTTTAGAGACACATTTCAACAACACAGGTTGTCTTTCACTAGAGTAGACGACAACCCTAAGGACAAATTAATGCAGTTTAGCGGATTTTTTATAACATATTTTTTCCAGAAAATCAGTTGAAGAAAATCATCCTCAGGAACTCTAGAGGATACAGTTGAGTCGCAGATTATAACGTTTTACCATGTGGTGGTGTAATATGGTCTGGAGCGTTGCCTGGAGTACCCAGCGCATAGGTTCGAATCCTCCTCACGTCTACTAATTTTCCCATTGATACTTCACGTTAATGTGATCTCTTTGTGCATTAGTTTATCTTGCTCTGAAGCTCCATTCTCTAGAATAGGAATTACAGAAAACGCACCAGCGTTTTGTATGATCCGTACCTGCTGGTTTTGCTTCTATTTATTTATGTATATATTTATTTATATATATTGGCATCTTGGTAAGATTATAATTATAAATCATTTTTGTCCAGGAATATATATATATATATATATATATATATATATATATATATATTATATATATAATATATATATATATATATATATATATATATATATATATATATATATATATATATATACATTACATTATAGGAATTATATATGAACGTTAGGCTTATATTGAGGTCCCAAGGTGTGACTACGGCCCTCCCCAGGATACAACCCCACAATAGTGCCTAACTCCCGGGTACCTATGTACTGCTAGGTGAACAGAGGCATTAGATATAGGCAACGGGCTTAGCCATTTCTCTCCCGCCTGGGATTCGAATGTTCTATGTACTCGATGACGTGTGTCATATTCATTATGGATCTAATTGAACTAAAAACATGACAAATGTCACATATTTGGTTACTTAAGTGTAGTTATAGGATGGAGCGAGACTCGTAGCGCCCCGTCTTCCCGGTATGAAAAAAATGACCTTCCTCTTGATGCGAGCCACAACAAGTCGACCAGCTCCTGGGGGGCAGGGTTTACTGCAGGCTGACTAAAGACATCAGAGGTAAAGAAACGTGCCCCGAACTTCTTGCCCTGCCCGAGAATCGAACCCGGGACCAATCGGTTGTGTGCTAGCTGCTGCACTATAATGATCTACAACTTGCCGATTGTATATGTACTGTATTTGCCGGGTGTAAATGAGAAAATATTGTTGAGAAATACTCAATAACTTCATCGATAATCATTACTGATTTGTTGTAAGAATTATGGGATACTCTGCTTGTACACGAAGGTATCCGCTTAATTACGCCAGTAACTGCTTATACATGCAACTACTGCACCTCAACAAGCCACTATATAGGATACAAAAGGGATATGCTTTTCACACATCTTAGGCTACAGTTTAGAGGGAATGTGTTTTTGTTGTATGAGGTTGGAAGCCAGACGCTTGGGGCTAGCGTCACCCTTTTCAGGATGAACGGTCTGGAGTATGGGACAGCATATGCTGGTCGGAGTCGGTCCTACTGGTCTTTTTAACAAGGGGTGGGCTAAATATTGACCCTCCCAGGGAGGGGGCCAGGGAGCCGGTCGGCCGAGCGGACAGCACACTGGACTTGTGTTCCTGGGGTCCTGGGTTCGATCCCGGCGCCGGCGAGAAACAATGGGCAGAGTTTCTTTCACACTATGCCCCTGTTACCTAGCAGTAAAATAGGTACCCTGGGTTAGTCAGCTGTCACGGGCTGCTTCCTGGGGGCGGAGGCCTGGTCGAGGACCGGGCCGCGGGGACACTAAAAAGCCCCGAAATCATCTCAAGATAACCTCAAGATAGATAACCTCCCCCCCCCCCTCCGAATGATGAAAGGTGGCTAGCCAAGTCCCTAGATTTTTTATTTTTTTGAGAGAGAGAGAGAGAGAGAGAGAGAGAGAGAGAGAGAGAGAGAGAGAGAGAGAGAGAGAGAGAGAGAGAGAGAGAGAGGAGTAGCCAGTTATACACGCAGGTGACCAATTATATAGGCAGGGGACTAGTTATACACACCGCTGATTGTAACACATTTTCACGAATGTCTCAGTCCAAATTATTCAGCGATGAATATTTGCACACTTTGTCTATCAGTTGCTGCCTCACAGGGAACACGAGCTTCCCTTCAATCACTCCTTTGAAAGATACACTATTTTCTCTTGATTGACCGTTCTCGTGCATCGCTGAGAACTGTTTGTGTTGCTGCTACCGAAGCTTGGCTTACTTCACATCCTCCTACGGTTGGAGATCAAGCAGCCTCGCCGGTTCCAACCTTCCTCCCGCAAGTTCCAGCCCTCATCTCGCCGGCTTCATCCTTCATCTCGTCGTGATTTAACATAAATATTAAACTTCCTCTCTCACTTAAATTGAAAGTTGATGTGTCACTGTAGTTGCAGATGGGTAAGTAGAGTCCAGCGCTACACCAAGATGAACACAGATCTTATCAATCACTAGTAACACTAAAACCACAAGGAGAATGACCATGGGCTGTACTCACCATGGCTCCTGTCTTCTTGGTGTCTATGGGCTACAGAGGCGCAGCCCCACCTGTGACCCCTTGCTTTATACCCGCGTCCACTGCCCCCCTCCTCCCCTCCACCCACACTCCCCTCATACCCCCCCCCCCCATGATTCCTCCCTCATCCCCCTCTTCTTCCCTCGTGGCGCCAGCCATCAACCAGCCCGGAGGGGCGTGATTGGTGAGGGGAAGGATGGAGGGCGGGTGTGTGTGGGGAATGTGACCTATTTGGAGCGCTACCGGGAAAGCATATGGGAGAGGGAGGGGGAAACGCTGGGAGGGAGAGAAGAGAAAACTACTGAGAAAGAAATGCGATGGATGCGTGAAGGTGTGTGAGGGTCAGAGCAGCAGTCAGTAACCTGTGGACACTACTGGGTGGAGTACGGGGCACCCGCTGGTCAACACAGCCAGTCATCTCCATGGTCCCCGCCTGGAGACGACGCCCAGATGCCTCGCCAGCCGCTGCTGACCAAGACATCTCCCCATTTCGGGGGAGTTACATACAAGATGGTGAAATATTGAGAATAATAAATATACTTAAGAGGGGTGCGTATATGAATTGAGTTAAGATGGAGGGTGTGGAGTAGGTCTGGATGTTTGGCCAAGATGGAGAACATTTCCTTCTCCTCGAGTCCTTCCCTCGACATTGTTTCAGCACAAGTTTACATATAATTGTTGCTTTCATGGAGGACAAAATTACAAAATAACCATTGTTAACAACGTTCGCTTCCGAGCAATGAAAGCAGGCAATGAAGCACTGCTAATTTAACTAGTATACTTGTGTTGTGTTTCATGCCTGTTGTAACTGTACCAGGATCAAGACTGACGGCTCAGAGAGCGAGTAGTATGACGTCTCCCGATCTTACCTACACTCAGCAAATGGGTCATATCGACTCTTGAAATAAGAAAATCAGCCGGTTTGAACAAAGCTTTTAACGGAGTGCATCTTATAACTTCTGTGTGTTGGTTACAGATGTTTATCGCAAACGAAACAAGCAAATTAGATCAGAAAATGGATAAGTAATAGAGTAATGCAACCTGCATGTTTGTCATAAGTTGAAAAATCAGATTGTTGCAGCATAATGTGGGGCTGAGCACCCAACACACACACACTGGCCGCCAGGAAGTACACCTGGGTTAATTACGTACACGTATGGTGCCCCAGATGCCTCGCCCCGCCAACTAACACACGCCTCTCCACACCCACAAGTCTTGCCAGCTGTGACATCCAGCAACCAGCCAAAATATACGCCACTTGGCAGCAAACATATGAAAAAAGTCCGAAATAGAAGACATAATTGCTTGGTTCGTTCCCCAGCTGGAGGTATGTGTACCAGGAGCAACACCGCGCTCTCGTAAATGCACAAGGAGCTAACTTTCCAGCAACATCATACTTAGTGGTGTTGTCTTCATGAAAATTGGAAGGGATATATATGCTGGAAGGGTCTGAGGTCTTGTTGACCTACTGGAAACATCTGGAAGGGTCTGAGGTCTTGTTGACCTACTGGAAACATCTGGAAGGGTCTGAGGTCTTGTTGACCTACTGGAAACATCAGGAAGGGTCTGAGGTCTTGTTGGCCTACTGGAAACTGGAAACTTGTACATTTCTCTTACTGACAGCCATTTCTCACCCTCTCCTGTCTGACAGTTACACCTGTCCCTTGCATTTAACTCGGAAAATTGCATTCTGGTAACTGCTCTTATTCGCATTTGCATAACATTTGCCTGGAGGCCAGGCAGGCGGTGAGCACGACTCACTGCTGCCTCCTCGTGGTAACCCTCAACATAAACATAAAGTGTTGTACCCCAAAGAAGATCTCGTTTTGCATAAAGAAATTCTTAAGGGCAGAAAACTAACCTTATTTCTCATAGTCCTAAATAAGCAATCCTAAACCTAACATTTATGTTGGGTTTATGTAATCTTAGGCCTAATTTAGTGAATATATATATGTATATATATATATATATATATATATATATATATATTATATATGTGTGTGTGTGTATATATATATACACATATATATATTCACTAAATTAGGCCTAAGATTACATAGTCAGAAGAGATGCAGTGCTCTGTGCCGTACATCGCCATTTCCGGCCCCTCTACCCGTTCATACTATCGTGCTACAGTGGTGAGTCAAAACTGCACTTTGGTGAACACGAAATCAGATCATGTGAAGGTGTTCAGCAAGGTGATCCTCTACCTCCTCTTCTTTTCTGTTTAGTCTTAAAAGAAATCGCCGAAAGCTTATTCAGCGAGTTCAACATTTGGTTTTGGATGATGGCACTATAGCTGGCACCGTAGACCACCTCTTGGAAGACATCAGAAAAATAAGGGAGCAAGAAGTAAGCTGGGTCTCTTCCGAGCCCTTCCAAGTGTGAAGTAGTCTCCTCCAACCCAGACATCGTAGCTAGAATAAGGTCTGCCTTGCCTGGAGCCCATGTCATTAGGGCCGAGAACAGCACTCTCTTTGGCGGCCCCTTCTGGTCTAATGTCATTGAGGAGATCCTTGATAAGAAAATCACAGACCTCAAGAGGATGGAAAACAGGATAGGTGACATCGATGCCCACGACCCTCTTTAATTATCTCCTCACTAAATGCCTATCCCTTCCTAGGCTAACCTACTTTCTGAGGTGCGTCCATCCTACAACAGCCCAAAGCTCGAAGAGTATGATCAATTACTGAAGACCATGCTAGAAAAAGTTGTCAACTTTTTCCTTAATGAATGACAGTGGAAACAAGCCACTCTCCCTGTCAGGTTCGGCGGCTTGGGTGTCTGCACTGCCACCCAAATTGCTGTCTCATCCTTCCTGTCTTCCTCCTCAGCCTCAGATGACCTGGTTAAGGAAATTCTACCTGTCAACCTGTGTGACTTAGCAGGGATACAGGACTCCCACTACACGGAATGCGACACAAAATGGGGTACCATGGCAGACCCAGCACACAGACCAACCATGCCGAAAGCCAAGAAACAATCCAGCTGGGACAGCCCCATTGTAGACAAAGAAGCCACAGCTTTGCTGGAGGCAGCAACAACCCCCAGTGATCGTGCACGCTTCACAGCTGTGCAGGCTCCCCATGCAGGAGACTTCCTTTTGGCAGTCCCTATGTCAGCGACAGGCACACGTCTTGATCCGCAGGAGCTCCGTATTGCAGTCGCTCTCCGTCTTGCTGCCCCTATCCACACTGTTCATAAGTGTATTTGCGACGAGGCAGATGCTGACGAATATGGATGGCCTGCACTGTGGAAAATCAGGCGGTTGGCATTCTAGACACGACGAAGTCAATGAGATCATTAAGAGGAGCCTTGAATCTGCCCAGTGTCCAGCGGAGAGAGAGCCCTGCAATCCATTGAACCATAACTCTGCTAGCTTTGCCGGCCGACCAGACGAAATCACACTGTACCCTTGGAAGGGTGGCAGACAATTGGCGTGGGATTATACTTGTGTATCCACCCTGGCAACCACATACGTCAACCTCTCTGACGGCCAAGCAGGAGCCACATCGACACGCAAAGAAAGATACAAGTCGACCAAGTACAGGGAATTAGAATCGCCAGTACAACTTCGTTCCAATAGGAACTGAGACCCTAGGTCCATAGGGAGAGAGTGCAAGAAAGATTTCATAAGAATCTTGGCTCCAGGCTCATTGACACTACCAGAGACCCTAGAGCGGCAAGTTTTCTCTTCCAGCGCCTCAGTGTCGCGATCCAGAGGGGAAATGCCTGCTGCATCCTCGGTTTCTGCCCGACGTCGGAGGAGTTCGAAGAAATCTACACCCTCTAGGAAACAAACTTCCCCTTATTTCCTCTTAATGTTCATTTTTTGCAAATAATCTGATATATATATATATATATATATATATATATATATATATATATATATATATATGTATATATATATATATATATATATATATATATATATATATTATGACTAAGAAGATTTGGTTTTGTTTCTTGCATTCTCGGGCCCACAACAAAATTCAAAGTACACACCACTGGCGACTTGTGGCTGGAGCCGTCCATATCTCAGTATGCGTGCCTTAATGTTTGGATGAAAGGTCAAGTATACAATTTATTAAGTGTAAGGCTTGGAGGCTGTCGTCTCCAATTCAATTTCTTTCTTTATTATGCACCCTATACCCATCCCGTGGGCGGTGGTGGTGGAAAGGGTTACAGAGACACATAATGGGTTCAGGAACTAAACCCCATAGTTCATTTAGCTAAGCAAGTAACAATCTTTTGAAGCTAGTTACACAATTGTTAATGTTATATATATATATATATATATATATATATATATATATATATATATATATATATATATATATATATATATATATATACACAATCATTTACACAAATACATATACACCCGTACATATCAATAATATTTTATATCATAAGTGATTCAATAAGAGGTTCACAACAGTCACTATACAAGGCACTTTACAACTATGGTGAGTCACACAGTTACTAGTCTTGCTCCACACCCACCCAACTGGGCGGCAGCTTTACAGTCATGACGTGCAGGCTGCACCTACAGTAACCAAATTTTGGATACTTCGCTAATTTTCCTTGAAGCACATTATTATAAATGAAGTACCTGCACAATTATTGTACAACATTGATAATGTTATCTCTGAATTCCGCGATTTTTCCACATTCCATTATATAATGACGCAAAGTATACGAATAGCTCGGCTGATAGAGGTTTACATTTAGTCAAATCTACACCAGCAGATGTTACAAACTCCCAGAGGTACTTGTAGCTAAGCCTAAGTCTAGCAGTGATAACATTTAGAAGTCTGCTAACCTTATCTCCCATCTTGGCTTTGACAGCACATTTTGGATATATATTTTTTTGTATTGGCGGCTGTCTATTTCTACGATCCACGTTACATAACTGGAGTAAAATATATGGCACACACCTCATATAATGCGAGAGATTAAGCCTTACGAGGCGCTCATCCTGCCCTACTCACAGCTGCCAACATTCCTGGTCTGTGACGCACCGCGCGCCTCACGCCGCCTTCACCACCCCGGATAATATGTACCGAAATATGTGCAGTTCCCTGGAAATATGGACATCTATACACAGTTTCCCGGATAGTGAGCACCGTGTTGAGCAGGTAACTGAAATTTTGTGCCCGTATGTGCAATGACTGAAGACAGGGACCGTTATGTTCAATTTGCTTGAAAATATTACAGTTATATGCAGTCAGCCGTAAATGTGTTCCGTTATGTGCAGTTAGCCGAACATGTTATACTCGGTGATCTCAAAATGTGTAGCGGTAACTGCTGCCACTTGAACATATATATGTTGTTATGTATACTGCTATAAGAAAAAATTGTATTCAGTTACCGGGAAATGTGTAGTCAATCGCTATGTGTAGCTACCGGGAAATATGAATTGCCATGTGTACTACCGTCAAGCACAAGCACATGCGTGCTATATCATGTGTATTACTGATATATAATATATATCCCTAACTCGTCTGTCTTCCAGCGACGTACGATTCAGTTCTGGTAGTCTTTCCTCGTAGCCCATACCCCTCAGCTCGGGTACTGGTTAATTTTTTTTATTTTGCTCCGAGGGGCGAGTTTATTGGGCAGCGCCACTCATCCTGTGAGTGGACACACCGCCATAGTGACAGTATTGGGCAGCGCCACTCATCCTGGGAGTGGTCACACCGCCATAGTGACAGCATTGGGCAGCGCCACTCATCCTGTGAGTGGACACACCTCCACAGCAACATGTACAACACTCCCCAATAGGAAGAAAACCCGCTGGGTTGTTCATCCTGTCACTTGTACCCAGACACTGCTGGGACTTGCTTAACTGTCTCAACAGAACAGCTCCACAAACAAGAAGATTAACATCTATCAACCCTTAAAATCTTACGTTATCTGGCGGGTGCAAAATGGGGAAATCTTTTAAGAACAGTATCAATATTTGACAAATAGTGTTTTTCTAACTCAAACAATGTGGGGTTTATTATTCTACACATATTTCTAATGTCCCTCAGGTGTTCACATTCACGTAGATAGTGGTCAAGACGGTGTCCATCACTCTCACCACAGATTCTGCAACTCCGCTGATCAACTGTTGTTTCCATTCCGAATCTCCATGGATATTTGTATCCAAGACGGATTCTCGCTATTACTGATTCTCGTCCCGCGTCCATCTCCTCTTCGGCCATAATGATTGGGAATGCCAGTTGCAACCATGTTGTACCAGCGTACAGATTCACTGGTTTGTGCTTCTATCCTCCTTTCCTCAGTTCTGGTAGCATACCTTTGTACCTTCTTCATGTGTGTGAATCTTCTCTTGAATATGTGTGTGTGTGTGTACTCCCCTGTTTGTGCTCACCTATCTATGTCTGCAGGAATCGAGCACTGACTCTTGGATCCTGCTTTTTTAGCCATCGGTTGTTTACAGTAATGACTCCTGTCCCATTTCCCTATCATATCTAGTTTTAAAATTATGAATAGAGTTTACTTCCACAACCTGCTCCTTAAGTGCATTCCATTTTCCACTAAAATAAAACTTTCTAACATCCCTGTGACTCATCTGAGTTTCCAGCTTCCACCCATGTCCCTTCGTTCTGTTAATATAACGTGTGAACATTTCATATATTTCCACTATGTAAATTCCCATGAGCATTTTATACGTTACAATCATATCCCCCCTCTCCCTTCTTTTTTCTAGTGTTGTAAGGTTCAGTTCTTTTCAAGCGCTCTTCATATCCCATCCCTCGTAACGCTGGGACAAGCCTCGTCGCAAACTTCTGAACCTTTTCAGGTTTCCTTGTGTTTCTTCAGGTGGGGACTCCATGATGGCGCGGCATACTCTAAGACTGGTCTCACGTAGGCAGTGTAAAGTGCCCTAAAAGCTTCCTCACTTAGGTTTCTGAATGATGTTCTAGTTTTGCCAGTGTAGAGAACGCTGCTGTCGTTATCCTGTTTACATGTGCCTCAGGAGTTTGATTAGGTTTTATGTCTCTCCCAGGTCTCTTTCTCGCGTCGTCACAGGTAGGCAGTTCCCCTTCATTGTGTACTGTCCCTTTGGTCTCCTATCACCTGATCACATTTCCGTAACTTTACATTTGCTCGTGTTGAACTCCAGTAGCCATTTCTCTGACCATCTCTGCAACCAGTTCAGGTCCTCTTGGAGGATTCTACAATCCTCATCTGTCACAACTCTTCTCATTAATTTTGCGTCATCCGCGAACATCGACATGTAGGATTCTACTCTTGTAAACATGTTATTTAGGTAAATTAGAATTAGAATTGGTCCCAGCACCGATCCTTGAGGTACTCCACTCGTTACTGTTCGCCAGTCTGACTTCTCGCTCCTTACTGTTACTCTCTGGCTCCTTCCTGATAGGTAGTTCCTTATCCATGCTAGGGCTTTTCCGCTTACTCCTGCTTGCCTCTCAAATTGAGAGTGTGTGTGTACTTACCTAGTTGTGCTTGCAGGGGTTGAGCTCTGGCTCTTTGGTCCCGCTCTCAACTGTCAGTCAATTGGTGTACAGATTCCTGAGGCTACTGGGCTCTATCATATCTACACTCGAAACTGTGTATGGAGTCAGCCTCCACCACACAACTTCCTAATGCATTCCATTTGTCTACTACTCTGACACTGAAAAAAATTATTTCTAATATCTCTATGGCTCATTTGGGCACTCAATTTCCACCTGTGTCCCCTAGTGCGTGTGCTCCTGGTGTTAAATAGTCTGTCTTTATCTACCCTATCAATTCCTCTGAGAATCTTGTATGTGAGATAATGTCCCCCTTAACTCTTCTGTCTCCCAGTGACGTGAGGTTTAATTCCCGTTGTCTCTCCTCGTAGCTCATACCCCTCAGTTCGGGTACTAGTCTGGTGGTAAACCTTTGAACCTTTTCACGTTTAGTCTTATGCTTGACTAGATATGGACTCCATGCTGGGGCTGCATACTTCAGGATTGGTCTGACATATGTGGTATTCAAAGTTCTGAATGATTCCTTACACAAGTTTCTTAAGGCTGTTCTTATGTTGGGCAACTGGGCATATGCCGCTGATGATATCCTATTGGTATGGGCTTCAGGGGACAGGTCTGGCGTGATATCAACCCCCAGGTCTTTCTCTCTCTTTGACTCTTGAAGTATTTTATCTCCCAAATGATACCTTGTATCTGGTCTCCTGCTCCCTACGCCTATCTTCATTTCATTACATTTGCTCGGGTTAACTCTAACAACCACTTGTTCGACCATTCCTGCAGCTTGTCCAGCTTCTTGAAGCCTCAAACTGTCCTCCTCTGTCTTAATCCTTTCCATAATTTTGGCGTCGTCAGCAAACATTGAGAGGAATGAGTCTATACCCTCTGGAGATCATTTACGTATATCAGAAACAGGATAGGTCCAACACAGAGCCCTGCGGACCCCACTAGTGACTTCACGCACAGTGTGTGTGTGTACTCACCTAGTTGTACTCACCTAGTTGTGCTTGCGGGGTTGAGCTCTGGCTCTTTGGTCCCGCCTTTCAACCGTCAATCAACAGGTGTACAGTTTCCTGAGCCTAATGGCTCTATGCTCTATATGTGTGTGTGTGTGTGTGTGTGTGTGTGTGTGTGTGTGTGTGTGTGTGTGTGTGTGTGTGTGTGTGTGTGTGTGTGTGTGTGTGTGTGGGTGGTGTGTGGTGGATCGTCTATAATTATATCTCTCGTTTTTTCTATTAATTTTCACTAAAATTATGTGTTGATTCAGCTACGAGAGCTTCTCTAATTATATGTTTTAAATACAACTCTTACCTGAAGAATTCCTTCCTTACACTTCAATGGCTAATTTTGCTTACTACATACGTTTATACCCTTACTGTGATGGGCATGAATGCTCCCTACTGTGATGGGCATAAACGTACCCTTCTGTGCTGGACACGAATGTACCGTACTGCGATGGGCATGACTGTACCTTACTGTGATGGGCATGAATGTGCCCTACTGTGATGGGCATGACGTACCCTGCTGTTAGATACCCTCAATGTATAGGCGGCTGGCTCGGTGCCCCAGCTCCTGTGTGTGG
>WNGS01004946.1:18304076-18391878 GCA_020271785.1 Procambarus virginalis
TTAGATTGGTTGTAGAGCTTGTATTAAGAATGAAGTGCGCTTATATCTAAAGAATTACTATGTAAATGATTGTTGTAGATTTATTAAGAATGTTAAGTAGTGCCAAGAAGATATACTGTAGCAAGAAAGTACACTTAAGTATTGTACCTATAGCTGTTACATAATTTATCATACATCATATGATGTTTTATATTTACTGAGAAATTCTATACTATATTATTCATACAGGTTTAGCTTCTTTAATTACTGGGAACCAGTGATTTAAGAACCCCAATGAGGTTCACAAAATCAAGATTTCAAGGGGGTTGGAAAATTTATTTTGAGACCCCCAAAGGGGTCACAAAATGTTTTCTGTGGGGTCATGGAACCTAAATTCTGAATATATATGTTCAAAGACTATTCAAATAAAACTCCCAATATGATTGTTGTTGGAAGGGGAAAGTGATTTAAACATACAAACCCTCCCGCTTTCTTACTTACATTTCATGTACATTATTTAAAACTGTTAATACCAAACAAATGTAAAATATAACTCCAAGTATGAGAGGGAACACCAAATGAATGGCACAGTGTTTTAAAACTGTAGGACTCAAACACTACCAAGGGTGTACTCACCTAGTTGTACTCACCTAGTTGTGTTTGCAAGGGTTGAGCTCTGGCTCTTTGGTCCCGCCTCTCAACCGTCAATCAACAGGTGTACAGATTCCTGAGCCTACTGGGCTCTATCATATATACACTTGAAACTGTGTATGGAGTCAGCCTCTACCACATCACTTCCTAATGCATTCCATTTGTCAACTACTCTTGTATTCACCTAGTTGTGTTTGCGGGGGTTGAGCNATATGCAAGATGAGTTGGAACAACATACTGTATCAGCATTACAGGGACTTTCAGGTTGTTCCTACAAGGTTTAAAAAAGGCTAATGGAGTTGCTGAAAATTCCTCCCAGCACACAATGACCAATAGGAGCTCATTTACAAAAAATTAAAGCCCAGTAGAACCCCACTTAACTTCAAAAGTGAACAACCCATACTTAACACCCCATCACATAATTTCTGATGACGTCCTATGTCAGTTGACAAGCTATGACTATTTTTTAGATAAATCTAATTTGTTTGAACTACAGTATTCTGGATTCTGAAAGGATTTGGTTAGGACCATTTGGAAACCAGGCTTCTTCAACATACTGTGGTAAGGGTCAGTGAACCTAGAAATCTATCATAAGTCGTTGTAGACCAGGTTGCATCCTCATGCTTGATAGTTATGGCAAAGAACTTTAGTCATATGGAAACTCGGTTAGATGCAAAATAGATAGGTGTCTGGTAGAGATTCTGTTTTACATTTTTGTGGTTGGCAGTCTTGGTAAAGCACCTAGGTGATATGCGTCACTGCTAGGTGCAGAATAGTCATAGCAAGGGTCTTATTATTTTGCATTCCATTGCTTGATGCTCTTGATGAATTACCTAGTGTTATCAATATTTATGCTTGGTTTAGGTAATGTTGGGTTTGGTGGGGGGCCATCCTCATTTTCTATGTGGTGTTTAGTGATATGTGAAATTTTGCTAGTTACAGACTAGTCATTGATTAGGTTTAGCTCTTCGTATGCACCCCATTGCATAGCAGTTATGACAAGGCAGCCAAGTAACATACCAACTTCTACCAAGTGCAGATTAGCTGTAGTTAATCTTATTTTGCATCTTATTGTTTGGCTAACAAGGTGAAGCACTCTGGTTGCATGTTAACCTCTGCATTTGCAGATTGTCAGATGTAGAACAGAGTGGAACCTCTGATAGAAACCTTATAATCTTCTGCTTTCGAGTCTGTAGCCAAATTGAGTGCTCAAGTGTAACTGTTATGTTTGTGATCTCAGGACTAGGAATTTTAAGTGCTCTAGTCTGTATTTCCTGCTGCTTTCTGTTGATCCTAGAAGTTTAGGCCTGATTTTATGGTGAGACAGCTTTGTAGCTGTATACAGCTTTATTTGGCCTCAGCACATCTGAATGTTGGGGTAGTGATAATTAGTGTTTTTGCCATTAAAATTCACTTAAGAGATGTTTGCAAGTGTGAAAGCAATTACTGAACTCTACCAGTGATTAACCTAAGGAGCCAAATTATTATCAGTCAGTAGCTCTCATTAATAATAAAATTTTATGTTAAAATTTGCCAATGATGACAGAGAGCATCATATAGAATTAATATACATTAAAAGACAGACCTCTATCTAACACTTGTTTCACTTACTTTTGGAGTGGATGGGTATACATAGACAATTAGGCACTTGTTTAAGGAAACAGTGGCCCATTTTCACTTTAATGCTAAAATACAGTAGTGCTGCCGCTTCGTAGACCTGTGCATGTGCTAAGTCATCCAATAAGAACCCAGCTATATCAACAAGGGTCACTTTTAGTTAGCTTGCTTTCACTTTGAAAGCCCACATGGTGTCTGAAAATCAGAAGTGGCTTAAGTAGAGCAACAGCAGTGTCATTCACTCATGAGTGCTCATTCAATGTAGATGTACTTTCTGACCCATGCCAGATCTAGTTTATATTATGCAGCACTATGAGAATGATGTTAAAACTGTGGGATTAGACTAGTGTATATCAAAGATTTGCGAGGTCTTTGTAACACCTATTTATTCTATACTGTATTACAGTGTATTTTATAATCATCCTATTTATGCAAGAAGACCATTAACTAAATTCTGTACTACACAGATCACTTTAACTTATGTCTGGGAACACATCATACATAAACTAGGAGTCAGTTGGATGTACATATTCAGCACTGTACTATATGTAGAGAGAAATGGAGGACGGAAAATATTTATATTTTAAGAATCCAGTATTTCAGAATATTGTTTGTATTGTGAAATATTCCAGGCAGAGTGATCAGGATACATTTTCCTGGTTAGTGTTGGAATGATATATATATATATGTAGGAATAAGTGAGACTTTACATTCAAATTATCACTAAAATCAATTTTATTTAGTTCAAAAAAATTATTAGGATGATTAAACAGCAATGCTTTTCCAAAAAAGATTAACTTCTCAGAACAAAATATTCATTCATCATAAATCAAGGTTTCAAGACTGATGTTTGACCATTTTCTGTATGTTATGTTTATAACAGGGAAACTAGACCTAATGGGTTGATAAATAAATATTCCCAGTCCCTGAACTGTTAGTTGGTAAACATGCCCATGCTATGACAGCATACAAAAAAGGACATGAAAATACTGTATTAAACATGTGTTACCAGTCAGTTCCCTCACCTGAAATGCAGCATCTGCCTTGCAGGTATCACCCAGAAATGTCCTGGCTATTGGCATTGGATGCATTGTTTCACATTGTGTTTGCTACGTGCTCACTACTCTGGCTCTTTGGAATACTGCCACCTATTGATGCATACATCTTATGGCTAATGGAGCAGTGGTTAGTTGTTGGTCTTGGTGAGTTGTGAATTTTGTTTACTCCGTATATAAACCTGCCTTTTATTATTATTTATTTATATGCATTCTGCAGCATTTCATGTTAAATAAAATTGACTGTGTCTTAGATGGAATATATTTCACAGCCATGCTCACAACCTTTAGCCTCTGTCCCCCATTACCTATTTAGTACTCTTTTATGGTTTTCACTCTTTTTTATTTAGCTTCTCTTCATACCTCTACCTATAAACTTCAGACATATATTTCTATATTTATATTTTAATATAAATACAGAGGAACCTTAGGTGATGAGCGGCTCTATCTATGAGCATTTCAGGTAACAAGCAAGCCACTTGCAGAAAATTTGTCTCAATTGACAAGCTTCCACTCGGTTAATGAGAAAACTGTGTGGTGCTTACTAGTGTTCCCGCTGGTTCTCGCAAATTCTCGGATGCCTCCGACGATGCAAATCAATGATTTTTTTTTAAAAGATGCTAATGATGCTGGGATGTAAAGGGGTGACTGCTGTATTGTTGCAAAGCAGTGATTTTGTTTTACTTAGAAATTAAAAAAATTTAAAAAATTAAACAAGAATAAATGTCAAAAGATTCATTCAGTGTATGTCAGGTAGGCTGCTCCATTTTCTAAAAACAAATATAAAAACATGAAAAAATATATAAAAATTAAAAAAATTGAAAAAAGTCACAAAGGTGTATGTCAGGTAGGCTGCACCATTTTCTATAAAAAGTGAAAAAATATAAAAAAAATAAAAAAATTGAAAAAAGAAAAAATGTCACAAAGGTTTGTCCAGTGTATATCAGGTAGGCTGCTCCATTTCTATAAAAAATCCAAAATAAAAATAAAAAATTTGGAAAAAAGAAATAATGTCATAAAGGTTTGTACAGTATGTCAGGTAGGCTGTTCCATTTTTGATGAAAAAATATAACAAATTTAATATTATATTGATGTTTTTCAGTGGTGGAATGGATTAATTTTGTTTCCATTATTTTAAATGGGGAAATTCGTTTTGCAAGACGAGCGTTTCACATGACGAGCTCGGTGCCGAAACGGATTAATTTTGTTAACCGATGCACCACTGTAGATTCATACTTATATTGTTTTTTTTAGTTTTCCTTTATCAGATAATACTTTTATATATATACAGTATTGTATTCTTATTTCATCTAAGCTTCTTCAAGTCTCATGAACTCTCCGTACACCATTTTTTCTTTTAAATCTCTCAACCATCAGTAGAAATATGCTATTGCTGTTGACATTAATCATCACTACCCTCTATTCCATTTTCATAGAATGATGACCCATCAGTCCAGAAAAATTAGGAGAGTAAATAGGAAAAGAAGATTAAAGAAGCCTAAAGAAATTCCAGCCATTTGCCATATCTTCATGACTAAATGTAATCAACACCATTTCATTCCAGCTCAATACATTCACAACAGCATCCCACTGCTTCATACAGCCTGTGATACTTCCTGTGAACTATAAAACATTCACTCTCTGTTTATTAACTAATTCCATCTAGTCTTATTATTTACCTTTGTGTTCTATGAACACATAATCCATACTTCATCACACACTCCTTCACTATGTCTGTCACTCATCTTCTTGGCCTTTCTCTCCTCGTCTTTAGTATTCAGATTCACTCAAATATGTACACCTAAGCATTTTATTTGAATCCACTTATTCATTATCACCAAATCATTTCAATAAATTCCCTTCAATATTCAGATTAATTGACATTTGTGCTTCATGTCTTTGCATAACTTTTGAATTCTTTACAGTCTCTTTACACCATATATACATATCAAATTGTCAATTCATACAGCTCTTACTCTTGAATTTTTTACCGACTACGATATTAATATTCATTAAATTTGTTTCAGGTGGATCTCCAATGTCCTCCAGTCTGCGATTAGTAGGCCAAGCATTTTTTGGAACATTGACACTTATTATGTCATCTGCATTGCCATCTTTTGTTTCTTTGATGGTGTTTGCATCTGTGCGAGGCATTATTCTAAGTGTTGACATAGGTACAGTATACTAATAGCAATATTTTAATTTGTTGTCATATAAATTACTTGTAAAATTTTGTTATATTGTTGCTTTAGTTTACAATTTAATTTTATAATTAGATTCTTGCATTGGTATCATAACATTCACTACTTTTATTTGCAAGTACTTACACAATTATTGCAACATTACAGCATGGATGATTTCATCTTTGCTGCCTCACAGGGTCAGACTACTAACAGGGTTTTCTGGCAAGTATCAAGAAACTCACCCTGTGCAAGATAAGCCTTCCTTGCGTCGGACCACTTGTCAACGTGAACTGGCCTTATTTGTGCCAATGGTGATTACAGTAGCTGCTTTGAGTTTTGGTTCACAATTACCACATAGTAGCTGGTATGATCTAGCTATTAATATGACCAAGGAAGAGAATACTACTATGCCACTACGGCCAGCACTTTTTCAGGTATTGTATATTAAATATTTAATTGAACAGTACAGAATAAAATATGTGTAATACAAATCATAGATTTTCATGTCATTGATACTTAGGTATCCACGATTCAGATATCTTATAGTTTTGTAATCTTTATTTCAAAGCTACTCCACTTAAATTCTCCTTAAGGCAAGATCAGTGAAAGTTTCTTTGGACAAGATCATGACAGTCATTCAGGGTGACATTTTGCATGGGCATAACAGGGATCTTTCCATCTCTGTTGGATCATGCTGGTGCTAGGCAGGCCCTGGAGAAAAGCTCAAGAGCAGCTCACAGTGAATATAAAAATTTAACTCATAATCACTTGAAGGCTTTCCAAGTCCTGCTTGACATCTCTATGACCAACAAATATCACTTTTGCAGCCCTCCAGTTTCCCCATTTGGGTAGAGCCTATGCCAACACGAAGTCCTTGAACCCAATAAAATCTTTCTTGGCTAGTACCCATAATTGTTAGGCAGGCACAAGACCAGTTTTCCTGTGCAGGGGCTCATGTTGTTTACTTGTTAAAGCTGTAATTTGTTTTTGATCAGCCATCATGTGTGTATGACATGTTTTATATGCATCATGGTTTAACTGATCACTGGCAAAGAGTCTCACTTCCCCGTTAAATTTCAATTTGTGCTCTAGTGGTGGGAACTTTACTTTAGGCTAAGCAGAGGAAACTGGCTGAAGCAGCTAGAATGGGACCAACAAAACTCCATGGCCCATGAAGGTTCCTAGCTTCCACAAGTCTGAGAAGAGACAAGATGATGTTCCACTGATTTCAATTGGGATGCTAAGTATCCAACACATGTGCATTGCAATTGTGGAATGGAGCCTCATACACAGGCAGCTTGTGGTTATATGTGGATGCTGTAAGATCCACTTGGGGTAGACCAAACTTGTCACATACCCAGAGGAAAGAGTCCTCATCTATTTCACACTCCGTTCATATTAGACAAAAATAGAAGGAACTGTCTGCCAGCATTTTCAAAACTCATCAAATGTGGACTGAGATGCAGGGTTACAAACATCTGCATTCCAAGAAGAAGTTTAGAGGATCTTTAATAAAGTGGTTTAGCTCATAGATGAACTCACAGCTGTGCACTGAGCTAAAAAGAGGTCTTCATATGCCAACCACTCATGTATATACTGTACAGTGAAAGTCATCAGCCAGATTCCTGTTTTCCAGAATCTAGGATTATCCATTTCTGAATCTCCACGCCTATTAACCAGAACATGTTTGGGCTAATAAAGGGTTAATCTCCATCATCCATGAGGTCTGCATAATTTGATGGCAGAGGACTCTATTTATTACAAATAACACAAATTTAATTGGTTTTCTACAAATACATTGGAGCATATAATTATATGAAACCTGTCAGGAGTGGGCTAAAATAACCAAGAATGCAATTAATTGTTTTGATGCCATACTTTGCTGTTATTTGTGATACCAAGGGAAGTTTCACTAGGGCTTCAAGTCTTTTTCAACATAACTCTGAAAGACATTTTTTTTATAGACTGAACTTATGAGCTTACATGACCTTACTTTGAAGTTTGAAAAGATTTCTGCAGCATCAGTATGTAAATATTGTCCCTCATGACTGTTCATGAATCCTGCTTATGACAACAGATTCTTACCTTAGGGAGCAACTGATTGCGATAGCTCGGAATAACTACTACGTATTCTTACTTGTATTAAATGTTTAATTTTATTATATTTGTACTCATCTTGGGGATGAGTGAAATATAATCCCTAGAAGCTTTCCCAATCATTGTTAATACTGCCATCATCTGCCACATCACTCAAAATGTAATTATTATTATTGTAAATGTTTGCTCTTCTGTTTCTAGGAACCTGCACAAAATGCTGTGGGAATATGTCTTCTCGCCATTACTGCAGTAATGCTTGTCATAAATGAAGTGCAGAAGGTTTACATAATGGGCATTTTAAGAAATCCTTTCTTTGTTTATCATAGAACATTTCAAAACAGCAATTTTTTATATATTTATTCCCAACTGCTTCAAGTAGGTAAGTGCGTTTTGAGCTGTATACCTTGGTACAGATTGTTGCTCTGGGTTGTGTACCCAAGGTTCAAGCTGTTGTTCTGGGCTGTGTACCCAGGTGTTTCCCACACATCATGGAGTTAACCAGATTCTGGTCCTGGTTCTCGGTAGATCAGTGTGGGTTTCATGAGACCTGGTACAGTCTAAAGACTTTCTGGTACCAATGCAACAACTTGGGTAGCCACTGAGGGGCCTGTCAGAAAGGGGTGCTATTGGCAAATGAATCACCTAACCTTGATAATGGGATAACAAAAGAAGGTGTATGGAGAATATAAAGAATCATGCCCCGAAAAAGAGGAGACTCGAAAGAAGTCGACCCACGGAGGAGAAACCCAAATCCCTCAAAGATAACACTTTTGGAACAAGGTAGATACAAGCCAACAACTGAGAAAGAGAGCCCTGGACCAAAGTCAGATTGATGTAAGAGCTTGGGTAAATGCAGTATGGGGGATATACTGTAATATTAAACATAATTGTGAAACATAAAAATGAAAACAAAAACAAAGCAATAACCATGCATGGAACAACTGTTCCATGGAAAATTAACAACTCTTAGTTAAACAAGTAGTGAGTAGTTCCCAGCAGAGGTCATTCAACTTTCATGGTACCAGATGAGTGAAAGGGGCAGCTGGCAGTTCAGGAATCTGGGTGACCTGGGCTGCTATCTAGTGGCAGTCAGGCAAGTTGAGGTTAGGCTTATTCATTTGTGTCTATCATAAGCTTTGTTTTTGGGGGGAAGCCCCTTCGACTCCCTAGAACTATCCAGGCTGATATTACAATATTAGACTTTGGCATCAGTCATGTGAATGGAGTTCTTAGGCCTACCGGGGACCACGAGCCAGAACCTAGCCTCAGAGAGGCACGAGACAGTTTCTATAGGCAATGGCCTATAGAAACTCCCATGTGGTTGGGAGCATTCTATGTCTGCCATCGACTGGGTCAGGTACCCAGAGAGGTAAGCTCCTCAAAACAAACCCCTATTCTGGTTAAGAAATTGCTACTGTAAGCTGAAGCAGTGGACAGAATTCCCTAAACATAAACAAGCAAACGAGCATGACGTCACCACACCGCCGTCTGAGCAATTTTCCCTCCCCGGGAGGGAGAAGGGGAAGCCCCAGACCCCTCGCACTGGGGTCTGGGGCTTCCCAAACCCCAGTTCTGAGACTGATGTGCTAGGCTGAAGTCATGTGCCCTGGCTCCTGATTTGTCTCCAGCTATGTGCCTTATGGTGTGGGGGCTGTTCCTTGGGGGGTGCGCGAGCCAGGAGTATTTTCATCAGTACTCAGGCTGCATGCACCTAGGGGCTACCTTCCCTAGGCGCCCAGTAAGTACTGACCTTGGGGCCACCTTCCACAAGTTCCCTGGGTTCTGCCTCTGCTTGGTCGTTTCTTGCTTGGCATTCAGCTGCCCTTTGTGTGTTGTGTTTCTTGCGCCCTTGTTCACCATAGGGTAATAGGTAGTTTGCACTGGTAGGGGCACAGGGTACTGCGCAGCTAGTTGTCACCTCTCATAGCGGTTGGCTCTGTTCTGCCTCGGTACATTGTCCTCTTGCGGGGTTTTATTTTTGTTTTTGCCCAGGAGTTCAGCTTCTAGAAAATTTGTTGGTAGACTTGGGCACCAGTTAGCAGTACCCTGCCTGGGCTTCTCTGAGCATGAGTTATGTTTCAGGACCCCTAGGAATCCCCATGGGGGCGCATTGGTTCGATGGATGTGACCCTGAGTCTCCCCTCGCTTTGTGCGAGTTTGAGGGTTGCTCTGTCCCCTTGTCTCAGGGTTTAACAAAAAAAAAAAATCATTGTTTTTGCAACATTGTTTCGGTGACACCTTTGACCCAGAGTCCTGCGAGTTTTGTTGCTTGTTTGTGATTCAGTTTACCCAGTCCACTGACGACTCTATTCGGGTACAGGCAGTGCAGTCGTTGCACATTAGATTCAGGTTGTTGCAATGAGCTCGCTAGGTTGATTGCTTCCCAGGAAGCCCCGAGGCTGCCCCGTTTTGGTTATTGGGACGTCGACTTGGGGGGGTGTGGGTCTCTTCGGCCTTGGTTCAATCCGCACCCCCTTGTCCTTCCCCTGCTGTGGTTCGGTTTGGTCCGAACGCTGTTTTATTTGTTTTCATTATTTTTCATTTCATTACTTTCTCTTCAAGCAGTTGCTTATTTTGTTTTTCAACTCTTTGGTAGATTCTACAGTTTTAGGTTGATTTCTTATTCCCAGACTGCCCTAAACTTTGTAGAATGAATAAAATTCTGGTCCTGGTTCCCAAAAGATCAACATGTCTCAGAGGCCTGATACAGTCTTAAGGTTTAGTGATGCAAGTGCATAAGCTCAGGAAGCTACTCCTGAGCTACTTCCCCCCCAGGAAGAGGTACCTTCCGGGAAAAAGTGCTTAGTACAGTATTCGCAATTTCACCTTGCCTGCTTTGCCATAAATATTAAAACAATTTACTTCAATAGTTCCATAAATAGTTATAATATTACTTTGTAAAAATTGAATTTCCCATATTAAATCTTAATGTCACATGTTATTCTTGATATGCTTGCAAAGACTCCTCATTTAATGAGTTACTCAAACATAAAGGCTTTCATTCTATTTTTCCAATTGGCCTGATTAAGTTAGGTTCAATTTTTTGTATATTTGTATGTTTACTGTTGAATAGCAGTAGCCTTGATAACTGAGAAATGTGTAGAATAGTATTACTATTCTTTATTTGTAAACATTATTTGTCAATTTAGCTTAAGACAGATTTAAATGCAACACTTTGCAATTCTTTAAATGTACATGTTGTGTCATGTAAGTTTGTATTTATGTACTTCATTATGCAGGTTGTCCCCTGGTGCCACTGATATTGCTGCAGCAGGTAGTGTCTGCAGAAGTGCACCTGCAGGCAGCAGCTCCAAAGAGAAGTTTTGCAAATCTAGTGCTCGTAATTCCACTCACAAGAATTTTTAGACAGGTAAGTTGTTTTCTTCATTTGAAATCTATTTAAGATAAATAATTATTAAGTATCTTTCTGTGCGAAGCCCCTTCGGCTCCCTGGAGCTATCGGGCTAATGTGTGATATATTAGACCGGGACATTAGTCTAAGGAATTTGACCTACTGGGGTCCATGAGCCAGAACCTGGCCACCTCAGAGAGATTGCAGGGAGCAATGGCCCTGGTAAAACCTCCCTGTGGTTGGGGTTTTTCCTTATCTGCCATCGACTGGAGTTAGGCACCCAGAAAGGTAGGCATAACAAGACAAACCCCACATGGTAAGAAATTACAACAAAAAACAAAAAGAGAGGTCGAACTCCCTCCAATCCCAAGGAGTCAAGCAAACAAGCAAATGTCACACACCACTGCCGCGCCGCTCATCTGCACAGCCCTCCCCTCATCGGTAACCCAGCACCCCAGTTCATTAGCTAATGTGGTCGGGGCGGACGTGTTTTCTGGCCTCAATTTCCAAGGCGGTGTTTTGCCCTCGTGGCGACCTCTGCAGTGCTGTTGTGTGTGGTGGCCAGGTGTTCATCATTGTTCCACTTATAATAATTTGGTGGCCCTCTACTAGGGCCCCCATGATAGTACACGTCACAGGGGTTTCAGTGTTTTGATCTTCCCCCTTGATAGCTTTGGGTCTTAAACTGGTTAGCAATACCTTGCCCAGGCTTCCTGTAGCAGTCAGCCTGCAAGCCCTGGAAAACCCTGTTGGGGCTAGGTGGACCAATGGATGCATCTTCCGAGTTCCAGCCCGCCTTGTGTGGGTTCGAAGGTTGCTGTGTGCCCTTGTCTCAGGGTGACAGTTGCCTCTTTACCCTCCATCATGCTGCCTGTTGGGACAATGACACCTTTGACCCAGAGTCTTGTGAGTCGTGCTCTCCACTTGTTTTCCAATACTATTCTGATGACATTACTGTTAAGAGTACAGGCAGCATCCGCGTTGCATGCTAGGTTTCGGTTGCTGCAACACACTAGGTTGGTTCCCACCCAGATGCCCCATGGATGCCCTGCTTTGGTTATAAGGACCTAGACCTGAGGGGGCGTTAGTCGCTCCAACTTTGGTTCAGTCCGCACTCCCTGGTCCTTTCCCTGTTGTTCATCCTGCACCACCTTCCCTCCTTCCGGCTCCCAAACGTCTGAGGGTTTAAGAGTCGGAGCGGGGTTTAGCTGGTAATGAGACTCGCGCAGCTTCGAGGGCTGCCCCATTCGGGTTGGGGACGGAGGCATGCAAGCCGGTTCATTCTGCAGAGGCTTCTGGGTCCCACCAGCAGACCCCCTTCTTTTCAGCCTTTTCCCTGGACTCTGCCTTTTTTTCAGGGGTGGATGGTATGAAGGATTTCTCTGCCCTGGGTCCCGACTTAGGGGATCCTGGGGCTGGGGAGGAGTCGACCCAGGGCCATGCCCCCCCCCCTTCCTTTGACTCTGTTTGGGTGTTAATGCCCTCTTAGCAGGGCTTGTTGCTGCAGGGGGCGGAGGTTTTCTTACCTCCCCCTTCCCTGTATAAATATGATTTGAGTTTGGCTCCTCCCCGGGTTTGGTTCCAAGCTCCCTTGGGTTCCTCAAACCCGTCCTTTCAGAGGTTTTCTGCCTCGTATCTCCCCACGGGAGGTTCGGGATGCTCTTGCTGCATATCTCCTGCGAAACTCAGATTCCGCCTCCATTATGGATCCGTTCTTATTTGAGTTCGGTTCTTCTTCCCCATATTGGGTGCGTTTGGAGGTTCTGGAGTCTTCCTGGCTGGTAGCCTGCCCATTTTTCATTGGGAGAGTGGCATGGGTTCTGTCGGTCCAGCACGCTTGAGTGGTAAAAAAGTCTACCGTTCTGCAGGTTTACCTGGGGATGAGGGGGAAGGAGTTTGAGCACCTTAATGTGTGCTTGTTCGCCCGTGTGCTTTCTCGAGATGTTGGCCTTGTGCACAGTTTCACACAGCCTTATGCAGCTGTATGTGCAGCTGCATGTGCAGGTTCTTCCCCTTTTGGCATCCTTAGTTGCTGAGGATTTGCATGCCCATGGGCATTTGGCTTTGGCCTTGTGCTTCTTTTCCCTTCTTGAGCTGTCTTCTGCCTGGCTTCTGTGGCCAGAGTTGTTCTTTGAGTTGATCCGGTTTCCCTCATTCTCTGTTTAAGGGCTCGGGTCATCCAGGTTGTCCACAAGGTTAAGTCTAGCCAGCCTGTGGTCCATCCTCGTGCCCCATGACGTTAGGAAGTTTGCTGTGTTGGCTGCCGTGTTTGCCATGTTTGGCAACAACATGCAGATGAAGAGTCACAATAATGTGGCTGAAAAATGTTGACCATCCCACACTAGAATTTGAAGAGACAATGACATTTTGGACCGTCCTGGACCATTATTAAGTCGATTGTCTAATCTTTTATTAGTGTTCTTCAATCGACTTGATAATGGTCCAGGACGGACTGAAACGTCGTCGTCTCTTCAAATTCTAGTGTGTGTGGTTTGGGTAACAACATGGGTGCAGAGGATCCAGATCCAAGGGGGGAAGCTTGTTTGTTTGCTTGGGTTTGGAGGGAGTTCTGCCTCTCTGTTTGGTTTTCAGTTGCAATTTTCTTACCATTTGGGGGTCTGTTTTGTTTTGCCTACCTTTCTGGGTGCTTAACCCCAGTCGATGGCAGATAAGGAAAACCCCCAACAACAGGGGGGTTTTCCAAGGTCATTACTTCCTGTGCCTCTCTAAGGGGGCCAGGATCTGGCTCGTGGTCCAGATAGGCTGAACTCCATAGACTAATGCCCTGTCTAATGGTTTGCATATTAGCCCAATAACTCCAGGGGAACCTCCGAGGCTCACCCAGAAAATGGCATTTCATCACATTTAATGCTGGGGGGTTTCTTTTTTTGTCTTGCAAACCCTGACTAATTTTGGTCACTAAAATGGTTTTACAGTTCATTTCATTCATTTTCACACAATAAAATCTGATGTGTAAGCATAGTTTGGAATGTGTTTCATATATAGTGCCTTGAAACTATAATACTGCATTATCAACACTTTATATTATATATACTATTATATTTGCTTATTAGGAATATTGTACACTGCATGAAGTATGGTCAATGTCTTTCTTGTTTGTTTATTATATACAGTACATACAGCAAATTAAATTTTTAAGTACATATCAAGTTATTGCTTGCATTTAATGCATGATACAGCATATAGCATATTAAGTGGTCATAAGTACTTATGCACATGTATAAAAATTTGGCATATTTTAGTATATTATTATTTTTAAGTTTTATGTATTTTAATAATATTTGGGTTTGCCACTATAATTCCTTTGGGCAAGGATGATCCTTAATAATACATGGTGAGACTAATATACACATCTGGCTGTTCTATGTATATATTTTTTAAATATTAGCATTTGATAATATAATTTATAAAATAATGTCATGTTTAACATTTTCGACCGTTAACGACGCAGGGTGGCGTAAAAAATTTAGTAGACAAATGTTCGGTAACAACGCAGTATGGCGTCAAAAATTAAAAAATTTGGCTTGCTTTCGGCTTGGCTGCGGGAGGGGTGCACCGCGGTTTTGGACATTATATGCATATACTCCTGTAGGGAATTTCATTGCAAATACATTGATACCAAAATGAAAGACGTAGGACGAGAATTGAGGTAACAAAGTTGAAAAGAGTAAACACATTTTATTGCTCTCAATGAGTGCTCACGGGGTAACATGCTGTCACTTTCTCTGTTTGCTGTGAGTGGCATGCCAGGCTTTTGGACTTTATATATGCATATACTCCTATAGGGAATTCTATTGTGAACACAATGATATCAAAATAAAAGACCTAGGACAAGAATTAAGGTGAACAAAGTTGAAATGAGTACACACTTTTCAGTATTACTGCGCACTCTAATGGAATGCCATGCATACCTTGGGGTGGCGCGGTGCTCTCTTGTGGGTAACCACGGCCTGCTTTCATCTTGTCAGCGGGTGGACCATGCCACGGTTTTTGACATTATATGCATATACTCCTGTAGGGAATTCTGTTGCAAACACATTGATACCAAAATGAAAGGCCTAGGACGAGAATTGATGTGACCAAAGTGAAAAGATTGTACACATTTTTTTGCTCTTGTGCGCTCCTAACACGGTTTCACTCTCTGTTTGTTGTGGATGATTCACCAGGCTTTTGGACTTTATATGTCTTTAGTCCTGTAGAGAATTCTATTGCAAACACAATGATACCAAATTGAAAAAATTGAGAATTGAGATGACAAGGTTGAAAAGAGTATACATTTTTCAGTATTACCGTGTGCTCCCGCGGAATGCCAAGCGCACCTTGGGGTGGCACGGTGCTCTCTTGCCCAAAGGGCAAAAGTGTTAAGTTGTTTAAACTTTGTTTAAACTTTTAGCACAGTTTAATAGTTTACCCAATAGACTAGGTGGATGCTGCTAACACAGCTGCATCTCAATGCTCAGGCTCAGCAGTGGCTTGGGCAAACAATCCTCACTTAATCGAACATTTGTATGTTCCACTAAGCAATTTGCACCAAACATAAACTATGTATTCAGACCATAGTCAGAATGGTCTAACTATTCAGACCATCCAGAAATTTGTTAGACCATAGTCTGTTAGAGTGAGGACCAGTTGTCCAACTTTTTTTTAAATATACAGTACTGTAAATATAATTTATGATAGCTATTTTTTCTTTCTTTTTCACAGATATGGCAGTTTCCTCAGGCATCATTCTTACAGCTCTCTGTGTATTATGTAGTCGAGTTAATCCGACGGGAAGCTAATCTATCTCTGGAGTTTTGGGAGTCTTTATCACCTGCCACACGAATATTTCTTATAAGTCTTGCCCACCTGTGGGGTTTGAGGATGATTCGAAGGCTGACAAGTATTATGCTCTTTATGATTACACCATTTACAAACAAGAAGCAGCATAATTCCATCAGTTTTTTGCTTCTAGGTTAGTGTAATATTAATCTTTTAATGTCATCCTTCATCAAATCTTCCTGCCTTACAAAAATGGCTGCTTTTAGATAGCTGGGAAGCTCTGAAACACACATTAATATAATCATTGCAATAATTTCAAAACTGAAAATTGCTAAATACAGTGGAATTTCAGAAACCTAAACTAATTGGGACCCAGTCCATTCCAAATTTTGGTGTGTCCCTAAAATTTCAAAGTTTACTTTTATAGTATTTTGCCAGTCATTACCAAATTTTACAGCTGCTCTAACTAAAAGTGAAATAAAAAGTCTTTGGGTATAAGAACCCAGTCGGTTAAATAGCCCAAAGAGACTCAGACGTCTGAAATCCATTGCACAGTAGAATATAACTAAGGATAAACAAATCACTAAATTAATTCCATTTTTTACTTGCCCAGCAACCTGCATGAAAGCCAATCAGATTGCAAAGTAGTTTGAGTAATGGTGCTACAACACTGGTGGCACTCAGGTGTAGCTGATAGGCTAGGTAGCTAAGTTTCTGCGAGTGCTAATTGGAAGCCCCTGAAATGCCAATTAGTGTTTAGTAGAGCTTTCAGTTATTTTTTAATGTGCTTTCTGGCAGTCATTCTAGGCTTGAATCAGCATTCTCCTATCTGTTCCTTGCACCAGTATGACCAAGCAGGGACATTTAAAGTGCCATAACTTTGAAAAATTAAGCAAACTTCAAATATGCTTGCATAATACAATATTCTGATACCAAATAAGTCAGATTTTGTAGGTAGATTTGGAAGTCAAGGTTCACTTTCCCAAACTTTAAAAAATTTTCTTTTTAAATTTCCTTTCTAATTTTTAAGGTTTTGTTTTAATATTGAGGTCTAAATTTTAGAGGTTCCACTCTACAGAGTGGAACTACAATAGAAACCAAGTGGCAGAATTTTATGAGAAACTATATCATCAGGAAAAACAAACAAGTATTCCAAATGATGTTGATTTCAGTGAATAGTAAGACTGAAACAGTAGAAAAATCAATAGTTTGTTATAACTACAACTGCTTACATTTAGTATTAAAAGTCTGGTAAAAATACCTCTGGTTCACTAAACACTTTGATAATTGAGAAGCTAAACATTATGTAAGCAGATCAGTAGTGCATAATATAAACTAGTTAGCAGGCTAACAATTAAGGAAATATCTGTGTAGAATATAATACAAAATTTGCAAACAGTTAGATTTAACACAGACACAAACTAGATTATCAACATGAGGTAAGTGCCTGGTAATTGTGTAAGAAACATTTAAGATAGGGCTTTTGATGAATTAAATCATTGTAGTAATGGAGAATTTAATTTCTTGCTTTACTCTTATACTGTACTCAGTTTTATAAAGATAAGCTAATGTTTTAATTCTTTCATCTCAGGATTGACATTAGTAAATCTTTGCAGGGTTCAACATTGGCATATCACCTATTCTTCTTGGGCTTGTGGTACTGTCAACAGTTATTTCAGCTCCTCTCCTCCCAGTCTTCACGCTTCCCATCTTTTTACTGGGATTCCCGCGTCCTCTGAGGTTCTGGTCATATCCTGTAGGCCGGTCCTCCAACTCATGCGACGACTCTGTGTATTATGAGCAATTGACTCCTCACGTTATATTTGCTCTGCACAATTTGTTGCAATGTGGATCATTAGGTTTGTAACTGAAATTTTGTGTTGTTGATGTTTACATTCCAAAGCCTTTAATAAATAAAACATAAAAAAAAAAATTTTTTAAATAAAATTTACAAATTTCAATAATGATAGAAATCTTAAGAAGAATTTCAGAAAAACATTAGATTGGTTGTAGAGCATGTATTAAGAATGAAGTGCACTTATATATAAAGAATTACCATGTAAATGATTGTTGTAGATTTATTAAGAATGTTAAGTAGTACCAAGAAGATATACTGTAGCAAGAAAGTACACTTAAGTATTGTACCTATAGCTGTTACATAATTTATCATACATCATATGAAGTTTTATATTTACTGAGAAATTCTATACTATATTATTCATACAGGTTTAGCTTCTTAAATTACTGGGAACCAGTGATTTAAGAACCCCAATGAGGTTCACAAAATCAAAATTTCAAGGGGTTGGAAAATTTATTTTGAGACCCGCAAAGGGGTCACAAAATGTTTTCTGTAGGATCATGGAACCTAAAATCTGAATATATATGTTCAAAGACTATTCAAATAAAACTCCTAATATGATTGTTGTTGGAGGGGAAAGTGATTTAAACATACAAACCCTCCCGCTTTCTTACTTAAATTTCATGTATTCTTACTTACATTTCATGTACATTATTTAAAACTGTTAATACCAAACAAATGTAAATATAACTCCAAGTATGAGAGGGAACACCAAATGAATGGCACAGTTGTTTTGAAACTGTAGGACTCAAATACACTACCAAGGGTGTACTCACCTAGTTGTGTTTGCGAGGGTTGAGCTCTGGCTCTTTGGTCCCGCCTCTCAACCGTCAATCAACAGGTGTACAGATTCCTGAGCCTATTGGGCTCTATCATATCTACACTTGAAACTGTGTATGGAGTCAGCCTCCACCACATCACTTCCTAATGCATTCCATTTGTCAACCACTCTGTGTATTCACTTAGTTGTATTTTACGGGGGTTGAGCTTTGCTCTTTCGGCCCGCCTCTCAACTGTCAATCAACTGTTTACTAACTACACTAACTACTTTTTTTTTTTCCCCCACACCACACACACACACACACACACACACACACACACACACACACCCCAGGAAGCAGCCCGTGACAGCTGACTAACTCCCAGGTACCTATTTACTGCTAGGTAACAGGGGCATTCAGGGTGAAAGAAACTTTGCCCATTTGTTTCTGCCGGGTGCGGGAATCGAACCCGCGCCACAGAATTACGAATCCTGCGCGCAATCCACCAGGCTACCTGGCCCCCTGTGTGTGTGTGTGTGTGTGTGTGTGTGTGTGTGTGTGTGTGTGTGTGTGTGTGTGTGTGTGTGTGTGTGTGTGTGTGTGTGTGTGTGTGTGTGTGTGTGTGTGTGTGTGTGTGTGTGTGTGTGTGTGGTGTGTGTGTGTGTGTGTGTGTGTGTGTGTGTGTGTGTGTGGTGTGTGTGTGTGTGTGTGTGTGTGTGTTGTGTGTGTGTGTGTGTGGTGTGTGTGTGTGTGTGTGTGTGTGTGTGTGTGTGTGTGTGTGTGTGTGTGTGTGTGTGTGTGTGTGTGTGTGTGGTGTGTGTGTGTGTGTGTGTGTGTGTGTGTGTGTGTGTGTGTGTGTGTGTGTGTGTGTGTGGTGTGTGTGTGTGTGTGTGTGTGTGTGTGTGTGTGTGTGTGTGGTGTGTGTGTGTGTGTGTGTGTGTGTGTGTGTGTGTGTGTGTGTGTGTGGTGTGTGTGTGTGTGGTGTGTGTGTGTGTGTGTGTGTGTGGTGTGTGTGTGTGTGTGTGTGTGTGTGTGTGTGTGTGTGTGTGTGTGTGTGTGTGTGTGTGGTGTGTGTGTGTGTGTGTGTGTGTGTGTGTGTGTGTGTGTGTGTGTGTGTGTGTGTGTGTGTGTGTGTGTGTGGTGTGTGTGTGTGTGTGTGTGTGTGTGTGTGTGTGTGTGTGTGTGTGTGTGTGTTGTGTGTGTGTGTGTGTGTGTGTGGTGTGTGTGTGTGTGTGTGTGTGTGTGTGTGTGTGTGTGTGTGTGTGTGTGCGTGCGTGTGTGCGCTTTACATTTATTTTAAAAACACATGAAATTGAACATAGTACAACATGGAATAATTTCATCAACTCACCAGATTTACGGTACTTCCATTCTCAAGAACAGTGAGGAAACTAAGAGTAAACAACTTAACAAATAGTGCAGTGGAGGCCTCAATTGCAGGTTCGCCCACACACCTCTGTCCTTGACAAGAGGCAAGTCTTCTGCGAGTGGCGCAGAGCTATGTTGCCAGAAACGGGCGAGAAATCTACTTTAGAAACATAGAAAAAACATTCTCTCATACATACCTTAACATAATTATAAATGTATTTAAATGAAACATACAAAATAACATTGACAAAAATCCTTAACAAAATAATAAAACAAAATATTTAGAATAATAACAATAAAAGTTTCTTTAATTTCATAACAATTGTGTCATTCACTTGGTGCTCCCTCATATGTGAATTGTTTCATCATATATATTACATTTGTTTGTCATTCCCAATTTTAAATAACATACTAAATGTAAAGGAAGAGGGAGGCTTTGTATGTTTAAAATTACTTTCCCCCTTACATTATTTCTAAATTCATTCTTTGACAAATATCTTTTTCAATTATGAAAGTATGGCATTGAGTATTGGAAAATAGAGCCATAAGTCCAAAAAGGATGAATTGTTTTTTATGCATATGCTAAAAAATACTTTTGCTTGCAGGAATGACCGAGCCTGGAGAGCATTTTCTGCTACGCTGGGAGGACAGGTTCATGTGGGTCCAGGTGAGCTCTGCTTGCAAGGAAAACTAACTTGCTGTAATTATTATTACACACTATTGATGTCTTTCTGTATATGTTTTGTATGTGTTTGTTTATTAGTCCATTTTACTTTGCATGCTGATCTATCACAAAGTGCATGCTAAAAAATAAATAATGAACATGAAAAACAGGGAAGTTAAAAGTTGTCACGACAAGCATAGACACACAGGAAAATACATATCAATAGTTATGACATATTGAGTTCTATTAGTTTAATCCTTGTATCTAACAAATTTTAAATAGACAAGTAATTTTTTCAAATATGTGAGATGGATGTCTGTGGCTCACCTGATTTCATCTCACAATTGCAGATTTTGGAGTGTGGATTTACCTACCAGTACTATAGTGTGAAGGGCCTTGAGCTGCAGGAAACAAGTTGCCACACAGCTGAAGCTTCAAGAGTTGATGCCAACTTTAGCAGAGCATTTGATGATGACAAAGTTGCCAAAAAAGGGATCTTATCATTAGTGTTTAACCCACATGCTTTTCATACACTGACTCCCCTCACTCACTTTACTGTTATGGGATATTCAGACACAAGAAATGTTCTAACAGGGGTAATAGATTCCCCAGATACACGCAATCTTGTTAGGGACTATTTTCATAAAGCTTTCTTATATGTAATAATGAATTATATATTAAATAGATCTGTCAAAGATTCAGGTGTAAGTGCTGAAGCAGAATCTAGAAAAACTCTCAAAAGTGCCTCTAAAAGTGCAAGTCAGGAGCACTTAAGAAAATTGCCTAAAGTACATAAAAGAACAGAATATGATTTTGAAGAAGGAATTCCTCGAAACAGGACCGAGATTGATCTCCAAGGAAGGGAACACAGATTCTCAGTTGGCCGGCGTATTTCTGTTTCTCAACAGTCTCAGAGTCAGAGTGGAAGAGGAAGCCGGGTAGCTTGGGTTAATGACCAAATACAGAATGACCCTATTCCAATTGTTCGCACTGGAGATACACCTCCTCCTACTTCCATTTGGGATGATGAAGATAATTCACTAAATGAAAGTGATGAAGAGGCCTTAAACATCAAGAATAAGAATGAAGAACCTCCTCCTCCTCCTCCCTCTCCTCCTCCATTACGTTCAAGAGCTGTAGGCTCTCTGTCCTCTCTGGATGATTTAACAGAGATGGACAAAACAGTTAATTTCATCCCAGGCCTCATGTATGACTCGTCTGATGATGATGAAAAGATTACTGTGAAAAAAAAGGTCACTAACCATAAAACATCAGCAAAAGTGAATCTGAGGATGATAGCTCAACCTGAAATACGTTCACCAATTTATGAAAGTCCTATTAGTGCTGCTTTGGCTCCTTTACCTAGTTGGATAGTAGAGCTTCCATTTGATGAGGAAGTAATAGATGAAGTTCAAGATACATTTCCACATGCATGGTTCAAATTTCTGCTCAATACTTTTGGTCATTTATATGTAGAGACCTTAGATGAACAAAACTCTACTCCAAGTGGCAAAACTTCCAGCACCTCAAAAATTCAGACTCTTCTAGTGGTAAACCTGCAGGAGACAAAGAAGCTTATATCCAACGAATGCAGTATGATGAGACCTTGGAGGAGTCTTACAGGTGAGCAGTATTATCTGGTTCAGCATACATAATTTGATGTCTTTAACTGTATTTGAATATTCCTAATGAAGTACACAGCAGAATACAAGTCTCTTAATCTCTCAGTCTATCTATCTCTATCTCTCTGTCTCTCACATTCATCATATACTATACAATAAATGCCCAGCAAACACAGAGCTTAACCGTGTTATACTTACTATTGTTACTTTGATGCAACATTGTAACCACGTTTTGGTTATGTTGTGTGACAAACAGTTGAAAAACTCTCGAAAAGCCAAACCACTACTTTAGACATCATAGCAGTTGCTTGGTATCACAATAGAAGCCAAATCTTCTTAACCCCTCAAACTGCACACCCTTTTTTAGGTTGATTTTCTATTAATTAGCTAAATGTAATTACCTAAGTGTAGTTAAAGAATGAGAGAGATCTTGTCTTCCCAGCACTCTTTGTAATGACTCTTTTGAAACAACTGATGGTTTTGGCCTCATACACCTTCTCACCCAACTTGTTACAACCATTTACCATTCTCTTTGCAATAGTGAACTTTCTAATGTTTCTTTGGCAGCTTTGTTTCTTTAGTTTTAATCTCTGTTTTCTTGTTCTTGAGGTTACAGTTTAAAAAATAATTATTTGTTAATTTTGTCGATAACTGTTACTGTTTTGTACGTAGTGGTCATATCACCTCTTTTTCCTTCCTCAATCTTCTAGCTTTGGCATGTTTATCACCTCTAGTGTCTCCTCGTAGTTCTTCTTTTTCAGTTCTGGGAACCATTTGCATGTCTTTCCAAGTTTATTGATGTACTTCTTGAGATACTGGCACCATACAAACTGCTGTATATTCTAACTTTGGTCTCACAAAGGTTCTGAACAGTTTCTTTAATATTTCACCATCTATGTGTATTTTAACGTGATTCTAAAGTTGGAAAGTGTAGCATATGCTCCTAGCATAATGTTCTTTACGTGTTCCTCAGGTGACAGTTTTCAATCCAGAGCCACCCCTAGATCTTTATCAGAATTCGTTAAGGTTTTTTACATAATTTGTAGGGTGTGTGTGGCCTATTTTCTCCTGTTCCACATTCCATAATGTAACATTTATTCACATTAATTTTCATTTACCAAGTGATGTTCCAGGCACTTATTTTGTCCAAGTCTTCTCTAAGGGCATCACAGTCATCTAAGTTTCTTACCTTCTCTAGTAGCTTGGCATTATCAGTAAACATGTTCATATAATTCTGTATTTCTTCTGGTAGATCATTTATGTAGACAATAAACATTACTGGTGCTAAAACTGAACCCTGTGGTACTCCATTAGTAGCATTTCTCCAATCTGATGTGTGTGAAGAAGGATATTGGCAACATCACCAGCCACCCCTAAGCTTATAACTCCCTAAGGACTTATGACTGAAAATCGTATACATGAAAAATTTACACATCATTTATTATTCTTGTATTAAAGCATTTATTTTTCCTATCTTTCACATTACTGGGGTACCTCAGTTTAAGAATTTAATCCATTCCTGGAGACGGTTCGTAACCCGAAAATTCATAAACAGAAACGAATATCCCCATAAGAAATAATGGGAAATGAATTAATCTGTTCCTGACTCCCAAAAAACTTCACTTCAAAGTAAATTTTATACCTAATTCACCCAAATCTTCACTACAAAAGTATGTTCAAGTTATTACTTATCCTTGCTGATGACTCCTGTTGGCATATGGAAGATGGTGAGGAGGGAAGAGGAGGATAGGTGTTACTGTTTGGAAAGGGGGAGTCCCCTTCCATTATAACATCAGGCAGTGAAGATTTCTCTGGAGTGCACTCTCTAGCATGTTATGCCTGCATACCACTAGGTCCTGGTTTGGCTCACTGCTTGATTTTCTCACAAGGAAACGTTCCATTGAAAATTGTTTTTCCCTTCTTTGCAACACTTGTCTGTAGTGAGGCATCACATTGTCGTTGAAAAGATTAATGCAACAGCCTGCTACAGCTTTCTCTGGGAGAGTCGTTTCGTGCTTACCATACCATTTTCATGCTTACAAATGATCTCTTGTTTTTCCTCTATGGTCATTCTCACATGTGATTTCTTGCCTTGAACTTTACCACTGGCTTTCTTAGGACCCATGGCTAGATATATAATAACTTTTATGGTCAAATAGCCAAAAATCCAAAAAGAAATTGTAAATCCTTGCGAAGAATTCAGACGGGATAGTCACTGGGTGCGAGGCAATGGTAAACTGAGGCGCGATCGCCGTGCCACCACACGCTAGGTCGGCCGTATGCGTATCAACAAACTCGTATCTTGAAGTAAAGTTCGTATCCCGATTCAAAATTTCCAAACAAATCGGGCTCATAACCCGAAAAGTTTGTAAACAGGGGCGTTCGTAAACCGAGGTACCACTGTATTTATTATGGGATAGTGCTTATTTGGCACAGAGACCAAAGCAATATTTAGCTCAATGAAATCATAAGAACATGATGCCCGAGACGTTCAGAGATGTGGATTTGATCCCGTCGTATGGCTTCATCGCAGTATTTTCTCAGTATTTAGCTATCAAACATACAACCACCATTTATCGGAAGTAGGGGGGGGAGCAAGCCTTTTGCTGCCGTCATCAATCCTGTTTGTAGCTTGAGATACACAGGCATGGGAATTCCATTTTTTATTACTGTTATACAACCAAACCTAGTTACAGTATTATCTTTTACTTCACAGGCTCCTTATTGGTACATGTCACTTGATTGTCCTGGGAACAGATGGTGGAGCCCCATCAACTGCTCAAGTTTACAAGACCTTCATTGGAGAGCTGTCTTGGTCTATGGCTCTAGAATGGCTTGCCAGCAAGCACATTTTATATGAATTAGTACTAATAGCATACAGGTGAGGAATATTTTGAGTTATTGGAAATATCAAGTACTTTACTGTTACTGTATTGAAGTCCTTTACATCAACATATGTTAACTTTCAACAGTGTATTTTATTTGTTAATAGTATTCTTTAGTAATCAACCTTTTTATTTAAAATGGCACATCATTCTACCTAATGATACTTACTGCAACATTTTTCACAGAATTGGTGTGAAACTTGCACTTGATCATACACTAATTGGAGGAATGACTGGATGGGCAGAGCTTCTTGCAACTATGGAAGATTATACACAAAACTGGTACCTTGGGCCTGATGCCAGAAGTGATTCTAACACATACCCAAACTCAACTCTATCTCCAAATACTCATAGAAGAAGAGTTTTGCAATGCATAGAAAATCAATGGCCTCAGTCATGGGTGGATGCAGTGAGGATGGAGACATCAAATCTCTTTTCTCTAGGTTACAATGCTGTTAAGGTATGTCCAAGTACTCTGGTATTACATACCAAAGAGTATTGCATCAGGATTAAGTAACAAAAAACTTAAATTTGTTGAAGATAATGTTCTTACAACTTGCTTCTTAGTTTTCTGTTAATATTTATCCTGTATTCCATTTCTCACCTTCAAATCAGGGAGAGTCAAACAATTTTGTTCCACCCATATTAGCCTTTTTGTATTTACAGTTCAATATTATACTATACTGTACTTTGGAAATTAACCCTTAACCCCTGGGATGCACTTGTGATTATAGCCTGCAACATGCCCAGGCACAAGAAATAAAAAATAAACAAAAATATTTTGTTTTATAAAAGTGTTTATCCGTGTTCCCTGACCACGGGGGGGAAAATATCGTAGGTCACATATTTTGGCCGCAATAAGGTGAGGAAGTCTGGCAAAATTGAGGCGTTGATGGAGCAAGTGTCGGATGCGGTCAGCTCCACCTGAGCTGTCAGGCGGGAGTTGCCACAAAGATATTATTACCTAATTATTTTGATGTCTTTGATTGATTTTTTCTTAGTTGTTTGCAGTAATATTATTCAAAAAGTGTGTAGTGTGATATATTTATATAATAAAATGTGTGAATCATCGCTATACTCAAAATTATGGTGTGCATATCAGTGATTCAATTATTATGTTTATAAAACAATAAACAAATAGTTTTGCTGTTATTACATTATATACACAGGTTATATACAGAGGACCCTCAAATGACGAGCAGCTCCATCTACGAGCATTTCAGGTAATGAGCGAGCCACTGGCGGACAAATTGTCTTGATTGACAAGCTTCTGCTTAACGAGCAAGCCACTTAGTGCGGTTCTCGCAAATTCTCAGACAAATTCAATTGTACTTAAAAAGTAAAATTGAAAACAGTAAAACACAACATTTATAATAATTACATTTATTATAATTACATTATAAAATGTCATATTGAGGTTTTTCAGGGGTTGAACGGATTAATTTTATTTCCATTATTTTAAATAGGGAAATTTGTTTTGCAAGATGAGCATTTCACATGACGAGCTCGGTACCAGAACGGATTAAATTCATTAATCGAGGCTCCCTTGTATTAATACCTGCATGTTTTGTTCACCATAACAAACCACTAAGTTGGTATGGTGAGTCAAAACAACGAGGAGTGGCTGCCACAAGCCAGCCAGCCAACACCACCACCTTCCCTCCCTCAACACCTCACTTGCCAACATTCCTTCTCCCACCATACTGTTTTTGCTTTTATTCACTATATACAGATGCTATATATAAGTATCTACATGTTTTGTTCACCATAACTGTACAACTAAGCTGGTATGGTGAGTTCAGACAATAAGAAAGGTCACCACACAGAGTCAGCTGATGGCTGCCTCCCTTCCTCCCTCACTCATTCTATGCCAGATGCACTAACATTCCTCCCCAACCATGCTGTTTGTGGTGTTATTACAATATATACACACTATATATAGATATCTACATGTTTTATTCACCATAGCTGTGCAACTAAGCTGGTGTTGTGCCCAAAGAGCATAGTGGCCACCATACACAGCATGACAAGGTATGTAGATGATGCCAACTCCCTCACCAAAATGGCTCCTTCCAACATACTCCTTTTGCTGTTATTACACTAATACGCACAATATATATAAGTATCTACATTTGTGTTCACCATAGAGAACCACTAAGCTGGTATGGTGAGTGCAGACAATAACAGGTGGCCACACACAGTCAGCAGACGATGCTACCTCCCTCCTTCCCTTAGCATTACTCCTCCCACCATACTATGCACAGCGCTAATATCACAACAATCCTGCTATTAACAGAATCCTGTTCCATTTTATCACAGTCAGGGGGTCTTCTGTAATCCTATCATTGCTAAATAATACCAGTTACATGTATATTTTGATATTTTTAGGCGATGCTGTGGTCACAAGCTGAACAGCAGTGCTGCTAACTCATGCTGCGTGCCCCAGCCTTGGTGGCTCATTCAGTACTGAGGCTCTCACACCTGGGAATGTTGCCCACGATTTTTTTTTAAATGCTGTCTGTTTACAAGAGCCCTGAAGAAGCTGACGTGAACCCTGTGTAGCCACAGGACTTTTAAATCTTGCACTGTACTCCAACACATCAGTATCTGTGGTGTGCAATTCCACAGCAGTTACTCACCCTAGCTACTGATGTAAACTGTATATAGTTTAAGGGTTAAACTGAGGTACAAGAAGCTAGCCTTTTTATCACTAAAAAAATAAATAAAATTTTTCTAACAGTGATAAATTTCCATACAAAAGTCCCAGAAAAATAGCCAAGTGTCATATGCCTGGCTATAATGTGCACACACACAAAGCCAGGAATTTGATGATGGGAGTCCTGGGAACCTATCACCAAACAACCCTGCTTCATTTATTCTTTAAAGTGAATTTACAAAATCCACCACATATTCAAATCATTGGACAATTCAACCTTTGTTTACACTTGTTTTTTATATCATACGACATAATCCAGTCCTTCCATTTCACACCTTAAGGTTTCCCGGGCAACTAGTTTCAGTACACTTTCAGTACAACACTTTCAGAACAAATGTGCATAAATGCTTTACAGTTTTCCCTACCTTGTGAATGAGTGCCCATGAATGCACTGAATACATAATCTTAAGTAATTATTATTTCTCAGAATTTGATTTATGACATGGTGTTGGAATTAAATGTGATTCAGTGAAGTAGGAAAAATTTGAATTACTCTGGCAATCATTGCTTTCAATTATATAACTCGCCCTTTAACTTCTGAAAATACTGCAACCATTACAAAGTTTGCATGCATCATCCTCAAAAATGATTGAATGCATCAATAATATGTAGTGAGTTGCTATGCTCATAAGCACGTTCTCTTAGTACACAGGGTGGAACTCAATCTGATCCACCTTTTTATTTTTTGCCAAAATCTATCATGACACATTTATCAGTGTTAATATAGTGATGTAGAATGTAACATAGTATATTAATGTATGTAGTGGAGCAGTTTCCTAGATTCTGGATAAGAAATTACTCATTACAAGTATTTTATATCTGTGAAATAATATCTGATGTTTTTACCCTCAGGGCGTGTATACATCACATCTTCTGACCCTTGGGGAGGCAGATATAGCTGTTGGATGTCTGGGCAGTGAGACAGTGAGAGGTCTGTGGGCCTCTCTAGTTGCAGAATTGCTCTACTTAACCAATGATGATGATGAACGGTACTCCATACAGGTATGTCTGGCAGATGTTTTCAATGCTCAGGATTAAAGTCATCAACACCCCATTCTACACACATATTTCACTGATGCCTCTCTTGTCAACATTGGTCATATTTTGGTGATTTCAGATGAGGCAAAATGTGTATTGTAGTGGATATTGCTCCCAATTAAGGTAACTTTGAATGTACCCAAAGTGTTTTAATGGTGTAACTTAGCCAGTGGTGGGTATACTTTATCAGTATACTTCATATATTTATAAATACATATGAATGTACATACAGTATATTGAAGAAGAGCAACTATCAGAATTAAAACAGTTATATGATAAGCACCTTCCTAAACAGACTCGGCTGTTTCCTGTGGCTAGAACACTGTCTTTCTGGACAGGATCATGCACCGTGAGGTAGGGTGACATGTCACCAGCATTTGTAACTACACTTAGGTACCTCGGGAAACCATACTTCACGCAGTTCTTGAAGTCACTAGAAAATATTTGGTCTAGCCCCCTAATCATCAATAAAGACTCCATTAATAACAAATTAAAGCCAAATGAGAGGGGACTCAGAAATTACCAGGTGGCCTGCTGGGCCATCTGCACTGACTGCCACAAACACTACAGGTATATGCATTAGAGTGCTTTTAAAAATCTAACGGAGAAACTAATTTACCAACTCTTGTGTCAGGTGTCATTAAATAAATACAAAATTATACATTAAAAATGTTCAGAGATAGGACTAACTAGGATATGTGTAGTGTGTTTATGTTTTCATTAAATCACTTATTTTATTACTTCTGTACAATAATACAGAAGTATTACTATACAGAAGTAATAGGATTATATACATTAGCTGGAAAGTGGTGAGAGAGTACAGTACAGTATATCAATATTTTTCAGGTGCATGTTTTTGTGAAACCATTTATTTTTACAGTATACTGTGTTAATGTTCATATTTTTATTTAAAAACAGAGTTGTGGAAAACAGTGGATCTTTGGACTTTCATGGAACTTAATGGTGTTAACTCTAAATTTCTCATAATGTGAATTTGCTCTATACAAGGCTTCCCAGGAACACTTACCTTGTGCAGATTGAGCACTGACTGTACTATATATGAATTTGATATTATTTTATGTGAAGGAAGGCAAGTCATTGAAACTAAAGCATGAAATTGAAGAATGCACTAACAAAAATCAGGATCTGAAGGATAGCTGTCTTCTATAGTACAGTGGTACCTTGGTTTTTAATCTAATCCGTTCCCAGAGACGACTCGTAAACCAAAATTCACAATCCAAGAAAAATTTCCCATAAGAAATAATGTCAATTGAATTAATCTGTTCCACACTCTTAACAATATTAACCTCAAAATCATTTCCTACATAATACACACAAATATTTTGTACTATAGTGTATACAAGGTATAGCTTAATTTTATTTATGACTTGTTGGCATATGAAAGAAGGTGAAGAGGGGGGGAGGAGGAGAGGTGTTAGTGTTTGGAAGGGAAGTCCCCTTCCATTATAGCATCAGGCAGTGATGACTTCTCTGGGGTACTCTCTCTCCTACATTTTGCCTGCATACCACTAGGAACTGGTTGTAGCTCACTGCTTGTTTGTCTCACTAAGAACCTTTCCATAGACTTGTTTTTCTTCTATGGTCATCCTCACATGTGTTTTCTTAGGTTGAACCTTACCACCAACTTTCTTGGGACCCATGGCGTGGTATATAACTTACTTTTATTTTTAGAAACCAAAAAAGCTGAGAAACAATTAAATTCTTTACAATGAATTCAAGTGTGATCGTTACTAGGCAGGAGGCACTGGTAAACTGAAGTGCTGTCACCCGTGCCACCAGGAACCACGCGCTCGGTCGACCCATATGTGTATCAACAAACTAGTAAAGCGAGGCAAAGCTCATAAACCGATTTGAATTTTACGAAGAAATTGAGCTTGTAACCCGAAAAATTCGTAAAGAGGGATGTTCGGCAACCGAGGTTCCACTGTACTGTACCTAAACTCATTATATGACTAACTTTATGCATCACTCACAAAATCCTTTTCATCTTATGCAGTACTATATTTAAAATTTATGAATTCCAATTTTGTCTTTACAGGCTCAGCCAGGCCTTTTACGTAATCTTACTATTCAGGCTGCAGATCCTCCTCTGGGGTATCCAATATTTTCCAGTCCACCTCTGCGCTTGGCTGTTGCTTGGCTCAATGCTACTTATGAAGAAGTGCATGCATCTGAACAAGAAAGAAAGATTCACTAGTAGAATATTAACACACTTGTGTTACAATGATGCTGTACTGCATCATCTACTTTTTCCTTCCTGATCAAATATTGCAATTCTGCAATATCCAATCCCAAATTTGTACAAATGTTTTATCTAACCATTATTACTGCATCATATTGATGCAGAATACTGTAATTAAAATACCTTACATTGGCTATTAGGTTTTTTTTTTTTGCAGAACATATATTCACGTCCATTCATTTCTGTTTATTTTGATAACCAAATCAATGTTCTAAGCCAATAAATAGCTTCACTAATTGAAAATGAGTCCTGTATTGTATAAAAGTTTTCATATTGTATTGCCTTCAGTCAATGGCTCTTCATACAAATCATGCTTTACCTTTAAAATTAGCTGGATAAACATTATTCAAGTGATTTTTTTCCTTCCTACTACAGTGATATTGGATCAGTCATTTGAGTACATATTGTATATATAAATAAAAAAGTGTGACCATAAATAGCTTCACTCTGTAGGAGTTTATAAACATTAAAATCGGTGGTGCCTTGCAAACCCAATATTGGCAATATAGCACTGTATATTTTTTCCTAGGATGGCTTCAGTAGCTTCCCAGTGCTGAAGGCACTAAGACTTCCACATGCTTGTGCAGTACTTCTGCAGCCTACCAAAAACTAAGCTCAGAATCTTGTTTATTCATTGGGCCAAGTTAGTGGGCCAGCCAGAGGCTTAGGGCCCATGCAGAAATATCCCTATATCAAAAAAACAAAACAAAACAAAAAAAATTGGGCCATGGTTTTTTGGGTTGCACCCAAAACAGCCTTATTTTGTACTATTGATTTTGTCCAACTCAGAAGTAGTCATTAAACTAAGTGATGTACACAATCAATCATTCATTCCATGTCTATGATACACTGAAGGATAATGACTGTGTACAAAACTTAAACGTAAGTGAACCGTAATGGAGTTATAAGATTATATTTTTTCAAGTGGTCAAATTTGCATTCGACTTACAGACAACGATTGTGCCTTTGGGACACCAGGACATAAAATAAGATTGTTCCAGGATCTATTATGATACTCCATGGCTTTTTGTGTTCTAGACACAGGAGTCTCAAATATAGATTTAAGTTGCAATGAGTACAAATTTTTATTAACATTGCATGTAATATGTATATGTACATTTGTTGATACTTTTCCAGTAAATTTTGTTCTATTTTTTAAAGGGTATTGTGTAGATATTTATTTTTAACAGTTCTGTGATAGTGAAATAATTGTGATATAATCCCGAGTCATATAAAATATGGTTTATAATTATTATTAGTTTGAATTAAGTAGTTTACTGTACATGTGTTATATTTATAAAAAAAATTTGCTTATGTTTATATTTATTTAAACAATAAATCACCCATGCTTAAGAAAATAAAAAGAATTATGTAAGAATTATACTCAAGCAATACATAGTTGGGTATGTGTTCATTTAATGATCATTTTCATTGATCATACATTACTGGTGTTGTATTTATTATCATTTTCATTAATCATACATTACTGGTGTATTTATTTTCATTAATCATACATTACTGGTATTGTATTTATTATCATTTTCATTAATCATACATTACTGGTGTTGTATTTATCATATTAATCATTTACTGATTTATTGTATATCAATTTATTTATTATAATTTATCATTGTCACAAATTACTTAAATAAAAAAATACAGTTAAACAAGTTTGTAGGTGTGAATAACCATAAATGCACCATTTCCGCGATTCTGTATTTTGCTCATTTAAACGTAAAGTACTTTATTCTATGTATTTTCCTGCCCAATGGGAAAATGAAAGAATGTTTATTTTGTCTTTCTTTGACCTGACTGACATTTGTCCAGTACTGTATCCCTTTGAAATTAATTTTAAATTTCTCAGGAATTCAAAATTATTGAGGTTTTTGAACTCATGTTTTTGAGAGAAAAAGCTATTGAATGTTTGAAATCATTGTAACACTAAATTAATATTTTTTAAATAAAACTTTCCATAGAAGTTGAAGGACATGGATCTCTGAAAGTTTATATTATAATTAATTATAATTTATTGTCTCGGGGGACAGGAAGCCAAAGGGTATTCATACACGTTAGGCTTATATCGGTAAACCCCCCTCCCCCCCACAAAGGTCGAATTACTGATTCAGCCCAGGACGCAACCCCACAACAAGCTAACTAACTCCTGTGTACCTTCTTACTTCTAAGTGAACAGAGGCATTAGATGAAAGAAAATGTGCCCAACCATTTCTGTTACGCCCAGGATTCGAATCTGGAATACTCGATTGTGCATCGAGAACGAACCTGACCCTAAATTATATTGTATATTATATTAATTATAATACAGTATACAGTACAGTGGTACCTAAACTTACGAATTTAATCCGTTCCCAGAGACGGGTCGTAATTTAAAACGAATTTTCCCATAAGAAATAATGTAAATTGAATTAATCCATTCCACCCCCAAAAAATATTAACTTAAAAATACATTTTATACCAAATACCACTCTTTTTGTGCTAGCTACAATACAGAACTGTATGTATATCTTACCTTTATGACTCTTGTTGGCTTATGGAAAATGGTGAGGAGAGGTGTCACTGTTTGGAATGAGAGTCCCCTTCTGTTATAACATCAGCCAGTGATAACTTCTCTGGGGTACTCTCTCCTCTATGTTTTGCAGGCATACCACTAGGACTTGGTTGTGGCTCGTTGCTTGCTTGTCTTACTAAGAATCTGTCTAAAGACACTTGTTTTTCCCTACATTTTAATACTTGTCTGTAGTGAGACATCACATTGTCATTTAAAAAGTCAAAGCAACGGCCTGCTAAAGCTTTTCTGGGCAAGTTTTTCAACAAAACTTTGCAGTTCATCCCATACTACACACATTTTCTTAATGAGGAAGGGAATTCTCTACTGCTTCTACTCAATTATTCTCTTAGGTTGAACCTTACCACACTTTCTTACCACGCAAAGGTCGTAAGTCGAGTCGCATTTTCTGACAAAATTGGGTTCTTAAGTCGAAGTTCCACTGTATATGCAATAAAGAAAATTGCGGCTGTTGTTAGCCAGAGGATCTTAAGTTTTGCCATATTTTTCCAAAAATTAACCTGCAGTTGATGGATCATTCATCTTTCATACTTTTTTGATGATTTTCAGAATCATGTGCCAGTAGATGTTCTTGAGGATTTTTCAATAGTCCTTTATATGATTACTGGCATAAAATTTTATTGTTGTATATTTCAGAGTTTCAATGCATTTTGATCAGAGGAAGTTTGAATTTCTCAGTGAAGGAGTCATAAATACTATCTCCTGAGAATGGTTAAAAGGCCATACTGTATCTCCTTATTTGATAATTAGAATGAGTTGCCACAATATTTCATAAAAAATCTTGAGCAAAAGAACGTTTTGAGCATGAGATGATAGGCCTGGTTTCACATACACTGTTAGTCATGATGCTACCTTTGAAAAACAAGGTCTAAAGACTTGTGAGAAGTAATCCAGATGTTAAAATGTCTTCACATTTAGATTTTTCATTATTATAGGCGGGACCATCCATTACTGCCAGGGAAGTCAAAATAAATTTACGGGAGGCAGACCCACCACACCCTAAGTTGCCACAGGTAGCCAAGTTGCCAGAGGCATGTATTTGTGTTTGCTCACCAAGTGCCATTACCACTAAAGAACAGACAGCTTTGTAGCTATGGACTTCAAAGAAAAAAAACCTGAAAAGGCGAGAAAGAAACAGGCTCTCCTAATTGGGAATGAAGTGAACAGCCTAACATTGTGTGTGTAAAATTAAAGCCCAATGCCAAGGCAGTCACTCAACTCTACAGCAGCCACAATGCACTGAAGGCTATACCACTCAGGCAAAGAAAATTTTCCTGAAACAAAGCTGAATCTGATATCTAAAGTCAGATGCAAACACCAGGCATCATGCTATAAAGAATGCATGAAACCCACTGTGCAGAGCCATACGTATTAATTAAAAACTAATCTGAAAACTTACTTTAATAATTCTCTGAAGAAATGTCTCTAAAAAGGTGACCTACCAGGCATACAAGCATCATTTACTAGCTCTCAAGATTGTTGGTCAGGCTGGTGCTACCGTCTGGTGACAGTCAGTGTAGTGGTTAGATACTAACAAATATGTTGCAGAGGACTAATTCGATATCTTAGTTATTTAAATTCTCTCTTGTAGGAGGTTCTTGAGTGAATTGTTGGTTATATTGGTTGCAAATGAGTCAATATGTCTACCAGAGGCCAAATCCTGGTCCACTCAGGGGTGCAAGGGGCAGGAGATGCTAGATAATCCTAATTGAGAAGGGAAGGGAAAGGGAACTATCTGGGGAGAAAGCGCCAAGCCATCACGACTATATAGCACTGGGAAGGGGTCAGGATAAGGATTTAGGATGGGATGGAGGAAGGAATGGTGCCCAACTACTTGGACGGTCGGGGATTGAATGCCGACCTGCATGAAGTGAGACCGTCCCTCTACCGTCTAGCCCAACTGGTTGGACATCCTAACTAAGAAACAGCAGCAAAGTAAACGTGAACAATTCTGAAAACACAGCACATAGTAGTGTTCATCCACTGATACACCCCAGTTGCCAGGTGGTGGCACCAGGTGTTCTTAACCTACTTCGGGGGAGACTCTTCAGACTATGGTTGACCAAAAACAACTGGTGCACCTAAAGGGCAAGGGAGAATGCACGAAGCCATAGAGAAACCACCAGAAAGTGGCATTTCAACATATTCATCAGTGGTTTTCTGGGAGGGCCCTTGATGGATAGGTGCTATCCATCAAGGGTGCTGGTGCTATCTCACTACAAAGAATAAATTCAAATAAGGGGACTCATCAAGGACAGAGGAGAGCAGAACTTGGCAACCTAAGAAAAAAATAGGGAGGAATCAATTTCAGGTGAGCCTACGCAATGCCACCCAATCCTGTCACAACCCTGGCACATTAATACAATGCAATGTTTATTCAAAAGAATGTATACAAAACATAGAAGTACAAATTGTAAGGTTTTAATTAATTCAGAGACAATTCTATCAAACATATTCAATAGATGTGTAAATATTTCATTCAAAATTATCTGCTACCTGAACTAAATATCCTCAGTTTGCTAACTGTAGGTAGTAACTAAGTGATAATTGTAACCTATCCACGGTTGCCCATTGGATGGGGGCGAGCGGTGATGGGTTAGGATAAACATATAAATTGTGACACTAGTTCTCCACATTTGTCAGTTGCTTAACTTACTAACTGTACTTGTGGTAGGTTTCGAGCCTATTGTCGAGCCCATTTTCAGGACAACTGCACTTCCACCTGGACCCCTGGGGCGGTGTAGGGAACCATCAGTGTATATGATTGGAGAGAGAATGCTCTGAGAACATAGCATCAATAAGGCTTAATACGTTGAGCTTTGCCTCAAGACGAAGCTTGGGCTGATCTCTAATTTGCTTCTCATCAAGATTGTAACTTGCTTAGCTAAATGATATTGTGGGGTTCAGTCCTTGAACACAATATGTGCCTCTGTAACCCTATCCACTACCGCCCTACTAAACGTTCGGGCTAGTAAGGTCACCAAATTTGCGTACTAAGTAGCTAGAAAGTATAATTTAGTCCTAAACATATTGCAGTACTAAACTGAACACCGTTCGCTGTATCTCTCGTGATTTTATCTTGCGAATTAATATACACGTGTCGGTCTATATATTGTCACGTACGAGGATAAAACGAGGATTAGTTCTTATGATTTTTTGGAACCAATTACCGCGTAACGTGGTGGAGGTGGGGTCCCTCGATTGTTTCAAGTGTAGGTTGGACATGTATGTGAGTGGGATTGGGTGGGTGTAGGTAGGAGCTGCCTGGTGTGGGCCAATGGGCCTTCTGCAGTTGCCTTTGTTCTTATGTTCTTATGTTCGTACCCCAAGTTCAAAGTTCATATACCGTCTCATTTCCCTGACGTTAAGAAGTCAGTAACTGACTAGTATCTTTTATATACTGAGATTTAAAAAACGTAAACTTTTTTTCATTAAGATTTATGCATAGTTAGGATTTGAAAAGTTTTGGGATCGTACACAGTACAGGCTGGAAGTGAATGAACCAAGTCTCGAGTCGTATCAATGAACAATCAGATTTATACATGTACAAAATACGGACTATTACAGTCTGGGTTAGTCAACATTTTGTACTACATACAAGTGAACCAGCCGGCCCTCTGTTTTGATAATGACCGACAACCTGTCCTCATGCATTTCTGAGATACTTCACGCCTGAGGTCTCGAAGCAGAATTTGGGTAAACGGGGCTCCCACGCCGCACGGCTACGTGGCGTCGCTGGCAGCGGTCAGTCCTGGGTATCATCTGGAGAGTGACACTACTCTTGGACCTTTGGGAATCATGACGGTAATGACGGCTCCATCTCATAAGAAACCCAACGCCAGTGAACCCCCAGCCCACGAAGGTAAATTATAGGGGGGTTTCCTGTATGCACAACGTCCATCAGGCTGTTTTATTTGTATTGCATAGGTCTTAACATTTGATGACTTCAGAAATATACAATTATGTATTTAGGTCCTGACGAATTGGAACTGGCAGCTACCGGGGGCATACTTTAAGGTTTACTGCAAGAATATTATGGTTAACTACCGAGGCGGGTTTGTTAAACCAATGGCAGCAGCTGAGGCCACGTTAATGTGTATGCAGTCGTGGTGCAAAGCTTCGGTTTGTTGTAACGATATACGAATACTGTGCTAGAAACGGTATTTTATTTGTATGTACCTTAAGATTGTATGTAAACAAAACTGTTACCACGAGCTCATAATTTATCTAATAGCCAATCCACTGATTTCACAAATCTCGTATTACTGGATGACTGAACTAACTAGTATACACATACGTCACAATAGGCTACTGACTCATTGGTAGAGATGCCCATATATGCTGATATTTTCTTTGCATTGTCTTTTAGTGAATGTGGGCTCGAGGGTCCCTCCAAACAATGTTGGACCAAACTTATAAGTAAAGCCTGACCCCCAGTTTGGCCTTGAGTAGAACTGCTCTCATAACCTCTCCACCTCCTCCAGGTACGCAACACGTCCTCTTACAATTTACGTCGCTTTTCGCTCGTATGCGCACTTGGGCTTAAAATACAAAATAAAAAAGATTCAATGAAATCTGCTCACGAAAGTGACGTACTGTCCCGTTCCCTGTTTTGGTTCCTCTGGCTTAAGCTGTTAGATTAGGAAAGGAAACTTTCAATTAACGGTTTTCATGACTCTTGAAAACTTAGAATTTTCTCAACCCTTATAACTTTGTTTTGGAGGAAAAAATCCCCAAATTTTAACTTTTTCATTTTTTTTCCGTAGCGCATACGAGCGAAAAGCGACGTAATTTGTAAGAGGACGGGTTAATTGCTTAGGTTAGTAAGTCTGTAGTTGAGCAAAGCTGTTGCATTTCTTACGTTGTGGCAGAGGGAAATAATGGACTGGTTACACAACTTTTGGGTAACAATTTTGCTAGCTGAAGAGCCATCACATGGTAAATTTGCCGAGACTAATTAACATGCTCGGGAATCTAACCCGGGACTTGTCGGCCGCTGCGCTGACCACGTAGGAAAATTAAGTTTTTAGTGTCAATGTCTTGGCCCCAGGCAGTTGGTTTCCTCTTGGAACAGGCACACCACCACCTGTATGTATAGAATTATACTTTGTTCTGCTAAAAGCTGAAATTGTTCGTCATGGATGGTTGCGGATAGAATGTTTGCTATTCACATGTACAGTAAATATTTACAAAACTGCTTTAAAGTGTAAGACAATAGTGGAAAGGCGAATATTCTAGTTATGAAACACCCTTATGCTGCAGGAAATGTTGCAAATAATGCAGTCAGGACGAGTGTCGTTGCCTGGGTCTTGCTCGTCACCTACTGTTTGCTCTTGGTAAGATCTTGGTTCAAATGTCACAACCCGTTCTCATTATATTTATAATGCTTTGCCTGAAGTCATAAATTATAATTTAATGTTAGTATTTAAAAAATGTCAACCTTGTAACAGTTTGTGTCAGTGTTCGGACTTTGGCTGGTAGCAGTTAATTTCGGATCACCAGTGGAACCGCCACCAAAACCACCAGTGACCTCCCCGCCCTCAAACACCACGCCCAGCCCCTATGACAACCCCTACTTAAACTATGGACACAAGTATGTACACACAAATGGAAGCTCTTGGTCAGTTCCCATTCTAATCGACGTTCGTGGTGAAGTTGTCATATCCATTTGCTAATAAAATTATAAATGTTGCTCCCAAAGATGTGACCAAAGACGCAAGTGAAGCTTCGTCTCTGCTTATTTTCAATATCTCTTCCAGACACGATTCCTCCGCCCTGAGGAAGACGCAATCGCTTGAATACAAGACCTTCGTCATCACCTCCTACCGCTACGCCAACCACGGTTTGGACCCCAAACTATACGTGGTTTTGCCCTGCGGTGCTTGCGTCATAGCTTCGGGAATAATCATCCTGGGTGGCCTCTTCTCCAGGAGGGTCTTTGCTACCACTGCTGTTAGTGTACTACAGTCTTAAGACAGATCTTCTCGTGTTCACATCAGTAATGGCTTCCCTGAATGCACAACTATTAGTAATAGCACGCTCCTCTGTCATGTTTAAATACAGAAATTTACCTTTGCTTCCTATTTCTTTTATTTCATTTAATTTTAGTATTTATTAGAACGTTTTTATTGCCCTTCCACGACTAGAGCCTGCACACGTCGTCAGTGCTGTGGCTGCTGACGCTGGTGACAACGCTAGTGTACAATGCCAACGCCAACAAAATTAACAATGAGAGCGACTCCTTCCTGGTGGCCTCTGCCTGGGTGATTGGGGTACACGTCGCCCTGCTGGTGCTCCTCAGCCTTCAGGTGACTTGATTGTTTATTATGCGCCTCATATATACCCATCTCGTGAGCGGCAGTTGGAAGTCGTACAATGGCCTCTAATAACCCCGAATTTCATTAAACAATCTAAAACTTAGTATAATTTATATATATAAAGGCAATTATAGCCCAGTTGGTTAAAACACTAAAGTCTTAGAGGGAATTATCAAGGGGAAGTGCCAAGCCATTACGACTATATTACCCTGACCCCTTCCTGGGAAGGGGTCAGGGTAAGGATTTGGGATGGGACGGGGGCAAGGAATGGTGCCCAACCATTTGGACGGTCGGTGATTGATCGCCGACCTGCATGAAGAGAGACCGTCGCTCTACCGTCAGCCCCAAGTGGTTGGAAAGCGTTTACACGTGACGGACCAGTTACAAACTTCATTGGGCCCCCCCCCCCTACACACGCCCATCCAATTGGGGATGGTGGAAAGTTACTATGAGCTACACGACCTACAATAAGCAGACATTGGGTATTTTACAAAGATTTCTGGTAGCATATGCTTCTGGATGAAATACGTGCTAGTGTTAACATTTTTTTTTCACATTCGGTTAGTTTAGTTCATTTATTATGCACCCCATACCCATCCCGTGGGCGGTAGTGGAAAGGGTTAGAGGCACATAATGGGCTCAGGGACTGAACCCCACAATTCATTTAGCTAAGCAAGTTACAATCTTGATGAGCTAGTTACAAAATTCAATATTTCGTCACATCAACAATGGGTTAGAGATCGACCTCAAGTACAGGTTCTAAATTAAGCAACTGACATATGTGGAGAGCTAGTGTCACAATTTATTGGTTAGTGACGTAAGGCATTTTAGTTCTGCTGATAGTTTACTTACATTGTCAGATCTACTTCAGCAGGTGCACATGAAACAAACTACAATAAACAGTTGTGTAATGTCTATTGCTATTTGTGCCTCTATTTTTATCCACAAGGCTTAGTAGCGAAGTCCTATGTTGACCAGACCACACACTAGAAGGTGAAGGGACGACGACGTTTCGGTCCGTCCTGGACCATTCTCAAGTAGATTGTGCCACAATCGACTTGAGAATGGTCCAGGACGGACCGAAATGTCGTCGTCCCTTCACCTTCTAGTGTGTGGTCTGGTCAACATTCTTTAGCCACGTTATTGTGACTCATCGCGTGCATAGCGAAGTCCTATGTTCAGTTAGGGTTCCCATTGCATAGTAAATAGCCTCCAATCACATATGCATTACTTAATGTACTTAAAATTCTAATACAACTAGTATATGCAAAATGATACTTTAAGTTATCATGACGCTAAAACTTTGGATAAAGCGGACGTAGGAAGTACAATCCATATTGAAACGCTATGCATGCTAGTGGCTTTACAAGAATGAAAAATAAACTAAGTTCTATGTTCTCTGTTAACCCCCAATGTACCTTGTATATAAGTAAATAATTCTCTTGCCCTTGGTGACGCTGTAGGTTGTGGTGTCGATGTGGGAGCTGCGGCGCCAGAAGACTGGCTGGCCAAGCCTGCAGCTACATCAGCTCTTTACTCTGGGCGCCTTGCTGCTCCTAGCCAGGACGGTAAGAGCTTTCCTTGTCTAAAAGACATTTAAAACAAAAATGCTATATAAAAGCCCCATTGGCTAGGAAATAAACTAGCAGCCGACCATCTGTATGGGGTCAAGCTGCCTCGCTTGGAGTTCCTGTTTGCTAGGGGTTTTAGAGAACAAACCGTAGGAATTATTGGCAAAGTAGCCGTCGTCTGTTCTTCCCGCTTGATCACCACTGGTTGTTCAGATATCCCTGCTTTGTTGCGGAGCATTTAGACAAGGACCTACTAACGTTGCAGAGTTCGTCTTGTCAGAGCAAAACTGAACTCCTTGCAGGACTTCCTCCCACGTTGGCAGAGGAACAGCGTAGAAACAGTTTTTGTTTAATATTTTCTTGGAAATGTTAAATACAAATTTAATAAATTAATTTATAAATTAAAACGCCGGTCAGCTATAATAATGTTTCTCACTTCAAATATTTGCATCTTAATCTTGGCTATAGGAAACTGAAGATAGGGCCAATAGGGCCTTGCGTAAAAATGTTCAGTATTGTTAAGCCAAAAATAATTACCTCTAAAATATACTTTCGAAAAGTAGGTTTTAAATGTATTGAGCATAAAGTAACTGGCTAGAGCAGTATATTACAAAGAGACTTGTGTTGGGTGATATATTTTACTGTACGCTATACCCATTTATACACATTTATAGACAGTGTAACTCATTGAATAACATTAAAATTCTTGCACAGAGTAAACTCAAGTTCATTTCGCAGATTCTGGTAGTGTACCTGACCATAAACTTCTACAAGTCGTGGATGTTATTTGGGGTACCAGTCTACAAAACCAACCTGGGCCACTGGTCGTCCTCCTCCTCCTTCGTCGTCCGTTACCCTGAGGCCTACGTCCTCCCTTGTGCTACCGCCTGCGCCTACGGGGCTTCCGTTGTCATCAAAGATATTCTTTCTCACCTTATGGGACCGTTAAACAACCCTCTGGTGGGTCCAGCAGTGTGTTAAGTGGTGTGTGGACAGTATTGTAGTTGCCAAGGAATGCTTTGTGTAAGGGTTGAGGGAAGAGAATTAGCAGTATTTGCATTCTAACGCGTAAAAAGATTGTAGCATAAATATGGCTGTGATTGGGAGGTAATGGTAACAATTATTAGCTTGCTAAAAGTTTGATTTCTAAAATTTTAAAATTTGGAACGCCTGGTCCCATGTGTTTCAGAGCTTGTAACAAATGCAGTATAAAATATAGGTTCATCTTGAAGCATAAGAGTTTAGTTTCCCTGAACAGAATAACGCTCATATAGTCTTCCCCTCCAGAGAGCGTGTACGGCTATGATATGTGCGTTACTGTACATCGGCCTGGCAGTGGTTTCCTCTCCTCTCTTCGTAAAGGTAGTCATCGGCTCTTACTACGTCAGCCCAACGCTCATGATCTTGGCCATCCTGACCAGTATTTTGACCTTCTTGCAAGCCATTTTGTGCCTCACCGTTCCGGAAATACTGAGGGAGACGCCGGAGGTGTTCAGTGTTTTGGCAAGAAATTTATCCGGGGAGATGACGAATGAAAGGGGACCCAAACAAACGCTCTCCACACTGGCTACTGTGGAGGACGCTGCCTCGGGCACCTCGACCAAGAAACTTCTTGGTAAAAACCTGGCGCAACACTTCTTTTTACTGGTGAGTGGAACCTGCCGACTAGTTATAAATTTAATGGAAGACTAACATAAGTTCCAGGTGTTGCTACAGGGAAAACCTGGGGCAATATCTTTTATAAAACTTTTAATTTTAACGTTTGCTATATCCAACCATCCCGGGCTCTGAGTTTTCCCATGATCTTAATTTTATGGCTTGGAGGGGTGGGGGGGGGGGGACGTAAAGTGTTCGTATTGTTGCAAAAAATATTACCTCGCCTTTAGGGGGGACACTTCAAAGTTTCAGGGTCGCACTAGTCGGATATTCCAGAGTTCTAATAAGGGGTAAATCCTGCTGGCCCAAACTAGTCGTATGGGATGGTTGTCGCTCAGACACCTGTAATAACGGTATCTGGGGTTCACATTGCCCTCACTTGTGGTTAGAGCCGAGGTGTCGGCAAGTAAAAGCTTCGCTTCAGAAGTGTTCATAACACTCCTTGTATACCAGAGGTTGCGCCCACAGTTTGAGGCCGAAGACTACTCGGCTGTGGATAAATCTCAAATTACAAATGGAGCACCAAGATAAATCTCCACAGGTGCCGGCAAGTGTGGCGGTCCTGCTGACTGCGAGTGGCGAGTGGAACAGTATTTGGAACTCGTGGGGTTCTGTGGCAATGCTGTGTGGCGACGCTGTGGTCATGGGCCGGATCCTGCCAGCCCTGGTGGTGGAGCTGGTCACCTCAGCACATCATAAGGCCTCGTTCTGCCTGCAGGTCAGATTGTATCAGCAGTAGAAAGTGAAGTATCATTTTAATCTAAATTTCATCATGCACACAGTAACATGCGAATAATTTGTAAAATAACTTCTTGCATGAAAGAATTTTGGTGTAAACACTGTTGGCCTTAATGATGGCAGACTGTTGCTGTGGATAACAGGTGGTAGAGATAATTTTAGGTACGAAAAACCTAACTTTTATGAAAAAGGTATAAAAAACCAGTAACTTTCATCAAATATATACATTGATGCTTAGGAAAGTTACCTGATGGTGGAGTGCACACTACTGTTGGTTGGGTCTGTGGCCACCTTGTGCGTCGACCGCTCCGTGCTTCCCACAGCTGCAGCTGCCGTTAACATCTCTCTGGGCTGTTACCTGGTAACTACATTTATTTATACAGTTCCATCCCTCGATTACATCTTGACCAGTTTCACAATTTGGACATAGTTTTTTTTTTCTTCCAATCTTAGTGGAATCCTAATTTGTCTAGGTATTTTTTTGACACAGCTGGTTCTACGTATGGGTTATACTCCTATATCTTGGTAATTACTACTACTAACGCCCACATCCCACCCCAACGTCGTTCTCACTGAACACAGAAAGATTGCTTAATGTTAACTTCTGAAGGACTTTCCCAGGTCACCGTTGGGACAGCGCTGGAGGTGCATTAAGAACAATAATATAGAGCAAATGTCAGGCTTTCTGGCTTGTGGGAAACACTTCCCACAAGGCAAGAAGTCGTGTTTGTAAGATTCCACCCAAACTTTTTCATTTAAAGTGATTGATTGCATTTAGTCACTAGTGAAACTTCTAGAACAGATGTTTAATGCTTCATGTCGATAGTCATTCGTGTAATGTTTGTCACCTTTTGGAGTTGATGCCTTCCTAAACAAGTTCCGCCTCGACGTAGGGTGAGGAAAGAAAAGGATATGCGAGGCTTTGTTGGAAAAAGTCATCGCTCTAGTGGGCAGGTGTCAAGGATAAGAGTTGTTCACCAAATTTATGTAGCTTTGCGTTTGTCACTATGGTCTCGTGGCAGCTGCAATGTTTATGATCTTCACTGCTAGACTGCTATTTGGATTCTTGTTGCAAGTAATTAGATTTCGGGAAATTTTTTATAGGATGTTTTTCTTTAGTTGATTTCAGTTCTCGGTGAAAAATGTATGTACAAGTCTGTCCGGAGTTGAAGACCAGATGCAGCATTAAACTAAGCAGAATTAAAGGTGATTTTATGGGGCAGTATTATAGGGGTCGGGCTGTGGACCCCCATGCTTACCTCGAGATGTATTCGGCCCATATTCACCTTTTGAAGGTGCTGGATATGAAATGTGACACCCAAAGTCCATAGACTTCGAGGCTGGGGAACTGGAGGGGGGGGGGGGGGAGTTGGCACAGGGTACTAGTGTAGGGGAGACCTGGGCACTGCCTGATACCCCACTGATGTATACAGTGTAGTTCTCAGGAAGGGGCATGAGCAGGTACTAGTTTCTAACGTGACAATTGTTGACATTTGTCAAGGGTGAGAGGGGGGTGGGTGCTGGTGGTGGAGGCTTGTGTGACGAGTGGTGGTGGTTAACAGCAGTTTTCTTAATCCTGTCTTCAGTTATTAAGTGTTTAATTTAGGGCAGACTAGCGTTTCTTGCATATATTTCCTTTGCAGTTTCGAATAATCTAAACTAATTTCCTACAAATTCTTCAGCTGAACGAAATGTTGGAAATTAAGATGAAACCGCCCGTTACTACAACAAGCACCAGTACCAATACCAGCACCACCGCCACTATCGGCACCAGCACCACTACAGACGACACCACCACTACAGACACCACCACTACCAACACCAGTAAAGCAACGACGAAAGGCAAGAGGTACTTCAGAGGGCGTGATGACGAGGAGCCGCTAACAGAAGCTGGACCGGCAGATGCGCACCAACACGACCAGGATGGCCACGCTCCCGTAGTGTCCTGAACTGCGGCCTTTAGGAACGCTGTACCTTCAGGCGATGTGGGCTGGAGGCAGTGATGCCTTACTCTAATTTATAGATCAAGCTTGTTGTACACTTTCAGATTGTCGTATGGGTTTCTGAATTGCCGTTTAATGTTCAGTATCTTGAGCATAACAAATATTTCCATATCGTTAGGTTTATAAACCAAATTTATAGGTTTGCGTAATTTGTTACTGATGTGGTGTTGCCACTTGTTATAAATACTGGACGTCACAACCATTTGAGATTCCTTGAAGTTGGCGTACTTGATATTAAAAGATTCAAAGTTTTTCTAATAAAATTATGTACTATTCTGATGTGACGGAAAATACAACATTTTATATTAAATTTAATAAAAAAATATATAAAAAGTCTCTTAATAGGTTCCGAAAAAATCTTAATTTTACTTAAATGCTAAAAAATCCTACACTGTGGTAAGCCGCCTATGGCTCGGAGAGACTGAAATACACTTAAAGTTGAAGCTAAAAAGTCAGTAGTATTTAAAAAGCTGTAACTATTTAATTATTCGACGGAAGCTCACTACAGTGTTGACATTAACTCTGCAAGAACATTAAGAAAATAAAATATTGCAAAATATTATTGTATAGTAGCCATAACGTCGCACTTAACATTCTAAAACTGACATTCACGCGTTTGTGCCAGTTTCATACTTGGCAACACTGTCCTAAACACACATTAACACTAAAACAATGCGCCGTGTTCTACAAGGGCAGACTATATAAATTTTTATGGACCAAAAGGTCTTCCCTCGTGAAAATTATACCCAACTGGGTCCTACACAAGGTAGACCACTCGCTGACCCCCCTCCTCCAGACGGCAGCCTAGGTGTGGGAAGGTCACGGGTCGCTAGCTGGCAGGTCCGCGTAGACTCTGTACACTCCACCCTGAAGACTCAATCGAAGTCTCTGAAAGCATAAAGTAATTCTAATTTTTTTTTAAACTGATGGTAGGCCTTAACAGCATAAAATTCCAGGAACAAAAGTGAATACTGCCACATGTACAAGATTGAAACAATTGGCATGATTAAGGCGGAAATTACCATCTGCAACACGCCCGCAATGTTCCACAACATTATCTGACCCACCCATTTCTCACCATATTGTCATTACTACTTAACCAGCATAACTCGCATCGCGCACTTGGTACCTACCCGTCGTCTCTCGAGCACGTCCCGCCTCATCTGGATGTGCTGGCGCAGGTCCTGGATCTGCTCGATCAGCTGGACGTTTTCATGGTGAAGGTCCTCGTTATTGACCTGCACGCGGCTCCTGAAAGAACAATGAGGTGATATATATATAAAGGAAAATAATACGCAACTTGTTGAACATGCACCTTGGCTCGGTATGTATTTTCATCCCCACCTCTGCCAACCCTGTACCCTGCCATGCAAAGTTCATGTACATATTAATAAAAGCTTTAAAATTTATTACATGAAGACTGTATAATGACAGGCAGAAGAGGGTTTCTGGTATAGTGTGACGGGTAGGAGGACAAATATGCCATACTTGTACTCACAAGCGTTGTCTTGCTGCCTCGACGAGCAGCTCTGCCACTGGGGAGAGACATGTAGGCATCGTGCCTGCTTGAGGCGACTGCTGCTGTTATGCTTGCTAGTGCTTGAAGTTTAAAGCTGCTTCAGGCAACCTCTGCTCCTCGTGCTGCTGCTAATGCCAATGCCACAACTTTTAAATAGTGTTGATGCTGATCCTGCTGCATGTAGTGAATGAATGTTTATAGTACTGCAGCTGCAATGGTGTAAATTTTTCCCTTAAATTCTTACATTTGCGTAGAGCCCAACACTTGTCAATATTATTCTTCAATATCTTCGCGGCTAAGTTGCTTAATGATACTCGGCCACAACCTGATAATATAAAAAATACTTGATTATCCAATATTAATTGGTCATGCGAGGAGAATTCAATGCTAATACAAAAAAGTAATATTTTGTAAGTTTGTGCGATAATACTTCGCAATGTTTTGCAGGAAGACTAGCCTAGTTGTGCCCGCCTGAATAGGCTTGCTGGAGGGTGATTTTTTTTACGGCAAAAAAAATCAATCTGCCAAAAAAAAAAATCCAGATCTGCAAACCCAAAACATCCAATTCCGCCAACAAAATATTCCAAATATACCAACGAAATTCCAAATCCACCAACACAAAATTCCAAATCCGCCAACAATAAAAAACAAATCTGACAACCAAAAATTCAAATCCCTCGACCAAAAACATTCCAAATCCCCCAACAAAAAAATCTAAATCCGCCAACAAAAAATTCCAAATCCGCCAACAAAATTCCAAATCTGCCAAAACAATTCAAATTCAGCCAACCAGAATTTCCAAAATGTGTGTGGGCTCGCAGAAAAAACGATTGGTGGTGAAAGGAAACAGGACCCACAGCACGATATGCAACCCGTCCTCACAAATTCGTATAGTCAATATTGACTTATTAAATACGTGCATAGGTGATAAACTAAACATAATAGTTTACCTTGAAAAGCTTCATAGAAAACACCGACCTTACCTAACCTTGTTAGTATGTTAAGATAAGCATCTTATAGCTTCATAATTACAATTGTTACTTAAACTATTATAGGTTAAGTAATAATTGTAATTACGAAGCAATAAGATGGATGATGGTACCGGATACCATTTTGGAGGATATAAGGAAAATCCAGGAGCAAGGAGCAGCCTTGGGCCTCATTCTCAATTCATCCAAATGTGAAATAATCTCCCGCAACCCAGACATCACTGGTCAAATAAAAAATGTTCTTCCAGACATTCTCGTTGTCGAGCCACCGGACTGTACCCTCCTGGGTGCCCCCATTGGCCGACAAGCAATCGAGGAGGTCCTGGATGCAAAAATCACTGATCTAAAGAGAATGCTGGACAGGATTGACAAGATTGATGCCCATGATGCTCTTCCTCCTCACAAGATGCCAATCTCTCCCTAAGTTGACCTACTTTCTGGGGTGTTCTCCATCCTACAACAGCCGTAAATTAAATGTGTATGACACCCTTCTGAGGGCCATGCTGGTGAAAGTCCTGAACCTGCCATTGGACGACTCTCAGTTCGAGTAAACAACCTTCCCTGTAAGACTCGGGGGCCTTGGTGTCCACACAGCCTCCCAGATTGCTCTACCAGCCTTCCTTTCCTCCTCCCATGCTCGCATGACCTCGTAAGAGATACCCTACCTGAACCCCTGAGTGATTCAGCAGGAATAAACGATCCTGCTTTCACTAAATGTTCAATGAATGATGCTCTTACAGCTCCAGCACCCATTATAACGCCAACAAAAAAACATAAACAGTCCAGCTGGGAACCCCCACTAGTGAAAAAAGTAGCTGATGCCATGCTCAGTGCCGAAACATTGCGGAAGCACAAAGTGCTGGCATGAAAGACACAACGAGGTCAATGACATCATCAAGAGGAGCTTCGTCTCAGCTCAGTGCCCAGCGGAGAGTGAACCTTGCATCCTAGGGGACCAAAACCCGGATGACCCCGCACTTCGCCCTGATGGCATCACTATATACCCTTGGAAAAGGGGCAATGTCGGAAAACCCGACACCATTTAATAATATTACATACAATGGGCAGATAATATTGATGCTGTGTTGCATACACAAGTTACCCATTGAAAATGTAGCTTGTAGTGGAATTTTCTGTCAATAGAAAACGGGGTATAATTGCCACATAGTACTATAAATTCACCAGCTATTCTGTTGGGAATTATTCTTAAATACATTATTTTTTGGACTTTTTTATATCATAAAAACATCTCATTTGAGTTAACTTAATTATCAGTATCAAAATAATGTAAATGTGACCCTTCTATCACTTATTGACATTGGACAAGGAGAGCCAAGGCGTCAGTGGTGAAGAGGTCAGCCATTGTTTGCTAAGACAGAGTCGTTGGAGCAAATTCCGCTCCTATAATTCTCTTGGACGAAGTGTTATGAAGACTAAATTAGTGTTCAACCATCATCAACACGCTGTCAACATAAACAAGGTAAGTATCTAACCGAAACCCGTTTATCTAATCATTTCTGGCCAGTTAATGTTAGGTAGATAAAGGGTGAACCGGTTAGAACACGAACGATCCACTCAACACAGGTAATTAAGCCTTGGTCCTTATCTTATATAATATACAGTGTTTTCTCTGATACAGCTGTCATATATTAGGATTCCTGCTTTACAGCTAGTGCCCTTTGACAGGAACAAGAAGAGGAAGCAAGAATTAATCTTGGTACACCAATTACTATAGGTGATGGAAGCTAACCTCACACAAGGATAATTTGGTGTCTACATCCTAGTTATATCTGGTGGACTAAGCCTGCTGTACAATAAGATAAGGCACCTCCTCAATTTATTTACTAATATATGTAGTATAATACAGTAGTTTGATTGGCTGCATATATATAAATTTAATATAAACCCCCCTAATGTGTAAGGGTCGATTTGTGAGAAATATTGCAGAAATACAGTCCACTTAACATCATACTAATTGCTATCGAAATATATAATTTAACGTAAATATAAATTCTATATAAATTCATATAAATTAAATAAATATAAATCTCACAGGTCGGTTCCCACAGGCAAACAGTTGGTGTGGGACTACACATATCCATCCTGGCTGACACCTATGTACACTTTGGTGCTGATCAAGCAAGTGGGCCGGCCAACCACAGGGAAATAGCAAAATCAACCAAATACAGGCGATTGGAAGGTCAATACACCTTTGTTCCCATAGCGTCTGAGACACGTGGCCCCTGGGGTAAGAGTGCCGTGGGATTTCTCAAGGAACTGGGCTCTAGGCTCATTGACGTCACCTGAGACCCCTAGGGCTGCCAGTTTTTTGTTTCGGCGCCTCAATGTGGCGATCCAGAGGGGAAATGCCTGCTGCATCCTCGGCTCCTGTCCGGAAGCAGAGAAACTTCAAGAGACCCATAACCTTTAAGCACTTTTTGTATCAACCAATGTATATCTTGTAACCATTAAATTTTAAGAAAGTATAAAAAGTACATTGTATAAGAAATATGACAGAAAAAAGTAGGTACATTAAATTCAATTTAAAGGTTTTCCACAGGTACATTTGAGCATAATTTGAAGATTATTGCAAGATATAATGTAGAAAAACTATGTGTAACAGGATATAAGATAATGCCACAGTTGTGTGGCATAGGTACATATTTTGGGGAATTGGGTAGCGCTAGGTAGGAAGCTAGCTAATGCTTTGAGTACTTGGTATAATAATTAGTTATTATACCAAGTACTGAAAGTATTAGCTAAATATCCACAGTCAACCAAAGGCTATGGCTTAATCTAGGCAATTTATAAACAACTTAAACAACGGGGAGAATCATACATAGAAAACGTAGACCCAGCAACAAAGAGGAGCAGCGATCAGCTGACTCCAGTAACACCACACCATCCAGCCCTCGCCTCCAAGTGTTGCATATCTCAAAAAAAAAAACATTCAAGCCTTGCCTAATCATCAATTAATATCGACGTGCCACTGAGACGCGTCTTCAATTACCAGTCGTCTAGTCATCATAATGAGAAAACCTCCACGCAAACCGCACGTATCATAATAAGTGTTTTTAAACATGGGTTCTTATCTCGTATCTGCTTTTATGTTCCTATATAGTATAGATAAAGACGCTGGTAATATTGGTTACTCGACTGTCATTCAATAGTATATAATCGTAGGTCTACGTATCTTGTCGAATTTAAAATTACACGCAGATAGGAATTTCATTCATATTAAAAAATTTAGCAACCTTTCGTTTCTGAATGTTCTGTATTATAAACATTTCTATTTTTTCATTCGGGTCACAGGAATGGTCAAAATGTTTCCGTAGTTTTTCAAACATTTAAATTTCGCCAGAGATTTACGTAATTATTAGCGTTAAGAGCCTCAAACTCTGACACAAACGTTCACGAGTCTCCCCACACACTCAAGTATAACAATAAAACCACAAATCCTTTTCCAAATCCTTTTCGTAATCGGTCACATTTAACAAGCATTTTTTCCCTTAAGTAAAAGTCACCTTCGCCATTTTTTATGGGCGAAATTTGCTTCAGTTTACTTTATGATGATTACACTTAATTGTGGTGCGCGAGGTGTCGGTGTTGAAGGTGCACTCTGCTTGCTGCTTCACTCTTACCTCGACACACGCACTTGGCACCCATCCTCCCCTTGCTACGTCAGGGCTCACTTCTCCCCAAACACACCTTAGTTGCTACCGGTATTAGGCGCAAGGTGGTGCAAGAGCTGCGTATGAAGGTTTACACAAAAATCGGCGAAAAACGACGCATGCAGTCACATGGCGGATGGAGATCTGCTGTGTTTATGGGGCACTTTTTAAGTCCCAGTGTGGCGTTGCAAGTCAATCCGCTCATTGTTGCTACAGCCTCTATAAACCTTATTGTTATTCTTAACGCCGTATAGTATCTGCGGCGCACGAAGGCTGATGATCTATATAAACCACAGCTTGACTAAAATATTTTCAGGAGTTATGGGTACATTGGCGGGGGATGGAAACTCTTCCGCGTCGAGTTGGCGCTGTCTTTATGGTCACCCATCCGGTTTCTGGCCTTCCGGATCATGGGATTTCCCACCCATTGAGCACAATATCCAAGAGAAACGCCAAATCCACGTTGATAGCGTCGAACCAATGCCACTCTTGAATATTGTCCTTACTGAGTTTTCCCCCATACCTTCGAAAGTAAACATGGGTGTTTTTAGCTACGCTACTCCAAAACAAAACAAATTACAGTGGTACCAAAAGCTACAATGCAATGATGTAACTGCCATGACATTTCCTCAAGAAGAGGCTATACAATTTATAAGAAATATAATTTTAACGGCTATATTGACCCACCTACAGTGGACTGGAGATTATTAGTTCATGTAAACACAATACATCTGTGACTATAATATCCAATGTATTATGCCCTAAATGACCAACTTTAATGCGAAATATTTGATTGTTATACATAACGGTTGCAATCAGTAATTATTATCGTATGATTATACTTAAATGATAATTGATTTATGTTGTCAATGTCATAATTAAATATAATTTGCACATATAAATGTTAACATTGCTAAACAACTTTCACTGGAATCTGATTTTAAGACCTTTTGAGCACTAACATTTTTGCGTTACCGCTCACAGGATGAGTATGAGGTTACCCATTGACCATGAGGACGTTAATTGATGTATTATTTATTAACAAATTATTTATTAAACTCTCTATTTAACTGATTATTGATAATTTGATAAGCTCGGCTATTGCTTCGGCCGGGAAAATAGTTGGTGTTAATGTTGCTGTTTGTCACTGTACAAATTAGGTATACACAGCTACCCTGTTCTATATGAGATATTACACAGTGTAGATCAAGAACTAGCTATAGGTTCAACTATTATTCCCATCTCACAGGATGGTTAGTCACATGGAATTAGAGGAGATAATACCTGCCTTAATACAAAAACAAACCAGCTCTGACTAAACAGCTGGCTGTAAGGTCATCCAATATTCCCATCTCACAGGATGATTAGTCATACATGGAATCAGGGGAGAAAATACCAGCCTCAATACAAAAAAAATAAACTATGACTAAAAATCAGGTGAGAACATAAAATGTAAGCAAAATTTCACTTTACCACTCCTGTTACTCTCCACTAGCAAAATCTGGGTATAGCACAAGAATATCTTCCAATAATCCAATAGAGTGTATGAAGTAATTACAGAGCTCAAATTACCTCATATCATTAGGTCTGAAGTCACTTATAGCATGGTAATGACAGATATAGTGTTGGAGAGTATGTCCCAGCTCTTGTTCACATAGTTTACAGTTGCAATGTTCCCTATTGGGGTATTCATTACCTGCAGCCACCTGCCATAGATATCGATATTCCAGCCTAATTCTGGCAATTATAGTATCACGCTGTCTAGTGGATGTTTTATGCTGCCCGCACATATAATTCTCCGCTCTAAACATGTCATAGCTCTTTATACTTGTGCTTTCTGGCCTTTGTGTGTCAGTGGCTGTTCTTCTGTCTTCCCCATCTTCCCAAAACATGCGGCTTTTACAGCAGAAATTGGAATGCCCATATCCAACTCAACTTCAGGCTTATCACATGTAGTTTTAGTCTTTGTCTGTGTCGTCATGCTGAGCAACACCAATGTGAGATGATATCCATACAAATGAGATTCTGAAACTCTTGCTCTTTACATTAATAATGTTGTTTATAATGGATGTAACAACATTCCTAGTGTCTATTTTGCATATTGGGCAAAATAGACGAAATGCTACGTCGTTACCGAGCGAAAGTGTTTAAGGGCCTGAAGAGCTGACTTATAATCACAGAAAATTACTCTTCCACTGTTCTTTAGTGTGTTAGTGGCAAGTTGTAGTGCAGCTAGTTCAGCATGTGTGGCGCTAAGCCAGTTATTGAGTCTCACACTTGTGGTCTGTGTACATATGTTGTCTTTGTATATTCTACAGGTTACTGCAGTGCGACCTGTTGACATTTGCACAGACCCATCAGCGTAAGCATAGTGCTCGTGAGGCCGTAAGTTATATATACAGGAATCAGTTGTTTCAAGTGCTGTCGCTTTTAGGAGTGCTGGGTTTTCCTTGCTCTTTTTGCTGATGGGCGAGTAAGACACTTGTATTTCAGGGTACAGATATAATGGAATATCATTGGCTAGCACTTTGCATACAATAGGCATATTTAGTTTAATGATATTGGCAACACTTCTACTCAACCAGCTTTAAAACAAAACAAAAATAGGATGAAAGCCTAATTATGTTGTGACATTGGAAATATAAATTCTGTGGCACACATGGAAAATTTTGTTTACAAATGATGTAGACCAATTAAGCATGCTCTACCTGTGGTCCACAAGCTGCTAAACAGCTGTAAGAGGGCAGTACGTCACTATCTTCCTTGGCAGCGTAGTTGGCGACGGTGCTCGACGTCGTGGACCCTTGCGATACTATTTCTGACTAACACGTTTTCTGTTGAAGTTTTCTTCGGTTAGCGCTAACCACAAACTTGTCTAAAGCTGATAGAAGCAATTACCCCCTCTACTGTAGATATCGTTGCATTCAGAGATTACAAGAATCTTGTAAGTTACAAGTTTACTTAAATTTTACATCATTGAGTTGGTAATGAGCAGCAAATGGTTAATTTGAAGCAAGAAATTCAGAACAAAGAACATCAAAATTCTGGAAACCGCAAAAGGCCTATGAGAGGCAGTACCTATTTATACCTAACCTCTCCCACTCATAAGTCTAACCCACACTTGAAACAGTCCAGCGACCCCGCGTCTATTATTTTACTCGACAAGCTGCTCCATAAATCTACAATACTATTTTCAATCCATATTTGCCGTCTTTCCTGAATCTACCCCTTATTCCTAGGCTGTCTGTTGCTTCTTTATTGTGTGTGTATGTGTTTGATTTATTTGTTTAGCATCAAATTAATACCCACCTTTCAAGGGTACATATAATTCATTCAAATTAATATAATGGAATATTCGCAAACTGCTAACACAGGCTCCTGTCCTAACATCATTGGATCTTGATAAATAATAATAATTATAATAATAATAATAATGTTTATTCAGGTAAAAGTACATAGATTCAAAATGAGATACATACAGAATGTTGGATTTCTAAATAGAGCTAGTACATACTATGTCTAAAGCCACTAATACGCACAGCGTTTCGGGTAAAAATCCTACAGCCTGAATGTTGGTGGGAGTAACGTGGTAAACCCAAAGCCGAAGTCGCATATATCAAATAAGTTCCTGAAAGAATAAAAATCTTGCGCTATAACTGGCGAAGAAACATATAGGCCCGGATCATGGCCTTGTAGCACCTTAATATACACGATGGCAGAGGTGGTAAACCCAGCAAGACTGCTTGATTTGCCACTCCGTAAAAATCCAAACGTAGGCACCCAATTAAGCAACCCATCTAACCTATTGAGTCCATTGCATAGAAAATGTAGATATTTGTGAGTCGCTACTTTTCGTAGGTTGCATTTGTTACGTTGGACGTACCAGGTTTTTACTGATCATTAAGGCCTTTTAGTCCTACATAAACTGCGGCACATTAGTCTACGGAGTCCTGACAAATGGGTCTACAGACATGCTGTTTGGAATCATAATCTATATTCATCTATGACTCCGTCATAACCAATGCCTAAATATGCACAGTATGCTAATATATAACAGTATTAATTTACATTTGAGAAAATTCATATTTTCAATGAACAGCATGCTACAATTGATGAATGCATCTTTGGGGTCGACCGCTGGATGGAATGGACTTGGTCTGAGGACGGGTTGTGTATAGACGTCTTGAGTTTGGGTAAGAGTCCATCTGGTTGAATTTATTCAGTGAGGGAGGAAGGGTTTGTTGTGAGTTGGCATTATTTAAAGAGACGAGTGTTTAGGAGATGTCTTGGCTGATTCAGGTTTTCTGTCCACAATAAAAGTTAAAAGCCAGTATATTTAATTATTACGAAATATTTATTTTATTTGATAAAGCCATGTGGCCATAATGTTCATATTTTCACGATGACGATAAATCACATGCTGTGATTGCATCCTAAAAGGTATGTATTGGACTTATGGAGCCTTCCAACCTCTGAATGGTCCTTAACAACCCGTCCTCGCAAATTCGTATAGTCAATATTGACTTATTAGTTACGTGCATAGGTGACATACTAAACATAATAGTTTCCCTTGAAAAGCTTCATAGAAAACACCGACCTTACCTAACCTACTTAGTATGTTAAAATAAGCATCTTATAGCTTCGTAATTACAATTGTTACTTAACCTATTATAGGTATAGGTTAGGTAATAATTGTAATTACGAAGCAATAAGATGCTTATCTTAACATACTAAGTAGGTTAGGTAAGGTCGGTGTTTTCTATGAAGATTTTCAAGGGAAACTATTATGTTAAGTATGTCACCTATGCACTTATTTAATAAGTCAATATTGACTATACGAATTTGCGAGGACGGGTTGCATTAAGGCTAGCGTATTGGCCAGTCAGCAAGAATAATTTTGTCCTGAACATGAGGGCCACAAAGTACGGCACTGTGGACCTCATACACACCTATAAAATATTTAACAAATAGTTGTGTAAGGAATGTAGTGATCCCTGCCTCTAAAGACCCAACTGAATATACACGCGAGGAAACAATTACAAGCTTCCCAAGCAATAATACTGTACATATAACAAAATTTTGACCTGAAAGAGTACGAAACGTTCGGAACGACCTGGAATAACTCTGGAGGCTGAGTGCGGGACCCGTCACAACCCACAGCTATCCTGATGTTCTAGCAGGCTATTCTTATTCATTTTTGTGGCTATAATTGTTTTGTCTGGGTACAAATACAAGGTATTAAGATGATTTTATGTTTATTTTTACGACAGGCCTTTACAGATGACTGAAAAACTTCTGGAGACCCCTCACGAACGTCCAGTAGCAAAAAGGTGATGGCCCTGGAGAACGCTCACGAACGCCCGTCCAGTTGTGTGACAGTGATCTGGTGAACTCTGGGAGGTAAGATGCCCCAGCTTCTCTCTTCACTGTTTTCCTCAGTCGTCTGTCTTTCGTTAGTCTGCTGGTCTCTGCATGTGTGCCCATTGTGGATGTTTCTGCACGTCGATGTCCCTAGAACACCCGAGCTGCCTTGCCGAGGGCTGTGATTCCTTTCCGTGTAATTCACGCACTAGAATCATGTATTGTGTAGTTGTTATTTTACGAGGAAGTTTAGATTAGGCTTACAAAAATAGAGAAGATCAAGAAGATTATGTGATGATGAGTATTGCAGCATCTAATAATGGAGTGAGAGATTACCATTAAAATAATGCACAATTTGTGTCTAAAATAAAAAGAAACAAGCTTGAATGGACGAATCACTAGGTTGGGGGGAGGGGGTGTATTTTGAAGCCACGCCCACAAGCGACGAGGGTTGCCGCTGACCAGCCAACGGGATGGCCGCGTCTTCAAACCACGCTCGTCAGCAGTCAGTGTGGCCAGGAATCAACCTGAAATGTTTGTATTTGTTTATTTATCAAAGTAACATTAGTGGTTTAAAAAAAATTATGTGTCATATTCCACATTGGCTTAATATGATGTGGGCCGCTTTGTGACCGTGACTTAGGGTGACCTGGGCCACTCTACAACACTGCTCTGTAGTGACCCACATGTGGATGTAAAAATTTGATTATCTGCCAAGTCTATGAAGCAGCGAGTGTTTATGAGTGTATATGAATGGGCCGTGCTGGAAGAGGGTTTTGTTAAGACATTCTAAGATGCCATTCTGAGAGTATCCGCCGGTTATGGGAGGCGGGTGGCACTTCAAGGACCCAGTGTTGACCATAAACTAGAGTAAAAAATGGGTTTAAAGCTATGCACACGAAGTGGTTGTGTGGAGGGCCAGAGGACATGTGATAGATGTGGAACTGAGAGCTGGGATATTGGCTCAAGCGAGTGGGGCAAGATGAGTTCTGACCTGCCATCTAGACTGGTCAGTTGGACCAATGAGAGCCATGGGCTCATCAAGTCGACATGGTCAATGTTGGTAAACTTCCATGCTCTCATTGTTGCAGTACAGACCTCATTTGGAATATGTAAGGTGGTATCAGGAGAATCATTTCTGTGACTAACATTTTGGCTAGGAAATTTGGGGGAAACAAGTTGTCTCGTGAGACTAGCAAGATTTAAGGATTAGAAAAGGTGACCGTGGGGGGGGGGGCAGCGTGAGACTCGCGGTTTAGACCCTAGGTGATGTTCTAGAAATGTAAATACTTGGAATATATTTGAATATATACTCTGATATACAAATGATACATAATGTTATACTGAGACATATTCATTGACAACACTTGTACCACAGTATGACACTGACCTATGATGATTTAGGCCTTCCCTTCCACTTCACTCTTGCCCGTCAAGAGCTGGATGGCGGAAGCTGTGTCAATGAAGCCTTGGTCGTCCATCTCAAACTGGTCGAAGGCATCATCGACCTCCTGCGCAGAATACTTATCTCCCCATGTCATGAGGGCATGACGGAACCTGCAGTAGACAAGAAAGTCAATGGGAAGGTATGGGTGTTGAAGGCTGATATCATGGCAGAATCCTGGTTGATTTGCGGACTAAATGATTATCCTAGCCACTCACATGTCTCCATCAATCCACCCATCCTTGCTGAAGGCGTTGAAGGCTGCAGCCACAACATCGTCGTCATCGGAGCTGCCGGTGTTCCTCTCGGCGAACATCTGCAGGAGCATGGTGAAGTTGATGGGGTGCGGCGCCTCGTTGACCATTTCATCCAGCTCTTTATCCGTCGCGATCCTTCCCACCTCGTCAAACACCTGCAAGAGTGGGTGTTGGGGGTTATCCTATCTTGATCTTTCCCTCTTGCTAGCATTCTTACAATTTCTCTCATCTCATAACCTTCTGTGACATATTCTACCTTTGTCCTTGCATACCAATTAACAAATTAAGTTAAGGAAACACATAACTTATATAAGGAAAGCGTTTGCGAGTACCGGGGCGAGGGTGCTGGGGTCACACTGATGCTGTTGGGGCGGCTAGCATACATCTCCCTAGTATGGCAATAGCGTGTTCTACAAGAACGTGTTATAACAGTGTGCTCTACAAAACCACTGTGTTCTTACAGTAACAATGTATCTTACATCAACAAGATGACCTACATCCAAAATGTGTTCTACATCAAGGTGTCCTACAATAACAATGGTCTGTGTAGCAAGAGCGTGTTAGTGTGTGCAGGACTGAGAGGAGCACTAGGGTTACCTGTCGAAGGTCACTCTTGCCCAGGATACCATCCTTGTCCTTGTCCATCATCTGGAAGCCTTCCTTGAACTCCGCCACCTGCAGCTGCGTGAACATATCGAATACATTTGACCCGGTCTTCTTGGCCTTCCTGGAAGAGGTCTTCCTGGAGGCTGGCTTCGAGGAGGCGGGGGTGACGGTAGGCGTGGGCGCAGGCGCAGGAGGCTCGGGTTCCGGCTCGAGTTCTGGAGCAGGAGCTGCAGGCTCCTCTTCCTTCTTCTTCTTCTTCTTCACTTTCTTTTCGTCTACCTTTTAGCGTCGAGGGAGAAAAGAAGGTGTTCGTTAGTAAACATTGGGGAGGTAAGCAGGTGTTGAGTCACAATAACTTGGCTGAGGAAAGGTTGACCAAACAACACACTAGAAGATGAAGAGACGACGAGTGATTTGATTGTTGCCGCCGAAGGCGGCTAGTTTATTGTGCACCTCATGCCCATCCTGTGAGCGGTAGCGCAAAAAGCAGACGACGACGTTTCGGTCCGTCCTGGACCCTTATCATTGGGGGAGGTTACATGATGTCAAGGTGTTTGTTTATTGTTATTTATTTATTGTACACACACACACACACACACACACACACACACACACACACACACACACACACAGGTCGGTGGGGCCTGGTAGCCTGGTGGATAGCGCTCAGGACTCGTAATTCTGTGGCGCGGGTTCGATTCCCGCACCAGGCAGAAACAAATGGGCAAAGTTTCTTTCACCCTGAATGCCCCTGTTACCTAGCAGTAAATAGGTACCTGGGAGTTAGTCAGCTGTCACGGGCTGCTTCCTGGTGTGTGTGTGTGTGTGTGTGTGTGTGTGTGTGTGTGTGTGTGTGTGTGTGTGTGTGTGTGTGTGTGTGTGTGTGTGTGTGTGTGTGTGGTGTGGAGAAAAAACGTAGTTAGTAAACAGTTGAGAGGCGGGCCGAAAGAGCAAAGCTCAACCCCCGCAAAACACAACTAGTTGAACACACACACACACACACACACACACACACACACACAAAAGGGGATGAATCTTTCAGTGTCCACGCCAGAAAAGGACTTAGGAATATGACAATAAAATTGTCACTAGAGGCTTATTCAATGTATTCCAATCACATAAGTGGCATTTGCTACATTGTCGAATATTTAAGCAGCCTTCAATGACCTGGGAAAGGATGCATCTAGAATACTGCAAACCACATGCGTGAGATCAGTTCTTGAATTTGCAGCTCGTCAAGCCAAAAATAAATTGTTAGTAAATCCACATGTTTGCCACAAAGCTCGCGCGAGAAATTTAAGAACTGAGGTATAAGGACAGACTGCAATAACTGAGGTATGAGGTCACTGAGAACTGAGGTATGAGGATACTGAGAACTGAGGTATGAGGATACTGAGAACTGAGGTATGAGGACAATGAGAACTGAGGTATGAGGACACTGAGAACTGAGGTATGAGGACAATGAGAACTGAGGTATGAGGACACTGAGAACTGAGGTGTGAGGACACTGAGAACTGAGGTATGAGGACAATGAGAACTGAGGTATGAGGACAATGAGAACTGAGGTGTGAGGACACTGAGAACTGAGGTATGAGGACAATGAGAACTGAGGTATGAGGATACTGAGAACTGAGGTATGAGGATACTGAGAACTGAGGCATGTGGACACGCTATATAAGAACTGAGGTATGGGGATAGGCTACGAAACTTTAACTTGGCATTGTTATGTAAAATAAGCAGTGGAGACGTGATCACGACACTAACGATAGTCCGAGACGTAGACAAGGAACAGAACGAGAGCAACACGGTGATGTGTTTCTTCTATGTATGAACAGGACGTGTAATGGGTTACAGAGGGAGTTGCTAAAAAAACATTATAGCTTTAATTGTGGGTACGATAAAATTTAAGAAGGCGGGGCCCAAAAGATAGAGCTCAGTCCCTCACCGGTGCAGGACATATTGATAGTTGAGTACATACACGCACCTGTTGTGTATTGCTGTTTTCAAATGTGCCTTTTGGTTCTTGATAATTCTCCTTCCCTTTCGTCCCCTTCTTTAGTCAACCCTTTCCCACGTCCCTTCCTCTCCTTCCCTCTCCCAATCTTGATTCTCCTCTCCTCTCTCCTACCCTTTCCAATGTGTGAGAAAGAAATACATGTAGATATGATAGAGTAAAACAGGTTGAGAGTCAGTACATAAGAGTTGGATTAGAAACCGGCGATTAGAGAGGCGGGGTCCAAGACCTAGCAGCTCGACTCTGCAGGCACAAATAGTAAATATTTCTTTGACTCTCCTCTCCTCTCCTCTCCCGTACCTTTACTCTCCCCTCACCTCCCCGCCGTATAAGGGTAAATGTCTCACCTTTGGAGTTTCCTGTTGAGTTAAATTTAGCCTCGGTTATGATAAACTAAGACCTCACACTTCCCCCTCGTGCTGCTCACGAGGACACTCCGTCACGCCCACGCCCGCTCCCCGTCCCACCCACGCCCTCTCCGCGTCCCACCCTCGCCCCGCCCCGCCCACGTCAGCTCCCCGTCCCACCCTCGCCCCGCCCCGCCCACGTCAGCTCCCCGTCCTACCCATGCCCGCTCCTCGTCTCACCCACGTCAGCTCCCCGTCCCGCCCACGCCCGCTCCTCGTCCCGCCCACCCCATGAAGGCTGGCAATACAGTAAAGATAAACCAGTGCCATAAGACCCAAAATTAGGTGGGATATGTCACCTGGAGGAGTAGAGTGGGTGTACAGCTGTTTGTTCCTCTGTGTTGTGTGTGTGTTTACTATTTGTGTCTGCAGAATCGAGCTATTAGCTCTTGGACCCCGCTTTTCTAACCAATCTATTATTTCTTGTATTATGTCTGCTACCACATATATTTTTGTCAAACACACACACATATCCCCAGAAAGCAATAACTCCCAGATACCTATTTACTGTTAGGTGAACAGATGTATCAGGGGAAAGAAACTCTACCGCTGTCCACTCGGCTGCGAAGCCCCTGTGTGTGCGCCCGCAAGTAGTTCGACTTCGATATATATATATATATATATATATATATATATATATATATATATATATATATATATATATATATATATATATATTTATATATATATATATATATATAAAATGGCTGCTTGTCCCTCGATACAGTGAGTTATTATAATTGATCTATTAAAGAAGTGGTCTGGGTTAACATTTTCCAATTTGTATTTGTTAAACATTGAATACTTGATACATGTATTGTTCTTGATGTTCCAGTGCTTTTATCATGTCGCTTAAGACGGTACGGAAGTGGCATCCACCATGCGCCTCCTCTGACGAGTCCTTTCACTTGAGTACCGCCGGCCTCACTGCGCTGGGAGTAATTTATTTAATCTGTCTGACTCATTTTGTGATTTTTAATTTTCTCCTGTGACCCCTCGGATTATCTTCCTCCAAAGAACAATGTCACTTTCCATCTCGTTTAGTGCTCTTAATAGCTTGTACGTTGTGATCATGTCTCCTCTGATCTTTTATATTCCTGCCAGATTTAACTCTTTAAAATGTCTTCATTATTGAGATATTTTATTACTGGCAGCAGTTATATTCTTGGGTCCCGCCTCTCAACATTCATATTGAATTCTGTTAGGTTGAGGTGATTCTATTTGTGTAGAAATGATTTGTTANGTATCCACGTACAATACCCCTGGGTGTGTAGCCACGTACAATACCCTGGGTGTGTAGCCACGTACAATACCCCAGGTGTGTAGCCACGTACAATACCCCTGGGTGTGTAGCCACGTACAATACCCCTGGGTGTGTAGTCACGTACAATACCCCTGGGTGTGTAGCCACGTACAATACCCCTGGGTGTGTAGCCACGTACAATACCCCTGGGTGTGTAGCCACGTACAATACCCCTGGGTGTGTAGCCACGTACAATACCCCTGGGTGTGTAGCCACGTACAATACCCTGGGTGTGTAGCCACGTACAATACCCCTGGGTGTGCAGCTACGTACAATACCCCTGGGTGTGTAGCCACGTACAATACCCCTGGGTGTGTAGCCACGTACAATACCCCTGGGTGTGTAGCCACGTACAATACCCTGGGTGTGTAGCCACGTACAATACCCCTGGGTGTGTAGCCACGTACAATACCCCTGGGTGTGTAGCCACGTACAATACCCCTGGGTGTGTAGCCACGTACAATACCCTAGGTGTGTAGCCACGTACAATACCCCTGGGTGTGTAGCCACGTACAATACCCTGGGTGTGTAGCCACGTACAATACCCCTGGGTGTGTAGCCACGTAAAATACCCTGGGTGTGTAGCCACGTACAATACGCTGGGTGTGTAGCCACGTACAATACCCCTGGGTGTGTAGCCACGTACAATACCCCTGGGTGTGCAGCTACGTACAATACCCCTGGGTGTGTAGTCACGTGCAATACCCTGGGTGTGTAGCCACGTACAATACGCTGGGTGTGTAGCCACGTACAATACCCTGGGTGTGTAGCCACGTACAATACCCTTGGGTGTGTAGCCACGTACAATACCCTGGGTGTGTAGCCACGTACAATACCCCTGGGTGTGTAGCCACGTACAATACGCTGGGTGTGTAGCCACGTACAATACTCCTGGGTGTGTAGCCACGTACAATACCCCTGGGTGTGTAGCCACGTACAACGACCTGAATGTGTAACCGTGTATGTGTGTGTGTATGTACATGCGATATGTTAATAAAATTAAATAGCAACTGACTACTTAACAGGTTATACATACAAATAATACAGATAATACAATACTGGAAATACAGATATATATGTTCTCCTATATAACATTTAATTTTATACTTATCCACTCCAAGAATACGGGAATAATAATCGAGACGGAACTATTTAAAATATCGTATTTCGTTATAATATTGCAATAAAAACGTTGTTCTTTGTATACAAAAAAATGGCCGTGATGTTACTATGATGAAATTACCACAAAGCTCATACAAAATTCATACCAACAGAAAACAGGACTAACTGATTAGCAGTAACTTTTTGCTTCTTCTGCTTCCGTCTTTACAGTTCTCGATTATTGGGGTCAATTATATATATATATATATATATATATATATATATATATATATATATATATATATATATATATATGACAATGTCAGACCACGGAGGAAAAATGAAATAGGAATTTCCTTAAGTACTTTCGTATATTAATACATCTTCAGAAGGAGTGTCATCTTCAGAACTCCTTCTGAAGGAACTCCTTCAGAAGATGTATTAATATACGAAAGTACTTAAGGAAATTCCTGTTTCATTTTTCCTCCGTGGTCTGACATTGTCATATATATATATATATATATATATATATATATATATATATATATATATATATATATATATATATATATACATATGCTTGAAGGCAGACGCTTGGGGCTAGCCTCACCAAGCTTTGCAGTATTACTGAGTGCAGTGGGGGCACGACCCCAATGCCCCACCTTCACGAAGTTTTTGAAAGTTAAATATTCAGTGCCGAGTCCATAGACTTTATCATTTAAATAATAACAGATTCTTTAACAGACTTGAGTTAGAGGAGCAACCATTTGACTTCCGTGGAGATAGTAGATAGGTAAATTGACTACGATAATGGGGGGAGATACGATGGGTGTGATGAGAGGGAGGTGGGCCCTTGTGTGTGGAGAGGGAGACAGAAGAGTGAAGCCAGGAAACGGGGGGGGGGGGGAGGGTTGTGTGTAAAGACTGGGGAGGGTAATATGTAGAGACCGGGCCAGCATGCCATGGACACCGGAGAGTGTGCAATTGAGTCGATCCGGGCACCGCCGGGCATCCCATTTAGTGTATATGTGTCTGTGTGTGCATTTATTTAGATAGAGAATACAAAAATAACTGATACAGCAGACCACAGAGGGACGTAAAACTCCCATTCACGTCCCCTCGCGAGCGGAAATTCATTCCCTCATTCTCACATATAGGTGAGAACATTTACAGGAATACACACACATCACGGGAGTCTGCACACTAGCTGAGAGGCGAAAACAGAGAGCCGATGCTCAACCCCCGTAAGCACAATTACGTGAATACACCTACACTTATATTGCCTATGCCTATCCAAACTCCACAGCTGGTCAGCCGACAGTTGCTTAGTCCTAGCGAGGAACTCTCCCTGCAGTAAGCGTGCACCTCCCCCCCCCTCCCTCCCCCCTCCCCGGCTGCTTCTAACCAAAGTCACATTATACAGTTTGCACAAATGCAAGACTCTTGCACGTCTCTGAGGTAAGTGGGGTAATGAACACACATGAGATAGGACCTTTCCGTGTTTACACACAGTTTACCTCGGAATAATTCATGCTCTTTTTCGTCCTGTAATATTTTTTTGTGTGTGTACAGCTATATTTATCACTCACTCTAAGACTCATATATGCCATCTTGAAAAAATAGGAACCATAATTTCTGCTATATGAAAGCACCAAAACAACGCGAATGAAATCATATAGTAACTGACCCAGCACCAGCTGCTGGGCTCACAGTTCACCCCAGCACCAGCTGCTGGGCTCACAGTTCACCCAGCACCAACTGCTGGGCTCACAGTTCACCCAGCGCCAGCTGCTGGGCTCACAGTTCACCCAACACCAGCTGCTGGGCTCACAGTTCACCCAGCACCAGCTGCTGGGCGCACAGTTCACCCAGCACCAGATGCTGGGCTCACAGTTCACCCAGCACCAGCTGCTGGGCTCACAGTTCACCCACCACCAGCTGCTGGGCTCACAGTTCACCCAGCACCAGCTGCTGGGCTCACAGTTCACCCACCACCAGCTGCTGGGCTCACAGTTCACCCAGCACCAGCTGCTGGGTTCACAGTTCACCCAGCACCAGCTGCTGGGCTCACAGTTCCCCCCAGCACCAGCTGCTGGGCTCACAGTTCACCCAGCACCAGCTGCTGGGCGCACAGTTCACCCAGCACCAGCTGCTGGGCGCACAGTTCCCCCCAGCACCAGCTGCTGGGCTCACAGTTCACCCAGCACCAGCTCCTGGGCTCACAGTTCACCCAGCACCAGCTGCTGGGCTCACAGTTCACCCACCACCAGCTGTTATTCAGGTACCCCTCGCGGGGTGAGAATAGCTTGAGCTACCTCATCCCTTTGTGTGTATTTTACCTCAATAAACTTATTTCAATTTCAATTTCAATTCAATTTCTCCCCAACACTCCTCAGCGCCCTACTCAACGGTGATGTTCAGGCATCGCCACCTCACAAATATCTCCCCCCTTAACCACAGTCACGACGCACCATCTTCACATAAAAATAAAAAAATTCAAAACAACACGAAAAAACACAAATCGTGATGTTTGGAGTCTTTGGTTCGCTAAATATGAATTAAGGGCAGCCAACACGAAAACACCTAAATTATTTTTACCTGACGTCGGAGATTGATGATTTTGGAATGGTTGTGTGGGAGCCACAGGTGTGTGTAGCCACCTACATGTGCTCACCTAAATGTTATGCATAATTAAACTTCAGTTCTTAAGCCCCGCCTTCCGATCATTAATTGTTTAAAGCTTTTTATATTCACTATTTTTTGTATCATATATTTGCAATCATTTGCTGGGTTTGCGTCGAAAACTTCATCTAATTCAGCCCGGGGCTGCATAGTCATGAGAGCGTCTCTCACGGGTTGTATATAGTGTGCGGAAGGTTTATTTCTTCATGTCTTGACTGTGGATAGTCAATGAGCAGTCTGAGAGCAATAGTACACCAAGAACTTCAACAAAATCTTGTAGATCTGAAGCAAAGTGAAATCGACACCAGTAATTCCATCTATCATCATACTATCATGCAAGAGGAGCCACACATCTATGGTTCATCCAATAAAATCAGCAGACTTCTAGATGTTACTACTGCTCGGCATAGACTCGGTTACAAGTATCTCTGGGAATTTTCATTATCTGCCGATGTAGACCTGACCAAATGTAAACTGTGTCAACAAAATTATTCGCACACCCTCCGTCACTATGTGATGGAGTGCGAAAAGATACGTGAATTCAGAGACAATTCTATAACAAATGTTTCAACGATGTGTAAATATTTCATTCAAAATTATCTGCTACCAGAAATTTTAGCCAAATATCCCCAGTTTGCTAACTGTAGGTAGTAACTAAGTGATTGTAACCTATCCACCGCTACCCATTGGATGGGGGGCGGTGTGCAGGACATACATATCAATTGTGACACTAGCTCTCCACATATGTCAGTTGCTTAATTTAGAAACTGTACTTGTGGTTGATCTCGAACCCATTGTTGATGTGACGACTTATACTGAATTTTGTAACTAGCTCATCAAGATTGTAACTGGCTTAGCTATATGAATTGTGGGGTTCAGTCCCTGAACCCATTATGTGCCTCTGTAACCCTTTCCACTACCACCCACAAGATGGGTATGGGTGCATAATAAATGAACTAAACTAACCACTCTTGAAAGTCAACACGTCCTCATCAACAAGGGCCAAATGCTCGTTAATCCAGACGCCAAAACCCCCCCTGTTTATGAATGAAAAAACGCTTTACACACAGCCCGTCCTCCAAACAAAGACCCAAAAGTGATTCCATGCACCCGCCGAACCCCCTGTTTATGCAACCCGTCCTCGACTCAAGTCCATTACATCCAGCGATCGACCCCACAGGTGCATTCATAAATTTTGACATGCACAAACATTTGTACACGTACATCCATATAAAATATGCATTCATACAATTAAGTCAAATCTAAAAAGACAAGTAAATGAATCATCCATTGCTGCGACTACCCTGGGTAGGACGAATTTGCCCGAAACGCTACGCGTATTAGTGGCTTTAGGTACTGTATGTACTAGCTCTATCTAGAAATCCAACATTATGTTTGTAAATCAACTATGTATGTACTTTTCCTGAATAAAAATATATTTTTATTTATTTACTTAATGCTGGTGGTGGTAAAGCAGTTGACCTAGGTGGCCAATTGACGACCAGGATGGTAAAGTTGTTTACCAGGATGGTAAAGTTGTTTACCAGGATGGTCAAGATGACGATCGGGGTTTTAGGCTGTCTACTATGGTAGTAAAGCGGTCTATCAGGGTTGTAAAGCTGTCTATCAGGGTTGTAAAGCTGTCTATCAGAGTTGTAAAGCTGTCTATCAGGGTTGTAAAGCTGTCTATCAGGGTTGTAAAGCTGTCTATCAGAGTTGCAAAGCTGTCTACCAGGGATTGTAAAGCTGTCTACCAGGGTTGTAAAGCTGTCTACCAGGGTTGCAAAACTGTCTACAAGGGTTGTAAAGCTGTCTACAAGGGTTGTAAAGCTGTCTATCAGGGTTGTAAAGCTGTCTATCAGAGTTGCAAAGCTGTCTACCAGGGTTGCAAAGCTGTCTACCAGGGATTGTAAAGCTGTCTACCAGGGTTGTAAAGTTGTCTATCAGAGTTGCAAAGCTGTCTAAAAGGGTTGCAAAGCTGTCTACAAGGGTTGTGAAGCTGTCTACCAGGATAGTCAAGTTGTCCAGCAGGGTGGTAGACTCAAATGACCTCAGCCTCAAGGTTACTATTGCTCCATATTATTCAAACAGGAAGTACAAACTAAACTGGCTAAATAAAAAAAACACAGCAGCTATTGAATAAAAGCTGTGACTGGACTGGCACACTTCCGATTTTTTCTTCACAACACCAAGATAGATTTTCAAATATATAAAAATATATTGGAATACCGATAACGTTAACCGGAGCAGCTACTGATTCCTCGCTACAGGGAAAACAAACGCTATTGTTTGCCACAAAAACAATGCCATCTGAGGCTAAATTTGGAGACTGTTCTGTTAAATATGGCTGACCATCATCACATCTGTCAAAACACGAGAGATATCGGCACGCAAACCTGCTTCTCTAGGCGAACAAGGAGTTCAATACTACTCAATAAGAGGATATTTGGATGACAAAATTCGTCGTGAGAATAAAGACACGGTATCCATGACGATTTAGCATTACAGTCTTTATATCTGCCATGGATTGCCGATTACAGTAATGCGTTTTTATTTAATGCTTGATTTTTATGTCACTTGGACAAAGTGGAACATATATAGCTGCAAACACACACACACACACACACACACACACACACACACACACACACACACAGGCTACCTGGGGGCCAGGTAGCCTGGTGGATATCGCGCAGGACTTGTAATTCTGTGGCGCGGGTTCGATTCCCGCACCCGGCAGAAACGAATGGGCAAAGTTTCTTTCACCCTGAATGCCCCTGTTACCTAGCAGTAAATAGGTACCTGGGAGTTAGTCAGCTGTCACGGGCTGCTTCCTGGGGTGTGTGTGTGTGTGTGTGTGGTGTGGAAAAAAAAAAAAAAAAAAGTAGTTAGTGTACTTAGTAAACAGTTGATTGACAGTTGAGAGGCGGGCCGAAAGAGCAAAGCTCAACCCCCGTAAAATACAACTAAGTGAATACACACCACACGCGGGGCCAAAGAGCCAAAGCTCAACCCCCCGCAAGCACAATTAGGTGAGTACACGCACACACACACACACACACACACACACACACACGTGTGTGTGTGAGTGTGTGTGTGCCAAGTGGACAGCACGCGGCCAAGTGGACAGCACTCAGGGTAGGTGCGGGGGGGGGGGGAGGTCATAGTCATAAGGGTCCGGGTTGGATTCCCGGCCGAGTCAGAAACAAATGGGCAGTTTCTTTCACCTTATGCCTCTCTTCACCTAACAGAAAATAGCTAGCTGGGAGTTAGACAGCTGCTACGGGCTGCATCCAGGGGATGTATGAAGAGAGAAATATATATGTAGTAGATATGATAGAGGTAAATAGGTCGGGAGTCAGTATATTAGTCAACCGACGGTAAGAACGACGGGATCCAAGATCTAACAGCTCGATCCTGCAGGCACAAATAGTAAATACAGACACACACACACATCCGCTTACTTTGTAGATGTCTTGATAATCAAGATTATTTCGAAGAAGCTGCAACTTCAAGAATACTGTCAAATATTAAAATCAATACGAAATTGGAATATAGCAATCTGGAACATTTTCTTATGCAAATTATGAATTATACATTACTTTTACAAAACACACACACACACACACAATATAGTACCTTATAGTAAATACAGACCTTATCCACTGGAGCACCTGGTTAAGGTGCTCCAGTGGATAAGGGAGTAAATAAGCAATAGGAAGCAGAGAGTTACAGTGAGGGGTGAGACCTCGGATTGGCGTGAAGTCACCAGTGGAGTCCCACAGGGCTCTGTACTCGGTCCTATCCTGTTTCTGATATACGTAAATTATCTCCCGGAGGGTATAGTCTCATTCCTCTCAATGTTTGCTGACGATGCCAAAATTATGAGAAGGATTAAGACAGACGAGGACTGCTTAAGGCTTCAAGAAGACCTGGACAACCTGAAGGAATAGTCGAAAGGTTGTTAGAGTTTAACCCAAGCAAAAGTAATGTAATGAAGATGGGTGTAGGGAGCAGGATGCCAGATACAAGGTATCATTTGGGAAATGAAATTCTTAAAAGTCAGAGAGAGAGAAAGACTTGGGTGTTGATATCACCCCTGAACCCCACATCAAGAGGATAACATCAGCAGCTGTTGATGTTATGTTGGCCAGGTTGGCCAACATAACAACGTGTAAGGAATCATTCAGAACTTTCTATACCACCTATGTCAGACCAATCCTGGAGTATGCGGCTCCAGCATGGAGTCCATATCTAGTCAAGCATAAGACTAAACTGGAAAAGGTTCAAAGGTTTGCCACCAGACTAGTACCCGAGCTGAGGGGTATGAGCTACGAGGAAAGACTACGGGAATTAAACCTCACGTCGCTGGGAGACAAAACAGTTAGAGGGACATGATCACCACATACATGATTCTCAGAGGAATTGATAGGGGTAGATAAAGACAGATTTTTAACACAAGGGGCACACGCACTAGCGAACACAGGTGGAAACTGAGTGCCCAAATGAGCCACAGAGATATTAGAAAGAACTTTTTTGGTGTCAGAGTGGTTAACAAATGGAATGCATTAGGCAGTGATGTGGTGGAGGCTGACTCCATACACAGTTTCCAGTGTAGATATGATAGAGCCCAATAGGCTCAGGAACCTGTACACCAGTTGATTGACAGTTGAGAAGCGGAACCAAAGAGCCAGAGCTCAACCCCCGTAAGCACAAATAGGTGAGTACTCACACACACACACACACGAGTGGAAGGAGGTGCCAGAGGGGCAGGAATTAGTATCTCAGAGTGCAGAGTGTAGAGAAATTGAAAACGACATAGCAAATAAAGCAAAGACCCAGCCCAAGCTACTTCACAGTAACATCAGGAGGAAAATAACAGTAAAGGATCCGGTAATGAAACCCCGGACAAAGGAAGGTATGTTCATGGAAACTGACACTGAGGTGTGTGAGGAATTTAACAAGAGATTCCAGATCTTTACAACAACAGTGCAAGGCGGCGTGCCTGAACTGAGAGAGATGATGTTAAACTGAGAGGCACTGAAGGACCAGAGAGACTCTCGCCATACTATAAACCATAGAAAGTGAAAAGTAAGTCACTTGAAATAGGACACCTATCAGAAAATATGAAGGTAGTCAATGTAATCCCAATATGCAAGAATGGAGACAACAGTTCGCACTGAACTACACACCAGTGCCCCCTAACTTGCATAACATGCAAGGTGATGGGGGAAGATCGGAAGAAAGAGGTTAGTAGCACTAGCACGGTTTCATTGATGGTAAATCTTGCCTCACAAATTGAATAGAATTATTTGGTCCAGCGTGAGAAATCAGACAAGAAGTAGAAGGGTGACAGACTGCACATATTTTGATTGTCAGAAAGCCTTTAACACAGTACTAATGCGTAAGTTAGAGCAGAATGCTAGTGTCAAGGAAGGTGTTCCAGTGGATATCCAGTGAGTGGTACTACAGTGAGTACCTAAACAATAGAAGACGGCTAATCATTGTGAGGAAAAGTTTTACCAGCGGTGTATCACTGGAGTCAGTACTCGGACCTATGCTGTCTCTAATATATATATATATAAGTAATCTTCAACAAGAGATAAGACTCATTAATCTCCATATCTCCTGATGATGCAAAAATTATGAAGACGATTAAGACGGAGAAAGAGAACAAGAAACTACAAGATAATCTAGGCAAACTGAAAGAATGGTTCAACAAGTAAATGCAAAATAACGAAACTAAGTATGGGGAAATAAGAGGCCGAATACAAATTCCAAATGTGAGACGAAATTGTTCAAGAATCGGGCAGAGAAAGACCCAGAAGTTGATATCTCACTGAACCTATCTCCTGAAGTCCATATCAAACAGATATCATGGCGACGTATAATAGGTTGGCCAACAAATGAAACTCCAGATGATGATATAAGCACAACACCAAACACAATTTGGAATACTTCAGCTTCGCATCAGCAAGAGGAAACTCCTTTCCAATAGCGGCAACTCGTCGCTATGAGCTCCAACCTGCCTTTGGCAGTGTCCCGTTCCCAGCTATGGAAACATAAAATTGTATGTTACCATCCTGTAATATTGAGCAATAATATTGCTCAATATTTATATTGCTCATCCTGTAATATTGAGCAATAATATTGCTCAATATTATTGGAGCAATAATTTGCAGTAATAACATATATTGCTGCCTGTTACTGTGTTTCAATCCGTAATCAAATGGGAAGGACCTTTGACAAGCCGCCGACTTCCTGCTTTCGTTGAGGTCACTAGAGAGATAGTGGCCTTCAGGTAAATTCAGGCAATAATAATAATAATAATAATAATAATAATAATAATAATAATATTATTATTATTATTATTATTATTATTATTATTATTATTATTATTATTATATAAGGATAACATTGTATTTACCTGAATTTACCTGAGGGCCACTAACACTCTTGTGACCTCGATGAGGACAGGAAGCCGGCAGCTTGTCAAAGGTCCCCCTATTTGTCCTAATAATTTTGTCAAGCTGGACTTTAAAGTTCAGCAGAGTTTTGGCAGTTACGGCTTCGGCGGATAGGCGGTTCCAGGGGTTTATAACCCTGTGGATGAAAAAGCATCACCTCTTTTCAGTCCAACAATGTGGCTTGTTGAGCTTGAAACCGCTACTCCTTGTCTGCCTGATGTTTTGAAGACGTTGTCCGGATCACCATCCTCCACATTGTTCAGTATTTTGAACGTTTCGATAAGATCAGCCTTACGAGGTTTATAAAAGCAGAGGATGAGATTACAGTTGTTACTTGAAGGGTCTCGGAGTACAAACATTGCCTTCGTTCTCGACTCACAATACAATTTACAGTACAGTCGCTTTACAATATAATTGTACGTTTCAAAGAATATTGTAGCAGCACATTGCTGTGTATACTTAAGTTAACACAAAAATATGTACGATTTAATTCATGAAACTAGAACAATTTATTACCCAGTTTTCCGTTGTAATTGCTAGCGATATACTCAGTAATAAAATTTACAGAAAAATGCTCTAGATATTATTTTTATGTTCATTTAATAGCAGAAGATAGTTACCCTTTGTTACAAACATAAACAATCGTTTATGGCTGGTAAATATAAACAAATGATTTTCTTAAATACAGCTCACTAAATAGATATTATAATATTATTATCCCTAATCATAACTTATATTTTATTTTTAATAATCATTTAATATAATACTAAATAACAATCAAATTAATAATTAATAGATTTTCTGTTAAATTATGTATTTGTAAATGAAATAAAGAGTCGAGTAAGAAGGAAGTGAAGCAGAGTTAAGGCGCTGGAGCTGGGTGGCCGCCGCCGCCTCCTGAGTGATCGATGCAGGTCTCAGGGTTTCAGGCTGGATACCCCAGCTACTGTTCCCTGACCCCTGTCGTACGCTCACATCGTGTTACTAGATATATTTTTGTTTCATAATGGTGAGATGAGAGCTTTGTAAGACATTATAATTCCCTCTGAGTGTGGTGTCTCCTTCACCTGCGCTGAACAAGCGAGTTTGAATCACTCATAAATTTATCTTTAGTCTTTCACGAGAAGTGCAAAAGATTTGCCAGTAAAAGATATTTATTTGGACGTGGAAATGATTGTTAAAGTTTGGCAATGCCCTTAACAAATGGTCAACATCAGATAAATAATTTCATAGATAAATTCTGTGATCAAACTAGCATTGCTTGGACTTCCTAATGGTTTAGTTACAAACTTTTAATTAATGGTGGATGGTCTTAAAGACGAGTGGAATTACTTTAAAAACCCATGCTAGCAGTGTTGACTATCAATAAGATTTTTATCTTTAGTTTGCTATTTATTTGAACCTTCTGCATTTAAATTGTGACTTCAATTTATTTATCATAAATTTTTTAATGTGTATGGAATTGACTTCTACTACTTCTTTCAATATACAGTATTTCATTTGTTTTGATAGTAGACAGAAAGCACAATGTTTAAAAAAAAAATTAAGTTCATTTATTATGTTTACTTTATATCCTTAAACCTATCTAGCTGTGAGCAGTAGTAGAAAAGGTTTGATATGCACCTAGGCTTAGGAACAAAACCTTATCATTTGTTTAGCTAAGCACAAGTAACAGCTTGTTAAAAGCTGTTACAGCAGCTTATTTTACAGAAGCAGCTGAATCAGCTGTTAAAAGCTGAGCTTTAAAAAAAAAAAAATTCTACATGGGCTCAAGTGCTGGCTGGACAATGCAGTGTTACTCATTTATGTCTTGCTTAGGCAGTAGATGAGTATTTATGAGTCAGATGCTGGCTACAGTAAGATTATGTCCAACGTGTTTACCAACTTCTTCTGTTAAATCTCGGTTGAAATCTTATTTGGTTTGTAACTCTGCATTGTGTTAGATTATGTTCTATTGTTATGCACACAATGCTGACACTTCCTCATTTTTTTTTAACATGTAAGCCTGTTTTCCAAGCACATGAGTATCTAAGCCTGAAGAGGTGTAACTGCACTTCTGTTTTTATATTATTCCCTTTCATCAAAATAAGTGGTTCATAGTTGGTTGAATTCTTGTACCAACCTGCAAATCCTTATGTTGCAGCTGCTACATTATGGTCACTGTACATCTGCACTGCTTTAAATGTTTTCTCAAGCTGTTTCATTCATCTCTGTTGTATGTAAATGTCTACATTCCTCCATTTAGTTACAAATTTTGCAGTTTCATCTGCTATGTCATTCTCTGATATTCCTACATGACTTGGCACCCAGTTGATAAGTATTCAATGACCTTGATGTCTGAGTGTTTGCATTAATACTATAACATTTGTGATCAGATGGATGTTGTCATGTAAGTGTTCTTGTTGCAAGGTTTCAATGGCAGTTCTCAAGTCTGTAAATACTCTAGATATTATTTTTATGTTCGAGTAATAGCAAAAGATAGTTACCCTTTTGCATTATACATTATCATACTGTATATGATAATGTGTTGTCAGTGTTTAATTAATTATAAAAAAGGCACCAAGCTGGGAAGACAATGTAGCTTTGTCAGTGTTCAGCACAAGCATGTTCCAAAGTTTTTTGAATGGTTAGCATCTCTGTGAAGTTGAACACCCGTTTGAGTCTCCAACTATAGAATTTACTTCCTTAACTGCAGCTCCAGATTCTTGTCTCTGCTGGTCTACTGATCAGTTTGTGAAGTATGTGAAGCTCTCAGATACAGCCCATCCTCCGGTTTTGGTAGAAATTATAGTAACGATAAGGACCATAGTATATATACCAACGTATAATGAAATTAGAAAATAGAAATCTAAACTATCAAGTTGGACAAACCGAAAAACGATTTTTTACTTGTGTTGCTTTGACAAACTAAACTAACTTAACCTAATCTCCCTAGGCCTAATATACAATATCTGAGGCCTAATATAGTACATGTGTGTGCTATACTAGGCCTAGGAATATTTAATTTTCTTCTTTAGCTTCATTGATTTTAAAAGAATTCTTTACTAGTCAGTATACTATACTACTATCTAAAAGCTAAGTACCTACGAATTCGTGACTACTGACAATCGTCACAATAGGTACTATCTGAACAGGAGGATGGGTTGTCAGATACCACATTTTCTGACATATTAATCTGAGTAATGATGCATAGCAGATTAGGGTTAGTCTGATTCTCATTTCCTTGAAGACCCATTTAATCTTAGTTTGCTGGCAATGATTCGCAAGGGGCTTGCCAAACAAAATCTGCATGTATTTCACTGTTACTGTTCTCGATTGTATTTGTGGCCAGGAATATATTGATAGTGCTTATTGCATTGCAAAGTGGGTCCATTTGTTGCTATTGGAAGCTCTTCTTTCCCATGTCAGTGCTCAGTTGATTTTATATTTAAGTGAACTGGAACACCAATTGAAATTTATGCTAAGTCATTTACAAGTTACACAATTTTAATTTGCATATCATACAACCCCCACACACTGTATTTACTTGGGCGAAATTACAAATATTTTCTAAATAAGGGCTCTTACTAAAGAATTTTAGGTATGCTGGATACAGGCCCATGGGATACTATACTATTTCTATACAGGCCCATGGTATACTACTACAGTGGCCCCTCTGTTTTACAAATTTAATACGTTCCCAGAGACGGTTCGTAACCCGAAAATCTACAACCCAAAACTAATTTTCCTATAAGAAATAATGTAAATTGAATTAATCAATAATTAATTGAATTAATTAAATTGAATACGGCATGCATAGACGAAATAAAACACCTAAATTATTGGGATCGTCTCAAAGCTCTCCAAATGTACTCTCTAGAAAGGAGACGAGAGAGATACCAAATAATATACACATGGCAAATACTGGAGGGCCAGGTCCCAAATCTACACAGTAAAATAACAACGTACTGGAGTGAACGATATGGAAGAAAATGCAGAATAGAACCAGTGAAGAGCAGAGGTGCCATAGGCATAATCAGAGAACACTGTATAAACATCAGATGTCCGCAGTTGTTCAACGTCCTCCCAGCGATTATAAGAAATATTGCCGGAACAACCATGGACATCTTCAAAAGAAAACTGGACTGTTTTCTAAGAGAAGTTCCGGATCAGACGGGCTGTGGTGGGTATGTGGGCCTGCGGGCTGCTCCAAGCAACAGCCTGGTGGACCAAACTCTCACAAGTCGAGCCTGGCCTCGGGCCGGGCTTGGGGAGTAGAAGAACCCACAGAACCCCATCAAGCAGGTATCAAGCAGGTTAATCTTGTTTTTATTTTATTTATTTACATATACAAGAGTTCTTACATTCTTGTACAGCCACTAGTAGCGTAGCATTTCGGGCAAATCCTATGTTCCTGGAATACGACCCCGCAAAAAATCGTTTAACAGCCAGGTACCCATTTGAGTTAAACAGAGGCTACAATTAAGGATTTGCGCTCAGTAAATCCTCCCTGGCCAGGATACGAACCCAGGACAAAGCCCTCACGAAATGCCTGGTGAGCGTCTTAACCACTACACCACGGGGACTGCGTGGTGGAATCCATTCCACACTCCCAAAAATATTAACTTCAAAATACATTTCATACCTAATATACACAAACATTTAGTACTATAGTATGTACAAGTTATAGTTTACCTTTATTGATGACTCTTGTTGGCGTATGGAAGACAGGTGAGGAGAGGGGAAGAGGTGTTAGTGTTTGGAAGGGGGGTCAAACCAGAAGGACTATCATTATAACATCAGGCACTGATGACTTCTCTGGAGGTACTCTCTCTCCTATGTTTTGCAGGCATACCACTAGGACTTGGTTGTGGCTCACTGCTTGCTTGTCTTACTAAGAATCTGCCTAAAGACATTTGTTTTCCCCTACATTTTAACACTTGTCTGTCATTAATAAGCTCAATGCAACAGCCTGCTAAAGCTTTATCTGGGTGAGTCTTTTCAGCAAAACTGCAGTTCATCCCATACTGCACACATTTTCTTAATTAATGAGGAAGGGACATCCTCTACTGCCTTCTCCTCCCCAGAAGATTTGTTGTACTGCCTAGCTAGTTCAACAACCCGTGTACTATTTTCATGTTTACGAATGAAAACAAAAAAAGAAACTCTTCTTTTTTCTCTATGCACATCCTCACATGTGTTTTCTTAGGTTGAACCTTATCACTGATTTTCCATGCCTTGGGACCCATGGCATGATATATAATAATTACTTTTATGTTCAAAACCCCCAAAAAGCAGAAAAACTAAATTCTTTACAAAGAATTCAAGCATGATTGACACTAGACGGGACGCACTGGTAAACTGAAGTACAGGGACCATGCCACCAGGAACCACACGCTCGGTTGCCTATACGCATATCAACAGGGTAAAGCTCGTAAACCAATTCATATTTATGAAGAAATTGGGCTCTTAACCCGAAAAGTTTGTAAATAAAGGCATTCGTAAGTCGAAGTGTCACTGTATTTGTATACAAGCCCAAGGGATGCTATATATTTGTTTACAGGCCAATGGGATAATATTTGTATACAGGTCTATTAGATACTAACTATTCTATTTGTATATAGGCCCATGGGATATACTATACAATATCTCTGTTTACAGGCCCATAGGATACTATTTGTACCTATGCCAATGGAACACTATACCATTTGTATGCAGGCACACAAGGGAAAACAGCTTTAAGCTCAACAAGTCACCTAATAGGACAGAAAATGAGATGCTTTTTCATCCATAAACCAATGGAACCATTTGCCCACCGAAGCCGTAAATGTGAAGACAATGCTTCTTTTCAGAATCCAGTTTGAAAATCCTCAGAAACAATGGGTGGACAAGCCATCAGTTTCCTATCCCCATCGAGGTCACTAGAGATGGGAACAGGAAACTGACTTCAAAGGCAGCATAATAGGCACCCCAGGGATGAAAACTCCTGAGTGCATGCTGACCAAAATGCAATTAAAGCCAAGCTCACACAAGACTGGTTGACTACAGGCAGAACTACAGTATAGTCCATCACATCAGCAATGGAACTAAGATGGGAAGCTGACAGGGGCTGGGCTGCCTGGTGGGTGTAATCGGTACTAATCTAGTTTTGAGCTAGCTTGAGTGAATTCCTTGTTCTGTGTATATCGTTTGCAGAGTTGCTTGGCAATTTGCAATTTGCAATACAAATTATTTTAGTTCCCAGGCATTTGTAATTTAAACTACTATGCCTAAAGGTTGTTCCACTACATATACCATATATTCTTGTTAACATACCAATTCAACCTAGGGTACATGTAAAAAAAAAGAAAACAAAACTTTAGGGATCATTTGGAAACCGTTGCAGAATATTGGATATTGTGAACAATACCATATAGATATGTTCTACATGTTTACATAGCTACAACTACAGTACAGTATATGAGAAACTGATAAAATACCCATTTGTGTGGAGACTGGTGCACACACCAGAATTTTGAACACCACCAATTAACAGTTAATATAACCCATGGGTTTACCATGTACATCATTCATTCCAGTGCCATTTTACAGAACAATTCCCCTCTTTCAATTCATATCATAATTTGCAAAACACCTAATGATACCTTGTTACTCAAACTTAATTCATTTCAGAAGGTTGTTCGCCCATCCACTTGGGCTGAACAGTAGAGCGACAGTCTCGCTTCATGCAGAACGGTGTTCAATCACCCAATTGTCCAAGTCGTTGGACACCATTTCTTTCCTGCATCCCATCCCAAATCCTTATCCTGACTGCTTCCAAGTGCTATATAGTTGTAATGACTTGGCACTCTCCCCTGATAATTAATTCCATTCCCTCAGAAGGTTGCTCGAGTGCAGAGTGCTGGAGTACTGAATCATTTTCCCCACAATGAATAATGTAATTTGGATTCATTACAGACCCCCACCCCAAAAAACACACTTATAAAAGCAGTTTTACTTGAATTTAACTCGAAATTCAAAAGCCTAGCATGGAGAAATCAAGCAGAAAGCCTAAACACAATTAACAAGTGAAATAAATGCAAATTTATTCACACTTTACCTGTACCTTCAAGTTGTATTAAACATTATAATATGTACTGAAATTAAAAATATAGTACTGTAATATTGTACTCACCTAATTGAAGGCCCCATTTTCCCTGTGAACTGCCTCCCAGCACTTTGAATTTGAACCACACTTTGTGTCTTTTTTTCTTTTTCTTTTTTTTTTACCACCAGAACTCTCTCCTGTCTATAATCTCTGAACTCTTAACTTTCAATTACATTTGACATTAACAAGTGCCAATGTCAGTACCACACTTCTAAGGCAGCCTCCTCCTCTAATCATTATCACTTAATTAAATTTTCAAATTTTTGTCTACATTAGGCTGCTTTTTTGTTTGTATTCTATCTAGTCTAATCAAACTTCTTTTGCTGATAATCATCATGTTTACTGACACTACACTGAATATGAAGCTGCTAACACTGCACTAGAAACACATTAAGTCATCACAGAGGGCCTGGCTGCTCTCACTCCCACTCTTCAACATCAATTTATGCCACATCCTCAATTTAATATACTGTATATCTATACAACACTTAGTATTTAGTCAAGCCACAAACTACTCTCGCTGGTAGACACATTTTCTACCCACAAATTAAGGAGTATCCATAGAAGCACTGGAAAAAGCGTGACAGGCAGAGAGAGAGAGAGAGAGAGAGAGAGAGAGAGAGAGNAGGTTATACATACAAATAATACAGATAATACAATACTGGAAATACAGATATATATGTTCTCCTATATAACATTTAATTTATACTTATCCACTCCAAGAATACGGGAATAATAATCGAGACGGAACTATTTAAAATATCGTATTTCGTTATAATATTGCAATAAAAACGTTGTTCTTTGTATACAAAAAAATGGCCGTGATGTTACTATGATGAAATTACCACAAAGCTCATACAAAATTCATACCAACAGAAAACAGGACTAACTGATTAGCAGTAACTTTTTTGCTTCTGCTTCCGTCTTTACAGTTCTCGATTATTGGGGTCAATTATATATATATATATATATATATATATATATATATATATATATATATATATATATATATGACAATGTCAGACCACGGAGGAAAAATGAAACAGGAATTTCCTTAAGTACTTTCGTATATTAATACATCTTCAGAAGGAGTGTCATCTTCAGAACTCCTTCTGAAGGAACTCCTTCAGAAGATGTATTAATATACGAAAGTACTTAAGGAAATTCCTGTTTCATTTTTCCTCCGTGGTCTGACATTGTCATATATATATAATATATATATATATATATATATATATATATATATATATATATATATATATATATATATATATAATTATATATATATATATATATACACATATGCTTGAAGGCAGACGCTTGGGGCTAGCCTCACCAAGCTTTGCAGTATTACTGAGTGCAGTGGGGGCACGACCCCAATGCCCCACCTTCACGAAGTTTTTGAAAGTTAAATATTCAGTGCCGAGTCCATAGACTTTATCATTTAAATAATACAGATTCTTTAACAGACTTGAGTTAGAGGAGCAACCATTTGACTTCCGTGGAAATAGTAGATAGGTAAATTGACTACGATAATGGGGGGAGATACGATGGGTGTGATGAGAGGGAGGTGGGCCCTTGTGTGTGGAGAGGGAGACAGAAGAGTGAAGCCAGGAGACGGGGGGGGGGAGGGTTGTGTGTAAAGACTGGGGAGGGTAATATGTAGAGACCGGGCCAGCATGCCATGGACACCGGAGAGTGTGCAATTGAGTCGATCCGGGCACCGCCGGGCATCCCATTTAGTGTATATGTGTCTGTGTGTGCATTTATTTAGATAGAGAATACAAAAATAACTGATAGAGCAGACCACAGAGGGACGTAAAACTCCCATTCACGTCCCCTCGCGAGCGGAAATTCATTCCCTCATTCTCACATATAAGTGAGAACATTTACAGCAATACACACACATCACGGGAGTCTGCACACCAGCTGAGAGGCGGAACAAAGCCGATGCTCAACCCCCGTAAGCACAATTACGTGAATACACCTACACTTATATAGCCTATGCCTATCCAAACTCCACAGCTGGTCAGCCGACAGTTGCTTAGTCCTAGCGAGGAACTCTCCCTGCAGTAAGCGTGCAACTCCCCCCCCCCCTCCCCGGCTGCTTCTAACCAAAGTCACATTATACAGTTTGCACAAATGAATAGCAAGACTTTGCACGTCTCTGAGGTAAGTGGGGTAATGAACACACATGAAATAGGACCTTTCCGTGTTTACACACAGTTTACCTCGGAATAATTCATGCTCTTTTTCGTCCTGTAATATTTTTTTGTGTGTGTACAGCTATATTTATCACTCACTCTAAGACTCATATATGCTATCTTGAAAAAATAGGAACCATAATTTCTGCTATATGAATGCACCAAAACAACGCGAATGAAATCATATAGTAACTGACCCAGCACTAGCTGCTGGGCTCACAGTTCACCCAACACCAGCTGCTGGGCTCACAGTTCACCCAGCACCAACTGCTGGGCTCACAGTTCACCCAGCACCAGCTGCTGGGCTCACAGTTCACCCAACACCAGCTGCTGGGCTCACAGTTCACCCAGCACCAGCTGCTGGGCTCACAGTTCACCCACCACCAGCTCTTGTCCAGGCACCCCTCTCCCCAACACTCCTCAGCGCCCTACTCAACGGTGATGTTCAGGCATCGCCCCCTCACAAATATCTCCCCCTTAACCACAGTCACGACGCTCCATCTTCACATAAAAATAAAAAAAATAAAAACAACACGAGAAAAACACAAATCGTGATGTTTGGAGTCTTTGTTTCGCTAAATCTGAATTAAGGGCAGCCAACACGAAAACACCTAAATTATTTTTACCTGACGTCGGAGATTGATGATTTTGGAATGGTTGTGTGGGAGCCACAGGTGTGTGTAGCCACCTACATGTGCTCACCTAAATGTTATGCATAATTAAACTTCAGTTCTTAAGCCCCGCCTTCCGATCATTAATTGTTTAAAGCTTTTTTATATTCAATATTTTTTGTATCATATATTTGCAATCATTTGCTGGGTTTGCGTCGAATACTTCATCTAATTCAGCCCGGGGCTGCATAGTCAAGAGTGCGTCTCTCACGGGTTGTATATAGTGTGCGGAGGTTTATTTCTTCATGTTTTAACTGTGGATAGTCAATGAGCAGTCTGAGAGCAATAGTACACCAAGAACTTCAACAAAATCTTGTAGATCTGAAGCAAAGTGAAATCGACATCAGTAATTCCATTTATCATCATACTATCATGCAAGAGGAGCCACACATCTATGGTTTATCCAATAAAATCAGCAGACTTCTAGATGTTACTACTGCTCGGCATAGACTCGGTTACAAGTATCTCTGGGAATTTTCATTATCTGCCGATGTAGACCTGACCAAATGTAAACTGTGTCAACAAAATTATTCGCACACCCTCCGTCACTATGTGATGGAGTGCGAAAAGATACGTGAATTCAGAGACAATTCTATAACAAATGTTTCAACGATGTGTAAATATTTCATTCAAAATTATCTGCTACCAGAAATTTTAGCCAAATATCCCCAGTTTGCTAACTGTAGGTAGTAACTAAGTGATTGTAACCTATCCACCGCTACTTATTGGATGGGGGGCAGTGTGCAGGACATACATATCAATTGTGACACTAGCTCTCCACATATGCCAGTTGCTTAATTTAGAAACTGTACTTGTGGTTGATCTCGAACCCATTGTTGATGTGACGACTTATACTGAATTTTGTAACTAGCTCATCAAGATTGTAACTTGCTTAGCTAAATGAATTGTGGGGGTTCAGTCCCTGAACCCATTATGTGCCTCTGTAACCCTTTCCACTACCACCCACAAGATGGGTATGGGGTGCATAATAAATGAACTAAACTAACCACTTCTTGAAAGTCAACACGTCCTCATCAACAAGGGCCAAATGCTCGTTAATCCAGACGCCAAAACCCCCCCTGTTTATGAATGAAAAAACGCTTTACACACAGCCCGTCCTCCAAACAAAGACCCAAAAGTGATTCCATGCACCCGCCGAACCCCCTGTTTATGCAACCCGTCCTCGACTCAAGTCCATTACATCCAGCGATCGACCCCACAGGTGCATTCATAAATTTTGACATGCACAAACATTTGTACACGTACATCCATATAAAATTATGCATTCATACAATTAAGTCAAATCTAAAAAGACAAGTAAATGAATCATCCATTGCTGCGACTACCCTGGGTAGGACGAATTTGCCCGAAACGCTACGCGTATTAGTGGCTTTAGGTACTGTATGTACTAGCTCTATCTAGAAATCCAACATTATGTTTGTAAATCAACTATGTATGTACTTTTCCTGAATAAAAATATATTTTTATTTATTTACTTAATGCTGGTGGTGGTAAAGCAGTTGACCTAGGTGGCCAATTGACGACCAGGATGGTAAAGTTGTTTACCAGGATGGTAAAGTTGTTTACCAGGATGGTAAAGTTGTTTACCAGGATGGTCAAGATGACGATCGGGGTTTTAGGCTGTCTACTATGGTAGTAAAGCGGTCTATCAGGGTTGTAAAGCTGTCTATCAGGGTTGTAAAGCTGTCTATCAGAGTTGTAAAGCTGTCTATCAGGGTTGTAAAGCTGTCTATCAGGGTTGTAAAGCTGTCTATCAGAGTTGCAAAGCTGTCTACCAGGGATTGTAAAGCTGTCTACCAGGGTTGTAAAGCTGTCTACCAGGGTTGCAAAACTGTCTACAAGGGTTGTAAAGCTGTCTACAAGGGTTGTAAAGCTGTCTATCAGGGTTGTAAAGCTGTCTATCAGAGTTGCAAAGCTGTCTACCAGGGTTGCAAAGCTGTCTACCAGGGATTGTAAAGCTGTCTACCAGGGTTGTAAAGTTGTCTATCAGAGTTGCAAAGCTGTCTAAAAGGGTTGCAAAGCTGTCTACAAGGGTTGTGAAGCTGTCTACCAGGATAGTCAAGTTGTCCAGCAGGGTGGTAGACTCAAATGACCTCAGCCTCAAGGTTTACTATTGCTCCATATTATTCAAACAGGAAGTACAAACTAAACTGGCTAAATAAAAAACACAGCAGCTATTGAATAAAAGCTGTGACTGGACTGGCACACTTCCGATTTTTTCTTCACAACACCAAGATAGATTTTCAAATATATAAAAATATATTGGAATACCGATAACGTTAACCGGAGCCCCTACTGATTCCTCGCTACAGGGGAAAACAAACGCTATTGTTTGCCACAAAAACAATGCCATCTGAGGCTAAATTTGGAGACTGTTCTGTTAAATATGGCTGACCATCATCACATCTGTCAAAACACGAGAGATATCAGCACGCAAACCTGCTTCTCTGGGCGAACAAGGAGTTCAATACTACTCAATAAGAGGATATTTGGATGACAAAATTCGTCGTGAGAATAAAGACACGGTATCCATGACGATTTAGCATTACAGTCTTTATATCTGCCATGGATTGCCGATTACAGTAATGCGTTTTTATTTAATGCTTGATTTTATGTCACTTGGACAAAGTGGAACATATATAGCTGCAAATACACACACACACACACACACACACACACACACACACACACACACACACACACACACACACACACACACACACACACACACACACACACATACACACACACATACACACACACACATACACACACACATACACATACACACACACATACACACACACACATACACACACACATACACGCGGCCCAGTGGACAGCACTCAGGGTAGGTGGGGGGGGGGGGAGGTCATAGTCATAAAGGTCCGGGTGGGATTCCCGGCCGAGTCAGAAACAAATGGGCAGTTCTTTCACCTTATGCCTCTCTTCACCTAACAGAAAATAGCTAGCTGGGAGTTAGACAGCTGCTACGGGCTGCATCCAGGGGATGTATGAAGAGAGAAATATATATGTAGTAGATATGATAGAGGTAAATAGGTCGGGAGTCAGTATATTAGTCAACCGACGGTAAGAACGACGGGATCCAAGATCTAACAGCTCGATCCTGCAGGCACAAATAGTAAATACAGACACACACACACATCCGCTTACTTTGTAGATGTCTTCATAATCAAGATTATTTCGAAGAAGCTGCAACTTCAAGAATACTGTCAAATATTAAAATCAATACGAAATTGGAATATAGCAATTTGGAACATTTTCTTATGCAAATTATGATTTATACATTAATTTACAAAACACACACACACACACACAATATAGTACCTTATAGTAAATACAGACCTTATCCACTGGAGCACCTGGTTAAGGTGCTCCAGTGGATAAGGGAGTAAATAAGCAATAGGAAGCAGACAGTTACAGTGAGGGGTGAGACCTCGAATTGGCGTGAAGTCACCAGTGGAGTCCCACAGGGCTCTGTACTCGGTCCTATCCTGTTTCTGATATACGTAAATTATCTCCCGGAGGGTATAGACTCATTCCTCTCAATGTTTGCTGACGATGCCAAAATTATGAGAAGGATTAAGACAGACGAGGACTGCTTAAGGCTTCAAGAAGACCTGGACAAACTGAAGGAATAGTCGAAAGGTTGTTAGAGTTTAACCCAAGCAAAAGTAATGTAATGAAGATAGGTGTAGGGAGCAGGATACCAGATACAAGGTATCATTTGGGAAATGAAATTCTTAAAAGTCAAAGAGAGAGAAAGACTTGGGTGTTGATATCACCCTTGAACCCCACATCAAGAGGATAACATCAGCAGCTGTTGATGTTATGTTGGCCAGGTTGGCCAACATATCAACGTGTAAGGAATCATTCAGAACTTTCTTTACCACCTATGTCAGACCAATCCTGGAGTATGCGGCTCCAGCATGGAGTCCATATCTAGTCAAGCATAAGACTAAACTGGAAAAGGTTCAAAGGTTTGCCACCAGACTTGTACTCGAGCTGAGGGGTATGAGCTACGAGGAGAGACTACGGGAATTAAACCTCACGTCGCTGGGAGACAAAAGAGTTAGAGGGACATGATCACCACATACATGATTCTCAGAGGAATTGATAGGGGTAGATAAAGACAGATTTTTTAACACAAGGGGCACACGCACTAGCGAACACAGGTG
>WNGS01004946.1:18393114-18409762 GCA_020271785.1 Procambarus virginalis
TCAGAGATGCATGGCCCCTGGGGTGTAGGAGTGCCTAGGGATTTCTCAAGGAATTGGGCTCCAGGCTCATTGACATCACAAGAGACCCAAGGGCTGCCAGTTTCTTGTTTTAGCGCCTCAATGTGGCGATACAGAGGGGAAACGCCTGCTGTGTCCTCGGTTCCTGTCCAGAAGCGGAGGAGCTCCAAGAGATCCATAACCTTTAAGCATTCGTTGTATTAATCAAGGTACACATTGTAACCTTTAAATATCTAATAAAACACAACAAAACACAAGAGGAAAGGGGTGGTTTACATGGATTACACATAGGACAAATAAGGGAAGGCGGGCCTTTGGCCGCCCTCCCTTATTTGTGGCTTTTCAAAGTCCTCGACGAGGTCACTAGAAAGATATAGTGACCATCATGTAAATTCATGCAAATATAACATCTGCACCTTAACTTATAACAACCCTCTTCCCACTGACTCATTACAAGCCAACCCTTCTGAACTCATAAGAACCCTGTCCTAAGTGGTGTCAGTGGAGCAACTCCTATCCCTCCTACCTAGCCCCCCACACACCAGACCCCCACCCACCAGACCCCCACCCACCAGACCTCCACCCACCACACCCCCACCCACCAGACCTCCACCCACCACACCCCCACCCACCAGACCTCCACCCACCACACCCCCACCCACCAGACCTCCACCCACCACACCCCCACCCACCCGACCTCCACCCACCACACCCCCACCCACCAGACCTCCACCCACCACACCCCCACCCACCCGACCTCCACCCACCAGACCTCCACCACCTCCCCGCCCCCACCACCGCGAGCGTGACGGACTCCTGACATTAACGACATAATTGCCCCAGCTAGCGGGTCAGGTCAACAGAAGAGAGACCATGGTTAGTATGTGACTCACCTGCGTAAGTGATGTCGCATTTACAGGGCAGGATATAACGTTTTTCGTGAAGCTGGAGATCGTTTGAGGTGTAGCAGTATTATGTTTATGGTATAGCAGAATAACGTTTGTGGTGAAGCAGAATAAAGTCTATGGTGTAACAAGATGACGTTAGAGGTGTAACAGGATAACGTCTATGGTGTGGCAGGATAACGTCTATGGTGTGGCAGGATAACGTCCACGGATTGCAGAATGACGTCTATGGTGTAGCAGGAAAACGTTTGTGGTGTAGCAGAATATAATCTATGGTGTATCAGTATGGATGGCGTTTGTGGTGTAGAAGAAAGACGTTTATGGTGTAGCATAATAACGTTCATGGTAGAGCATAACTTTTATGGTAACGCATAACGTTCATTGTGTGGAATAATAACTTTCATGGCCCTTAAAAATAATGCAAAGTTTACAACAAGATCAGTACCAGAACAAAGGGGGATTAAGCTATGAGGAAAGGCTAAGGGAACTCAGTCTCACAACCCTAAACGAGAGAAGAAACAGAAGAGATATGATCATTACATTTAAATTACTGGGAGAACGGAGGAAGGGGGGGGGGGAATCAAGGTAGGCAAGGACAACCTATTTAAATCGAGAAAAAGCAGGGCAAGTGTTGGCAATGCAGATGAGTCTAAAGAATGTAAGGAAATACTCGTACACTGTACGGGTAGTCAACAAATGTAATACACTGAAAGAAGGAGTAATATAAGCCACCTCCACCCACAATTAAAACCAAATTTGAACGTCAGGCATGTTAAATTAATTCGCAATGTGAACAACAAAGCTAGTAAGGGGGGACATGAAGAGCTACAGCTCGCTGCACGTACAATCACTTTTGGGTAAGCACTAAAGTAACACTCTCCACCTTCCCTCTCTGCTGCTCTCCACCTACAACCACCACCACTCCACATCCTGGATCCTCACCACCCAGTCTCTAACACCACACTACTCCACCACATGAAGTTCCCTTAACAATATGAAGGACGGGACCTTGCAAAACCTGCGCATTGCAAGAATTGTGTTGCTTTAATCAAGTTTTGCACAAACTTGTAGGGCATCTTAATGGAGCCAATTCCACGAATTTCAGCCGATGCTCCACCCAAGACGATAAGTCAAATACCGACTTTCGTAGATTCTAATTAATCAATATTTGCCCTACACAACGTGATAAAACTTTCATAAGTTGAATTAACGTTTTTTTCTCAAATATAAATTAATATTATTAATTGTATTAATGTGAAGTAAGGTATATTGGCTACATTGATTTACTCCAACGTGTCCTCAAGCTACATTCATTCAACCCGTCCTCGCAAATTCCTATAGTCAATATTGACTTATTAAATACGTGCATAGATGATATACTAAACATACTAGTTTACCTTGAAAAGCTTCATAGAAAACACCGACCTTACCTAAACTTGTTAGTATGTTAAGATAAGCATCTTATTGCTTCGTAATTACAATTATTACTTAACCTATACCTATAATAGGTTAAGTAACAATTGTAATATGACGGGTTGGTTCATTCCAGGCAGCAACCAACCCAAAAGACACATTCATGCGTTATTACATGCTCTCCATTCAAAACACGAATTTTCTCAAATATAAATTATATTATTATATTATTATATATTAGCATATTGTATATATATTTAGGCTTAGCATAGATTACGTGTTTAGGTTCTGTTGGCAATCATTTATATTTGAAGTACTTGGGTGTAGTATTTACAGAGTTGCGATTAGAACAGAGGTCGTCAGCGAAGCACTGTTCGAGAAATGTTCGAGCGTCATGAGTTGTGAGTCGTGTGTAAACCGTTTTCGTTCAAAAACCAGCCCGTCCTCATCAACAACTTCTAAATGTCCGTTAATCCAACTGCCAAACCCACTGTTTATGATTGAAAAACGGTACACACACACACACACACGACTCACAATTGATTAAGTTACCATGAGGTTAGCGTGGTGTTTTCGGGGCTTAGCGTCCCCGCGGCCCGGTCGTCGACCAGGCCTCCTGGTTGCTGGATTGGTCGACCAGGCTGTTGGACGCGGCTGCTCGCGGCCTGACGTATGAGTCACAGCCTGGTTGATCAGGTATCCTTTGGAGGTGCTGTATCCAGTTCTCTCTTAAACACTGTGAAGGATCGGTCAGTTATGTCCCTTATGTGTAGTGGAAGCGTATTGAACAGTTTCGGGCCTCTGATGTTGATAGAATTCTCTCTCAGAGTACCTGTTGCACCTCTGCTCCTCAACGGGGGTATTCTGCACATCCTGCCATGTCTTTTGGTTTCATGTGATGTTATATCTGTGTGCAGGTTTAAGGCCAGCCCCTATAATATTTTTCATGTGTAAATTATTAGGTATCTCTCCCGCCTGCGCTCAAGAGAATACAGATTTAGGCATTTTAGTCGATCCCAAAAGTTTAGATGTTTTACTGAGTGGATTCAAGCAGTAAAGGATCTCTGCACGCTCTTCAGGTCAGCAATTTCTCCAGCTTTGAAATGGGTTGTCATTGTGCAGCAGTACTCCACTCTAGAGAGCACTAGCGTCTTGAAGAGTTTCATAGTTATGACGTTAGAGCATTTCTCGAACAGTGCTTCGCTGACGACCTCTGTTCTAATCGCAACTCTGTAAATGCTTCACCCAAGTACTTCAAATACAAATTATTTACCAACAGAACCTAAACATCAAACCTAACCTAACCTATGCTTAACTATACATAGAACTTCACTGTATAATAATATTAAGTTATATATGAGAACAAACCAATTTTGTAATACACGATACGTTAAAACTGATGAATGCATCTTTAGGGACGGTCACAGCTTTAACGAACCTAGCCTGAGGACGGGATGCATAAAACAAAGGTTTTTGCGGCTCCATGCAATCACTTTTCGCCTTTTTTGACTGCTTAGAGCACGTGGGGGCCGCTGTCCCAGCCTCCAGTGTGTCAGTCGTGTTGACTCTGCCGTAAACCGTAAGTGAGTTATAGCTAATTATTGTATTTTTCAACTGAGGATCGATATGGCCTCCAGCCCTTAAAAAATGTAGCACAAACAGGCGAGTCTTGAAATCGATGAAGGCGGTTTCGTTTACAATGAGAAGTACAAGGTGTCACTGAAGATTAAGCGAGGAGATCTTCGAACATAGTGAAGGGAAAGTAACACTCATTCAGAAGAGTTCGACCGTAGTCATTTTTGAGTCATATGTAAACGGTTTTTTTTATACTAACATGTTGAGTTAAAAAATGGATTACGAACATATTTTAACATATTGTTACAAATTACGATCATATTGTACACAGTACGAACTACTTTACAGTTCTGCGTCAGTACGGGCTGAAGCACGACTGTTGATTGTGGCTAGATGCGTCACTGCATACTCTGAGTCCGTTCCTGCAGGGCTTGAGTCCATAGCTGCAGAGTTTGAGTTCACAGCTGCAGGGTTCGAGTCCATAGCTGTAGGGTTCGAGTCCATACCTGCACGGTTCGAATAATTGCTGCAGGGTTTGAGTCCATAGCTGCTGTGTACCAACACATTTACTAATGTGTTCCAATCCATCTAGATCCTACAAAACATTTGGGAAACCGGATCTAAGTGCATAATGTTATTCAATAGATTTAAGAAAAAAAACAAGTTTTAACCTTATTATAAAAATGTACCAGAAAATGTGAAAATATCCAAGAAATTTGCATTCCAGACCAAGGAGGCACCAATGTATGTCATGACACAATTATTAAGAGAATTGTCGGCCACTTGAGCGAATATTTCTGAACACTTAAATTTAGCTGCAGTGACCCCTCTACAACCTACCACAGTGAATCTATATCTATACTATCAGTGAGAATGCCTGTCTGTCTCTGTCCAAAGTTGAAAACCAGATGTTTGGGGCCAGCTTCTCCCCAAAATTGCAGTGGAGAAGGGGGAATAGTCTGGGGTGCGGGACGGACATAGGCTGGTCGAAGTAGGTCTAAGTTAAATGCTTTATTAGCATTTATAAACCTCCTCCTTCGTCGCCCCCCCCCCTCCCCAGGTGATTTTCATGGAGTCAAGTGTGAAATATATGGTGCGATCCGCCTAGAGATTTTAGTGTTTGAAATAGTATATTTTCTGAGAGATCCATACAGTCGTTTTAATGCTTAATATTAATACATTTTCAGAAAGGGTCGAAGGGGGAGAGGAGGAGGGACAAAGGGGATGGGGACGAGGGGGTGAAGGGAGCGGGAAGGAAGGGGGAGGGGAGGAGAGAGTGGGATGAGACCCGGCTACAACCGGGTACTTCCTGCTATATATATATATATGACAATGTCAGACCACGGAGGAAAAATGAAACAGGAATTTCCTTAAGTACTTTCGTATATTAATACATCTTCAGAAGGAGTGGAGTGGTACACATATATATATATATACATATATTATACACATATATACATATATATATATATATATATATATATATATATATATATATATATATATATATATATATATATATAAAATGTCTGCCTGTTCGAAAGTGGAGGGTGGGGAGAAGGGAGAGGGTACATGAGAAGGAGGGGGTAAAGGGGGAGGCAGGAAAGTGAAAGAAGAGGGGAGAGGGAAGAAATGAGGGGAGGATGTGGGAAAAGAAGAAGGGGAGTGTAGGGAGAGGGGGAAGAGTGGGGGATGTGGGGAGAGGGGAAAAGAAGAGAGGTGGGGTGGGGGGAAAAAGAGACAGACTACCCCGGGCATCGCCGGTTACCCCTTCTAATATAGATATAAGTGAAAATGTCTGTCTGTCTGTCCAAGGATGGAGGCCAGACGACTGGGACTTCACCCAAATTTTTCAGGATGACACGTTAGTAGTAGGTGACTGTCACAGGTAGGCCAGGGTCGGGTTGTTGTTCTTGTTACAGATTTAGCTACTCAGGACGAAGTATCCATGTAGCACGGGCTATGGTGAGCCCGTAAGAGTCAGAGTCGGGCTTACTGCTCCCATTTAATAGTTCCCGAGGCACTGGAAGAGAGGTGGGAAGGGGGAAAGGAAAAAAAAGAGGTGGTAAAGAAGGCAGAGGAAATGAGAGAGGAGGGTAGAGAGGGAGAGGAGAGGTGGGAAGATCTGGCGAGGGAGAGGGGAGAGACCCGGGTACCGCCCGTTTACCCCGCCTAGTATATTATACATTAACATCCATATTTGTTACACGTGTCATGCTATCACGACATAAGAGCCAGACACTGTCGAAGTTACATCGAGCCAGACACTGGTCGAGGATACATGGTCCCAGGCACTGGTCGAGGATACATAGTCCCAGACACTGGTCGAGGATACATAGTCCCAGACACTGGTCGAGGATACACGGCGAGGGTAGACGAGACCTTTCCTGTATGCTTCTAGCGTTCGGCCGAGTGTGGTGACGATATCCAGCGTGAGGAATGTGCCTGGGCCGGTTTAAACTAGCCGCCTCCCTCCCTCCCTCTAGCAGCAGGGGACCACCACGACTACACACACACAACGCCAGCCACCAAGATCATCTCGCAGTTGCTAACATTATCCTTTCTAAACCTAATCCACGCTCAGAGGGTTTCCTATACCCTGGGGCATAAACCTGTTCATCGAGGTCCATCTAGGTCAACAACTGACCTTCCCCCAGGATGGTATCCACGACAGTTGCCCAATTTCCAGGTACATATTTATTGTTAAGTGAACATGTGGCTAAATGAAGCTATGCGCACTGCTCAATAACCCACTGTATGTATTATATAGAACACATCTTCTACCCTGTCTGGGTAAGATATACGAGAATCTATGTATGATGATTAGCATTGTAAGAGTCCTTCCATCACCTGTGGTTGAATGCCCTATAACTCCCTGCACTATATGTTGTCTAACAGGTCTGTAACCGTGTCTATGGAGGACAGAAAAAAATGCACAAATGGTGGATAGCACTATATGACTGCAAGGCCACGTCTGTGACAGAAAATAAACTCAAAAGAGTGAAGTCTGTCTTTCCATCAAGCGAGCATCGGCTCAGCACTTAACATGACCTTTGTCTAATTATTTGGAAGCTTCGTGACGTACCAGCAGATAGATCAGGTGGTGCCGGCTTGTGCTTTGTTCTGTGAATGGGGCGTCGATACTGTGGCTTTGCCGTTGCTGGCTCACAGTTGCAAGCCCGAGACCACTGACCAGCTACCAGTAGACTGGTACTGAGTGCAATGATATTTTGCCATGATAGAGAAGTACGTGCGTACATTGTGGCTCCGAGAAGCGTTAGCCCTGGCCGGTGTGAAATATTATTGGGCGCACTTTGCGGTACCAGAGTATATGTTAGTTTTCTCACGTGTCTTGCACCACCACCACCACCACCTCCCTTGCTGTCACCACTCCCATTACCACCAACAGTGCCACCACCACCACCACCTCCCTTGCTGTCACCACTCCATTACCACCAACAGTGCCACACCACCCCACCACCTCCCTTGCTGTCACCACTCCCATTACCACCAACAGTGCCACCACCACCACCCCCTCCCTTGCTGTCACCACTCCCATTACCACCAACAGTGCCACCACCACACCACCACCTCCCTTGCTGCCACCACTCCCATTACCACCAACAGTGCCACCACCACCACCACCTCCCTTGCTGCCACCACTCCCATTACCACCAACAGTGCCACCACCACCACCACCTCCCTTGCTGCCCCACTCCCATTACCACCAACAGTGCCACCACCACCACCACCACTCCCTTAATGCCCCCCCTCATTATCACCAACACTACCACCACCACCACCACCTCCCTTACTACCACCCCCCCCCCAATTATCACCAAACACTACCACCACCACCACCACCTCCTTACTACCACCCCCCCCCCCAATTAACACCAACACTACCACCACCCCACCACTATAACCATTACCACGGGGTGGGTAGACTGCATCTTCGTAGATTGTCAACAAACATTTGAGTGTACAAGAAGGCTTATGAAAGGTTGGTGTACAAAATGGAGAACAAAAAATTAAAGATATTAGCAATAATATTAGTGCTTGAATTATGAAGACTAGACTACGAGACAAGTTAACTTTGTCTCTCTGGAGGAGAGGAAAAAACACAGGATATGTTCACTATATGCAAGATACTGAGGGGGGGGGATAAACAAAGTGGACAAGGACAGCCTCCTTAAATTGAGAGAAAGTAGGACGAGAAGACATAGATGGAAACTTAATACAAGTGAGTCGAAAGAAAATGTGAGGTAGTGATAGTACCCTGCACGAGTGGTCAAGTGGAATGCACTGAAATAAGTCATGGAAGCCACCTCCGTCCACAACTTTATGGCAAGATTTACGTTAGCAATGTTAAATTAAAACGCAATAAGTGCAGCAAAGTTGTCAAGCAGGGCCAAAAAAAAGGTGCTAACTCTCTCACTTGTCCCTAGTCACTTAGACAAGCACTACCCACCCTACTGCTACCACCACCACCACCACCACTACTACCTCCACGGGTGCACCACCACCACCACCACCACTACCTCCACGGGTGCACCACCACCACCACCACCACTACCTCCACGGGTCAGCCCCACCACCACCACCACTACCTCCACGGGTGCACCACCACCACCACCACCACTACCTCCACGGGTGCACCACCACCACCACCACCACTACCTCCACGGGTGCACCACCAACCACCACTACCTCCACGGGTGCACCACCCACCACCCCGGGGTAGTGGTAGTGGTGGTAGTGTTATGTGGTGGATCAATACCCACCATCACATTTGCTCCGCTTCTTCACCGAATTCCAAAATTCATTGACACGTTATGTCAAGTGTTTCTTTTTCGTAAATATATATTTAATTCTGTAAGCAAATAAGATAAAATAATAAAATATATGTCGAAGTTGACATTAAAAAAAAATTATGTAACTAGTACAGTATACACAAAGTTCTCATTCTTTACACGCACGGAATCACGAACACGCACCGCTTAAAATCACTTACATACACATTTGAAATCACGTACATACACGAACGGAATCAACGTGCATACACACGGAATCACGTTCACGTACGTATTCACACGTACACGCGCGCAGTGTCACGTACACATACACGTACGCACAAGACGGAGGGAAAATATCCTAGGACCCNAGTCTTGTCTACACACACGTGGTCTTTGAGGCTTGGTGTGTGTATATACAGGTGTGAAGAAGACAATAGTTTATGATGAAAAGCAACTTGATTTACACGAGGGCAACTGCCAAGTTACAGGTGACAACGAATTCAGGAATGGTCATTCCTGTTTGCTGACAGGAATGGTCTGTGAGTGGCAGAAGCGCAGTCACAGAAGTGGAGTAGCGATAACAACTTGCCGCAGACAGTAAATGCGGTTAGCCTCGCCGCAGACAGTAAATGCGGTTAGCCTCCCCGCAAACAGTAAGCCTCGCCGCAGACAGTAAATGCGGTTAGCCTCCCCGCAAACAGTAAGCCTCGCCGCAGACAGTAAGCCTCGCCACAGACAGTAAATGCGGTTAGCCTCCCCGCAGATGTAAACAGAAAAGCACAATCGCTACACCGTGACAGGCGTGAACACACCCGCTGGCCAAAACATTTAACGGGAGGAGGTGGAGTGTCGCGTGCTGGGCCATGAATACCTCAGCCACGGCGCTCATACCTGCAACTCAAGTCTCCGAGTAACTGCATGAGTTCTTAGTGGTAAGTAACTGCTTTGTTTAGTTTGGTGTTGAGATTAAGGCCTATATAAACATATGCGGGGGGGGGGGGGGTTAGTGTTTATCAAGTTATATAGCCTTAATAAACAATAAGGCCAGTATACTTTAGGCCAAAACATAGTTCAGGATTAAAGTCAATTCTGTAGGGTATATATACACCTCTCAGTGTATATACTCCTGTGTGACTGCTAGGTAGAGCGAATAAGTGTAATTAAAAAAAATTAAAACTTCAGCTTATATAACGCAATTACAAATCATCATATTTCACTAGACAATTTTTTTTTACTCAACTTTTTTTTTGTCAACTGGCTTCTGAAAACTAAAAGCGGCAATCAATATATATATATATATATATATATATATATATATATATATATATATATATATATATATATATATGTATGTATATATTATGTCGTACCTAGTAGCCAGAACGTACTTGTCAGCCTACTATGCAAGGCCCGATTTGCCTAATAAGCCAAGTTTTCATGAATTATTTGTTTTTCGACTACCTAACCTACCTAACCTAACCTAACCTAACTTTTTGGCTACCTAACCTAACCTAACCTATAAAGATAGGTTAGGTTAGGTTAGGTAGGATTGGTTAGATTCGGTCATATATCTACGTTAATTTTAACTCCAATAAAAAAAATTGACCTCATACATAATGAAATGGGTAGGTTCATCATTTCATAAGAAAAAAATTAGAGAAAATATATTAATTCAGGAAAACTTGGCTTATTAGGCAAATCGGGCCTTGCATAGTAGGCTGAGAAGTGCGTTCTGGCTACTAGGTACGACAGTGTTTGTCAAGTATATATATATATATATATATATATATATATATATATATATATATATATATATATTATATATATATATATATATATACCTAGAAGGGGTACCACCTCTGGTGCAAGTGTAGGGACCCATAGCCTCGGAGAAAAAAATAAAGAGTACTCAGAGAAGAACTTGTGGATCGTCACTGAACACTTTGATATTTCTTCTCCTACCACCCCTATTCTTTGGTATGTGTGTATATTTATCTAACTTTATTTGAAAATGTCATTACACAAAAAAGTTACAATATTGATTACATGCAGGGTACAAGGCTGCTTGTCACAAGTTGAATAGCTCCTCCAGGTCCTCAGATGGTGGGCAGGAACCAAGGATGCAGTGAGCATTATATATATATATATATATATATATATATATATATATATATATATATATATATATATATATATATATATATGCAAACAAGCCTGAATGGTCCCCAGGACTAGATACAACTGAAAACTCACACCCCAGAAGTGACTCGAACCCATACTCCCAGGAGCAACGCAACTGGTATGTACAGGGACGCCTTAAACCACTTGACCATCACGACCGGACATAAGGAAGTGATAGCCGAGGCTATATGAACCACTTCCCCGCCGGCACTCGGATGGTAATCTTGGGCATCGCATTTTATCAGATCACCTCATTTTTTGGGGCAACACGTGAGGAACACAAATGCAAACAAGCCTGAATGGTCCCCAGGACTAGATACAACTGAAAACTCACACCCCAGAAGTGACTCGAACCCATACTCCCAGGAGCAACGCAACTGGTATGTACAGGGACGCCTTAAACCACTTGACCATCACGACCGGACATAAGGAAGTGATAGCCGAGGCTATATGAACCACTTCCCCGCCGGCACTCGGATGGTAATCTTGGGCATAGCATTTTATCAGATCTCCTCATTTTTTGGGGCAACACGTGAGGAACACAAATGCAAACAAGCCTGAATGGTCCCCAGGACTAGGTTCCTGGGGACCATTCAGGCTTGTTTGCATTTGTGTTCCTCACGTGTTGCCCCAAAAAATGAGGTGATCTGATAAAATGCTATGCCCAAGATTACCATCCGAGTGCCGGCGGGGAAGTGGTTCATATAGCCTCGGCTATCACTTCCTTATGTCCGGTCGTGATGGTCAAGTGGTTTAAGGCGTCCCTGTACATACCAGTTGCGTTGCTCCTGGGAGTATGGGTTCGAGTCACTTCTGGGGTGTGAGTTTTCAGTTATATATATATATATATATATATATATATATATATATATATATATATATATATATATATATATAATGTGTGTGTGTGTGGTTGCAGCCATTTATTTACCAAATGTTCTTATTGTTGAGGAGGTGTGTTTTGGTCTCCAGTGCCGAGACGCTGCTACTGCTAGGCTTAGGCTAGGCTACCAGTACCTCTGAGAGTTTACACCACCTGCTGAAGTACATGCGAGTGAATGTAAACTCATATGACCTATACTCTTCCCATACCCTAAGTCACTTAGCAACTCAAAATGCATGTGTACTTCACTGAGAATGGTATACTATCAAAAATCCTAGTGAAATAACCAAATTGTGCATAGTTTGGTAACGCATGCGCATGATAGTGGTCTCCCCCGCCGCCTTCCACTGGACGGGTGTGGAGTGCATGACTTGCGACTATGTAACTGCCTCACCACACATGTAAATTGCTCGGTTTAAAGGCTAAATGTGGTCCAGTTCTTGAACCAACTGTGCTATAAAAACTATTGATATATACATTAAATTATGTAACTACCTTATCAAGATTGTTATACGTGCTTAGCTAAATGGATTTTGAGGGTCAGTGCCGGCAGAGCCCATTACGTGCCTCTTCAACCGTTTCCACTACCACCCACAGGATGGGTACGGGGTCCACTACCACCCACAGGATGGGTACGGGGTCCACTACCACCCACAGGATGGGTACGGGGTCCACTACCCCCCACAGGATGTGTATGGGGTCCACTACCACCAACAGGAAATACGGAAATACGCGTTTCAGAAATAGGGCCCCCCGGCGGCGCCCGAGGCCGAGACATCAAATCAGGTACATCATACACAAAAGACCTTCGCACTCGGCACCCAAACAATCGACGAGCACCAAGGAATCGGCTGCACTTGGTCGTCCATCGAGAACTCCAAACACTGACCCTTACGTATCACCACCCCCGTCGCCGAGATATTTATACCCCCTTGGACACCTCGGTGGGGGAACCACAGGGAACTCAGTCACATTGGGTTTCCGGTCGAACACAGGAGCCGAGGGCCCCTGGCGAACATCCTTCCTCAAGACCATCACAAGGTCCCGATCTGCAGCATCCACCTCAGGGGGAGGGACAATCCCCCACAGCGGGGAGCCCACCACTGGAGACGCAGGGGCAGGAACAAACTTGGAGGCCCCCCCTCCACACCATCTGTTGCGTGAACCTCCGCCACCACCATAGCCGAAGCCACACCACCAACACCACAGGCCACCACATCTTCAGGAGACGACTCACAACTTTGAAGCTCCCCTACATTCGCCCAGGCTTCCTCTGCCAAAGCCAAAACAGGGGAGGAGAACCACGAGCACTTCGGATCCGGGCGCGCAACACCCGAGCTGTCCACCGTTCTTGAAGCCGAGACACGAGAGAGACACTAGTAGGCCGAACCTGAGCATAACGCAGGAGCACTGGACGAGACATCCCCCAGAAGGCTGAGGTGGAGACAAGGCCCCAGACAGGGCCACGCCCACACCGGCATCCCTACCAACAGCCGCCGAACACACACTTGGCAACTGCACAGCAACAAGCGCTCAAACCGTGTCAGGAGCAAGATCACTAACCGACACCCAGCGAGGTACGACATACCCTGGCACTTACCCCATGCACCGGACCCTCATCGTCAACTAGCGGTGGGAAATCCTCCTGATGAAAGAGATTCACATGCTCGACGACTTCCGCTGAACATCCAGCAGCCAGGTGCCCGACAACGCACAGCGGAAGCACGTGCCTGGCTGCCGTGCATAGTAGATGCGGATGTAATAGCCCATTAGCTTCACTGAGGAAGGGATGTCCGACCTCAGCCGCATTCCCAGGGTGAGGATACTAGTCCGGACGCCCCGGAGTTTCCCGGAGGAAATCATATTTAACCTCACACTCACAGCACCACCATACTGCCCGAAGTATCTCCTCAGCAATTCCTCCGGGAACTCAGGTGGCGCACCATGTACGCTGACGAAGGTAAGGGCACCACTCCGGTAGGAGATAACGACCGTACTAGCAGCGTCCAGCAGTTGAAATAACCGCCCCTCGTAATGGTGTAAAAACACCCTGTAGTCGTCCACGGCAGCAAACTTCACTACATCTCGATGAGAAGACACTAACTCCACTCCATTTTTACAGCCACATCCACAAACAGCATGTCACACATCACCAGCTCCACTGAAGGATAAGAAGCCTTGCCGGTAAACTCCAGCCTCACCGAAGAGCTTGCAAAACGGGGGGGAAGGGCGTCCCCCCATCACGCAGGCCACGTCAGCGACCACCAGGGTCCTCACGCCTCTCGTTGTCAACAACAACTGAAGGGGCCAGGCCAAACAAATCATACCCCCACGGCAGCTCAGAGCCGACTCCCCAGCATGGCAAGTGGTTCGTCCGTTCAAAAGAAACATCTGGGAGTCAGATGTTTCAAACTAAGGCACCTCTAGTTTGTTAGCTTATTCTCTAAAACGAGAACTGCAGTGGAAATAAGCGTGAGGTATACACTCTGTGTTCTTTATAAAATACACAAGAGACCTGCCGCTTCACTTTTATGTTGGAGAATCTGCACGTAAGGAATTGAGCCGGAGGCATTAAGGTCGCTTCTCGCTGGATGCTGCTTCTGCTGCTCTTTGATTTGGTCTAAGAACTTTAAGACCGAACATTAATCCAATAATAGTCGTAAGTACGCCATGACGAATTATGGTCGGGCAAAGGGAACATCTGCCTGGCTATTTCTTACGGCACCTCTTATAAGGGTGTTCCTGCGATGCTTTCTATATATTCAGGTCTTAAGTCAATGGACACACACACACACACATATTTACAAGGAAATATAGAACGGCTTGTTATCTTATGCAAAAGACTATATTTCTTTGGTTCTTTATCAGATAAGATTATGACAAGTTGTATAGCGATCTTCAAGAGAAAAATATTCAATATAGTTTTAGCTAGAATGATCCAACAGCAAGTATCGATTATGCGTTTGTTTTTAGGACTGTGAACCAATCATACGGCTTAAAATGTTACTCTGAAATTAGGTATTAGAACGTTAAGATAAAAGTGTTCTCTTAAGGCGCTGGTTATGATACAAATCAGAGTCATGGCTTTAAAGATGTAGCAACCAGCTGGTTCTGGGTTCAGATATATTAGTCACCTACTGGATCTGGCTATATCACATACTATCACTTTCTTATGCGCTCTTAAGGGCAACAGTCACTTCCTTGTGTTTTAGATACAGCCTGATCAGGAGTTTATCTTGGGTCAGTCTCGCCCCTATGAGAGCATTACTGTCCTGGTTGGGGCGCCAATTTGCTTCAGAACACGTTCCTACAATCGTTTTACATTCATGTCCCAAAATATTGTTACATAAAGCCTCATGTAACTTATAAATGTATTCCAGTGTTAGTAATCTCCATCTAAGTGTTATGCATTTTTATCATTCGAGATTTGAACTCGGGCTTCAAACGTACGAGATGGTTGTCCTACAAACCAGGGGCCAGATTCACGAAAGCACTTACGCAAGCACTTACGAACCTGTATATCTTTTCTCAATCTTTGGCGGCTTTGTTTACAATTATTAAACAGTTAATGAGCTCCGAAGCACCAGGAGACTGTTTATAACAATAACAACAGTTGATTGGGATGTTCTCATGCTTGTAAACTGTTTAATAAATGTAACCAAAGCCGTCAAAGATTGAGGAAAGATGTACACGTTCGTAAGTATTTGCGTAAGTGCTTTCGTGAATCTGGCCCCAGGCCATAGGTACTCACAACAAGGAAGAATCTCTGAAATACCTAATTGGCTCCCAACTGAGACTTTAAACCTCCCCTCGAAGACCACTAAGGTTTTTATCCATCAAGATATTTGCTGAAAAGCAACAGTAACGGGGCCATTAAATGTCCCTTTACCTGATGGATTTAAGTATTTATTATATTGCTCTTAAGCCAAATATAAATCTGATTATGAATATGGAGGGAAAAGTGAAAGATCGGTTCCAGAACAAACCGAGTCGTTCTCGACTGAGAGGCGAGTGCGTGCGAGCGTTAACCAGCTGCACCACGGGGAGCAGCAGTTACCTTATGGTTTCAGTTTAGTAGACGGAGCCACGTTCTGATATAAGAGGCATGTATTCCACTAGTTACTGCCTATGAGGAATTATCAACTAGTTCTGGATCGCCTCATATAATTTTAATCAGTTCCTTTTGTGTTAGCTTTACTGTCTAAATGTAGTCACTATATTAATAAAATTATCCATTACTGAAGACGTTCCAATTCATCGTCTAATGAAAAGTTTAATACCTGCCTGTGTTATCTATATTTACCACACACAAAAATGATCCTCTGTGACACCTATGCTATACTTGCCTCAGGCCACGAATATTTTCGTGCTCTTATATATTGGAACAAATGTAAGGTGGTGACGGGTGTGTCTTGCTGCCACACGCAAGGTCTTGCCCGCCAGCTCAAATGTGCCCCACCTAAGTGAAGGTTGATGTTATAATGATTATGAAGCCAAGATAGAGCACTTGGGGGCTCTTGCGTCTCCTCACTGCCTTGGTTATTACACCAGAGACCTTACTGTGGCCTTGATGTGGGTTACTGTGGCCTTGATGTGGGTTACTGTGGCCTTGATGTGGGTTACTGTGGCACTCAACCTCGGTCGGTTTGACCCTTCACCATATGAACTGCAATCTGGACTACTGTGGCCTTGACCACAACGACCTTTATCAATGTGCTATAAACGTGGTGACTGTGACAGTTCACAGTAGCCACTATATGACCTTGAACTTAATCCGTGTGGCCTTACAGTGACCTTGAACTTCGTCATTGTTTATCTGACCCTGGGTCGTTGTGACCCTGGCCATGGGTAGCATCGGAGTCTCTCTCTCTCTCTCT
>WNGS01004946.1:18410762-18422622 GCA_020271785.1 Procambarus virginalis
GAGTGCTTAACAGATGGAATGCATTAGGAAGTAATGTGGCGGAGGCTGACTCCATACACAGTTTCAAGTGTAGATATGATAGAGCCCAGTAGGTTCAGGAATCTGTACACCAGTTGATTGACTGTTGAAAGGCAGGACCAAAGAGCCAGAGCTCATCCCCGCAAGAACAACTAGGTGAGTACACACACACACACAGGTCCTCGCGGTCGAGCGGATAGCAGTCGGGAGTCATAGTCCAAAGGACCTGGATTCGACTCGAGGTTGAAACAAATGGGCAAAGTTTCTTTCACCCTCATACATCTATTCACCTAGCAGTAAATAATTAACTGGGAGCTAGGCAGCTGCTACAGCTTCACCTCGGGGACGTGTGTGAGGGAGCAAAATACATGTAGTAGAAAAATAGGTCGAGGGACAGTACATTAGACAGCCGATGGTTAGAAAGGCGGGGTCCAAGAGCTGACAGCTCGATCCTGTAAACACACATAGCATATACATATAGTAAATACACACATATTCACATATACACATAATGTTGCTCGATTCTTTCAGCAGGGGAGGGGGGGGGGGGGGGGGTATAGCTATATCGGTATGTACGTATTAAAAAAAATCGGCGTCCAACGGTATTATTTTCGGGACCTCATTAATTTTACCAATATAACGATTCCTATATATTTTCTTTAATGGACTTCATTAATCTCAATTGAATGTGGTTGTCTTGTAACTGCTATGTATATTTATCTTCTACACGGGCCTTTCCATTATGCTAATATGATAAAAAAAAAACGCGGGAGTTAGTCGCCTGTAGTGGATGGCATCCTGAGGAGGGGGCACCCACTGGCTAGGGAACCTTCGATAAGCCTAACAGGCTTCCTCTCTCTACAACAATGGAAAACAAACTGATCAACATGCAGAGATGTGCTTTGTTGTGACGTCAGATGCAGAGGATAAAACTGACGAAGCTTATTTTTCGAACTGATGAATGCCTTGATACCGTCAAGGCCTTCACTCAGCCGACCAGGCAATACCAAGTGCGTGCACTCGGGGCTGAGGGTCGAGTGAACGCTTCCGCCAAACCCAGCGCCCAGCTGGGAGTCAATGATAGGTCCTTCAGCTTCATAAAAGATTCACTAAATGAAAAATTGGTGCGTTTTCTTTAGTCTGACTCGTGGCTGATTTCGTTGATATGGGGACAGACTTATATGCTCCCCTGGGACTGGCAGTCTCGACCAGCTATACCGCCTTCTGAGTGGAGTATTTCGACCAGCCTGGGAGGGAGACTGACAGTCATACTCCCTTCTGGGAGGAAGTCTCGACTAGCCATATCGTTCACAACGGAGGAAGTCTTATGTCACCCAGTAAAGCCTACGGGTTTAACCCACGTCATCAGTAAAGTGGACTCGCTTGACCCACGTCATCAATAAAATATACCAACCTAATATCGTCTATATGTCATTCCGGTCTCTCACATACAGCTGTCGACCAGAGAGTCGATAGTTTCACATTGATAACCTTCACTGTGCACACAACTCAGATCGCTAGCGCTAGTCTTAATAGACTAGTTCCAGTCAACAACATCCCGTAGCTGAGCGGATGGCGTGCACCGTCACTTGGTCAGCCAAGTTAAAGCGAGCAATGGATGGGGTGACCGCGCGGAGAACCCCCCCACACGACTACCTCTTAATTAAGGGGTTCCGCACCTCACCACGCCCGGCTGGGGACCAGAACCCTCTGCACTGGCTAGCAACACCCACGTTGGACTTCAAGGACGAAGCTCTAATTTACTCGAAGACAAATGTGAAACCGATAAACCCTCGCTGACAGAGCGACGAGTTATGCTTTGAAGGACAAGCAGCAGGAGACGCCAGTACGTCACCTACAATACCCCGTTTGTGTAGGTATCCACGTACAATACCCCTGGGTGTGTAGCCACAGTACAATACCCTGGGTGTGTAGCCACGTACAATACCCCAGGTGTGTAGCCACGTACAATACCCCTGGGTGTGTAGCCACGTACAATACCCCTGGGTGGTAGTCACGTACAATACCCCTGGGTGTGTAGCCACGTACAATACCCTGGGTGTGTAGCCACGTACAATACCCCTGGGTGTGTAGCCACGTACAATACCCCTGGGTGTGTAGCCACGTACAATACCCTGGGTGTGTAGCCACGACAATACCCTGGGTGTGTAGCACGTACAATACCCTGGGTGTGCAGCTACGTACAATACCCTGGGTGTGTAGCCACGTACAATACCCCTGGGTGTGTAGCCACGTACAATACCCTGGGTGTGTAGCCACGTACAATACCCTGGGTGTGTAGCCACGTACAATACCCTGGGTGTGTAGCCACGTACAATACCCCTGGGTGTGTAGCCACGTACAATACCCCTGGGGTGTAGCCACGTACAATACCCCTAGGTGTGTGTAGCCACGTACAATACCCTGGGTGTGTAGCCACGTACAATACCCTGGGTGTGTAGCCACGTACAATACCCCTGGGTGTGTAGCCACGTAAAATACCCTGGGTGTGTAGCCACGTACAATACGCTGGGTGTGTAGCCACGTACAATACCCCTGGGTGTGTAGCCACGTACAATACCCCTGGTGTGCAGCTACGTACAATACCCTGGGTGTGTAGTCACGTGCAATACCCTGGGTGTGTAGCCACGTACAATACGCTGGGTGTGTAGCCACGTACAATACCCCTGGGTGTGTAGCCACGTACAATACCCTGGGTGTGTAGCCACGTACAATACCCTGGGTGTGTAGCCACGTACAATACCCCTGGGTGTGTAGCCACGTACAATACGCTGGGTGTGTAGCCACGTACAATACTCCTGGGTGTGTAGCCACGTACAATACCCCTGGGTGTGTAGCCACGTACAACGACCTGAATGTGTAACCGTGTATGTGTGTGTGTGTATGTACATGCGATATGTTAATAAAATTAAATAGCAACTGACTACTTAACAGGTTATACATACAAATAATACAGATAATACAATACTGGAAATACAGATATATATGTTCTCCTATATAACATTTAATTTTATACTTATCCACTCCAAGAATACGGGAATAATAATCGAGACGGAACTATTTAAAATATCGTATTTCGTTATAATATTGCAATAAAAACGTTGTTCTTTGTATACAAAAAAATGGCCGTGATGTTACTATGATGAAATTACCACAAAGCTCATACAAAATTCATACCAACAGAAAACAGGACTAACTGATTAGCAGTAACTTTTTGCTTCTGCTTCCGTCTTTACAGTTCTCGATTATTGGGGTCCATATATATATATATCTATATATATATATATATATATATATATATATATATATATATATATATATATATGACAATGTCAGACCACGGAGGAAAATGAAATAGGAATTTCCTTAAGTACTTTCGTATATTAATACATCTTCAGAAGGAGTGTCATCTTCAGAACTCCTTCTGAAGGAACTCCTTCAGAAGATGTATTAATATACGAAAGTACTTAAGGAAATTCCTGTTTCATTTTTCCTCCGTGGTCTGACATTGTCATATATATATATATATATTATATATAATATATATATATATATATATATATATATATATATATATATATATACATATGCTTGAAGGCAGACGCTTGGGGCTAGCCTCACCAAGCTTTGCAGTATTACTGAGTGCAGTGGGGGCACGACCCCAATGCCCCCCTTCACGAAGTTTTTGAAAGTAAATATTCAGTGCCGAGTCCATAGACTTTATCATTTAAATAATAACAGATTCTTTAACAGACTTGAGTTAGAGGAGCAACCATTTGACTTCCGTGGAGATAGTAGATAGGTAAATTGACTACGATAATGGGGGAGATACGATGGGTGTGATGAGAGGGAGGTGGGCCCTTGTGTGTGGAGAGGGAGACAGAAGAGTGAAGCCAGGAAAGGGGGGGGGGGGAGGGTTGTGTGTAAAGACTGGGGAGGGTAATATGTAGAGACCGGGCCAGCATGCCATGGACACCGGAGAGTGTGCAATTGAGTCGATCCGGGCACCGCCGGGCATCCCATTTAGTGTATATGTGTCTGTGTGTGCATTTATTTAGATAGAGAATACAAAAATAACTGATACAGCAGACCACAGAGGGACGTAAAACTCCCATTCACGTCCCCTCGCGAGCGGAAATTCATTCCCTCATTCTCACATATAGTGAGAACATTTACAGGAATACACACACATCACGGGAGTCTGCACACTAGCTGAGAGGCGAAACAGAGAGCCGATGCTCAACCCCCGTAAGCACAATTACGTGAATACACCTACACTTATATTGCCTATGCCTATCCAAACTCCACAGCTGGTCAGCCGACAGTTGCTTAGTCCTAGCGAGGAACTCTCCCTGCAGTAAGCGTGCACCTCCCCCCCCCTCCCTCCCCCTCCCCGGCTGCTTCTAACCAAAGTCACATTATACAGTTTGCACAAATGCAAGACTCTTGCACGTCTCTGAGGTAAGTGGGGTAATGAACACACATGAGATAGGACCTTTCCGTGTTTACACACAGTTTACCTCGGAATAATTCATGCTCTTTTTCGTCCTGTAATATTTTTTTGTGTGTGTACAGCTATATTTATCACTCACTCTAAGACTCATATATGCCATCTTGAAAAAATAGGAACCATAATTTCTGCTATATGAAAGCACCAAAACAACGCGAATGAAATCATATAGTAACTGACCCAGCACCAGCTGCTGGGCTCACAGTTCACCCCAGCACCAGCTGCTGGGCTCACAGTTCACCCAGCACCAACTGCTGGGCTCACAGTTCACCCAGCGCCAGCTGCTGGGCTCACAGTTCACCCAACACCAGCTGCTGGGCTCACAGTTCACCCAGCACCAGCTGCTGGGCGCACAGTTCACCCAGCACACAGATGCTGGGCTCACAGTTCACCCAGCACCAGCTGCTGGGCTCACAGTTCACCCACCACCAGCTGCTGGGCTCACAGTTCACCCAGCACCAGCTGCTGGGCTCACAGTTCACCACCACCAGCTGCTGGGCTCACAGTTCACCCAGCACCAGCTGCTGGGTTCACAGTTCACCCAGCACCAGCTGCTGGGCTCACAGTTCCCCCCAGCACCAGCTGCTGGGCTCACAGTTCACCCAGCACCAGCTGCTGGGCGCACAGTTCACCCAGCACCAGCTGCTGGGCGCACAGTTCCCCCCAGCACCAGCTGCTGGGCTCACAGTTCACCCAGCACCAGCTCCTGGGCTCACAGTTCACCCAGCACCAGCTGCTGGGCTCACAGTTCACCCACCACCAGCTGTTATTCAGGTACCCCTCGCGGGGTGAGAATAGCTTGAGCTACCTCATCCCTTTGTGTGTATTTTACCTCAATAAACTTATTTCAATTTCAATTTCAATTCAATTTCTCCCCAACACTCCTCAGCGCCCTACTCAACGGTGATGTTCAGGCATCGCCACCTCACAAATATCTCCCCCCTTAACCACAGTCACGACGCACCATCTTCACATAAAAATAAAAAAATTCAAAACAACACGAAAAAACACAAATCGTGATGTTTGGAGTCTTTGGTTCGCTAAATATGAATTAAGGGCAGCCAACACGAAAACACCTAAATTATTTTTACCTGACGTCGGAGATTGATGATTTTGGAATGGTTGTGTGGGAGCCACAGGTGTGTGTAGCCACCTACATGTGCTCACCTAAATGTTATGCATAATTAAACTTCAGTTCTTAAGCCCCGCCTTCCGATCATTAATTGTTTAAAGCTTTTTATATTCACTATTTTTTGTATCATATATTTGCAATCATTTGCTGGGTTTGCGTCGAAAACTTCATCTAATTCAGCCCGGGGCTGCATAGTCATGAGAGCGTCTCTCACGGGTTGTATATAGTGTGCGGAAGGTTTATTTCTTCATGTCTTGACTGTGGATAGTCAATGAGCAGTCTGAGAGCAATAGTACACCAAGAACTTCAACAAAATCTTGTAGATCTGAAGCAAAGTGAAATCGACACCAGTAATTCCATCTATCATCATACTATCATGCAAGAGGAGCCACACATCTATGGTTCATCCAATAAAATCAGCAGACTTCTAGATGTTACTACTGCTCGGCATAGACTCGGTTACAAGTATCTCTGGGAATTTTCATTATCTGCCGATGTAGACCTGACCAAATGTAAACTGTGTCAACAAAATTATTCGCACACCTCCGTCACTATGTGATGGAGTGCGAAAAGATACGTGAATTCAGAGACAATTCTATAAACAAATGTTTCAACGATGTGTAAATATTTCATTCAAAATTATCTGCTACCAGAAATTTTAGCCAAATATCCCCAGTTTGCTAACTGTAGGTAGTAACTAAGTGATTGTAACCTATCCACCGCTGCCCATGGATGGGGGGCGGTGTGCAGGACAAACATATCAATTGTGACACTAGCTCTCCACATATGTCAGTTGCTTAATTTAGAAACTGTACTTGTGGTTGATCTCGAACCCATTGTTGATGTGACGACTTATACTGAATTTTGCAACTAGCTCATCAAGATTGTAACTGCTTAGCTATATGAATTGTGGGGTTCAGTCCCTGAGCCCATTATGTGCCTCTGTAACCCTTCTACTACCACCCACAAGATGGGTATGGGGTGCATAATAAATGAACTAACTAACTAACTCTTGAAAGTCAACACGTCCTCATCAACAAGGGCCAAATGCTCGTTAATCCAGACGCCAAAACCCCCCCTGTTTATGAATGAAAAAACGCTTTACACACAGCCCGTCCTCCAAACAAAGACCCAAAAGTGATTCCATGCACCCGCCGAACCCCCTGTTATGCAACCCGTCCTCGACTCAAGTCCATTACATCCAGCGGTCGACCCACACGTGCATTCTAAATTTTGACATACACAAACATGTACACGTACATCCATATAAATAATACATTCATACAATAAGTCAAATCTAAAAAGACAAGTAAATGAATCATCCATTGCTGCGACTACCCTAGGTAGGACGAATTGCCCGAAATGCTACGCGTATTAGTGGCTTTAGGTACTGTATGTACTAGCTCTATCTAGAAATCCAACATTATGTTGTAAATCAACTATGTATGTACTTTTCCTGAATAAAAATGTATTATTATTATTTACTTAATGCTGGTGGTGGTAGAGCTGTTGACCTGGGTGGCCAATTGTCGACCAGGATGGTAAAGTTGTTTACCAGGATGGTAAAGTTGTTTACCAGGATGGTCAAGATGACGATCGGGGTTTTAGGCTGTCTACTATGGTAGTAAAGCGGTCTATCAGGGTTGTAAAGCTGTCTTCAGGGTTGTAAAGCTGTCTATCAGTCTTAGGTTTGTGTGTCTATCAGGGTTGTAAAGCTGTCTATCAGGTTGTAAAACTGTCTATCAGGGTTGTAAAGCTGTCTATCAGAGTTGCAAGCTGTCTACCAGGGATTGTAAAGCTGTCTACCAGGGTGTAAAGCTGTCTACCAGGGTTGCAAAACTGTAACAAGGGTTGTAAAGCTGTCTACAAGGTTGTAAAGCTGTCTATCAGGGTTGTAAAGCTGTCTATCAGAGTTGCAAAGCTGTCTACCAGGGTTGCAAAGCTGTCTACCAGGGATTGTAAAGCTGTCTACCAGGGTTGTAAAGTTGTCTATCAGAGTTGCAAAGCTGTCTAAAAGGGTTGCAAAGCTGTCTACAAGGGTTGTGAAGCTGTCTACCAGGATAGTCAAGTTGTCCAGCAGGGTGGTAGACTCAAATGACCTCAGCCTCAAGGTTACTATTGCTCCATATTATTCAAACAGGAAGTACAAACTAAACTGGCTAAATAAAAAAAACACAGCAGCTATTGAATAAAAGCTGTGACTGGACTGGCACACTTCCGATTTTTTCTTCACAACACCAAGATAGATTTTCAAATATATAAAAATATATTGGAATACCGATAACGTTAACCGGAGCAGCTACTGATTCCTCGCTACAGGGAAACAAACGCTATTGTTTGCCACAAAAACAATGCCATCTGAGGCTAAATTTGGAGACTGTTCTGTTAAATATGGCTGACCATCATCACATCTGTCAAAACACGAGAGATATCGGCACGCAAACCTGCTTCTCTAGGCGAACAAGGAGTTCAATACTACTCAATAAGAGGATATTTGGATGACAAAATTCGTCGTGAGAATAAAGACGGTATCCATGACGATTTAGCATTACAGTCTTTATATCTGCCATGGATTGCCGATTACAGTAATGCGTTTTTATTTAATGCTTGATTTTTATGTCACTTGGACAAAGTGGAACATATATAGCTGCAAAACACACACACACACACACACACACACACACACACACACACACACAGGCTACCTGGGGGCCAGGTAGCCTGGTGGATATCGCGCAGGACTTGTAATTCTGTGGCGCGGGTTCGATTCCCGCACCCGGCAGAAACGAATGGGCAAAGTTTCTTTCACCCTGAATGCCCCTGTTACCTAGCAGTAAATAGGTACCTGGGAGTTAGTCAGCTGTCACGGGCTGCTTCCTGGGGTGTTGTGTGTGTGGGTGTGTGGTGTGGAAAAAAAAAAAAAAAAAAGTAGTTAGTGTACTTAGTAAACAGTTGATTGACAGTTGAGAGGCGGGCCGAAAGAGCAAAGCTAACCCCCGTAAAATACAACTAAGTGAATACACACCACACGCGGGGCCAAAGAGCCAAAGCTCAACCCCCCGCAAGCACAATTAGGTGAGTACACGCACACACACACCACACACACACACACACACACACACACGTGTGTGTGTGAGTGTGTGTGTGCCAAGTGGACAGCACGCGGCCAAGTGGACAGCACTCAGGGTAGGTGCGGGGGGGGGGGGGAGGTCATAGTCATAAGGGTCCGGGTGGATTCCCGGCCGAGTCAGAAACAAATGGGCAGTTTCTTTCACCTTATGCCTCTCTTCACCTAACAGAAAATAGCTAGCTGGGAGTTAGACAGCTGCTACGGGCTGCATCCAGGGATGTATGAAGAGAGAAATATATATGTAGTAGATATGATAGAGGTAAATAGGTCGGGAGTCAGTTATTAGTCAACCGACGGTAAGAACGACGGGATCCAAGATCTAACAGCTCGATCCTGCAGGCACAAATAGTAAATACAGACAACACACACATCCGCTTACTTTGTAGATGTCTGATAATCAAGATTATTTCGAAGAAGCTGCAACTTCAAGAATACTGTCAAATATTAAAATCAATACGAAATGGAATATAGCAATCTGGAACATTTTCTTATGCAAATTATGAATTATACATTACTTTTACAAAACACACACACACACACACAATATAGTACCTTATAGTAAATACAGACCTTATCCACTGGAGCACCTGGTTAAGGTGCTCCAGTGGATAAGGGAGTAAATAAGCAATAGGAAGCAGGAGTTACAGTGAGGGGTGAGACCTCGGATTGGCGTGAAGTCACCAGTGGAGTCCCACAGGGCTCTGTACTCGGTCCTATCCTGTTTCTGATATACGTAAATTATCTCCCGGAGGGTATAGTCTCATTCCTCTCAATGTTTGCTGACGATGCCAAAATTATGAGAAGGATTAAGACAGACGAGGACTGCTTAAGGCTTCAAGAAGACCTGGACAACCTGAAGGAATAGTCGAAAGGTTGTTAGAGTTTAACCCAAGCAAAAGTAATGTAATGAAGATGGGTGTAGGAGCAGGATGCCAGATACAAGGTATCATTTGGGAAATGAAATTCTTAAAAGTCAGAGAGAGAGAAAGACTTGGTGTTGATATCACCCCTGAACCCCACATCAAGAGGATAACATCAGCAGCTGTTGATGTTATGTTGGCCAGGTTGGCCAACATAACAACGTGTAAGGAATCATTCAGAACTTTCTATACCACCTATGTCAGACCAATCCTGGAGTATGCGGCTCCAGCATGGAGTCCATATCTAGTCAAGCATAAGACTAAACTGGAAAAGGTTCAAAGGTTTGCCACCAGACTAGTACCCGAGCTGAGGGGTATGAGCTACGAGGAAAGACTACGGGAATTAAACCTCACGTCGCTGGAGACAAACAGTTAGAGGGACATGATCACCACATACATGATTCTCAGAGGAATTGATAGGGGTAGATAAAGACAGATTTTTAACCAAGGGGCACACGCACTAGCGAACACAGGTGGAAACTGAGTGCCCAAATGAGCCACAGAGATATTAGAAAGAACTTTTTTGGTGTCAGAGTGGTTAACAATGGAATGCATTAGGCAGTGATGTGGTGGAGGCTGACTCCATACACAGTTTCCAGTGTAGATATGATAGAGCCCAATAGGCTCAGGAACCTGTACACCAGTTGATTGACAGTTGAGAAGCGGAACCAAAGAGCCAGAGCTCAACCCCCGTAAGCACAATTAGGTGAGTACTCACACACAACACACACGAGTGAAGGAGGGTGCCAAGGGGCAGGAATTAGTATCTCAGAGTGCAGAGTGTAGAGAAATGAAAACGACATAGCAAATAAAGCAAAGACCCAGCCCAAGCTACTTCACAGTAACATCAGGAGGAAAATAACAGTAAAGGATCCGGTAATGAAACCCCGGACAAAGGAAGGTATGTTCATGGAAACTGACACTGAGGTGGTGAGGAATTAACAAGAGATTCCAGATCTTTACAACAACAGTGCAAGGCGGCGTGCCTGAACTGAGAGAGATGATGTTAACTGAGAGGCACTGAAGGACCAGAGAGGACTCTCGCCATACTATAAACCATAGAAAGTGAAAAGTAAGTCACTTGAAATAGGACACCTATCAGAAATATGAAGGTAGTCAATGTAATCCCAATATGCAAGAATGGAGACAACAGTTCGCACTGAACTACACACCAGTGCCCCCTAACTTGCATAACATGCAAGGTGATGGGGGAAGATCGGAAGAAAAGAGGTTAGTAGCACTAGCACGGTTTCATTGATGGTAAATCTTGCCTCACAAATTGAATAGAATTATTTGGTCCAGCGTGAGAAATCAGACAAGAAGTAGAAGGGTGAACAGACTGCACATATTTTGATTGTCAGAAAGCCTTAACACAGTACTAATGCGTAAGTTAGAGCAGAATGCTAGTGTCAAGGAAGGTGTTCCAGTGGATATCCAGTGAGTGGTACTACAGTGAGTACCTAAACAATAGAAGACGGCTAATCATTGTGAGGAAAAGTTTTACCAGCGGTGTATCACTGGAGTCAGTACTCGGACCTATGCTGTCTCAATATATAATATATAAGTAATCTTCAACAAGAGATAAGACTCATTAATCTCCATATCTCCTGATGATGCAAAAATTATGAAGACGATTAAGACGGAGAAAGAGAACAAGAAACTACAAGATAATCTAGGCAAACTGAAAGAATGGTTCAACAAGTAAATGCAAAATAACGAAACTAGTATGGAAATAAGAGGCCGAATACAAATTCCAAATGTGAGACGAAATTGTTCAAGAATCGGGCAGAGAAAGACCCAGAAGTTGATATCTCACTGAACCTATCTCCTGAAGTCCATATAAACAGATATCATGGCGACGTATAATAGGTTGGCCAACAAATGAAACTCAGATGATGATATAAGCACAACACCAAACCAATTTGGAATACTTCAGCTTCGCATCAGCAAGAGGAAACTCCTTTCCAATAGCGGCAACTCGTCGCTATGAGCTCAACCTGCCTTTGGCAGTGTCCCGTTCCCAGCTATGGAAACATAAAATTGTATGTTACCATCCTGTAATATTGAGCAATAATTGCTCAATATTTATATTGCTAATCCTGTAATATTGAGCAATAATATTGCTCAAT
>WNGS01004946.1:18443335-18454714 GCA_020271785.1 Procambarus virginalis
TTCGACGCGCCATGAATCAAGAAGAACAGATCTNGTATTAAGGAACCAACAGGGAAAATAATATTTTAGATTTAGTGTTAACTAACAGGGAAACACAAATTAATGACATCGAAATAGGGAGTGAGCTAGGGAACAGTGATCACAAAGAAATCAGATTTGCATAGAATGGAATAGACCTGTAGGAGAAAATTCTGTTAAAGTGCCAGATTTTCGAAAAGCTGATTTTAATAGCCTAAGAAATTTTTGGGTCAAATTGATTGGAAAGTCTTGGTATGGGGTGTGGGCCGGTCTTGGAGCGAGACATGAACCCAGCGATGGGTGATGTAAATGGGGATTTCGATGTAGATTCAATTTATAACGTATTTAAGAATATTCTAAACAAAGCACAGGAACGTAGTATACCACACAAATTGAATAGATCGATTACTAATGACCCAAAGTGGATAACAAAGAATTTGAAGAATCTTATAGGTAAAAAGAGAGCTTGGTACAAGAGGATAAAAATGGGGAGGTCACTTTAGAACAGGAATTCGTACAACTAGTTAGAAATGTTAAAAAAGAGATAAGGAAAGCAAAAAGAAACTATGAAGTTCGTATAGCAGGGCAAGCAAAGACAAATCCTAAAGGGTTTTTTCAGTTATATCGAACTAAGACTAGGGAAAGGATAGGTCCATTAAAAACTGAGACAGGTCAAATAACAGATAGTGATGAAGAGATGAGTAGTATTTTTAATAAATATTTTGTATCTGTATTTACTAAAGAGGAACTTAACAATATGCCTTCAGCCCAACAAGTCTATGTGGGTGGGGACGAGGACAGGTTGACGAGTTTAGCAGTTACCAGGGAGGATGTTATTAAACAAATAGTAAAACTCAAACCAAACAAATCCCCAGGGCCGGATGAAGTGTTTGCCAGAGTGCTGAAAGAATGCAAAGAGGAGCTTTGTGACCCACTGTCAATCATATTTAATAAATCAATAGAGTCAGGCACAGTGCCAGAGTTTTGGAAAGTTGCTAATGTGATACCAGTTTTTAAGAAAGGAGATAGATCACTTGCGTCTAACTATCGACCAATTAGCTTAACGTCTATTGTGGGAAAGTTACTCGAATCTATAATAGCAAATAAAATTCGTCTTCATCTTGAAAAACATAAATTAATAATTGAGTCGCAACATGGTTTTATAAATGGCCGTTCATGTTTAACAAATTTGTTATCTTTTTATTCTAGCATAGTTGAGGCAGTTGATAGTGGTAAGGATTGTGATGTTGTGTACCTTGACTTTAGCAAAGCTTTCGATACAGTGCCACATGAAAGACTGATTAAAAAGATAGAGGCTCATGGTATTGGGGGTGCTATATTAAGCTGGATTAGGGCATGGCTATACCAAAGGAAACAGAGAGTTAGTATAAATGGAGTCAAGTCAGAGTGGGAAAATGTTGTAAGTGGAGTGCCTCAAGGCTCTGTCCTGGGACCTCTGTTGTTTATAATATATATAAATGATTTAGATTCAGGTTTGAGTAGCAACATTTGCAAATTTGCCGATGATACGAAAATCGGTAGGGAAATTAATTCGGAGGAGGACTCACTATCACTTCAAGTTGATCTAGATAGGGTTTTGAAATGGTCAAAGGACTGGCAGATGCAGTTTAATGCTGATAAATGTAAAGTTCTGAAGCTAGGTAATGATGATAGAGTTACAAGATACGAGCTAGATGGTGTTGAGATTGCGAAGTCGGATTGCGAAAGGGATCTGGGAGTTATAATTAGTAAGAATTTAAAACAAAAGGATCAATGCATAAATGTTCGTAATAAGGCAAATAGGACACTCGGATTTATTAATCGCAGCGTAAGTAACAAGACACCTGGTGTGATTCTCAAGCTATATCTTGCTCTGGTTAGGCCCCATTTAGATTATGCAGTTCAGTTTTGGTCGCCATATTATAGAATGGATATGAATTCACTTGAACGTGTCCAGCGTAGGATGACTAAGTTAATTCCCCAAATTAGAAATCTTTCATATGAAGAAAGATTAACAAAGCTTAATTTGCATTCACTGGAAAGGCGAAGAGTTAGGGGTGACATGATAGAGGTTTACAAGTGGATGAATGGACATAACAAAGGGGATATTAATAGGGTATTGAAAGTATCAACACAGGACAGAACGCGAAACAATGGGTATAAATTGGATAAGTTTAGATTTAGGAAAGACTTGGGTAAATACTGGTTCAGTAACAGGGTTGTTGATTTGTGGAACCAATTGCCGCGTAACATTGTGGAGGTGGGGTCCCTCGATTGTTTCAAGCGCGGGTTGGACATGTATATGAGTGGGGTTGGGTGGTTATAAATAGGAGCTGCCTCGTATGGGCCAATAGGCCTTCTGCAGTTGCCTTTGTTCTTATGTTCTTATGTTCTTATGTATCTAGTCTCCTGCTCCTTACACCTATTTCCATTACATTACATTTATTCGGGTTAAACTCTAACACTCATTTGTTGGACCATTCCTTCAATTTGTTCAGGTCTTCTTGAAGCCTCATGCTATCCTCCTCTGTCTTAATCTTCAGAATTTTGGCATCATCAGCAAACATTGAGAGGAATGAGTCTATATACGCTCTGGAAGATCATTTACGTGTATCAGAAACAGGATAGGTCCGAGTACAGAACCCTGTGGGACTTCGCTGGTGACTTCACGCCAATCTGAGGTCTCATCCCTCACAGTAACTCTGCTTCCTATTGCTTCGGTACGCTCTTATACACTGGAGCACTCTTGATGTGTAGGGCTTCGCTGATGTCGAGTCTCCTGTTATCGTTGCATCGTTACCGTTCTTGGGATACAACGATAACAGGAGACTCGACTTCAGCGAGACCCTACACATCAAAAAGTCAAAACCAGCAATCAATAGCCAATTAACACATAATTACATTCTACTCACTTCAAGAACCCGAACCAGCACAAAAGCAAAAAAATAAATGTATACCCATTGTATCTACCCATTGTTTCATGTTCTGTCTTTTCCCATTGATTTGTTTCCTGTCACCTCACCCAAAAACATTTGTTTCCTGTCACCTCACCCAAAAACATTTGTTTCCTGTCACCTCACCCAAAAACATTTGTATGCTATCACCTCACCCAAAAACATTTGTATGCTATCACCTCACCCAAAAACATTTGTATGCTATCACCTCACCCAAAAACGAATATAAGCACGATCTGAGTATGTAAAGAAAAATTGTGTTTAAATATGTAAGAAGTGTTCTTACGAAACGCTTAAAGGCGTCAGACCATAAATAGTGAAAATGAACTTAAGACAATTAATTTTTCAACTACTCCCAACAGTGTAGAAAAACATAAGAAATATTGAGAAGATTAGTGTTAGAATCATTAATCTTACCCTTTCGGTCATATTCTACAACATATGTTTACAAGAAAGACTGCTACCAAAATATACTAATATATATATGTATCTGGTGTGTGTATGTACATGCATGTATGTATGTATGTGTATAAAGTATATGTGGAAGCTGATCAGAATTACATTTCACCTTTGTAAATGCACAGTAATGACACTATGTAAAAGACACATCAAACACTTTATGTAGGGCAGACGTAAATCTGTGTATCTATGTATTTACGTATGTAGGTTAGCTTAGCATTTTAAGAGCACTACAATCACCTTTTGTGGTTGATTGTTGTTACGTTGTTGGTTGTCGACTCACAACATAATAATATTATTACGACAACCAACAACGTAACAATGTTCAATAAATCCCTGAACTATATGTTTAACAAATCTCTAATCCTCTCCACGGAGGACAGAAGAAAATGTACTGTTACGGAAATCTCTTGCTTAGGCAAGGAGATCCTGCCTATTCTTTTACCGCCTATTCAACAACATATCTTCATACTCATGTATATGAATTCAACAACAATAATACGTGCTCAGAAGCCTGTGTGCAGACAAGACGCCGCCCCTCCCTTCACCCTCGAGTACCCGAGACATCTGTACACCTGAGGCCAACTCCACTCGACGGTCAACCAGCCTATCCACTCGTTTGAGACTACCGGCAATAGTTACCTGCACATCAGCCCCACCTACACTAGGCCTGGCCGCCTATGTAAGCAGCTCACCACCGGCCAGACCACGCACCGCTCCTGTGGCAGATAAGACCACTACGGGCTCACCATAGCCCGTTCTACTTGCCCCGCTCCTGTGCCAGGCAAGTTACGGGCTCACCATAGCCCGTGGTACTTGCCCCGCTCCTGTGCCAGGTAAGTTACGGGCTCACCATAGCCCGTGCTACTTGCCCCGCTCCTGTGCCAGGTAAGTTACGGGCTCACCATAGCCCGTGCTACTTGGAGCTTGTTCCGAGTAGCTGAATCTATAACAACAACAGCAACGGCCAGACCTCACAATACTCTTCGTGCTCCAAGCTGCAAGATCTACTCTCGCTCCCCTGGGTGTCGGTAGACTCGAGCAGCTCTTGTATAAAGTATATGATTTACACCTTTATTTTACTATTAACGTAACTGTCACATGGTTACATGTGTTTTTGCATAGTGTTCTGTGTTCTTGCCAAGTAGAGAATGGGAATTGTTTTATTTGTTCTTAAAGTCACTTTTGTTATATTAAATGTTTACGTTTTTCACTCATTTGGAATTTATCCCGCAGTTCTCACACCGTAAAGAGGTCAGAAGCAGTTTTATTTACTTTTATTTTTTGTTATTTAATGTGATTGGCATTATACCAGCCAGAATAGCCACTGCTCTCTTCTTTCACTTTTACGTCACAGTATATATGCTGTTTAGCATTGTAAATGTGTGGCCACATATGTGGTAGAAAAAAAAAATGGCGATCGATCACGCAGGTGACCGAGAGCTACTAAATTAGTAGGCCTCCTGGTCTCTTGTGGTTAAGGTTCACCTAGTTTACTGACGGGTTCTCTTCTTTCTTATTGTGTACCCTTGGTTAGGTTAGGTTAGGATAGGTTAGGTTAGGATAGGTTTAGGTTAGGATAGGTTAGGATAGGTTAGGATAGGTTAGGTTAGGATAGGTTAGGATTAGGTTAGGTTAGGATAGGATAGGTTAGGATAGGTTAGGTTAGATTCCGGCAGTTTAGTGCATCATTTTTTGTGATAACTCAAGAGGATGGGCAGAAAGTGTTATTCGTTTCTCGAGGCCTCCCCAGGCCAACTATACCTTTACCTGAATTTACCTGAGGGCCACTAACACATTGGCCTCGACGAGGACAGGAAACCGGCGGCTTGTCAAAGGTCTTCCATACACTGACCTTCCCCAAGATGCAACCCGCTATAACTGACTAACTAACAGCGGTATCAAGTGAAAGGAAACACTGTACAATTGTTTCTGTACTGCCGCCAGAATCGAACCCAGGACCTTTCGGCGGTGACTCGATTGCGTTGAACACTGTGCCAAAGTGAATGCTGCTGAGAGCTGCCGAAGCTTACACGACTAAGGAACTTGTGCAATGTTCAATGGATGTTAGAAAATATGCGCAGAGGATCTACATGGTTGTTCACTATGCTACCATGCTCATTCCCCGTTTATTTATATAAGGGCCATCAGCTATATGATTTCGATGGGGACAGGAAGCCGGAGAGTTACTATGCCAAACTATTGAGATTGATAGTCATCTTTTTCGTTGTTGTAATAATTAATATCTTAAAACATTATGATACTGTTTGGGAATTAATTATGATAGTCTAAAACTTTTGGCCCATATTGTTACATCCGCTAGAGGTTAATTTTAGCTAAGTTATCCTTTATTTTTAAGTACGTTTTCTTTGGTATAAATCGTAAGTTTATGGTTAACTTTATTAAATGTGGAATTTAAAAATTTCTCCCCTTTTAATTCACTATGTCGGGGGACAGGCAGCCAGAGTGTATTCATAAACGTTTTGGCTTTTATCGACGTCTCCCCCCCCCCCCACAAGTCCGAATTACAGATCCCGCTTAGGATGCAAACCCACAACAAGCTAACTTCTAAATATAAATATACACACACACACACTAAAAGAATAGGGATGGTAGGGGAAGAAAATATCAGTGTTCAGTGAGGATCCACAAGATCTTCTCTGAGTACTCATTATTTTCTTCTCCGAGGCTATGGGTCCCTACACTTGCACCAGAGGTGGTACCCCTTTTAGGTAATAAATAAATAAATAAATACCTAATAGGAGCTCGTTTTTGCCCGAAACGCTACGCATACGTGTGGCTGTACAAGAATGTAAGAACTTGTATATATCAATAAAATAAAAATAAAATAAAATAAAACCTACTCACTGCTAGGTGAACAGCGGCATTAGGTGAAAGGAAATGCGCCCAACCATTTCTGTCCCACCAGAGATTTGAGCCCGGAATTCTCGATTGTGCGAACGAACCCGATTGTACTACCGGGACCTTTTCTTTCCTGTCTTAGAGTTAGGTTTTAGTTCATTTATTATGCACCCCATAACTGTCTGTGTAATAATTATTAATTAAATATATTTTTATTATAATAATAATTATAACAATAATTGTTGTAATTAATAATTATTGCTCTTCCTAACACCCGAAGCAAGCCGGCCTCGGGTGTAAGGGGGCTGTGACGATCTCTGTCTGGAACCCGTAGGTGCGGGGCTCGGATGTCCACCTCCTGGGGCTCGTGGGACCCCGGCTCTGCTTCGGGAGGCTGGGGTTGTTCTTGTCCTTACTGGGGTGATTCTTACGGCCCCGACCACGGCGGTCTCCGGGTTTGGGGTCTCTGTGCCTTCTTTCGCCAACTTCGAGGTCAACTCCGGAGCTGGAGCCCCGAGGGCAGTTCGTTGTTGCCTTCAACATCGTCCTGACAGTTCCTGCGACGACGCTGGAACCAATCGTATTGGCGTTTGCCTTTCCATTGGAGACTTTCGGCACCGTGGATAGGGGGGCCCTGCTGCATGGGTGACAGCTTCTACCCCGTATCAACCTACCCTGGCTATGCGCCCTGGAGAGGCCACTCCAAACCGATAACCAGGGCGCAACTCCATAGTCTCCTGAGACTGATGGATGCCTACTACTCTACCTGTCTTGCGGGTGGTAGTGAAAAAGCTTACAGAGGCATAATGGTCTTGGAATTGAACCCCATTGTTCATTTATTTGAAGCAAGTAAGTGAAGGAGCCTGACGGCTGAGTAGACGGCGCTCGAGGTTCGTAGTCCTAAGGGTCCGGGTTCGATCCATCACAAATGAGCAGTGTCTTTCACCCTAATGCGCATGTTCATCTGACAGTAAAAAGGTACCTGGGAGTTAGACAGCTGCTACGGGCTGCTTCTTGGAGATGTGAGTACTTACCTAGTTGTACTTGAGAGGGTTGAACTCTGGCTCTTTGGTCCCGTCTCTCAACTGTCAGTACAGATTCCTGAGCCTACTGGGCTCTATCATATCTACATTTGAAACTGTGTATGGAGTCTACGTCCACCACATCATTACTTAATGCATTTCATTTGTTAACTACTCTGACACTGAAAAAATCTTTCTAATGTCCCTGTGGCTCATCTAGGTATTACTTTCCACCTGTGTCCCCTTATTCGTGTTCAGGGATGTGAGATTCAGCTCCCTTAGCCTTTCCTCGTAGCTGATACCTCTCAGACCCGGGACTAGTCTGATGGCATACCTCTGAATCTTCTGTAACTTTGCATTGTGTTAAACTAGGTATGGATTCCAGGCTGGAGCTGTATATTCCAGGATGTGTGTGTGTGTGTGTGTGTGTGTGTGTGTGTGTGTGTGTGTGTGTGTGTGTGTGTGTGTGTGTGTGTGTGTGTGTATGTGTGTGTGTGTGTGTGTGTGTGTGAAAATTAGGATTAAGGACTTGCCCGAAACTTTATACGTGCTAGTGGCTGTACAAGAATGTAAGAACTCTTGTATAAATAAATAAATAAATAAATAAATAAATCTCGTGATGTAGCCCACAACAGTCTCTATAGTACAAAGCATTATACATCTGTGGTGAGGCAGTTACATATTTACTAATCATACTCCACATGCCCAACCAATGCAGTATATGTGCATGCCAGTATAGCAACAGCTATACTGTCATGCTCAAGACAGTATAACATCAGCTATACTGTTATGCGCATGCACTGCCTACAGCAAGCAATCTTTTGCTATTTTTAACATTCTGCGTGTTAGTGGCTTCAGGCATTATAATGTTCTTATTTATTGATGTACAAGAAGGAACATTGGGTTTGTGAGAGCATATAACAATGGTGTTCTTACATTCTTACAAAGCCACTAACACACGGCGTTTTGTGCAGGTGATAGGAAGCGTCAATCGTCCACTTTTCATTCATCGTATGTATGTACTCTTGGCTAAATAATAATAATAATAATAATAATAATAATAATAATAATAATAATAATAATAATAATTATTATTATTATTATTATTATTATTATTGTTTACGTAAAGAAGGTGAATAGCTGTGGTGCTGCTGTTGTAGTGCAGTTGGTTTGCACCCGATTAGACCCCAAGTTCGATTCCCAAGTTCGTTCCCCAAGGCTGAGTGGGGAACCAGAATTAAGAAGCCTAATAGACTTCCTGTCACCGACAATGTAAAACTATCATATCTTATAAGTCTCATCAATTTATCAATAGTGCATTAGCTCGATATTAAGATTTTCCTCAGCATACGTTGTTAAGCCAATACTGTATAATTGTCTATGGTATCATTTTGGTTAAAAAAAATAAACTAAGATAAACATTCTCAATCGACTTGAGAATGGTCCAGGACGGACCGAAACGTCGTCGTCCCTTCACCTTCTAGTGTGTGGTCTGGTCAACATACTTTAGCCACGTTATTGTGACGCATCGCCTGCAAGATAAACTAAGAACATGCACTGTCAAGTACAAGTAAGCAGAGGTGGAGTGGCAAGCACTTCAAAGGGTATAGCTCCTCCGTTTCTGTCCTAATTTTTGTTCACCGTACATTTTCTTCTCGTTGTACGTCTCGTTTTGCTCAATAAGCAGAACAGTCTGTTACATTGGAACGTCTGAGGTTGAAGGTAGAAGGGTAAAACTAACCTGTCTCACGACGGTCTAAACCCAGCTCACGTTCCCTATTGGTGGGTGAACAATCCAACGCTTGGTGAATTCTGCTTCACAATGATAGGTTTTGATACACTGCGGTCTGCTTTATTCCAGGAAGCGAGGGATGAATATTAGTACCAAGAGGGCTTAGTTTCATGGGTTAAGGCCAGTCAATAACTGGACCCGACGAGTAGAAGTTAGCCATGATACCTGGACCCGACGAGTAGAAGTTAGCCATGATACCTGGTCCCGACGAGTAGAAGTTAGCCATGATAACTGGTCCGACGAGTAGACGTCGCCATGATAACTGGTCCGACAAGTAGAAGTCAGCCATGAAACTGTTCCGACAAGTAGAAGTTAGCCATGATACCTGGACCCGACGAGTAGAAGTTACCATGATAACTGGTCCCGACGAGTAGAAGTTAGTCATGATAACTGGACCCGACGAGTAGAAGTCAGCCATGATAACTGGACCCGACGAGTAGAAGTCAGCCATGATAACTGGTCCACGAGTAGAGTTAGCCATGATAACTGGACCCGACGAGTAGAAGTCAGCCATGATAACAGTTGTCCTGGCAATTCTCAGACTACTTCTTGTTTTCACAGGATATCTCAGGATCTTCCAGGATTTCCTATGGTCGTTTGGATCTCTAGGATTCCTCAGGATCACATAGGCCTTCACACTACAGTCTTTCTCAGGATCTTTCAGACCTCCCTCAAGACATTACATGCTCCCCATGGCTTTGCAGGTATTTTCCAGGATACTACAGGCTTCCTGTGGACATAACTGGCTACCTCAGGACATACAGCTGTTCCAGAAATTTGCAGGTCTAACAAATGATAATCAGACTGCTCTATGACATTATAGACTACCTCAGAACATTACAGGCTACTCCAGTCCATTACAGGCCTCCACAGAATGATGATGATGATGATAGCTTATTAAGAGCAAGAAGAAACTAAGGAAAATGTGAGCATTACAAAAGAACTTCATTATCCTTTTTAAAACAAACTCTCTCGGTTAAAACTTCCTAGGACTTTTCTCTCACGGTAGGAGGGGGAAGGGACGACGCTGAAGTACCTGAAGGAAGCGCTGCAGCACCTGAGGTAGACCCTTCTCAACTTGAGCCTCACAAGTTTAAAGAGCACGTAGCTGCCAACTTCAGTGTGCACAACGCTGCTAAACTCGGGATAATTACAAGCAAACAGATCCTGAATCAGCTGATGTAAATAAAGGCGAGAATGCTTGCGTTGCCTTGCTGGTGTTGCAGCCGCTGTTGCTGATGTTGTTGTTGCTGATGTTGTTGTTGCTGATGTTGTTGCTGATGATGTTAATGTTGCAGCTGTTGTTGCTGCTGCTGTAGCTAATGCTGATGTTGCTCTTGCTGATGCTGTTGATGCTGTGTTGCTGATGTTACTGATGCTGATGACACCGTTGATGATTATGTTGCTGCTGCTATTGTTGTTGTTGCTGCTGCTGACGTTGCTAGTGTAGCTGCCGTTGCTGCTGCTGTTATTGTTGTTGGGCAACATCAAGATAAAAGCAGTTGTGAAGTCTCAGGATTCCCGCGGTGATACTGTCCCTTTTCTCGTGCTTTTTCCGCCGCCACGAGGGAATTATTGCTGGTGATTCAGCGACGAGTGGACATGCATTAACACGACGGGATCACCCAGACAAGGACAACTACGAGGTCATGATCTGCATCGAGAGGAAAATGTGTATCTATATCTGACGAGCGAGGATCAGGCAACCCTTCGCTTGCCTGTTGTGGGGCAACGTGTGCAAGCAGTGCAGGACTCTCACGGTAGGAGAGTCCTAAGAATTTCTCTGATTCTCGGCTCAGAATCAGAGAAATTTCATCGAAATTCTAATATTTCTGAGTGTTTAAAAGGGGAACAATTGCCAGATATCTTTACTATTCTCTTTTACAGTGATGATGCTAAGTGAGCGGGTTGACTGTGTGGGCACACACATGGAGCCCATGACGCGTTGTGAGTCAATTTCATGACCCAATGACAGCGAGCGTAACATTACAAAACTCACATTTTTAACGCCCATTACTGCTTTATACAAGGTGCTGGGATGAAACTTTCCTTTGGTGTCCTGCAGGCTGCTGTAAGTTTGTAGCTCCAACAAAAGAGACCTGATGACTCTCGTATACATCTGCCGACCTGGGTAGTGATGACACACCTGTTGCACAGAGTTTGGATATGAAATAAATTCCACAGCTTTGTCTATCGATGTAAAATTATTGATCTGAAGAAGCTGTCACACTGGATGTGAATAACATACGGGGACTGTAAGTTATATTGACGA
>WNGS01004946.1:18455952-18467271 GCA_020271785.1 Procambarus virginalis
TGTTCCCGACGAGTAGAAGTTAACTATAGACCCAAAAGAAATTCCTGATACCTAGGACATGTTGAGGTTTCCATAACTTATCCATACCAATATATATATATTAATATATATATATATATATATATATATATATATATATATATATCATATATATATATATATATATATATTAAGAAACCTGGAAATTTAAAGGAAATTCTGATTTGGTAAGAATTTTAGATTTCTAAGTATACTGAGTATATTAAGTATACTTATATATCTTTGTCCTATTCCAAAGATATAAAAGTAAGGTGAAATACCTGTTACGACTTATACACTGGTAAGGGACAGATTACAAATATAAGAAAGACTAAGTGAAGAGATTTACATTCAGCTGTGAGTAACAATGCTAAATGGTTGATAGTCACAGTGAACCCCAGAGCCAGCACCGTACTTCATGTTAATCTTAGCTGGTCATTTAGTGCAAGTGCAATATTTCAGCCTCGTTATTGCGACTTATTGCACAGTGTAAGATGTGAGAGGTAGTAGCTACTTGTTAGTTTGTAGTTAAGCAAGAGAGAAAGAGAGAGAGAGAGAGAGGCTCCTGGGATATCTGGCTGATGCCACAGGCTCGAGGCTGCTTCGTATCTTCGTGACATCTACACCACCTTTGGTCAGGTGGTGTAGATGTCACGTGACTGTGACTGAACACATAGAATGTTTACCATAAACATACCGATAGGGGTCCATACGTCTCTTTGTAACTAACAGATTCTTCGCAGGTGAATACTAGCACCAAGCCATCCTTGCCGCTATTTTTTTCTGCAGATTATAAAACTACAGTTTTGTCGAGAACACGACTATTATTCTTGCAGTGTTCTGCAAAGCTCCTTCAGCAACAATTCTGACTTTATCCACTTTGATCGACCGAAGATCAAAGTTAGATCTTATTATCATCTTCATGTGTGGGATTCGGAGTAGAGGATGTTGGTGGGGAGGAGAGAGTTGGTGAGAGGAAGGTGGTGTAGGAATCAGAATGAGGGATAAGGAGAAAGAAGAGGAGAGGCTGTGTGCCAGGTCGTCGCTTCTGCCCTGTGCTAGATACTTAATTACACTCTTTACCCTCCACATCCTCCTCTCTTCCATCTTCCCGACTACTTACATTTTCTTCTCCCTCTTCCCGGTCCCCATTAATTTTTGACCGTCTGATTGGTTCTCTTTTTAACCCTCTTTTCCTGCAATTATGGAATCTGGTCCTTTAGTTTCCAATAGTCGTACACACACCTGTGATGGGCTTAGGAGCCCTGCATGGTTGTCAAGAGATCTACGCCTCAACGTGAAAGTAGTTCCCTGATGTTTTCTGTCACCAGACGTTCACTACTCGAATTTGCACTCAAGGCATTTCTTACAGACCTAATAAAAGTACCGAGCAATCACTCTGTAGGCGGTATTAGTATTACTCTGTATATTATTTGTTAAAATTATATTAAGTAAGCTATGTCAACCACATCACAAGGAAAATTGTAATGACAGTCAGTAATCATGCTGAATACGAATGAGAATCTGGTCATGGAACAGGCGTTCCTTTTCTGAATGAACGCCGCACCCGAAGCGTTCCTTTCCTGTGTGAACGCCGCACCCGAAGCGTTCCTTTCCTGTGTGAACGCCGCACACGAAGCGTTCCTTTTCTGTATGAACGCCGCACCTGGGGCGTTCCTGGCCCCCACTTCATCATTGTCTTATCATAGATGAGTTAAAGGTGCCTTGCCCGGCAGCATCAGAAGAGACTAGTTAAGGTTAGGGCATGGGAAGCCAATTTGTGCTCTCTCTCTCTCTCTCTCTCTCTCTCTCTCTCTCTCTTAGTCTGATTACATAGTTTAGCATCCGAAGCTCCTTTCTAGGTATGCAATTCCGCGGTCTTTGACTCTTGCACAGATGAGAAAGCTCATTGAAAAATATTATTCTTTAAAATAAAAAAAATAAAAAATATAACCCCCCTTTTATTTTAACAAAGCCTTTCACCATTTGGCTTTTGGTCCCCTTCCCTCAACAATTAAAACGTTTGAAGGAGATCAGGGAAGCTGTACACACTAAATGAGAGACACCTTGAAGGAGATCAGGGAAGCTGTACATACTAAATGAGAGACACCTTGAAGGAGATCAGGGAAGCTGTACACACTAAATGAGAGATACCTTGAAGGAGATCAGGGAAGCTGTACACACTAAATGAGAGATACTTGAAGGAGATCAGGGAAGCTGTACACACTAAATGAGAGACACCTTGAAGGAGATCAGTGAAGCTGTGCACACTAAATGAGAGACACCTTGAAGGAGATCAGGGAAGCTGTTCACACTAAATGAGAGACACCTTGAAGGAGATCAGTGAAGCTGTACACACTAAATGATTGACACCTTTTACTATCAGTGGAAATCTAACAACCTGGGAGAGAACATAACACCGAGCCCCCATAACACAAGGAGAATAGGGATATTCCTGGCTGGATATTTGATGTAATTGAAAGAGTTAATACCATACACAGATGTTTGTAGACAAGGAATTTGACTCCTGTCGCAGTATCCTCCCTGTTGCATAAGCTGTGTGCTCAGAGTTTGTTCCAGGTCAGTCCGTGAATCAGGTGATGTAGAACTTGCGATTATATTGAATTCATATTCATGTCTTAAGAATTCAAATTTGTACGCAATATGGTCTTCGCAATTTAGTAATGTTAATTACTGTAAATTACTGTTATATTTGGGCAATTTAGGTCTAGTCATTCAAATTATGTTATATATTATTTATTGTATGTCTAAAAATTTCATGTTATTGTGTTTACGGCTGGCTGTGCACATTTTCAGTTGAAATGGAATTATAACGATTTGAATTAATTTATCAAAAGAAAGTTTCATCATCAAAACTAACTTACTCGATAAGGAGGTTCAAGATCCCAAGCCTCTCCTTAAACTTAATGTTCAGGCAACCAACTTTAGCTAAAGAAACTCTTGTTTAGGCGTTCTTACCTCGACTGGAGAAAGTTGCAGCTAAAAGAAATCTTATTCTTCCCTTGCTCAGCATTATACACTAATTTAGACGCTCCTCCCGTACTAATTTAAACGCTCCTTCCGTACTAATATAGAAGCTCCTCCCGTACTAATTTAAACGCTCCTTCCGTACTAAAATAGACGCTCCTCCCGTACTAATTTAAACGCTCCTTCCGTACTAATATAGAAGCTCCTCCCGTACTAATTTAGACCCTCCCATACTAATTCAGTCGCACATCGTGCACTAATTTAGACGTCTCTAGCACTAATTCAGACGTCTCGTAGTGCGTTAATTTAGAGGTCTCCTCCGGCACTAATTTAGACGATCCTCTACAGTTTAATGTATTTATTTATAAAACAGCGGATTAAACAGACAGGTGAGACGTGAACAAAAAACTAATGAACAACATTATTGCTATAACTAAATATTGCATTAATGCTTATTTGTTTGTTGAGTCAACGTAACATTGCATATACATCTTGTATTCTACAAGCTTAAATCTTAGGTCTCACATCCAACTGTCCTACATCGTATAACTTGTATCCTACAGCTCCACATCCTAAGACATGAAGCGCCTACATGCTCCACATCCTAAGACACAGAGCGCCTACATGCTCCACATCCTAAGACACAGAGCGCCTACAGCTCCACATCCTAAGACATGGAGCGCCTACAGCTCCACTCACACACACTTCACGACCCCACAGTTTACTAGGAGCAACATGCCTCACATCCTGAGTGTCCAACACCCCAACACTGTGGGTGACATGTGGTTTCTCCTCTCCCGCAGTCTCTTGTGTCCTAGACTCCCACGTGTCGCTCCTTCCGCCTAATTTGTGGGAGCCTTAACCTCTCGTTACATGGTGTCTGAGACAATTAATTTCTTTCTTTGTAATGCATTTTTCTCCCTTTATTTCATTCCTTCAACCCCGCCTGTTTATTTGACCATCCGCTGGAGCTTGCGTTTACTAAAGCACATTCCCGACGATAGTGTCACCGGCTGAACTATTATAATTCCCGGAGCAGCGTCTGAGCCCTCGGAATAAGCTGAAGTGAACAAGTTGATATTTATTGCCACGATGTGAATATATTACGTACTCCTGACCGAACTGTTGCGTGTGGTGTGTGTGTACTCACCTAGTTGTGTTTGCAGGGTTGAGCTTCGGCTCTTTGGTCCCGCCTCTCAACTGTCAATCAACTAGTGTACAGGTTCCTGAGCCTACTGGGCTCTATCATATCTACACTTGAAACTGCGTATGGAGTCTGCCTCCATCATATCACTTTCAAGTACATTCCATTTGGTTAACTACTCTGACACTAAAAAGTTTTTTCTTATGTCTCTGTGGCTCATTAGGGCACTCAGTTTCCACCTGTGTCCCCTAGTGTGCGTGCCCCATGTGTTAAATAAACTGACTTTATCTACCCTATCAATTCCTCTGAGAATCTTGTATGTGGTGATCATGTCCCCCTAACTCTTCTGTCTTTCATCGACGTGAGGTTTAATTCCTGTAGTCTCTCCTTGTAGCTCATACACCACAGTTCGGGTACTAGTCGGGTGGCAAACCTCTGAACATTCTCCAATTAAGTTTTATGCTTGACTAGATATGGACTCCTTGCTGGAGCTGCATACTCCAGGATTGGTCTGACAAATGTGGTATACAAAATTCGGAATGATTTCTTACACAAGTTTCTAAAGACCGTTCTTATGTTGGACAACCTGGCATATGCTGCTGATGTTATCCTTTTGATATGGGCTTCAGGGGACAGGTCTGCCGTGATATCAAACCCCAGGTCTTTTTCTGTCTCTGACTCTAGAAGAATTCCATCTCCCAAATGGTGCCTTGTATCTAGTCTCCTGCTCCCTACACCTATTTCCATTACATTACATTTATTCGGGTTAAACTCTAACACTCATTTGTTGGACCATTCCTTCAATTTGTTCAGGTCTTCTTGAAGCCTCATGCTATCCTCCTCTGTCTTAATCCTCAGAATTTTGGCATCATCAGCAAACATTGAGAGGAATGAGTCTATATACGCTCTGGAAGATCATTTACGTGTATCATAAACAGGATAGGTCCGAGTACAGAACCCTGTGGGACTTCGCTGGTGACTTCACGCCAATCTGAGGTCTCATCCCTCACAGTAACTCTGCTTCCTATTGCTTCGGTACGCTCTTATACACTGGAGCACTCTTGATGTGTAGGGCTTCGCTGATGTCGAGTCTCCTGTTATCGTTGCATCGTTACCGTTCTTGGGATACAACGATAACAGGAGACTCGACTTCAGCGAGACCCTACACATCAAAAAGTCAAAACCAGCAATCAATAGCCAATTAACACATAATTACATTATACTCACTTCAAGAACCCGAACCAGCACAAAAGGCAAAAAATAAATGTATACCCACTGTATCTGCCCATTGTTTCATGTTCTTTCTTTTCCCATTGATTTGTTTCCTGTCACCTCACCCAAAAACATTTGTTTCCTGTCACCTCACCCAAAAACATTTGTTTCCTGTCACCTCACCCAAAAACATTTGTATCCCATCACCTCACCCAAAAACATTTGTATCCCATCACCTCACCCAAAAACGAATATAAGCACGATCTGAGTATGTAAAGAAAAATTGTGTTTAAATATGTAAGAAGTGTTCTTACGAAACGCTTAAAGGCGTCAGACCATAAATAGTGAAAATGAACTTAAGAGAATTAATTTTTCAACTACTCCCAACAGTGTAGAAAAACATAAGAAATATTGAGAAGATTAGTGTTAGAATCATTAATCTTACCCTTTCGGTCATATTCAACAACATATGTTTACAAGAAAGACTGCTACCAAAATATACTAATATATATATGTATCTGGTGTGTGTATGTACATGCATGTATGTATGTGTATAAAGTATATGTGGAAGCTGATCAGAATTACATTTCACCTTTGTAAATGCACAGTAATGACACTATGTAAAAGACACATCAAACACTTTATGTAGGGCAGACGTAAATCTGTGTATCTATGTATTTACGTATGTAGGTTAGCTTAGCATTTTAAGAGCACTACAATCACCTTTTGTGGTTGATTGTTGTTACGTTGTTGGTTGTCGACTCACAACATAATAATATTATTACGACAACCAACAACGTAACAATGTTCAATAAATCCCTGAACTATATGTTTAACAAATCTCTAATCCTCTCCACGGAGGACAGAAGAAAATGTACTGTTACGGAAATCTCTTGCTTAGGCAAGGAGATCCTGCCTATTCTTTTACCGCCTATTCAACAACATATCTTCATACTCATGTATATGAATTCAACAACAATAATACGTGCTCAGAAGCCTGTGTGCAGACAAGACGCCGCCCCTCCCTTCACCCTCGAGTACCCGAGACATCTGTACACCTGAGGCCAACTCCACTCGACGATCAACCAGCCTATCCACTCGTTTGAGACTACCGGCGATAGTTACCTGCACCTCAGCCCCACCTACACTAGGCCTGGCCGCCTATGTAAGCAGCTCACCACCGGCCAGACCACGCACCGCTCCTGTGGCAGATAAGACCACTACGGGCTCACCATAGCCCGTTCTACTTGCCCCGCTCCTGTGCCAGGCAAGTTACGGGCTCACCATAGCCCGTGCTACTTGCCCCGCTCCTGTGCCAGGTAAGTTACGGGCTCACCATAGCCCGTTCTACTTGGAGCTTGTTCCGAGTAGCTGAATCTATAACAACAACAGCAACGGCCAGACCTCAGAATACTCTTCGTGCTCCAAGCTGCAAGATCTACTCTCGCTCCCCTGGGTGTCGGTAGACTCGAGCAGCTCTTGTATAAAGTATATGATTTACACCTTTATTTTACTATTAACGTAACTGTCACATGGTTACATTTGTTTTTGCATAGTGTTCTGTGTTCTTGCCAAGTAGAGTATGGGAATTGTTTTATTTGTTCTTAAAGTAATTTTTGTTATATTAAATGTTTAAGTTTTTCACTCATTTGGAGTTTATCCCGCAGCTCTCACACCGTAAAGAGGTCAGAAGCAGTTTTATTTACTTTTATTTTTTGTTATTTAATGTGACTGGCATTATACGAGCCAGAATAGCCACTGCTCTCTTCTTTCACTTTTACGTCACAGTATATATGCTGTTTAGCATTGTAAATGTGTGGCCACGTTTGTGGTAGAAAAAAAAATGGCGATCGATCACGTAGGTGACCGAGAGCTACTAAATTAGTAGGCTTCCTGGTCTCTTGTGGTTATGGTTCACCTAGTTTACTGACGGGTTCTCTTCTTTCTTATTGTGTACCCTTGGTTAGGTTAGGTTAGGATAGGTTAGGTTAGGATAGGTTTAGGTTAGGATAGGTTAGGATAGGTTAGGATAGGTTAGGTTAGGATAGGTTAGGATTAGGTTAGGTTAGGATAGGATAGGTTAGGATAGGTTAGGTTAGATTCCGGCAGTTTAGTGCATCATTTTTTGTGATAACTCAAGAGGATGGGCAGAAAGTGTTATTCGTTTCTCGAGGCCTCCCCAGGCCAACTATACCTTTACCTGAATTTACCTGAGGGCCACTAACACATTGGCCTCGACGAGGACAGGAAACCGGCGGCTTGTCAAAGGTCTTCCATACACTGACCTTCCCCAAGATGCAACCCGCTATAACTGACTAACTAACAGCGGTATCAAGTGAAAGGAAACACTGTACAATTGTTTCTGTACTGCCGCCAGAATCGAACCCAGGACCTTTCGGCGGTGACTCGATTGCGTTGAACACTGTGCCAAAGTGAATGCTGCTGAGAGCTGCCGAAGCTTACACGACTAAGGAACTTGTGCAATGTTCAATGGATGTTAGAAAATATGCGCAGAGGATCTACATGGTTGTTCACTATGCTACCATGCTCATTCCCCGTTTATTTATATAAGGGCCATCAGCTATATGATTTCGATGGGGACAGGAAGCCGGAGAGTTACTATGCCAAACTATTGAGATTGATAGTCATCTTTTTCGTTGTTGTAATAATTAATATCTTAAAACATTATGATACTGTTTGGGAATTAATTATGATAGTCTAAAACTTTTGGCCCATATTGTTACATCCGCTAGAGGTTAATTTTAGCTAAGTTATCCTTTATTTTTAAGTACGTTTTCTTTGGTATAAATCGTAAGTTTATGGTTAACTTTATTAAATGTGGAATTTAAAAATTTCTCCCCTTTTAATTCACTATGTCGGGGGACAGGCAGCCAGAGTGTATTCATAAACGTTTTGGCTTTTATCGACGTCTCCCCCCCCCCCCCACAAGTCCGAATTACAGATCCCGCTTAGGATGCAAACCCACAACAAGCTAACTTCTAAATATAAATATTCACACACACACACTAAAAGAATAGGGATGGTAGGGGAAGAAAATATCAGTGTTCAGTGAGGATCCACAAGATCTTCTCTGAGTACTCATTATTTTCTTCTCCGAGGCTATGGGTCCCTACACTTGCACCAGAGGTGGTACCCCTTTTAGGTAATAAATAAATAAATAAATACCTAATAGGAGCTCGTTTTTGCCCGAAACGCTACGCATACGTGTGGCTGTACAAGAATGTAAGAACTTGTATATATCAATAAAATAAAAATAAAATAAAATAAAACCTACTCACTGCTAGGTGAACAGCGGCATTAGGTGAAAGGAAATGCGCCCAGCCATTTCTGTCCCACCAGAGATTTGAACCCGGAATTCTCGATTGTGCGAACGAACCCGATTGTACTACCGGGACCTTTTCTTTCCTGTCTTAGAGTTAGGTTTTAGTTCATTTATTATGCACCCCATAACTGTCTGTGTAATAATTATTAATTAAATATATTTGTAGTATAATAATAATTATAACAATAATTGTTGTAATTAATAATTATTACTCTTCCTAACACCCGAAGCAAGCCGGCCTCGGGTGTAAGGGGGCTGTGACGATCTCTGTCTGGAACCCGTAGGTGCGGGGCTCGGATGTCCACCTCCTGGGGCTCGTGGGACCCCGGCTCTGCTTCGGGAGGCTGGGGTCGTTCTTGTCCTTACTGGGTGATTCTTACGGCCCCGACCACGGCGGTCTCCGGGTTTGGGGTCTCTGAGCCTTCTTTCACCAACTTCGAGGTCAACTCCGGAGCTGGAGCCCCTAGGGCAGTTCGTTGTTGCCTTCAACATCGTCCTGACAGTTCCTGCGACGACGCTGGAACCAATCGTATTGGCGTTTGCCTTTCCATTGGAGACTTTCGGCACCGTGGATAGGGGGCCCTGCTGCATGGGTGACAGCTTCTACCCCGTATCAACCTACCCTGGCTATGCGCCCTGGGGAGGCCACTCCAAACCGATAACCAGAGCGCAACTCCATAGTCTCCTGAGACTGATGGATGCCTACTACTCTACCTGTCTTGCGGGTGGTAGTGAAAAAGCTTACAGAGGCATAATGGTCTTGGAATTGAACCCCATTGTTCATTTATTTGAAGCAAGTAAGTGAAGGAGCCTGACGGCTGAGTAGACGGCGCTCGAGGTTAGTAGTCCTAAGGGTCCGGGTTCGATCCATCACAAATGAGCAGTGTCTTTCACCCTAATGCGCATGTTCATCTGACAGTAAAAAGGTACCTGGGAGTTAGACAGCTGCTACGGGCTGCTTCTTGGAGATGTGAGTACTTACCTAGTTGTACTTGAGAGGTTGAACTCTGGCTCTTTGGTCCCGTCTCTCAACTGTCAGTACAGATTCCTGAGCCTACTGGGCTCTATCATATCTACATTTGAAACTGTGTATGGAGTCTACGTCCACCACATCATTACTTAATGCATTTCATTTGTTAACTACTCTGACACTGAAAAAAATCTTTCTAATGTCCCTGTGGCTCATCTAGGTATTACTTTCCACCTGTGTCCCCTTATTCGTGTTCAGGGATGTGAGATTCAGCTCCCTTAGCCTTTCCTCGTAGCTGATACCTCTCAGACCCGGACTAGTCTGATGGCATACCTCTGAATCTTCTGTAACTTTGCATTGTGTTAAACTAGGTATGGATTCCAGGCTGGAGCTGTATATTCCAGGATGTGTGTGTGTGTGTGTGTGTGTGTGTGTGTGTGTGTGTGTGTGGTGTGTGTGTGTGTGTGTGTGTGTGTGTGTGTGTGTGTGTATGTGTGTGTGTGTGTGTGTGTGTGTGTGTGAAAATTAGGATTAAGGACTTGCCCGAAACTTTATACGTGCTAGTGGCTGTACAGAATGTAAGAACTCTTGTATAAATAAATAAATAAATAAATAAATAAATCTCGTGATGTAGCCCACAACAGTCTCTATAGTACAAAGCATTATACATCTGTGGTGAGGCAGTTACATATTTACTAATCATACTCCACATGCCCAACCAATGCAGTATATGTGCATGCCAGTATAGCAACAGCTATACTGTCATGCTCAAGACAGTATAACATCAGCTATACTGTTATGCGCATGCACTGCCTACAGCAAGCAATCTTTTGCTATTTTTAACATTCTGCGTGTTAGTGGCTTCAGGCATTATAATGTTCTTATTTATTGATGTACAAGAAGGAACATTGGGTTTGTGAGAGCATATAACAATGGTGTTCTTACATTCTTACAAAGCCACTAACACACGGCGTTTTGTGCAGGTGATAGGAAGCGTCAATCGTCCACTTTTCATTCATCGTATGTATGTACTCTTGGCTAAATAATAATAATAATAATATAATAATAATAATATAATAATAATAATAATAATAATAATTATTATTATTATTATTATTATTATTATTGTTTACGTAAAGAAGGTGAATAGCTGTGGTGCTGCTGTTGTAGTGCAGTTGGTTTGCACCCGATTAGACCCCAAGTTCGATTCCCAAGTTCGTTCCCCAAGGCTGAGTGGGGAACCAGAATTAAGAAGCCTAATAGACTTCCTGTCACCGACAATGTAAAACTATCATATCTTATAAGTCTCATCAATTTATCAATAGTGCATTAGCTCGATATTAAGATTTTCCTCAGCATACGTTGTTAAGCCAATACTGTATAATTGTCTATGGTATCATTTTGGTTAAAAAAAATAAACTAAGATAAACATTCTCAATCGACTTGAGAATGGTCCAGGACGGACCGAAACGTCGTCGTCCCTTCACCTTCTAGTGTGTGGTCTGGTCAACATACTTTAGCCACGTTATGTGACGCATCGCCTGCAAGATAAACTAAGAACATGCACTGTCAAGTACAAGTAAGCAGAGGGGAGTGGGCAAGCACTTCAAAGGGTATAGCTCCTCCGTTTCTGTCCTAATTTTT
>WNGS01004946.1:18468969-18486870 GCA_020271785.1 Procambarus virginalis
GGCGGGGGTGTGAGGACAAGGAGCTGGGGTATGAGGACAAGGACCTGGGGCATGAGGACAAGGAGCTGGGGTATGAGGACAAGGAGCTGGGGTATGAGGACAAGGACCTGGGGCATGAGGACAAGGACCTGGGGTATGAGGACAGGAGCTGGGGTATGAGGACAAGGACCTGGGGTATGAGGACAAGGAGCTAGGGTATGAGGACAAGGACCTGGGGTATGAGGACAAGGACCTGGGTATGAGGACAAGGAGCTAGGGTATGAGGACAAGGACCTGGGGTATGAGGACAAGGAGCTGGGGTATGAGGACAAGGACCTGGGGTATGAGGACAAGGAGCTGGGGTATGAGGACAAGGACCTGTGGCGTGAGGACAAGGAGCTGGGGTATGAGGACCAGGACCTGGGGTGTGAGGACAAGAAGCTGGAGGTATGAGAACAAGGAGCTGGGGGTATGAGGACAGGGAACTGGAATATGAGGACAAGGAGCTGGGGGTGTGAGGACAAGGAGCTGGGGGTATGAGGATAAGAAGCTGGAGTATGAGGACAAGTAGCTGGGGGCGTGATGACAGAGTAGAGGAACGGTGCCCAACCACCTTGACCATCAGGGCCCTGCAGAAGTCAAGAGACCACTTAAAAAAAGATCAACAACGCACAAGGAACCTTCAAAGCCTTTCTCGTTATCCCATTCTGGCGATTTTTTTCCTCTTCGTTAAAAAAAACACCTGTTTCACCCAACCAGAAACGAGGCTGATGTTCATTAATCCGGGAAACGTCAGTATTAGTGTGGTTTTTAATTTAAATAATGCGTCGGAATCTTATTGGACGCCAGCTGTAAATATGCGGTGCATTAAGTATGAGAAAATAATTGCATAGAAAGTGGCAATTATAAGGAGTGACTATTGTATATGCTCCGGTGTTCCATTCATCATATTTGTCTTAAAATAATTGTTCTCTTCGCGTCACTTCGTGTTAATTCAGTAGGAGTTACTATGATAAATTAGTGTATGTAATAATTTAAGATACCGAGGAAACTCCACGCGGTTACTAATTTTGCCTCTGCCTCAGTATTGATCGTAAATTATATGTTGTGAAGACTAACTTGTACTCCTCTTTGTGGTGTGTATACACTAAGAGTTTACTTTAAACCTGAACCATGTTCCTGACTGTACTTGCTGGCTGGTCAGTAAACTGTTGTGGTGACCTTAATAACACCAAAGCAATGAGCACTTAAATCAAATGCAACAGTCTTATAACGATGATTATTTGAAAATAAGAACAAATTCAATTTATACCAGCAGGATGAGCGGGGGAGGAGCAGGTGCGTGGGGAGGCGACTGAATGGCCTTCTCTTCACTTATATACGTCAATTGTGCGCCCCCGTTTTCCTTTAATTTGCCACTCCTAACTTAACCAGAAACTTACGAAGCCTAGCAACTCGCCTAACCTTTCGAGTCCGATCCATAGAAAACGCAGTTATTTGCGAGTCGTTACATTTTATAGCAGGTTACATTTATAACGTTAAGACCCCGACCAACTGGTCGGGTTCGACCAGTTGGTCGAAGGACGAGAGGACGAGCTGCTGCCAGTTCCGGCACGCCATGCTTTTGTTTTTCCAGTACGACAAGAGTCGAATTTGATCTTGCCTGTAATTCTGTAACAACTTTGGGTGCCCAGTATGTTACCAATGGGCAGGTGAGCCATCGGGTACAGAAAAGAGTAGTTTGTTGCTATCTGCCGCGTGCTATACTATATATGAGGGGCTGCAGAGTTTAAGTCCAGAGCTGCCTATGTTTATGTCCTTTTGACTCGGAGACCTTGATCCCAAAGTAGGCTGGCTGTGAGGAAAGTCAAGGCTGGCTGCGGGGGGTAGCTAAAGCTGGGTGTAGAACTAGAACAGTATAAATAAGAAGTACCCTGGGGTATTGTGTACCCCATGGATCGTGCTCATCACTATAAAACAGACATAACCGCTACATTAACATGCAGCAGAGATGAAACTGAACCATACTTAGTTATCGCCATCTATGTTGTGCAAACTATTGTTTAAAACATTTCGGTCTGATATGAAATAAATCAGACACTTCAGAAGCCGGAAAGAACCGGCATAATAATAATAATAATCATATATATATATACGTTCAGCACAGATCGTCCGCCAGATATTTTGTTACCTGTGGCAGGTAATTTGCAAAATTTGCCAGTCCCGAGCACTCCGAAGTGTAAAATCTGCGAGTAGGAACTGAGCTTTTCTCTCGAAAATTGCATTTTAAATAAGTCCATTTAGACCTGCCGATATATAGATTTTTCTAGCTATTTTATCCATTCTCACATTCTTGAGAACAACCTCTTAATCCATCCCAAGATCGCGAGTGCAGGCTACCGTTCACATGTCCATGTATGACTAACCATCTTGAGAAGATTGTTTATCTTAAGAACACAGATAACACTCGATATAAACCTCCGTAACCCTCGAAGGTAGCCGCATAAAGGTCCAGGTACTCCAAGTAAACTAATAATCATATAATAAAATATGAAGCAGCAGCAGTCGCCTCGAGGCCGACGGCCGCAGCCGACACAACTCGCAGCCAACTTGCTAATGGAATTTTGCAAAGTGCAAGAAAAGATAAGACTCGTGAAAAACGCAACAACAAAGTGCTGAGGGAAGCACGCCACGGGTGCTTGGATGAAAATATAGAAGGGGAAAAAAGGCTTGATTGGGAAATAAGGTTACTGGGCGACGAGGAGGCTGGGGGATTACGTTTCACATATTATTGTCCGGTGTTTTAAGTAAATTGTTTGTTAAATTAAAAACATTTCTGACAAAATATACACTATTTCCTGACGTTTAAGAAGCATTTTCAAGATACTTGTAAATATTTTCAAGATACTTTTAAATATTTTCAAGATACTGTAAAGCATTTTCAAGATATCTGAATATTCTTCAAAGTATCTTGAAAATGCTTTACAGTATCTTGAAAATATTTAAAAGTATCTTGAAAATATTTACAAGTATCTTGAAAATGCTTCTTAAACGTCAGGAAATAGTGTATATTTTGTCAGAAATGTTTTTAATTTAACAAAACAATTTACTTAAAACACCGGACAATAATATGTGAAACGTAATCCCCCAGCCTCCTCGTCGCCCAGTAACCTTATTTCCCAATCAAGCCTTTTTTCCCCTTCTATATTTTCATCCAAGCACCCGTGGCGTGCTTCCCTCAGCACTTTGTTGTTGCGTTTTTCACGAGTCTTATCTTTTCTTGCACTTTGCAAAATTCCATTAGCAAGTTGGCTGCGAGTTGTGTCGGCTGCGGCCGTCGGCCTCGAGGCGACTGCTGGCTGCTTCATATTTTATTATATGATTATTAGTTTACTTGGAGTACCTGGACCTTTATGCGGCTACCTTCGAGGGGTTACGGAGGTTTATATCGAGTGTTATCTGTGTTCTTAAGATAAACAATCTTCTCAAGATGGTTAGTCATACATGGACATGTGAACGGTAGCCTGCACTCGCGATCTTGGGATGGATTAAGAGGTTGTTCTCAAGAATGTGAGAATGGATAAAATAGCTAGAAAAATCTATATATCGGCAGGTCTAAATGGACTTATTTAAAATGCAATTTTCGAGAGAAAAGCTCAGTTCCTACTCGCAGATTTTACACTTCGGAGTGCTCGGGACTGGCAAATTTTGCAAATTACCTGCCACAGGTAACAAAATATCTGGCGGACGATCTGTGCTGAACGTATATATATATATGATTATTATTATTATTATGCCGGTTCTTTCCGGCTTCTGAAGTGTCTGATTTATTTCATATCAGACCGAAATGTTTTAAACAATAGTTTGCACAACATAGATGGCGATAACTAAGTATGGTTCAGTTTCATCTCTGCTGCATGTTAATGTAGCGGTTATGTCTGTTTTATAGTGATGAGCACGATCCATGGGGTACACAATACCCCAGGGTACTTCTTATTTATACTGTTCTAGTTCTACACCCAGCTTTAGCTACCCCCCGCAGCCAGCCTTGACTTTCCTCACAGCCAGCCTACTTTGGGATCAAGGTCTCCGAGTCAAAAGGACATAAACATAGGCAGCTCTGGACTTAAACTCTGCAGCCCCTCATATATAGTATAGCACGCGGCAGATAGCAACAAACTACTCTTTTCTGTACCCGATGGCTCACCTGCCCATTGGTAACATACTGGGCACCCAAAGTTGTTACAGAATTACAGGCAAGATCAAATTCGACTCTTGTCGTACTGGAAAAACAAAAGCATGGCGTGCCGGAACTGGCAGCAGCTCGTCCTCTCGTCCTTCGACCAACTGGTCGAACCCGACCAGTTGGTCGGGGTCTTAACGTTATAAATGTAACCTGCTATAAAATGTAACGACTCGCAAATAACTGCGTTTTCTATGGATCGGACTCGAAAGGTTAGGCGAGTTGCTAGGCTTCGTAAGTTTCTGGTTAAGTTAGGAGTGGCAAATTAAAGGAAAACGGGGGCGCACAATTGACGTATATAAGTGAAGAGAAGGCCATTCAGTCGCCTCCCCACGCACCTGCTCCTCCCCCGCTCATCCTGCTGGTATAAATTGAATTTGTTCTTATTTTCAAATAATCATCGTTATAAGACTGTTGCATTTGATTTAAGTGCTCATTGCTTTGGTGTTATTAAGGTCACCACAACAGTTTACTGACCAGCCAGCAAGTACAGTCAGGAACATGGTTCAGGTTTAAAGTAAACTCTTAGTGTATACACACCACAAAGAGGAGTACAAGTTAGTCTTCACAACATATAATTTACGATCAATACTGAGGCAGAGGCAAAATTAGTAACCGCGTGGAGTTTCCTCGGTATCTTAAATTATTACATACACTAATTTATCATAGTAACTCCTACTGAATTAACACGAAGTGACGCGAAGAGAACAATTATTTTAAGACAAATATGATGAATGGAACACCGGAGCATATACAATAGTCACTCCTTATAATTGCCACTTTCTATGCAATTATTTTCTCATACTTAATGCACCGCATATTTACAGCTGGCGTCCAATAAGATTCCGACGCATTATTTAAATTAAAAACCACACTAATACTGACGTTTCCCGGATTAATGAACATCAGCCTCGTTTCTGGTTGGGTGAAACAGGTGTTTTTTTTAACGAAGAGGAAAAAAATCGCCAGAATGGGATAACGAGAAAGGCTTTGAAGGTTCCTTGTGCGTTGTTGATCTTTTTTTAAGTGGTCTCTTGACTTCTGCAGGGCCCTGATGGTCAAGGTGGTTGGGCACCGTTCCTCTACTCTGTCATCACGCCCCCAGCTACTTGTCCTCATACTCCAGCTTCTTATCCTCATACCCCCAGCTCCTTGTCCTCACACCCCAGCTCCTTGTCCTCATATTCCAGTTCCCTGTCCTCATACCCCCAGCTCCTTGTTCTCATACCTCCAGCTTCTTGTCCTCACACCCCAGGTCCTGGTCCTCATACCCCAGCTCCTTGTCCTCACGCCACAGGTCCTTGTCCTCATACCCCAGCTCCTTGTCCTCATACCCAGGTCCTTGTCCTCATACCCCAGCTCCTTGTCCTCATACCCCAGGTCCTTGTCCTCATACCCTAGCTCCTTGTCCTCATACCCAGGTCCTTGTCCTCATACCCCAGGTCCTTGTCCTCATACCCTAGCTCCTTGTCCTCATACCCCAGGTCCTTGTCCTCATACCCCAGCTCCTTGTCCTCATACCCCAGGTCCTTGTCCTCATGCCCCAGGTCCTTGTCCTCATACCCCAGCTCCTTGTCCTCATACCCCAGCTCCTTGTCCTCATGCCCCAGGTCCTTGTCCTCATACCCCCAGCTCCTTGTCCTCACACCCCAGCTCCTTGTCCTCATATTCCAGTTCCCTGTCCTCATAATCCAGTTCCTTGTCCTCATACCCCCAGCTTCTTGTCCTCACACCCTAGGTCCTTGTCCTCATACCCCAGCTCCTTGTCCTCACACCACAGGTCCTTGTCCTCATACCCCAGCTCCTTGTCCTCATACCCCAGCTCCTTGTCCTCATACCCCAGCTCCTTGTCCTCATACCCCAGCTCCTTGTCCTCATACCCCAGCTCCTTGTCCTCATACCCCAGCTCCTTGTCCTCATACCCCAGCTCCTTGTCCTCATACCCCAGCTCCTTGTCCTCATACCCCAGCTTCTTGTCCTCATACCCCAGCTCCTTGTCCTCATTCCCCTTCCAAGTGCTACCTAGCCATACCGGCTTAGCTCATTCTCATTATTGTCTTACTTGTGACCTCCTGGAGGGAGGTGTTGTCCTGGGAGACCATCGGCAAGCCGCGTGCTGACAACACTTTCAGAAGTGCTGGCAGACACTTTTGAGGCACCAGTCTTTATTGCACACCTGCCATTTCCACACCTGACAAGTCATATACCTGTCATGCTTTGATGTGATATTACGCACCTGACATATACACATACTTGACAATTATATAACCTGTCAGGATTACACACCTGATGTATGCACACATGACAATTATACACCTGCCACGGTCACGTTTGATATGCACAGATTTGACATATACATGGCAATTATACATCTGTAATACCGAGGTCTCTAAACTGGTATCTTGTAGAGATGGTTTCAATGCTAATTTGTGCTTGTTGGTTTCCATCAAATTTGTCCTTTCCTCTACCTCTCTTTCCTTGCCCCCCCCCCCTCCCTCCCGTTCCTTCACTTTCTCCCGTTCTCCTATTACACTCTTCCTTCCCTCTAAATCCCTTCCTTCTACTCCACTTTTACGAGTTGCTCAAACGGCACCTCGATTATGCTGTAAAAATTTCAGCACGTAATCTTATCTGAGATGAAGACAATTTGGATTTCCTCAGAAGAGAAACTCCATTAATGGCATAATGAAAAGAAAAGACTTAAGACGAAATTTGTATTCTTTATATGTGCAGACTCAGAACAGGCGTGACGCGAATATTTAATACACTAAAAGTTTATACATTTAGACAATAAGGGTTATTTGAGATATAAGGCGATCAGGCGAATAACTTTAACTCGTGGAACTCAGTGGAAGAAGAGGCATTGATATGTAAGAAAGACGTTATTGATCACCTCCAGTCATCTACCACTAGTATAATTATACTTCCAGTATTGTAAATGCATATTTAATGAAAATCCTCGAGAAACAAGGTGGATAATATTTTGAGAATAGAATTAAATACAATACTTTAGATCAATCTTCATTTAAATTTCAGAACGTAAACAAAATATGTCTATGTTGGGGAATAGAGTACAAGCTTCTTAGCGAAGGAATAGTAGTAGTAATTTATATAATGTTAATAGTAAAAATAGCAATAATAGAAGCATTAATAATACCAATAATGACAGTAGCAATAGCAATCAGATTAGGTTACGCTTTCTTCTGTTTCTGTTAAATCTCCAAGTACGTTTTCTATGAGACACAGAGCAATATCCACAAACTTTCGGCCTCAAGCCGGCAAGATAGAGAACCTTCAGTTTCTCCTGACCTCACCTCCTCTCCCAAACACCTGTAACAGCACCAGTGTAACCACGCCACACAATACATGTATACTGCACACAACAGACACTACCTGAGGAAATAGTTACGTAAGAACTGTATTCTGTTCTAGTCAAAACCCGGCCGTAAGGGTACAGATGCACTTATTTAGGTTGACCCGTATAGTTTGGATGAATAGTTCGAGCGAGACAAGCTGAACGGAGAGATTGAGTAGTTAGCGTTACCAGCAGATAACCTCATTATAGTCCTAGAGGTCACCTATTATCTGTTTGTAGTGCACTCCTAGTCTCTGGCTGATTCCTGGCCCAGGCCCCACACACACACATGTACACACCCCGTACACCCATCCCAGGAACACCCGCCCATCACCCCGTACACCCATCCCAGGAACACCCGCCCATCACCCCGTACACCCATCCCAGGAACACCCGCCCATCACCCCGTACACCCATCCCAGGAACACCCGCCCATCACCCCGTACACCCATCCCAGGAACACCCGCCCATCACCCCGTACACCCATCCCAGGAACACCCGCCCATCACCCCATACACCCATCCCAGGAACACCCGCCCATCTCCCCACACTACTAGTCCCAGGATCACCCTCCCCCTCACCCACCCTATGCACGGATACACGACAAAAACACCCACTTAATGCTTCGATTACACAGTGTGACGGAGCCGCAATTAACTCCGCCATGCTCTCATCAGGACCTTCACATTCCTCCCCCCTTTTTTATCCACAGGTAAATGACAAAGTGTAAAGGCTTAGGGCAACGGGCTCTTATAAACCTCCTAATTATTGGGCGAGGGAATTAATATTTCCTTTTTTGTAAAGACCCGTATTAGGTAGTACATTTTACAGCATGCGTGGTGAAGACAGGACAGGACAAGGATGTTAACGGAGGTATGAGAAGGAAGACGTGAGAGAGGTTGTGGAAAAGGAACACACAGGATGTGATTGAATGAAAAGGTGTAATTGAAAGGGGAGGGGGTTCTGGGACAGAGGAGGGAAGGAGAGAGGAAAGGGTGTAGATGAGAGAGATATGAAGTTTTGTTAAAGGATACGGAACATGTAGATGAGAGATAAGGGGGAGGGAAGTTGGGTAGTGTTTGAGAATAGAGAGAAAATATAGCATCCAAGATCTTTCCGCTGTTCCTGCAAGAAAGGTAGACGAGGAAGAAAAGAATGAGGAAGAAACTGACCAAGAAGCGTGTTAACGGACCTCACCTAAAAACACCGGGGAGGGGGGGGGGCGAGGTGTCGTGCAAGAGGAAGTAAATCGTCAAATTTGTGAAAGTGTTGAGAGACGGTACCGTCACGCTGAGACAAATTGGTAATGACAGACTTGGTGAGGAGACTGTATGCCGGTGTGAGGAGAGGAGCTGTAGGTTAGTGAGGAGACTGTATGCCAGTGTGAGGAGAGGAGCTGTAGGTTAGTGAGGAGACTGTATGCCAGTGTGAGGAGAGAAGCTGTAGGATAGTGAGGAGACTGTATGCCGGTGTGAGGAGAGATGCTGTTGGTTAGTGAGGAGACTGTATGCCGGTGTGAGGAGAGGTGCTGTAGGCTGGTGAGGAGACTGTATGCCAGTGTGAGGAGAGGAGCTGTAGGATAGTGAGGAGACTGTATGCCAGTGTGAGGAGAGGAGCTGTAGGATAGTGAGGAGACTGTATGCCGGTGTGAGGAGAGGGGCTGTAGGATAGTGAGGAGACTGTATGCCAGTGTGAGGAGAGGAGCTGTAGGTTAGTGAGGAGACTGTATGCCAGTGTGAGGAGAGGAGCTGTAGGATAGTGAGGAGACTGTATGCCGGTGTGAGGAGAGGGGCTGTAGGATAGTGAGGAGACTGTATGCCAGTGTGAGGAGAGGAGCTGTAGGTTAGTGAGGAGACTGTATGCCAGTGTGAGGAGATGAGCTGTAGGTTAGTGAGGAGACTGTATGCCAGTGTGAGGAGAGGAGCTGTAGGTTAGTGAGGAGACTGTATGCCAGTGTGAGGAGAGGAGCTGTAGGTTAGTGAGGAGACTGTATGCCAGTGTGAGGAGAGGAGCTGTAGGTTAGTGAGGAGACTGTATGCCAGTGTGAGGAGAGGAGCTGTAGGATAGTGAGGAGACTGTATGCCGGTGTGAGGAGAGGAGCTGTAGGATAGTGAGGAGACTGTATGCCGGTGTGAGGAGAGGGGCTGTAGGATAGTGAGGAGACTGTATGCCAGTGTGAGGAGAGGAGCTGTAGGTTAGTGAGGAGACTGTATGCCAGTGTGAGGAGATGAGCTGTAGGTTAGTGAGGAGACTGTATGCCAGTGTGAGGAGAGGAGCTGTAGGTTAGTGAGGAGACTGTATGCCAGTGTGAGGAGAGGAGCTGTAGGTTAGTGAGGAGACTGTATGCCAGTGTGAGGAGAGGAGCTGTAGGTTAGTGAGGAGACTGTATGCCGGTGTAAGGAGGAAGCGCCCCAAACCAGTTCTCCCTTTTAATGCATCTCAATAATTACGTTGTCGACCAAAAGCGTCAACATTTCTGAGGTTGGCCTGAGAGTTCGACTTATTTATATTATGACAACTCACGAGGAACACTGCATATCGAAAGACGAGTTCGATTTCCGGGCAGTGCGAGACGATATTTATTTAATACCACCTCTGTTCAACAATCAACGAATAGTTAGCCTGAAGTTAGCAAACTGTTGTGGGATGAGTGCTGGTGGATGCCCTGTCATTGGTCTGGGCACTCAGAGGACCTCGACCAGTTAACAGGCGGGTGCTAATTTGCAACATATTTACTCATTTTTTTTACAGTGTTCCCCTGTCCAGGCTGGCGGCTCCGTGCCCCGTCAGTGTGCAAAACGAGGTAATGATGATCACAAAAACATTGCTTTATTTTTGCAAGAAGACAGCATGACGGAAGACGTGATATGAACACATTTACAAAACGGTTTTGATAAGGATTCTTATCTAAGACAATTGTATAAGACTGATTAATTGCAAATTTACTGTGTATATTGTTTGCTCAAACAAAATACATAACCGTGGATTTAATATTACAGGAAAGCGATTTCAGTCCGGCTAAGTGAAATGGTTTTTCATTTAACTAACGGTAAATATATATGCGTGTGATCCTTGTTCGGGGGACACGGGTTCGATCCCACTGCACGGCCTCCATTTTCCTCTATATTGTCTTGTGTAAAACACATTGCTGGAAGAAGTGATTCATTCTGATTCCGCATATTGTTTAGGTTTAGGTTTACAGTGAGGCTGGTCAGGAATATTTGTGGCACAATACTCCTTCCAGTGTTTGAGGTCATACTCCTTCCAGTGTTTGTGAAGTCACACTCCTTCCAGTGTTTGTGAGGTCATACTCCTTCCAGTGTTTGTGAGGTCATACTCCTTCCAGTGTTTGTGAGGTCATACTCCTTCCAGTGTTTGTGAGGTCATACTCCTTCCAGTGTTTGTGAGGTCACACTCCTTCCAGTGTTTGTGAGGTCATACTCCTTCCAGTGTTTGTGAGGTCATACTCCTTCCAGTGTTTGTGAGGTCATACTCCTTCCAGTGTTTGTGAGGTCATACTCCTTCCAGTGTTTGTGAGGTCACACTCCTTCCAGTGTTTGTGAGGTCATACTCCTTCCAGTGTTTGTGAGGTCATACTCCTTCCAGTGTTTGTGAAGTCATACTCCTTCCAGTGTTTGTGAGGTCATACTCCTTCCAGTGTTTGTGAGGTCACACTCCTTCCAGTGTTTGTGAAGTCACACTCCTTCCAGTGTTTGAGGTCATACTCCTTCCAGTGTTTGTGAGGTCACACTCCTTCCAGTGTTTGTGAGGTCATACTCCTTCCAATGTTTGAGGTCATACTCCTTCCAGTGTTTGTGAGGTCACACTCCTTCCAGTGTTTGTGAGGTCATACTCCTTCCAGTGTTTGTGAGGTCATACTCCTTCCAGTGTTTGAGGTCATACTCCTTCCAGTGTTTGTGAGGTCACACTCCTTCGAGTGTTTGTGAGGTCATACTCCTTCCAGTGTTTGTGAGGTCATACTCCTTCCAGTGTTTGTGAGGTCACACTCCTTCCAGTGTTTGTGAGGTCATACTCCTTCCAGTGTTTGTGAGGTCACACTCCTTCCAGTGTTTGTGAAGTCACACTCCTTCCAGTGTTTGAGGTCATACTCCTTCCAGTGTTTGTGAGGTCACACTCCTTCCAGTGTTGTGAGGTCATACTCCTTCCAGTGTTTGAGGTCATACTCCTTCCAGTGTTTGTGAGGTCACACTCCTTCCAGTGTTTGTGAGGTCATACTCCTTCCAGTGTTTGTGAGGTCATACTCCTTCCAGTGTTTGAGGTCATACTCCTTCCAGTGTTTGTGAGGTCACACTCCTTCGAGTGTTTGTGAGGTCATACTCCTTCCAGTGTTTGTGAGGTCATACTCCTTCCAGTGTTTGTGAGGTCATACTCCTTCCAGTGTTTGTGAGGTCACACTCCTTCGAGTGTTTGTGAGGTCACACTCATTCGAGTGTTTGTGAAGTCATACTCCTTCCAGTGTTTGTGAGGTCACACTCCTTCCAGTGTTTGTGAGGTCACACTCCTTCCAGTGTTTGTGAGGTCATACTCCTTCCAGTGTTTGTGAGGTCACACTCCTTCCAGTGTTTGTGAAGTCATACTCCTTCCAGTGTTTGTGAGGTCATACTCCTTCCAGTGTTTGTGAGGTCATACTCCTTCCAGTGTTTGTGAGGTCATACTCCTTCCAGTGTTTGTGAGGTCATACTCCTTCCAGTGTTTGTGAGGTCACACTCCTTCCATTAATGAAGCAACTTCGAGTACTGGAGAGGGAGGTAGTGGTGGTGACCAGCCTAATGCGGCACCAATACAAACGAGCAGACATGAGTGACTAGATCACCATCCCCCCCCCCCCTATCACAACTGGAAATGCAGCCTCGTGAGCAACTACCCTCAGGAAAAACAGACCCAGCCCTGTTGTGACGAGTAGCGACAAAGTCACGTACACATATGCAGATGGCATTAAAATTATAGAGGTTAAGTTACAGGAAAAAGTGGCAGAACAACTACACGTCGGTATAATGGAAACGAAACTGACAAATGTTATAGGAAATGCAAGCATTCCAATTTGATATCAAGTAATAAGGAAAGACAGTGGTTGAACAGAGGGAGAGGTGGTGAGACCCCTCTTGCTATAGCTACACACACGCTTTGAAGAAGTAAAATTATCGGATGAATCTGTCCAAATTCAGTCTAGTCCAGCAAGAGTACATACTAGAAATAGCAACAGTGGGAGACAAGAAAACAATGATAGCACTGATTTACAGTCCCCCACCAAACAATAGAAGACCTAGGGAGGATACAACAAATGCAACGAGAATTTCTTAAAGGTAAGGCAAAAAACAGCCACCGTGGCAAGGGGAGTAAGAGCAAAAATTATAATACTAAGGGATTTTAACCACAGGGAAACAGACTGGATAAATAAGGACCCCCACGAGGGTGATGAGACATGGAGTAAAATTGGCAGACATGACGGACGAACATTTATTAAAGCAGCACATTACAGAACCAACACGAGTAAGAGGAGAGGACCCACCAGCAACACCACCTGGTGGTATCCCAAAATGAAGCAGATGTTGAAAAATGGAGTGTGAGATGCCTTTAAGCTAGCGACTACTGCATTATCGTGCTCAAGTACATAGTGGGGCTGAAGGAGTGAGTAAGACGAAGAAACCTGTTGATGAAGATGGGAGAGTACAGACATGGGAACCAATGGGAGAGGGAAATGGAAGGGAGGACATCATATGAGATGACGGAATTCACTGTTGGGAAATGTGCCAATGCAACGGAGCAGTTGAAGCGTCAAGTAAACCCCTGGTTCAACAGACAATGCAGGAGGCTTAAGAAAGAAAAAAAAGCCTGGAAAAAACACGGAGAACTAAGAACAAAGGACAATAGAAAGGCACTAACGACAACCATAAATTAATACACCCGAGTCAGGAGGTACTCAGATTGATGAGATAAAGGGGAAATTTTCACAGAAAATGATAAGGAGGCATGTGAGGAACTCGTAGAAAAATCCTGGAGGCCTTAAAATGAAATCTGCGTGGAGACCAGAGTTACTGGATGAGAGGTCGTAAGAAACGATGGATGACATTGTAGTCACTGTAGAACACTGTTTCTGTTCCTAATTTAAGTGAGCGACCTACCCGAGGGAGTGAGCCAATTCATATCAAAGTTTGCAGCTGATGCAAAGCTGATGAGGAATGTAAAAACAGAGGACGACTGCAGCAAGTTACAGAAGGAACTTAAAACTCCAGTCGTGGGAAAACAAATGGTTGCTGGAATTCAATCCCAACAAGCAATATATATATAATGAAGGCGGGAAAGTGAGAAAGGAGACGAAGACGCATCAATACAATAAGGGGAAGGTAAAAACAGGAGTCTGAAAGAAAGATTTGGTAGTGGATATATCTCCAACACTAACCCAAGAGGCACACATAAATATGGTAAAATTGGCAGCACATGTGGAACTGGTAAACATAAGAACATCGTTTAGAAACCTAAATCAGTATTTCTTCAAGACAATCTACACAACATTTGTTACACCAATACTGGAATATGCAACACCGCATGGAATCCGCACCTTGTGAAGCCTAAAACCAAACATGTGTAAGATCCGCAATTTTGCAATAAGACTGGTTGGTGCTAGAGCTAAGACAGTTAAGGTATGACGATAAAGTAAGGGAACTATATTTCACAACCCTAGAGAATAGACGAAAAAGTAGAGATATGATCACAACTTACAAGATACTGAGGGGAATAGGTAGGGTGGACAAGAGCAGCCTCTTCAAATTGAGAGAAAGTAGGAAAATAGAACACTGGTGAAAGCTGGTGCAAGGAAATACTCGTACCCAGAACAGGTAGTCAACAGGTGGAATGCAATGAAAGAAGAAGTTGTGAAAACCCCCATCCATACACAACTTTAAGGCCAGATTCGACAAAGAATTCGAGCCTCAGAATAGAGAGAGATAGTAGGCATCAGAATAGTATTATTGTAAAGCAACAGGTATAACAAGGCTTGTAGGCGGGGGTATAGTGAGCTAGACCTTCCCTCCCCCATAGACATTGTTAGGCAAGTACCAACCACCCCCCACCAACACCCCCATCATTCCCCCCCACCAACACTCCCCCACCAACACCCCCCATCATCCCCCCCCCCCACCAACGCCCCCAACAACAACTGGGTCTACTCACCGGCGAGTCGTCCAGATCCATCTTCTTCTTGGTTCTGGCCTTGGTCTTCCAGAAGAAGAGGAACCTCCTGGACATGGTAGCGACGTGCTTGTCGGCGCCCTCCCGAACACTCACACGCTACGGGCCATTGTCACCACACGCACGCACCCGAGGGTCACAGCGTCATATACCATACGTATACGCACGAGTGGTATGCGTTCGACGCGGAGCATATGCGTGATTAGCAGATATGCGTCGCAGAGCGTACACATGAGTGATTGCGTGCGTCGGAGATCATACGCAAGGGGGTGTAACGAAACGTATCTCATTAGTAACCGATGTAAAGAACATTTTGGTATGAAAGCGAGGAACGCATCAGATTCCAATTACAGTTAGAGACAAGAGCCATTGATGCACAGATAATATTAAATTTCATTGGCACACACAGTTCAGATCACACAGACGGTATTAAATTTTATTTGCAAATATATATATATATATATATATATATATAATATATATATATAATATATATATATATATATTAATCGTATAACATTTTTATTGGTGATACAGAAATCGGATCCAATTCCAAAGATCCACATAAGGAATTTAAATGAATTAAAACAATAAAAAAGGCATAAACATTCGATCCCAGATTCACAAATATTTCAAGCTTTCAAGCACAAGGTAAACTGAATCAACTCATTTGAACACAAATGTTCTCACACGCTAAAAATTGTAAACCCGTGTTCTTTCCAGTTTGACTCTTCGCACAAGACCTGTAGTGGTGGCCGTTTGTGCCCAAGGTCATGCCAAAAACTACTTCCTCGCTTGTATTTTATAAAGCACTAATTCATTATGTTGTATAAACCATCTAACTAATTGCATTGAATAAAGTATATATAATGAGAATGCATCTCATCCTCGTGCATTGTAAAGTCATATGTTTATCTCTTGATATGAAATATGATAATGATTGAAAATAATAATAATAATATAATACTTTTATATAAATCAAGGTTTTAATAGGATTATTTGTTGGAGATATAACTTACTCCATGTCGAAATTCACCCTCGACCAGATGCCCATAATTGTGTCCATGTGACCCCAGATGACACGTATGTCTTAGTACTTAGCTTCTTGTTCTCCGGAACCTCCCATTTCAATTACAAAATCTACCTAGGATATATGACTCTGTTTTACATAGCTATCCCTATATTTTCCGGATATTCCCCAGAATATCCCTTGAATCGCTGTAACCCTGATTTTTCTGACAATGGATTTCCTGTTCCGGTGGACAGTGAAGCCTGAGGCGTTACCCGGGTACCCTGGGGCAGGCCACTATTGGTCCTTCCTCAAGTGGTAACCCAAAAAGTTGATATTCCTAGGCAACCTTTTTACTGTTATCTGTGAGTGATTTCGGGCTTAGCGTCCCGCGGCCCGGCCTCGACCAGGCCTCCTTTTGTTACACATCCCCATGAACTAGCCCGTAGCAGCTGTCTAACCTCCCCGGAGGTAACATTTACTGCTAGTAACAGGGGCATCAGGGGGTGAATAGAAACATTTGCCCATTTGTCTCCGCCTTTACGCGGGGATCGAACCCTGAAAACTCAGGACATACGAATCCGAAGCGCTTGTCCACCAGCTGTCAGTTCACACCTGTTAAGGTGACACCAGCCATCAGAAGAAAGGAAACGTGCCCAAATGACTGGCCCTGGAGCGGGAGTCCAACCCGGGACCTGTTCAGTTGTTAACCCGACTCCCCTGCGCTATCAGGACCTCTCGTGTTCTCCTCAAATATTCCTAGATCTTTGATTTCCATGACATTGCCTCTGATAAATCCCTGAGGCCACACCTCGATGTTTCCCAAATTCCTCGAAATGTTACCGATGTCTTATTCATCCCACAGATATTATCCAAGTTCTAATGATTAAAAATTAACATGTATATATTTTCCCACCCAAACAAAAACGATGAGGGGAAAGAAGCGAGGGATACGATAAAAGAAAGGCGAGAGGAAGGGGGTAAAGGAAGAGAAGTGGTGAAGGCTTGTTGAGGGTGATTTGAGTAGAATCTGGGGAGAAAGCATGGAAATACATAGTCTAGAATGAAAGAAAAAGTAGGTGACGAACACATTTTTTCAAAGGAAAAAGACAGGAGGATGGCCAGTAGACAGGGACAGACGCCAAGCACCCATTACGCAGAGACATGACCGGACGGTACAGAGTGAGAGCAGATGATAGGGAGAGAGAGATGGAGGCGAGGAGGAGGAGAGGAGAGGAGAGAGGACGAGACGTACCTGGAGGGAGAGGAGAGCGAGAGTTGGAGAGGAGAGCGAGAGGGAGAGCTGACGAGACGAGGACAGGAGCTAGAGCAGATCACATGGACAGGGGATAGCAGATGACGATGGAGAAGAGAGAAGAGAGAGAAGATGACATAGGAGTAGGGAGAGTGGAGGAGAGAGGAAGGAGACGAAGACTGGAGAAGAGACAGTGAGAGAGATACAGAGAATGTAGAGAGTAGATGCAGACAGAGAGGTATACAGAGGAAATGAGGACATGAGCCGAGAACATGCAGCAGACAGAGGCAGGACAGAGCAGAGAGGCGGGAGGAGTCGAGAGATCCGAGCAGAGAGTGAGAGAGAGTAGTGAGAGAGTAGAGAGACGAGAGAAGGAACGAGGAGAGAGGAGAGAGACTAGAGGGGACAGAGCGAAGAGAGAGACCAAGAGACGAGAGAGGATGAGAGCGAGAGACAGGAGAACAGATACAGAGACAGAACAGAGAAGAAAGACAGAGATAGACATAGACAAGACAGAGAGACAGAGACAGAGACAGATAGGGAAGAGAGAGAGCTGAGAGAGAGAGAGAGGTAGAGAGGATAGAGAGAGAGAGAGAGAGAGAGAAGAGGAGACAGAGATAGAGGAGAGAGAAGAACATAGACAATAGAGACGATAGATAAAGAGCAGAGAGATAGAGGGAGATAGAGAGAAATAGAGAGAGAGAGAGGGAGAGAGAGGATGAATAGAGAGAGGAGATATGAGAGAGAGGGGGAGAGAGATAGAGAATAGAGAGAAGAGAGACATAGATATATAGGAGAGAGAGAGACAGAGACAGAGAGACAGATGAGGAACATAGACAGAACACAGAGAG
>WNGS01004946.1:18509751-18519859 GCA_020271785.1 Procambarus virginalis
TCTAGGACCTCTAGTAATGTCCCCATTGGGTCAAACCTTATTATGTGATTAGCCAGTAAGGAGCCTACACGATTAATGTATGATGACTCTACTGATAATATGTAGCACTTCTTGAAACTAGCACGTTTCCCTGAACATAGCATGACATTGTAACGTATAAGTGATGTGTAAGGATCAGAGATGTAATGTTAATGTAAGAATCTACAGATGACGGGTCGGATAAAGAGCTGTTGGTGGCCCTCTGTAAATGCTGTTGCGCTAGCCGCTCCGTACAGGATGAGTATGGGGTGCCACAATAAACTAGCCGCCTCAAGCGGCAACAATCAAATCAATCTGGAGACTGTACATAAAAGGCTTCCGCGAAGCATATTTACTGCATGACACCGAAATAAGTCGAATATTCTTAATAATAATCTATGTTCAATAATTTCGTTATGCTTTAAACATTCAGTTGAACATTTATGATAAGCATTTTGTATATTGTAACCAAACTAGCAGCAATTTCATCTAACCTAAACAGGCCGAATTAGTCCTCAGTGTGCCTAAATGACAGTCAACCGATATTAAACAGTAAGTTAAATAATTTCCGAGTATATCAATATGTGATATTTATTAAAATTCCCGTCAAGATACAACGAAAAAAAAAACCTATCGGACGTGACAAGTCTAACTTACTAGGCCACTAGACGGTTCTGCGTATAGTGAAATACACATATAGTGCATTAAAACATTAAATTAAATATAGACTAACAGCAAAATATATTAAATTGTGACTGCGTTGATTGCAATGGGAAATATGACATGGAGGAGGACGAATGAGGAGAGAAAGAGCAGAATTAACAAGAGCCTCAGAAGGGGAAACAAGTAGAACAGACGAAATACATTAATAAGAAAAACTAATAAAGCTATCTGGTGGCGGCAGAATTAGCAGGAGGCGGCCCAAAGCCTCGTCACGGGGGAGGAAGATATGGCTTCATCTTGCAGCGTGACGTTGCAGCTTCTCACTTCCCCCTTCGCTTCATGCAGTCGGTGTTCAATCCCCGACCGTCCAAGTGGTTGGGTACCATTCCTTTCCTCCGCCCATCCCAAATCCTTATCCTGTCCCTTTCCAGTGCTATATAGTCGTATTGGCTTGGCGCTTTCCACCTGATAGTTCCTCACTTCCCCCTCCCCTCCCCACCCCGGCAGACAGGTGCTCAAACCCACTATCCAGCAGAGTGCTAACCCCTGCACGCAAGGTGCTCAAACCCACTATCCCGGCAGACATGTTTGGCTCCTGTCTGCTATATCCTTTCCGCCCAACCACTATTCCGAGCAACAGTGGAGCTGCTGTCTGCTCATTCCCATCCTAGGAATCCTAGAACCTCATGATTAAGGACGTCAGAAATGATCCAATTTCTTGCGGTAAATGCAGAAACTCTGGTATTAGACCCATAATGTCTTACTTTGGTGGTATTGTGCCTGATATTACCTACATGTACTCACCCTAAGAGTACACCCACAGCCGAGTACCTGCTCTTAAACCCCACCTTCCGACCATCAGCAGTTTAATGTAATATTTTAACGTTTTTCATCGATTTTATATTTAAAACTGTATATTGAATTACCACGATATCAATTTAACTCACTATATTGAAGACTTTTGCGCTGACGTTCCTTCAGTAATCTCTGTGATATTTGTGTCCGCAATTTCCACTTATGTGGAAAGGCTTGTGTCTTCTTTGCCGATTCTCTTTATGATCTTAATGCCGTTATCATATCCTCCCTATCTCTCCTGTCCTGCAGTGTTGAGAGGCTCAGATCCCCCAGTCTTTCCTCGTAGCTCAGTCATCCCAACCAAGGTGGCATATCTTAATGCAGGCGATGAGTCACAAAAACGTAGCTAAAGTTTGTTGACCAGACCACACACTAGAAGATGAAGGGACGACGACGACGTTTCGGCCCGTCCTGGACCATTCTCAGTCAACCGCAAGTCACAATCGACTGTAGAATGGTCCAGGACGGACCGAAACGTCGTCGTCCCTTCACCTTCTAGTGTGTTGTCTGGTCGGCATATCTTAAGACCTTTTCTAGTTTTCTTTTCGCGTTTTCAGATGAAAGTTTCAGCATGCCCTGTAGCCAACCTGCACCTGTATAGAGTCACCCGGTTCCTGAAAACACCCAGAAGGCAATTTCGTACTTATAAACCCGTGTAACACAAGTGATAACGATATAAGTAATAAAACGGCTGCTCCTTGTTAACAAGGACAGTATGTCGTCTATAATATAAAACACTTCATTATTCCCTACTTTATGAACAATAAGCAAATTGCAATGAACAATTAATATTCTTTTATTTACAGTAAATTGAGCTTGTGTTCATTCAGGCAAAAATATTCGTAATTAATTTTGCGAAGCCTCTCAGTCAACCGCAAGCTTCAGTTTGACAGACAAATTGTAATAATAATGAGAATAATTATATTTTTTATAGCAAAAATAATGATAATTTTATTCACCTGAACTCTAGAAGACTCGAACCGCGGACCTCACGTATGTAAGGCTGAAGCTCTATCGACTGGGCTATTGAGTAGCCTCAATAAGGCAACCCGTCCTCGACTCAAGTCCATTACATCCAGCGGTCGACCCCACAGACGCATTCATGAATTTTTACATGCTGTTCATTCAAAACGGAATGTTCTCAAATATAAATTAATATTATAATATATTAGTATATTGTGCATATATAGGCATAGGTTAGGTTAGGTGTTTAGGTTCTGTTGGCGATTATTTGTATTTGTAGTACGTGGGTGAAGCATTTACAGCGTTATGATTCGAACAAAATTCGTCAGTGAAGCACTTGTTCCGGATATGTTCGAACGTCAGCAGTCGTGAGTCGTGTGTAAACCGCTTTTCATTCATAAACAGGGGGTTTGCGGGTGGATGGAATCACTTTGGATCTTTGTTTGGAGGACGGGCTGAATAAGGAAAGAGTCCAGTATACTCAATTGTCCAGTCGATAGAGCTTCGAGCTCACACGCGTGAGGTCAGAGGTTCAAGTCTCTTAGAGTCCAGGTGTGACGATCCCTATGCCATCTGTTGAGCGCACCCGATCATATTTTCTGTTCCCCGGTGGGAGACTGTGATCTTTTTGACACCTGTGTAGTTTCCTTCTTACTATGCAATTTTTACTCCTCAGGGGCGATGGGGAGGATACCTTGGGGAGGCACGAGTCACTTCACCCAGAGCAGTCCTGACCGCAAGAAGAAGCAAGTCAGCTTCTTGCTGGAGAGTAGAAGTGGTGTTTTGACACTAGTAATACTGTGGAGGACTGGCCCATGATTTACTGAGAAAGGTGGACTCGCCGGCGTCAGTACCGTAGAAGAAAGGCTCAGGGAAGGTACCTTCATTGTTGTTAGATAAAAGACAGGCGTGGACTCGCAGGGATATATGATAGCAGAAGTTCTTTGTAGTGTCCTGTGTGAAAGTGCCACCTGCGGTGTTGTGTACATATGTAATAAGTGTATATAGTTAAGACATACACGTGGTGATGGTTTTATTTAGTGTTGCTTACCCCCATTCCCGTTGGATTGACTATTACTGTTGGGTCTTAATAACTTGTCTTTGACTCGGGGTTGGCTCTGGTCAGAAGAGGCACTAAGGCCCCATAGAAAGTTTGAATGGAAAGAACCCGGTTACTGACTCAGTGAGGCCGTAACACCAGGTGAGTGAAATGTTTATTTACACGGAAGTGTGGATGACAATTTAATAATAATAATTTTATAGTAAAAATAATAAAATAAATTAACAGAAATAATGATTATTATATTAAATAATACTTATATTTAACTTAAAATGCCAGTAGTTCCTTTGAGAGAAGTTTGATCAACTCTCACGCAATATTCTTTCGTAATTCCTCTTAAATGTACCAACTGTTCCGTGTCCTCCAGGTTAAGTTCGGATATTATGCACTGATCGTATTAAGCGGAGCTCTCATTTGCATACAGGTCCGTCTCAGACCTGATGACGATGGTCCATGGTCATTAAAGCTCCTGTTGTTTACCTGTGGTAGATTTTGGTACTTGCTTGGTCAATCAGGCTGTTCGTGCCAAACACCCGTAGGCCTTATAACAATCATCACTCGGCTGATCCTGTCAGACCTCGGCTCGTCTCTTTTGAACATTTAAACCTTTGTTTTACCTATATTATATTTGCAGGATCGGTGTTCGATTTCCGATGGTCCAAGTGGTTGAGCACCATTCTATCATCATATCCCAGCTCCTTATCTTCATGTACCATCTCGAGTGCTATGAAGTCGCACTGGTTTAGCGTTTTCCCCCTTAACTTATCTAATATACCTCTATTCACCTAGCAAATTTCAACTGAGAATTATAAATCCAAGCCTCCGCCTGTATCCCAATAACGAATAAATTATTTTATTATCAGATATATTATAATTTCAAGTTCAAAGAATATGTCCAGTTGCCAATATAATCCTAAAATCTTCATCGATTAGCCAATTGTCAAACAGACGTTATATCTATAAATTACATTGTCTGAGGTTGGAGGCAGGACGCTTGGGGGTTAGCCTCACCCAACTTTTCACCCTGATTCCTACTGGGTACATGCCAAACATGATTGGATCGGATTCGACCGAATTCAGGAAGAAACACAGTGCCAGGATCACAAACTCACCCCAAAACAATTTTTGGCAGTGGCACCGCCTTCTGTTTCATTAAGCAGATTGAAAAAATATATACTTCTTGAATAATTTTTTATCATATGACCGTAAAGGGCGAAAGCACGTAAACTAAAATCATGGCTCTATACCACCTTAAAAGTTCCTCACCTTTCTCAAAGCCAAAAGGGGATTATTTTAATCTATAAATCTTTTAGGCCACCAGGCTCCTCCCACTCACTGACCACCCACTCGCCAATGGGAAACTATTATATTCTTTGAATATTTGATTAATTATAACACGGAGAGAGAGACACAAACAGTCAGATGGAGACACTTAGAGGGACAGAGGCATAAAATGAGAGACAGAGACAGACAGAAAAATACTTACAGAGACAGATTGACATAAATACCGGATCGACCAAGACAAAGAGTCAGAGAGACAGGAAGACAGAAAAACACAGACAAACATCACAGAGGCAGACAAAGATAGAGACAGATAAGCAGACAGGCCGAGTTGATCTGGGTAAAGAAAGACAGGAGGACAGACAGAAAAAGAGAAGGACGAGAGAGAGAGAGGAAGAGAGACACAAGAAGACAGTCAGAAACAGACAGACACACACACACAGACAGATGTCGGATACGCCTGTGTCGACCCAGGTCCCGCCGGGTGTCTTGCCTACATACAATGCACAAGTTTCTGTTGCTCGCAATTCTCGTTTATTCGAGCCACTACAGTACAGTGGTCGGCGTGGTGACTGGCAGCGACTGTTTGTTGCTCTTGTCAATGCAGCTGATGTTGACAATGCAGCTAATGCTGCTGAGAATGCAGCTAATATTCCCAAGATTATAGCGCAAGCTGACCTCACAAAATAAACACCAATTATGCAGCGGGACGCTTGTCAAGTCGTGAGATCGGCCTGACCATGTCGGACGGTTTCAGAATATCATCATCCCAGTTGGCTTCATAATTCTATTACAAGATAACAATAGAATTGATTTCGAAATAACAGCAACTGATTTGCTAATAACAGCAACTGGTTTCGAAAACGGATAACGATCCGCTGATCTAAAACTATCAAAACCAAAATCTAATCGGGATTGTAGATTGTTTGGCCCCCAATAGTTAAGCGAGGCCGGTTGTAATTGCATCGGAATTAGCAATTAAGACGATAACGTAACCCCAGCCGATTATTGGTCAGAGTCGGAGCGTGATAGACAGGAGAGAGAGAGAGAGAGAGAGAGAGAGAGAGAGAGAGAGTGACAGATAAACTATATTGAGAGAGAAATACAAACAAAATGAATGAGAGAGAATATGACAGAGAAAATAAGAGGCTGAAACAATAACTCAGGCAACTGAAGGTGATCCCCTCTCATTGTCATTACAACTACTGTAATCTAAGTACCACTCCCAGTGCCCTCACTCAATCAATTACCTGAATCCAATTTGCCCTCCCTTCCTTCTATTACCTTCCTCGTGAGGCCGACCCCCTCACTCGCACCATCCTCATCCCGTTACTGTCCAGTGGTTCCCAGCTGAGAGGGGGGGGGTCCAGCGGTTCCCAGCTGGGGGGTCCAGCGGTTCTCAGCTGGGGGGTCCAGCGGTTCCCAGCTGGGGGGTCCAGCGGTTCCCAGCTGGGGGGTCTAGCGGTTCCCAGCTGGGGGTTCCAGTGGTTCACAAGCGGGGGTCCGTGGGACTAATGCTATGTACGCTAACCAACTCACCATCACTTAAGAGCGTGTTGACGTGAATGCCTCCTGTTATCATTGACATGCAGTTTTAACTGAGGATAACAACGCAGGCAGGGACTTGTGACATTTGAATATGTGTATTTGTCGCGGCAACGGCTACTGTCAATTTTGATAGCTCGATCTATTTTGTTGTAGTGGTTTGCAGGTGAGAGCACTGCTGTTGGGGTCCACTGGCGTATTCGCACAATTTCTTCACCCCCCCCCCCCCCCACACACACACAGGAAGGAAATTCCTTTCCATCCGCGTCCTATCCCAAATCCTTATCCTGGCCCTTTCCCAGTGCTGTATAGCCGTAATGGCTTGGCTTTTTATTAAAGGGAGCCGGTCGGCCGAGCGGACAGCACGCTGGACTTGTGATCCTGTGGTCCCGGGTTCGATCCCGGGCGCCGGCGAGAAACAATGGGGCAGAGTTTCTTTCACCCTATGCCCCTGTTACCTAGAAGTAAATAGGTACCTGGGTGTTAGTCAGCTGTCACGGGCTGCTTCCTGGGGGTGGAGGCCTGGTCGAGGACCGGGCCGCGGGGACACTAAAAAGCCCCGAAATTATCTCAAGATAACCTCAAGATAACACACTGGTAGACACGATCTGGTGAGAGAGGAAACGAACATATCGAAGAGTAGGATTTTAAATTCCTCTCAGGGTGGTGAAAGTGACCACACGTAATATTCGTACGACAGTAACAACGTAAGTTAAATCCAAAAAAATCGTAACAAAACCCAAGAATTTTCAGTTAAACCACAGAAATCTCAACAAAACCCAACAAATCCCAATAATACCCAAGAAATTCGAGTTAAACTAACTCGGTCACTCTGAATGCTGTGCGACGCGAGCGCCAAACGACCATCAAACAGAATTTCGAAGTCATATACATATATCACTTTCCGCTATTTGGAATCGAATCGAGGCACTTGCGCCGGGGAGGATAAACACTCCAAAAGTGACTACTACCCGCGAGCGTTCCACGCCCCTCGCACGGAACAACTTTAGACATCTGAAAATGGAGCCAGGTACCTCCGGCTGTGGGCTCCTGAGGGCCTCCACACCACACCGTGAAAATATTCCGTTTAGATACAGTCCTCCTGAGAGTGTTGGTGAAATATCTTTAAATATGTGGAGTGACTAGGAATTTATGGACCTCAATCCCCCGGATTCGTTTGGGCAACGTTTTCTTAAATCTAATGCCTCTGCTCTCTTAACAGTATAAAGATTTACCAGGGAAGTTAGCAGCTATCAGCTACATCCTGGGATGGTCTATATCTGAATATTGTAATTATTTGGCTTAGTCGACACAAAACAGCACACACACACACACACACACACACACACACACACACACACACACACACACACACACACACACACACACACACACACACACACATTGGAATGCATTAGGAAGCGATGTGGTGGAGGCTGACTCCATACACAGTTTCAAGTGTAGATATGATAGAGCCCAATAGGCTCAGGAAACTGTACACCTGTTGATTGACGGTTGAGAGGCGGGACCAAAGAGCCAGAGGTCAACCCCCGCAAACACAACTAGGTGAGTACAACTAGGTGAGTACACACACATTCTGCGTCAACCTACAAATGACTGAATGGGCACCAAACCTTAACTGTTCACCCGAATTCACCCAGAAGTAATTTGAAAAGGTAGTTGTAAATAGTTGACGTAGTTGTAAATCGATTGTCGCATCGTGTTCCAGAGAAAACTAGCAGGGTAAAGCTTGAGCTACGGAGGGGGAAGAACACTAACCTGCTATCAGGAGTCACAAGTCGTCTCCTCCTATATCACCTTGTATAAAGGAAACAAATACATAGAAAATGGTGTGAGGAGAGACACGGGAACCAGTTAGGGGGTAATTATGTGGGTGTTTGGGGGTCAATATGTAGAGGATTTGGGAGGTGAACACAAGTGTGAGGCGCATGAAGAACGGGATAAGATTTTGTAGTAAGCGGTAAGCCTAACAGCACAGTAAGCTAGCAAGATGCTCAACACAGCACAGGAAGCTAGCAAGATGCTCAACGCAGCACAGTAAGCTAGCAAGATGCTCAACACAGCACAGTAAGCTAGCAAGATGCTCAACACAGCACAGTAAGCTAGCAAGATGCTCAACACAGCACAGTAAGCTAGCAAGATGCTCAACACAGCACAGTAAGCTAGCAAGATGCTCAACGCAGCACAGTAAGCTAGCAAGATGTTCAACCAGCACAGTAAGCTAGCAAGATGCTCAACACAGCACAGTAAGCTAGCAAGATGCTCAACACAGCACAGTAAGCTAGCAAGATGCTCAACACAGCACAGTAAGCTAGCAAGATGCTCAACACAGCACAGTAAGCTAGCAAGATGCTCAACACAGCACAGTAAGCTAGCAAGATGCTCAACACAGCACAGTAAGCTAGCAAGATGCTCAACACAGCACAGTAAACTAGCAAGATGTTCAACACAGCACACTAAGCTAGCAAGATGCTCAACACAGCGCAATAAGCTCGCAAGATGCTCAACACAGCGCAATAAGCTAGCACGATGCTCAACACAGCGCAATAAGCTAGCACGATGCTCAACACAGCGCAATAAGCTCGCAAGATGCTCAACACAGCGCAATAAGCTAGCAAGATGCTCAACACAGCGCAATAAGCTAGCACGATGCTCCACACAGCGCAATAAGCTAGCACGATGCTCAACACAGCGCAATAAGCTAACAAGTCTCAATATAGCGCAGTAAGCTAACATCATAAAACAAGCTTGTTAGCCTCCTCCTGTGTGATTCAACAGAATCTCTTTTGGAAGATCTGCGAATCTTTCACTGGCGTTGGAAAATAATTCCAACAAAGGGAATTTTCTGCCAAGAGTTGGAATGTAATCAGAAGCATTTGTGCTGGAGGTGAATCAGACCATGAATTCCAGCCCTCCAGATTTACCTTTGACGTCGGTGTTCCTCCCTACGGGTCCAGGGACGGTCAGCGGTCAGGTTTTCTCTGTAGCGCATCCAAATACAGCACAATTGAAACCTGAATCCTCAGGCCACTATTATAAACAATATCGGAAAAGGCCTGTCATTTACAGTATCTAAATATATTACTTAGTACATCGTCATCTTTACATAGAATGGTACATACACTATATCGAGTCTGGTGATTGTGATGGGTTGAAAGATTTTACGGGGGATTGTGCGTTTAAGTTACCATGAGGGAAATAAGAGACACTTTTGAATATCTAACACGTCGGCCTCGGATACCCCGTGGGGCTCCCAGACGACACGCTTTTGGTAAACAAAAGATATTAATTCAAACTAGCGTTGGATGAAGAGGGGGAGGAAGACTGGGAGAGGAGGAAGACTGGAGGGGAGGAGAAGACTGGGAGAGGAGGGAGACTGGGAGGGGAGGAAGACTGGGAGAGGAAGAATCAAGGAAAAATGAGATAAAGTATAAGGGGAGGGATCTGAGAGAAAATAGAGTGGAACGGTTGAGGGGAGTCTGGGAGGAAAAGAAGAGGGTGCAAGTTGAGGTCAGGGTAAATTGGAAACCGAGAAGGGGGTCGCGTGAAGGGGAAGGGGGGTGAGAGAGGCCTGAGAGAGGAGAAGCATAAGAAGAATAAGTGTGAGGAAAGGTAGATGGGAAGCTTGAGGAGTGGGAGGAGGAGAAAAGGGAAGGCTGATTAGAAGCGTGAGGGGAAGTGATGGGAGGCTGGGAAGGGGAG
>WNGS01004946.1:18561370-18585668 GCA_020271785.1 Procambarus virginalis
CCGTGGGAGTTTTGTCCTCCATGTTACTTCCAAGTAATTAGTCTTTATTAGCTCTGCCTCCCAGGTGACTGTGTCAAGGATGTATAGGGCGATCCACAGTGTTACGCCTACGGCCCTGTTAGGTTGAAGATTAGCTCCCGCCCCTCTCTTGTTAGGCCAACATAACTCTATTGTGATAATATAGTTGTGCACGAGAGGGTTGGCAACCCCTGGTTCCTTCCTGTTTAGTATGCTGACGAGCTAGCGCTCTCTCTCTCTCTCTCTCTCTCTCTCTCTCTCTCCTCTCTCTCCTTTCTCCTTCTTCTCTCTCTCTCTCTCTCTCTCTCGTTCTCTCTCTCTTCCTCTCTCTCTCTCTCTCTCTCTCTCTCTCTCTCTCTCTCTCTCTCTCTCTCTCTCTCTCTCTCTCTCTCTACTCTCTTCTCTCTCTCTCTCGTACGAGGCATGCTATAATACCTTTAGCCCTAAGCCAAGCTAGTTGAATATTTTCATCGCAGACACAAGTAAGAATAAGTTGATCTATCGCATACCAAATGGGATCTTTTTTTTATTTGGACAGGCACTAGTGGGAATAAAATTCCAGAGCAAACACACAATGTAATACATCGATTCTTCATACTAGACTACACCAGAATAGATCTCATACACATGACCAACAACCATATATCGATCAGGCCTGCAGCGTCAGAATAAATCTGATATCCTCAGCACCACCCAGACTAAATTAATCAAACGAACTAAAGGCAAAGAGTTTTTTTTTTCGTCCTCACGCCAAACCAGTTACACTGTGCAATAAAAAGACTCGCATGCATAAATTACTCTTGATTTTAAGACCAAGTAAAGAAGCGTCTCTCACCAAATCATGTATGTGACTTTCTCTTTCCAGTCAGTCAGAGAGCAACCCCACGCCACCGCCCATGTCAGGCATGTGGCCACGCCCATGTTTTCGCTTGCATTGGGCGTGGGTGCCTGTGAAGCATGCCATAAATCCTATGGCCGTGATGGTAGGCCTGACTCGCTACGCGGTGGGCTTAGTGAACCGCAGGATTAATTATTGGGCCTAACGTGGGCTGTGGTCTTACAATTGGCTGTTTAATATTGTTTCAGGGACTGTGGAAGTGAACTATGTTATAGATTAGATGGGAAACTTGGGCACAGGCTATAGGCCTCCCGGTGCATTTAGTAGCTTTAGTTCCTTAATTAATTTGGGCATCAGCGGTGGGAGGGGCGGCTCTTTTGGCTTGTTCTGTTCTAATATAGGTTTTCTTTATATTCGATCGACATTCCACATCGCCAGACTTGCTGGTCTTACGAGTCTATTTGCAGTGGTGTTAAGGTTGGATGAGAAGATGATCTGCTGAAGGAAGAGTGGTGGTGGGGACAGTATGGTGTCCCATAAAGAACTCCCAAACACAACAAAAAAATACACGACGTCCCACCAAAACCTTCCAACCCCTCCCCCCAATTGCAAATGTCCAAACACCCCAAAAAAAAGGTGGAAAAGCCCAACAAAAAAAGTGCCAAACTGCCAACAAAAAGTGCCAAACTTGCCAACAAAAAGTTCTGAACGGTTAACACAAAGTTATAAACGGCCAACAAAAGTTCAAAACGGCCCCAAAAAAGTGCTAAACGGCAAACAAAAATCTCCAAGCCACCAACAAAAAAGGCAGAAAAAAACTCTCTAACACCCATTAAACAAGTGGCAAACGGATAATAAAAATCTCCTAAAACGGCCAACAAACAAGTCCCAAACGTCCAACAAAAAAAAATTCCCAAACGTCCAACAAAAAAAAATCCCAAAATTTTTTTTTTTAAAACAAAAAAATCCCAAACGTCAAAAAAAAGTGCAAAAACGTCAACCAAAAAAAGTGGCAACGACCAGCCAAACTAACAGTGGCAAAACACCCAACACAAAAGTGACAATTAGATACATCAAGTGCCCGGTCGATAGACGCTTCGACGCATCACACAAGTGGTGTTCGCGGATCGAGTCTCATAGCGCCCCAGTAGCCAGAATTTACGAAGCAGTTACGCAAGTACTTCGAACGTGTACATCTTTCCTCCTTTGACGGCTTGGATAATTATTTAAACAGTTTAACAACGAAATGCAACTTCCTAATCAAATGTTGTATTGTTATAAACAGCCTCCTTGTACTTCGAAGCTCATTAACTGTTTAAAAAATTGTAAACAAAGCCGACCAAGATTGAGAAAATGAATGTTTGTAAGTGCTTGCGTACAGCTCGTGAATCTGGTCCAGGTGAATGGATTGCTGATGCAGACTTGATCAATCTACACGAGCTTGGTGCATAGACCCCCTCTGAGGAAACCGTAAAATTTCATTTTGAACGAGACCATATTAATAGATTTATTTGACATGTCAATTTCCTATTATATACCTTTTGCGCTAATCAAGAAACTGTGTCAGAATTAACGTAACTTTTCTGGTAGCCTACTCATTTTCGTCGTAAATACCACAGTTCTGTATCTCATGAACTTGATGTAAAAAGACGAATTTTAAGATCTTCACTTCTATTTATTGTTTTAAGGGGTAAATTAAAGTAATCTTGGCTTCTAACAGTAGTGGATGCCTCTTGTGGGTGTATTGATAATCAACCATCCGCAGTGATTTATCTCTCGGAATGGGGGAAATTGCTCTTAGTTGGCTTGTTAGTTTTCCGTGTTTTTTAAATTATTTTCTACCACAGACGTGCCACACATTTACAATGGAACAAGCATATATAATTTTCTTTGTCCTCCCATGGAAGGTTAGAGATGTGTTTAAAAATTATAGTCAAGGGTTATTGAAACGATCAACACAGAAGGTGATTCGGTTCTTTAAAATGCTAATGTAACTCCTACGTAAATTACATCTATGTATTTTCAACGTGGTGGTTAGTCGAACTCTTCACAACCAACCTTCTCTGTTGTTGTGTATGGGACCGTCTGATTGGACCTATCTGAGGTAGATTTCTGGGCTTGGTGTCCCCGCGGCCCGGTCCTCGACAGGCCTCTACCCCCAGGAGCTGACCGTGACAGCTGACTAACCCCAGGTACCTATTTACTGTCTAGGTAACAGGGGCATAGGTGAAAGACAAATTGGCCATGTTGCTCGCCGGAGCATGGGATCGAACCCAGGACACAGGATCACACGTTCCAGCGTGCTGCGCTCGGACCACCGGCTCCCTCCTAGATAGTAGAACTAGGCTAACCGAGCCACCGGTTGTAATTTATATTGTTTGGTATTTTGGTTTTTTCTGGTTTGTGATTACTTAATTATCGGGTCTTCATGTAATATGTACGAATGTTAGAATTCGAGTGACGTATGGATTATACTGGGATTATTTATACTTATTTTTCCAATGTATAATATATATCTCTCTCCCCTTTTCCTTTCTTCCTTTTTTTCTTCTTTCTTTTTTTTTTTTTTTTTTTTTTTTTTTTTTTTTCTTTTTTTTTTTTTTTTTTTTTTTTTTTTAATTTTTCGATTTTTTTTTCTTTCTTTTTTTTGTTTTTTTTTTATTTTTTCTTTTTTTTTTTTTTTTTTCTCTTCGTTCTTTTTTTTTTTTGTTTTCCTTTTTTTTTTTTTTTCTTTTTTTTTACTGAAAAGGCTTTGGCCAGCTGGTCGAGGTTGCGGGCCACAAATATCGTGGTAAAGTAGGCTAGGCTATGGTTTTCATTTCTTTCTAAGCGTGATTTTATATATATCTATATACAACAGAAAAATATTAATGACTTCTGTTATAATTATCATTATTATTGTTATAATATTTATACATTATTGTTGACACTTTGTAAACACATTTATCTTTAGTGTCTTAATTAGGTACGGTTATTAGCCAGCATTACTTGGTGCTATTCCTTACGTCATTCCTTATATTTACTTGTGTTACAAGGTGCGTTGCTTTACCGCTAATTACTGCTTGTTCCTGTGTTTATAAATACCACCCCGTTACTGCCGCTATTGCGCATTCTAGGGCGAGGCTACTGTCTACACTCTTTGTGTTAGTGAATGTGTTGTTATTTGATAAACTGCCGTCTGGATGTGGCTTTGTGAGTTTGTCAGTAGTGTTGCTGAATACGTGCGGCAAAACTTGCGATACCTTATCATAAATCTTCTCAGATGTGCTACTGCGTCATTGTACTCAGCAGTTAGGCCAGTGTTTTTACGCTCTACTAATCAAGATTCATTATACCCGAAACATTACTCGCTATGAGTCATTAGACTCATAAACTATTACTGTTCCTACATTATAGTCAACCGTTTGGCTACGCCATCGTTATACCCAACCGTTGCTGCTCCCGCGTCATTACATCCATGCGTTACCCCTCCTGCGTCATTATACCCAGGCGTTACTGCTCCTGTGTCATTATACCCAGGGTGCGAGCGTTGTTTCCGGTATTGCGGTGGGGGCGTGCTCATGGGGCCGTTCACCGCGCCACCCAGTAGAGGGAGGAGGTGGGCGTGGTCCGGTTAGGCCACTCGGGAAGAGCGCCAGTGTCGGCCCCCAAGCTTATAATGGGTCAGAAAAGGGGGTCATTTTTCACTTTTGCTGCCTGATGATACCTGGTAGTGGTCTTGTTGTTATTGTTGTTACTGGGAGAGGTTGTGCTGTAGTTGTTGATGTTGTTAGTGCAGTTATTGATTGCATCTAGTTGATGCGTGTAATTGTTGTTTTTGTTGTTGCTGGTGGTGGAAGCAGTATATTTGATGTTAGTGATGGTGGTGTCGTCGGCGGTAGTGTTGGTGGTGGTGGTGGCTGTGTGGTTGATGGTGTAATTCCATATTTTCATGATAGTGCTATTGTAGTTGATGATGGTTAGCGGACGTTAATGGTTGAGGCGGAACCTCATTATTTATATGATTGGCGACAGATGGTCATGTGGTTCACCAGTGGAAGGTGGTGGTATGTGTGTAGCTTACTCACCTAGATATGTTTGTATGGTCGAGAATCGGCTCCTATCACGACTTCTGAAAGTCTCAAACACAGAAACCTGAAAGTTGCAGCATTAATTGTTACCAGGTTACCTGGTTGATACCTGGTTGATGGGGTTCTGGGAGTTCTTCTACTCCCCAAGCCCGGCCTGAGGCCAGGCTTGACTTGTGAGAGTTTGGTCCACTAGGCTGTTGCTTGGAGCGGCCCGCAGGCCCACATACCCACCACAGCCCGGTTGGTCCCGGTAACTTTTTCGTAATAGCTGTAAATTTAAACAATGTCTGATGCAAGTTCAAGCTTCCCGATATACGATTGCTCAAATTTGTAAGTTAGACCCCCATGTCTTTTGTATGGCAGAATATTTAAAGGCCTAGGCTAGCGTGCGGAAGGCTGGCTCTATTGTCCAAGTTCCCGACAGGAACGATGGCCATTTTGATATATGGTGGGGGGGGGGGGGGAAGCAACATTATTCTATTGATGTTAAGCTTCTACCTGTGTTTGTTTACCTATCTATGTCTTTGCAAGGTATGGACGGTAGCGGCCGGATGGGGGAGGGGGAGCAGATTTATCTCTTAACTAGTGAGCAAAGACTGAATGCGATGCCATTATTCTTATAGACTTTGAAGTGGTGTACGTACCTGCTCTTTCGTGTGTGTGTGTGTGTGTGTGTGTGTGTGTGTGTGTGTGTGTGTGTGTGTTGTGTGTGTGTGTGTGTGTGTGTGTGTGTGTGTGTGATGGAGGGGAGGGTGGTTTAATACTCTTATAAGTTATCTCTCCATTACCTTCGTCCATTGTAGGATAATGCAGGCTTATATTCAAAATCCTATTATTTTGCATTACTATTTATACACTATATACTTTTCTATTACATGTTTATTATAATTATAAGTTCTTTAACTGTCATCTTCTCGTAATGGTGTTTGCTTTCACTTTAAAAGACTTCTTACAAATCCATTTTGTTTTCAAATCTTTTCAGCACGATTTCCCACCAATCACCAATTTCCCATTTAGGTGACATTTACGCTCACGTGTAATGGATATATTTCATTAACTATTGGAATGCTATAGGCAGATAAAAATAATAATTTCAACAGAATACTGTTATTCAGTTACAATCAGGTTATACAAATACTGCAAATGGTTCTGTTTGGACATTTAATTGACAGAAATTGTGGAATGTATAGGCTTCGACAGTAATACAACTGGTGTCTCTCCTCTCTCGCTCTCAACCTAACTTCCACCCCACTCCCAACACACTGGTTCCAAGATCCCCAACCATTCCAACAGTCCCTCCCATAGTCACTCGCAGACTCCCACGGCCGCTGTACATCAGTAGTGTGTGAAACAGCCCACCTGGTCTTGTATTCCATTTCCTTTCTGCCCCGTTACACCAAAAATGTAACACCTGCACACAAGTATACTTCCATAATACACCATAGCAAAACACCACAAGCGCCAGGATGTCACCTAATCGATGAATTCTGCTATTAAAGAGTATATCGAATTTAACCATTTACTATGCAAACTAGCAGCCTGTTATTTACATTCGTAATTAAAAACTTTTGGTCATCCAAAATGGAGGATAAACTTCACAATCGACGCCTAAAATGGACGACCATCAACTCGGTAAAAAAAAAAAAGAGCCTCTGCGTGGACACCACAAACACCTTTTTTTTTTTTTTAGGCCTACGCGGAAAGATTTTTATGCATGGGAATTCTGGAACGAGAAGTTTCACTGATCAACAAAGACGGCAGGTGAACCAATTATTGCAAATTAAAGTTCAAAGAAATGACCTCCTGTTAACCAAGTTATTGCTGAAGTAATAAATAATACCACCGTTATAATAATTTGTTGTTGAGTCTACTCATGCTCTTTGGAGTATTAAAGATGCGCTGAAACTTGTCAGATTTTAACAATTTTAAAATCTACTTTACTGGCGTGTCCACTACTAACAAATTTATTTTTAACACGTATTAGGTTAAAAAGTTCTTTTATGCAATCTGTCAAAAGTCGTGCGTGAATTCAGTTTAATGCAATTTTGTAAAAACACCGAAGTTTTGCAAGCAAGCCACTCTCCACTCGGGAAGTATCCCGTGGATCACTTTTTGCAACAAATAATAGACAATGGTTTGAGTTCTGTGGTGGCAGTGACGCACCGGCACCTTTCCTGTCTCTCTTGCAAAACATTTTGATGTGCTGACTTATTTGTCTGTAATTCTCGGTTTCTAGTGTGTGTGTGTGTGAGTGTATTTACCTAATTGTTCTTGCGGGGGTTTAGCTCTGCTCTTTCGGCCCGCCTCTCAACTGCCAATCAATCAACTGTAACTAACTACTATTTTTTTCCCCTCTACACACACACACACACACACACAGAAAGCAGCTCCGTAACAGCTGTCTAATTCCCAGATACCTATTTACTGCTAGGTAACAGAGGCATCAGGGTGAAAGAAACTTTGCCCATTTGTTTCTGCCTCGTCCGATAATCGAACTCGGGCCACAGAATTACGAGTCCTGTGCGCTGTCCGCTCAGCTATCAGGCCCTTAAAATGTGTGTGTGTGTATGTGAGATAGCTCCACAGTGCTATCATTATCGAACATTCTGGATCCCGCTTCTTGTATTTTGTATTCATATCTGTTTTTACACTGTGTATAGTTTTAGCCTCAGCTATTTCATCATTTTAGTTATCCTACGTAGCCTATTTTTATTTATTTGTTATGCACCCCATTATCCATCCCGTGGGCGGTGGTGGAAAGGGTTACAGAAGCACATAATGGGTTCAGGAACTGAACCACTTAGTTCGTTTAGCTAAGCAAGTGACAACTGACTACTCGAACACCTTATCTCTCTGTGGTTCATATGCGCCTCTAGCTTCCACCCATACCCCCCCCCCCTCCTTTAATTTCGCCTGAATATTTCATCGAAGCCATGTTTACAAAGTCTTTTAAGAATCTTATATATCATGACCATATTTCGACGCTCTCATTCGGCACCAGTGTTATAGGCAATGAGTGGACGTTTTTATATTTTCCTTTGTTTCTTGTGACGGGGTGTCCCTGCAGGGACTGTGCATATTCCAACACCGAACTCATTTAGGTCGCGTACCCAGCCCGTTCTCTTGAGCTGATTGATTGATTGATAAAGATTACGCCACCCAAGAGGTGGCACGGGCATGAATAGCCCGTAAGTGGTACAATTTTTTTTCCAGTAGTTCTTTTCATTATTCTGAGGTTGCATTTAATCATCAAGCTGTTATCGCGGGGGAGGATACTGCTTCACAGTCTTTATGAGGGTGTCCAGCTGCTGGACACCTTTGTTGACCATGAAAGTGGCTGTGTTGATGGCTTCAGGGTGGCCACTGCAAGATTCAGGAACTCTTAAAGCTCTTCTAAGGTTGTTGGTTGCTTCACATTCCTGAAGATAGTGAAATAATGGCTTTTCTGTAACAGTTTGGCAGAAGATGTACTCTCTCTGTCGGGGTTCACCAATCTCCCAGTTGCATCTGTAACCTTCTCTTGAGCTGCTACAACATTCAAAATATAGTCCTCCCCCTAACCAGAAAGGTACGTACTCAACTTACACACCTAACCTAACCTACCTAACCTACCGATTCATCGAAAACGTGAATATTGCGAGGTGCTTTTTTTCAGTCCTTTGAATTTTGTACATAAGGTACCATAGTCAACTAAACGAGACATTAAGTGAAAGAATAGGATGACACTAGACTCTGAAGGGATTCTTTGCCAAGGCTCATGAATACTACTCTAACGTATGTTAACTTTGAATATGCTGCTAATATTGTTATGTTAACATCTTGAGATTATCTTGACATGATTTCGGGGCTTAGTGTCCCCGCGGCCCGGTCCTCGACCAGGCCTCCACCCCCAGGAAGCCGCCCGTGACAGCTGACCAACTCCTAGGTACCTATTTACTGCTAGGTAACAGGGGCATCAGCGGTGAAAGAAACTCTGCCCATTGTTTCTCGCCGGCGCCCGGAATCGAACCCGGAAACCACAGGATCACGCGTCCAGTGTTCTGACCGCTCAGCCAGCGGCTTCCATGTATATCTATCGTTGTATTTAACGTTATGACTGCAAAATAGTTTTCCTTTTCTGATCCAATAAGCAGAGTACCGTTCCTGAAGGCGTCTGACAGCTGAGTGGACAGCGTTTCGGATTCGTAGTCCTGATGTTCCGGGTTCAATCCCCAGGGTGGAGGCGGAAACAAATGGGCCGAGTTTCTCTCACCCTGATGACCCTGTTACCTAGCAGTAAATAGGTACCCGGGAGTTAAGACAGCTGCTACGGGCTGCTTCCTGGGGTGTGTGACTAAAAGGAGACCTAGTCGAGGACCGGGCCGCAGGGACGCTAAGCCCCGAAATCATCTCAAGATAACCCCTCCCTCGTGTCGCTATTATAATGGCTCTGCGTGCATCTCTGTGGTCATTTCCAGCTTCTCTGGGTCATCCTGTAGTATTTTGCAAACCTCCTCCGTTATTTTTCAGTATACATTTTCCTCCATCTGTAAACATCGACTCTGAATCCAGGACCAGCATTCATCAAGCATTAACGTGTCCACTAATGATACCTGTTTAAGTCTTTCTCCGAAGAACTACGAGGTTGTTTATAACAATAATAACCTTGGACTGTTACCTTTTTTTGTTTACATTTATCAAACGGTTTACAGCAAAGGTGACACGATTATTGAAAGATGCACAGGTTTCGTAAGTAGTTGCGTAAATGCTTGGTGAAAATTGTATTTCCGATGCTGTGTTAAGTCGTTCACATTTGGTACATACAAAATAGTACACGTTCCATAACAGATATCCGTGGTACTACTGCTATTTTACAGTAGAGCCAAGTTATATCCAATATATCTACTGATATCTTGCTACTGCTGCCGCATTTTAATCATCCAGTCTTTCTTAGTACCGGTCTCCAGCAATACAGCCGCTCCTTCAACCAGTTCAGTACTATTCCAGATTGTGTGACAGCCTTCACTTCCAAAGGATTTTGACAGTCAAGGAATTGATTGTTGCGGCTGATTTATTGTGCACCCCATACTCATCCTGTGAGCGGCAGCGCAAAAAGGGACAGTCAATAATTGACAAGTCACTGTATCACTGGCTCTATGTACACATAGAGCCAGTGATACAGTGATCCTGTATCTCTCTCTCTTTTCTGCTTATTCTTGTATTATAATTAATATTATTTTGTTTGAGGGGAGAAGGGAAGGCGGCGGAACTAAGCCCATGTTTTGAAATAAAGTTCCTCAAGGCTTCCTGGCAATCTCCTTTCCTGACTATGGGTATTAATTACATTTGCTGTCGTCCAGCTGTGTCGTTCATTTCGGTTATTAAAGGCTTACCCTGAATGTTTCTTTGTATTTCCATCTTTCTCTTTCTTATATCCATTCTTCTCTAGTTTATACCAGTTTCTCCTTTCTATCTATCTCTCTGTATCGCATATCTTTGTATTTCTCTCTAATTTAGTAATTGTTGAGCCGCCCGCCACACCCTCTCCACAAGCCTGTCTTCCGGCGCCATATCGAGCCATCAACAGCGTTAGGCCTCTCTCAGCATATCCCTACCCTCCCTCTCATTCCACCCTTCATTCCTTCCACTCATACCCCGTCCCTTCAACTCCCTCTCACACTCCCCCACTTTCTAACAGCCCCGTGGGCGAGGTAGCCCTAGCCCGGCCCGGCTATCGTGGGGGATATCTCCAGTAATTACAATCTAATGGCAAGACCTCGCTGGGCCGCGGCAACGCCTCATCAGCTCGTCATAAAACCTGCCCCCTTGTTAAAAATGATTCAGTATCCTCCTCACCCTTCACAGTTCAGCAACCAGGAGGCCTGGTCGACGACCGGGCCGCGGGGACGTTGAGCTCCGGAAGCACCTCAAGGTAACCCTTGATTCCTGCTACATACACTGCCAACCACAATGTTCCTAGGCAGTGATGTGGCGGAGGCAGGCAACATACACGATTTCATATGTAGATATGAAGCCCAATAGGCTCAATTATACCAGTTGATTGATTATCGAGTGCGGGACGAAAGAGCCAAAGTTCACCACCCCATATGCATAATTGAGCGGTACATAGCCTGCCACAGTCTGCCTAATACATATAGCCTACATCTGTGTTCTTTAATACAAATACAACCCTAGACTTCAATCCACATAGCCAACGTAGTGTTCCTAATACACATACCTGCCATAGAGCTCCTAGTACACGCCTACAACAGAACTCCTACTAAAACAACAAGCCACCAAGGTGTAGAATACAATCCAAAATCTGATGTTAGAAAGTTTGCACCAAGAAAAGACGGCTCGCCCCCCAGAGCTTATGGCCAAAGAGCGAAGATACCCCCTCCATGACAGTCAGCACATAATATATAACTCCAAGACAAATTGTAATTGAAAGCACCAACAGTAGTCGTTGTTGTGTTGTTAAAATTCGCTACCTGAACAAGAAGTTCCCAGTAGCAGGGCTATGGTGAGCCCGTAGTGCCTACAGTAGTCATCCCTTTATATTCAAGTGCATCTGAATGCACACAACAACGAATATTTATAACGCCTTTTCTACCCAAAAGCATAACCAAAGAAAGAGAAACAGCAAAACGTGTACATAAGCATTCAAAATTGAAATACTTTATTCATAAATGTTTGTACAAATTTTACAGTTGGGTTTACTTTACACAAATTTACAGTAATTATTTACCTGAGTCATAATTATAACAAACACGTGATGATGCAACAAATCTTAAACATATGGTCCACGGTTGTTCAACATCCTCCCAGCGAGTATAGAAATCTTGCCGGAACAACCGTGGACATCTTCAGGAGAAAACTAGAAGTTTTTTCAAGCAGTTGATTGTTGCAGTACCGGAGCAACCGGGCTGTGGTGGATATGTGCCTGCGGGCCGCTCCAAGCAACAGCCTGTTGGACCAAGCTCTCACAAGTCAAGCCTGGCCTTGGGCCGGCTTGGGGAGTAGAAGAATTCCATGAACCCCTGTCAAGCAGGTATAAGCAGGTATGTAACCCTTGGACTGCCCACTACTTAAAAGTACTACATTGTGGTGCACCTGACCAAATCGCATATGACGATTTGCGCACAGATAGTAATAAATGAAGCAATGCACTTGTTAACAAACAATTCTCGGAAGTGACACCACGTTAGTTTAGCTTCAAACCAGCCCGGACTCTTGATTTGCCACTCCGTAAAAATTCCAACCTTTTAGCCTACCCAAAATGCACCCAAGCAACCAACACCCTAACCTATCGAGTTCGATGCCTAGAACATTTGAGAATTTGTGAGTTGATGCTTTACTTACTAGAATGTATTTGTAACGTTGGTTAGGATAACATGAAAAGCGCGACTTAATGGTCGAGGACAGGTTGTTCAAACACACACACATATCGTGTCAGACGGCGCCAGCCGTCTGCTATCCCAAATATCCCACGCTCTTTCCCCCCCCCAGCCTGGCATGCCAAACGTCCACTGGAACAGGCCTATGACCGCTAAACACACAAAACTCCCCGACGGGCGTGTTATGTATACATTACATCCGTGGAACGGATACACATACACACAGCCATATTGGCCTACGGCATACATCTTACTAGCATGTAGTATGGCCTACAACGTTCATCTCATCAGTACTATAAAGTATGCAGTACTAGCCTAGAAACCCACCTTGAAAAGTACAAAATAAATAAGAATCACGGATGGCTACAAGATTAGGCTAGTTCCAGAATTGAGGTGACCTGAATGCTTGGAAGAAACTTGGACAACTGAGGAAAGGCTAATAGACGGTACATGATGCAGACAAACTCTTGGGTGGACACCCGACTCACTAATAGAAAATTGAGGACACTTGGGCCCGCCCTGGGCCATTATCACGTCGTGTAAATACAGGGTTATCCACTGACAATGTTTACGTTGAACGTGACGTACCGGAACATTTATTGAAATGGATAACCTATNGTTGGCTAAGCATGGTTAACTTAGATAAGATTAGGTTTGGCCAAGTTTAATTAGAGTAACGTAGGAAGGGTTAGAATTGGTTGGTACAATGACACTTCCTGGACCACTCTAAAACTGGTTGCCCGGACTGTTGCTAAGTCCACGTATCCACTACTTCACTACTCCACTAAGGGCTACCTGCAATATGTTTTCCCGACCGCACGACACGACCTGCAAGAATGGTCCCAGGACGGACCGAAACGTCGTCGTCTCTTCACCTTCTAGTGTGTGGTCTGGTCAACAATGACGCAAGTATACTGCATCGTTGCACGCGATGATAAAATTGATCTCAACTAGTACCCTCACACTACTGAAATGAGTGTGTGAGTCAGCGAGTGTGAGATGTGTTTCTATATATGTATGGGCCTGAGTCAATGGCCCTAATAACCCTACCCGCCCTCTCAACTAATACACGTTTATTTTGTACCTTATGGCCTCCCATGTACAAATTACAAATGACCATGAAAAAGTAGCAACTCGCAAAAATCCAACGTTTTCTATGCATTGTAGGTTAGGGTTGGGTAGGGTAGGTTTTCGTGCGTTCGTGATAAGTTAGAACTTTGTATGTTGTGACAGACCAAAGAAAACGGGCTGAATAACCCACTCCTGATGAAATCCTCGCATCCGCCCGACAATAGCCCCAATCATCCTTATCTTCACTACCGTAAAAGCCCGTATCAATCCGAATTAATCGATTATCCGTTTGGCGAATACGGCGAACTCGGCACCGACCTTGATGTGGGATTAGACCCCGAGTATGAAGACAGGACCCAAGACACAGAAAACCAATCGCACGTTAACGAATAGAAGATATAATTCAAACCCATCCTCTAAAAAGAATACTAAACTCAATGGCTACTACAGATGGAATGTACAAAACATGTACTGGTGTACCCCTTAAAATGAGTTCTGTTTTGTATAATTTGAATTAATTCTACAGAATATAACAAAAAGTGAAACAGACTAAACCATGAACCAAACCTGTCTTAGGCCTGACTAAGTAGAGGCCTAATACACGCAACCTTAGGCTTAATTTAGTATTTTTGTATGTACTATACTAGGTAGGACCAGGAAAAGTTAGGTTTGTTTGTTTGTTGCTTTCTTTCTGCCTCTGTAAAAAAATAAATCCTGTAACATAAACGCGGACGATTGAACCATATTATTACCCCGGGAACTGTTGTATTCCTCGAAATACAGGAATAAATAAAATCCAAATAAAATTAATCCTAACTGTCAATCTTTCCTGCAATTTTTCTAATAATAATTTGACTTAATTCCTAAGTGCAACTTTAGTGAAACTTTAATGATCATGAAACGATTCAGAGTATATCAGAGAGAGAGAGAGAGAGAGAGAGAGAGAGAGATAGAGAGAGAGAGAGAGAGAGAGAGAGAGAGAGAGAGAGAGAGAGAGAGAGAGAGAGAGAAGTAACGTTAATAACTGAAAATTAAACTAGTAAAGAAAGAAAGGAGAAGATAAAAAAAGAAATGGGTCAGTGTACGTGATAGAGACGAAGAAGGAAGAGAGGCTGGGGACGATAACCGAGTAACAGGTATAACAATATCAATCAGAAGCACATTCATAGCCTCACACGAGCAATGAGGACCAATACCTGTCCGTTAACCAACAAACCAAAACACAGGTTCTCTGAACCAGTTCTTTTTTGAACCAGCGAACCAAAACGTATTTCCTTGGAACCAGCGAACTAAAGTTCCTCGACTCGCTTCCTCTTCAATCCAAATGAATATTAAATAAGCAAACTGTACAGTCTCCTCCGGCCGATAGGGGAGAAGCGAACGAATCCAGGATGTGAGAGGTGGAATGTGCAATACAAAGCGAACGAATGTGGAATCCAGGATGAGTGCTGGAATGTGTAATACAAAGCGAACGAATGTAGAATCCAGAATGAGAACTGGTAACTGCAACAGAAGATGAGACCTGGAATGTGCAATATGTAAAGAAGAACCAAGGTACGGCACGATAAGGTAATTGTAAACATGAGAAGCTGTCAATGTGACTAGGCTACATAGTCATTGGAAGGGCTATGAGAACTGAGGGAAGGAACGGTGCCCATGTAATCGCATAGGCAGATAACGAGGCCGTACCTGTGTCTCGGATCATTTCAGTTCACTTGGGAGTCCCACATTGTTCTACACAAAATCCAGTATAATTTTATTATGATTATGGTCATATTTATTTTAAAATTAATATTTTTCGCTCCATTTGACTCTTTTGTTTGATGTTTCTCCGTACTTCTTTATATACACAATTTGGCAGGTCTCAAAACTATCTAGGAAGTTTCATTGTCAGGTGACTATCTCAGCCAATCAGGAAAGATTAACACGGGGCAATTTCTGATTGTTCGAAATACACAAAATAAGAGCCCTCTGCTAGTCAGGAGTTGTTGTTGTTGTTGTTTTAGATTTAGCTACTCAGAACGAAATGTCCATGTAGAACGGGCTATGGTGAGCCAGTAACCAGTTAGGAGGCTGAGGAAGCGTTATATGACAAAGAGTGTTGGGAAGACGGGACACCACGAGCGTAGCTCTCATCCTCTAACTACACTTAGGTAATTACACTTAGGTAATTTTACACACACATATAATAATAATTATATTATATATCAACCCATCCTCCTGTTTAAATAGGACTTTTTGTAACTATTTTGACCACTGTACATATATACTGACGTAAAAGGCAATTAGATAAAATTCAGTACTGTTCCCTTTATAATCCGAAAAAATAAAGCTAAAAAACAAACTTGAATATTCCAAGGCCTAGTATAGCACATATATATGCACAATATTAGGCCTTATATCCACACCCACTGTAATCCATTCAAAGCTCGTCAATACAGGCCTAAATCCACACCAACGCAAATCCCTCCAAAACTCATCAATACAAACCTACATCCAAACTCGCATAAATCGCACCAGAACTCGTCAACACAAAGCTAAATCCGGACGTAAATCCTTCCAAAACTCATCAATACAAAAACATTTCTATCCAATCTGAGACATTATCAGATAGACGCCTACACTAAACCTCAGCCATAAACGTTTCAGCTACCTCGTTAACTACCTTACTACCTCATTAACTACCTTACTACCTCGCTAACTATCTTACTACCTCATTAAGCCATTAAACTAAAAAATCTGCCGTTTAGGCTTCCTCACCTTCCTTGATCAGTATGCATGGAAAGATTCGTCTGAAATATTCGAAAATGCCGTGTAGGCCTAATACAGAAGCCATTACATTACATTTACTTCTCTACAAAGCTTAGGATGGTCAACGGATTACATAAAAAAATTGTAATCCCGGTGAAAAATGCAGTTAAATAAACAATTAGTTTATCTTCAAACACTCCTAAAAATGCCGGTATATAAATCTAGACACGGTTATATACACTAAAAAAAATTAAAATGTCTGAAGTGGGAGCAACTATATTGTAGATTTTTTTAAATCCACCATATATATATATATATATATATATAATATATATATATATATATATATATATATATATATATATATATATATATTATATATATACATTGGAAAAATAAGTATAAATAAATCTCCAGTATAATCCAGTACGTCATCGAATCTAAAACATTCGTACATATTAACAGGAAGACCCCTATTAATTAATGTAATCACAACCAGAAAAAAACCAAAATACCAAACAATATAAATTACAACCGGACGCGTAGCCTAGTCTACTAGTCTAGGAGGGAGCCGGTCGGCCGAGCGCACAGCACGCTGGACTTGTGATCCTGTGGTCCTGGGTTCGATCCCAGGCGCCGGCGAGAAACAATGGGCATAGTTTCTTTCACCCTATGCCCCTGTTACCTAGCAGTAAAATGGGTACCTGGGTGTTAGTCAGCTGTCACGGGCTGCTTCCTGGGGGTGGAGGCCTGGTCGAGGACCGGGCCGCGGGGACACTAAAGCCCCGAAATCACCTCAAGATAGTCTAATTCAGAACGGTCCATACACAACAACAGAGAAGGTTGGTTGTGAGTTCGACTAACCACCACGTTGAAAATACATAGATGTAATTTACGTATGTAGGTTACCTTAGCATTTTAAAAGCACCGAATCACCTTCTGTGGTTGATCGTTCAATAAACCCTTGAACTATATGTTTAACACATCTCTAACCCTATCCATGGAGGACAGAAGAAAATGTATATATGCTGGTTAGCATTGTAAATGTGTGGCCACGTCTGTGGTAGAAAATAATTTAAAAAAACACTGAAAACTAACAAGCCAACTAAGAGCAATTTCCCCCATTCCCCGAGGTAGATAAACACTGCGGAGTGGTTGAATTATACATAGCACACACACAAGGAGGTAGCCACTACTGTTAAGAGCCAAGATTACTTTAATTACATCCATTTAAAACAAATAAATAAGAGTGAAGATCTTAAAATTCGTCTTTTTACATCAAAGTTCATGAGATACGAACTGTGGTATTTACGACGAAAAAGAGTAGGCTACCAGAAAAGTTACGTTAATTCTGACACAGTTTCTTCATTAGCGCAAAAGGTATATAATAGTAGGAATTACTGTCAAATAAATATATAATTATGGTGCTCGTTCAAATTAAATTTGAACGGTTCCTCAAGAGGGGGTCTATGCACCCAGCTCGTTTAGGATTGATCAGAGTCTGCATCAGCAATCCATTCACCTGGGGCCAGATTCACGAAGCAGTTACGCAAGCACTTACGAACGTGTACAACTTTTCTCAATGTTTGGCGGCTTTGTTTGCAATTATTAAACAGTTAATGAGCTTTGACGTACCAGGAGGCTGTTTATAACAATAACAACAGTCGATTAGGAAGTTTTCATGCTTGTAAACTGTTTAATAAATGTAACCAAAGCCGTCAAAGATTGAGGAAAGATGTACACGTTCGTAAGTACTTACGTAACTGCTTCGTAAATCTGGTTCCTGGGCTCTAGGAGACTCGATCCGCGGACCCACGTGTGTGATGCGGTCGAAGCTCTATCGACCGAGCAATTTAGTAGTCTTAATTGTCACTTTTTTGTTGGGTGTTTGCCACTTTGTTTTGGCTGGGCGTTTGCCACTTTTTTTGTTGGACGTTTGGGAGATTTTTATTATCCGTTTGCCACTTGCTTAATGGGTGTTAGAGAGTTTTTTCTGCCTTTTTTGTTGGTGGTTTGGAGATTTTTGTTTGCCGTTTAGCACTTTTTTGGGGCCGTTTTGAACTTTTCGTTGGCCGTTTATAACTTTCTGTTGACCGTTCAGAACTTTTTGTTAGCAATTTGGCACTTTTTGTTGGCAGTTTTTTTTTTTTTTTTATTTTTATTTTTACATGCAACCATGCAAATTAAATACAATAAAAACAAAGAAACACAGTATAAACCACAGAGAACAAAACCCATCAGCCAGAAGGGCCGACAGCACAGCATAACAAAGTACAAACTCAAAAATGTACTGAAAACACAGAACAAAAGGTAAACACATTCAGCAAAAAATATAAACAAAAGCAGTACAAGGATAAACAAATGCAAGTGAGCAAAAAAAAACACAGGCTCATAGCAAACAGTACAAAAACTATCGGTACCCAACAAACAAACCTAACACCGGCCTGAAGGACCGAGACCCAAAATACACTTCAATACACAAATTAAACAGAGAAGAAATAATAATTCAAGAACAGAGATCGCACATCATAGCCAGAAGGGCACATAATTCAACAAAGTAAAGAAACATTTAACATGAAAAGGCATAGCCAAAAGAGCACAGAATACAACAAATAAAGAAACATAGATCATGAAAAGGCATAGCCAAAAGAACAGGGACATTTAGAAACCTCGGCCTGAAGGGCACACAATACACATCACATAACATACATCACATAACAGACTAAAATCCAAGATACACCCGATAGAAACCGCAAGCACACAGACTATCAGTCCTGTGCATACTTTTCCGGCCACTCTGCAGCCGGGAAAAGATACAATACGCCTCCCATATCGCCAGAATATATTCCGGAATAGGGAGACTAAGGGTCGTCCGAGGATCGGGCATCGAAATCGGCACACCCTTAGCAAATACCTTATACGCCGGAACCCAGACAGTCGTGGGGCACCACGGAATAGGCTCCACTATGTTATGAAAGGTAATAACTATAGGGTTGGACGTCGCATGATACTCCGTGCCGTCGGCTAAGATGAACGGGATAGGCTTCTTTTTACCGGCGCAGGCAACGGGCAGCGCACTTGTAACCGCGGCAGCCTCACAGGGCTGCGCAGCAACCACCGGACGCGACACCCGCGGGGGCTCTTCGCTCCGAACATCCTTTTTCAGAACCAACACGAGGTCCCGACCTGCACCTGCACCCCCTTCACCAACATCTGGAGGTGCAACTACCCCCCACTGCGGGGAACTGCCGGTAGAAGCCACAGGAGGCGAATCATAGACACAATCCTCAGCATCAGCAGGTACATGGACGTCAGCGTCCACGACCTCAATCCCCGAGAACCCCTCAACGTCAGAATCCACCACATCCGCCCATGCAGTAGACGATCGCCTGGACCGCTTGGGCACCGGGCGCACATCTTCGGAACCAGAAGCGGACCCAGACCCACGGGCATCACAAGCCGCGCGTCCTCGTCTTACGACCGCAGCAGCCTCAACCGCAGGGGGAACCGGACCACACACAACCGGGGACCCCACAGCCACTTCAGCATCCGGGACCCGAGGTGAGGAGACAGGGCCAGGCGCAGCATCGGAAGACAGGTGAGCATGCGCTGAGGAGGGCGCATTACAACGAGCCACTGGAGCAGCAGGGACAGGCACACTAACAGGATCAGGGGAATCCACCGATCCCATCGCAACAGCCGGAGGAGGGCCGGCGACATCCGGGGAAACGTCCGGGGACGCCGGGGGAGTCGCATCAATGATCCGGGCGGTTGCCGCATCCCCGAAGTCCTCGTCCAGGGGAAGCGGAGGGAAATCTTCTTCCCGAAAGAGGTTGATAGGTGCAACTGGAGCCGCCTCGCACCCTGCAGCCTGATGCCCCAACAAGCCACACCGGAAACAGGTCCGAGGCTGCCGGGCATAGTATACCCGTATGTAGCATCCCAGAAGCCGGACTGAAGATGGAATGTCCGACCGCAGACGCATGCCCAAGGTGCGAATATTCGTCCGCCTCCCGGCATACTTCCCGGAGGATATCGTGTTTTACCCTCACACTGACTACGGGCCAAATCGCTGGAAATAACGTCGCAGAAGCTCTTCGGGAAACTCCAGGGGCGCCCCATGCACGCTGACATAGGTCAGCGCACCACTCCGGTCTGATATGGCGACTGAGCCGGTANATAAACTGACATTCCTTAAAAGCGTAATTAATTGCAAATTCACATTAAATACATTATTTTCAATCAACCAATCGTACCTCGTTACAATAGCGTCTAAGATATTGATTAGGAGTGAAACCCTGTTTTATTGCATATTTCGACGTTTCAGCCGCATTAGAGCTGATGCGGTGGAGGCAACGGCAACTTGTCTGATTAAAGCTAAAATAACTCTAATGCTCCTGAAACGTCGAAATATGCAATAAAAACAGGGTTTCTGTTCTAATCATATCTTACTCGCTATTTAACGAGGTACGAATGGTTAATTGAAATAATGTATTTAATGTGAATTTGCAATCAATTACGCGTATACATCAGATATGTCGCATATGTAATAAATAATAACAATAAACTGACAATCCGTATCCAAGGAGAGAAACTCTGATTTTATTGCAAATTTCGACGTTTCAGCCGCATTAGAGCTGTTTTGCAGTACATCTTCTTTCTGTAACATACACGGAAAATCTGGAATATTTATTTAATTCTAATGAGAACACATTGATTTATGTGACTTGAACGAATAATGGACTATATAGTCGTATTTCCCACGTTTTAATCATTTTTGTGACCCATCGCCGCTCTCAGTAATTGGCATATTTTCGGTTTGAAAAGTCGTAATTTCAAGCTGCAATATGTGCAGAGAGACCGAATTTGGCTCACAAATATGGCTCAAGCTTCGAATTTGGAATGTTTGGTATATTTTGAAAACTGCAGGGTGGGTTTGGACAAAATGTGACCCATCGCCGCTCTCAGTAATTGGCATATTTTCGGTATAAAAATTCGTAGTTTCAAACTGCGAATACGTGCAGAGAGCCAGAATTTGGCTCCAAAATATGGCTCAAGCGTCGAATTTGGGATGTTTGGGATATTTTGAAAACTGCAGGAAGGGTTTGGCAAAATGCGATCCATCACTGCTTCAGTAATTGGCATATTTTCGGTATAAAAAATCGTAATTTCAAACTGCGAATACGTGCAGAGAGCCAGAATTTGGATCCAAAATATGGCTCAAGGGTCGAATTTGAGATGTTTCTGAAATTTTGAAAACTGCAGGGGTATTTGAGCAAAATGTGACCCATCACCGCTCTCAGTAATTGGAATATTTTCGGTATAAAAGTCGTAATTTCAAACTGCGAATACATGCAGAGAACCAGAATTTGGCTCCAAAATATGGCTCAAGGGTCGAATTTGGGATGTTTCAGATATTTTGAAAACTGCAGGGGGGTTTGGGCAAAATGTGAACCATCGCCGCTTTCAGTAATTGGCATATTTTCGGTATAAAAAGACGTAATTTCAAACTGCGAATACGTGCAGAGAGCCAGAATTTGGCTCCAAAATATGGCTCAAGCGTCGAATTTGGGATGTTTGGGATATTTTGAAAACTGCAGGGAGGGTTTGGGCAAAATGTGACCCATCGCCGCTTTCAGTAATTGGCATATTTTCGGTATAAAAAGTCGTAATTTAAAACTGCGAATACGTGCAGAGAGCCAGAATTTGGCTCCAAAATATGGCTCAAGGGTCGAAATTGGGATGTTTGTGATATATTTTAAAACTGCAGGGGGCTTTGGGCAAAGTGTGACCCATCGCCGCTCTCAGTAATTGGCATATTTTCGGTATAAAAGTTCGTAATTTCAAACTGCGAATACGTGCAGAGATCCAGAATTTGGCTCCAAAATATGGCTCAATGGTCGAATTTGGGACGTTTGGGATATTTTGAAAACTGCGATGGGGGGCTTGGGCAAAATGTTACCCATCGCTGCTCTCAGTATATGGCATACTTTCGGTATAAAAATTCGTAATTTCAAACTGCGAATACGTGCCGAGAGCCAGAATTGGGATCCAAAATATGGCTCAAGGGTCGAATTTGAGATGTTTCGGAAATTTTGAAAACTGCAGGGGTATTTGGGAAAAATGTGACCCATCCCCGCTCTCAGTAATTGACATATTTTCGGTATAAAAAATCGTAATTTCAAACTGCGAATGCGTGCTAAGAGGCAGAATTTGGCTCCAAAATATTGCTCAAGGGTCGAATTTTGGATGTTTCTGATATATTTTAAAACTGCAGGGGGGGTTTGGGCAAAATGCGACCCATCGCTGCTCTCAATAATTAGCATATTTACGGTATAAAAATTCGTAATATCTAACTGCGAATAAATGCAGAGAGCCAGAATTTGGCTCCTAAATATGGTTCAATCGTCGAATTTGGAATGTTTGGGATATTTTGAAAACTGCAGCGGGGGTTTCGGCAAAATATGACCCATCGCCGCGATCAGTATTTGGTATATTTTCGGTATAAAATTTGTTATTTCAAACTGCGAATACGTGCAGAGAGCCGGAATTTGGCTCCAAAATATTTCAGAAGCGACGAATTTGGGAAGTTTGGATATTTTGAAAACTGCAGGGGGGAGCTTTGGGAAAAATGTGATCCATCGCCGCTTTCAGTAATTGGCATATTTTCGGTATAAAATGTCGTAATTTCAAACTGCGAATACGTGCAGAGAGCCAGAATTTGGCTCCAAAATATGGCTCAAGGGTCGAATTTTGGACGTTTGGTATATTTTGAAAACTGCGATGGGGGGGTTGGGCAAAATGTGACCCATCGCAGCTCTCAGTATATGGCATACTTTCGGTATAAAAAATCGTAATTTCAAACTGCGAATACGTGCCGAGAGCCAGAATTTGGCTCCAAAATATGGCTCAAGCTTCGAATTTGGGATGTTTGGGATATTTTAAAAACTGCAGGGAGGGTATTCGCAGTTTTAAATTAAGACTTTTTATACCGAAAATATGCCAATTACTGAAAGCGGCGATGGATCACATTTTGCCCAAACCCTTCCTGCAGGTTTCAAAATATCTCAAACTTCCCAAATGCGACGCTTGAGCCATATTTTGGAGCCAAATTCTCGCTCTCTGCCCGTATTCGCAGTTTGAAATTACGAATTTTTATACAGAAAGTATGCCATATACTGAGAGCAGCGATGGGTCACATTTTATTGTGACCCATTTTATTGTGACCCATTGAAATAAACGGCTTATTTCCGCCGTTTACCCGTTGGAGCTTTCTCTGTGCCAGAACATTGCCGGAGACTGGAGGAGGTCTAACGGGTAAACGGCGGGAGTAAGCCCCCTCTCTCGCATGTAGTGAACGAATTCACTACATATACGATATATATGATGCAAACTCGTATTTAATAGAAAATGCACATTAAATACATTATTTTCAATCAACCATTTGTATCTCGGTAAAGTAGTAGGATTGGCGAGAAACCTTGTTTTTATTGCATATTTCGACGTTTCAGCCGCAATAGAGCTGTTTTAGCTCTAATCAGACATGTTGCCGTTGCCTCCTCCGCATCAGCTCTAATGCGGCTGAAAGGTCGAAATATGCAATAAAAACAGGGTTTCTTTCCTAATCAATATCTTAGTCGCTATTGTAACGAGGTACGAATGGTTGATTGAAAATAATGTATTTAATGTGAATTTGCAATTAATTACGCGTATACGTCAGATTTGTCGCATATGTAATGAATTAATAACAATAAACTGGCAATCCTTAAAAACGTGGGAATACGACGAGATAGTCCATTATTCGTTCAAATCACACAAATCAATGTGTTTTCATTAGAATTAACTAAAATGTTCCAGATTTCCGTGTATGTTACAGAAAGAAGATGTACTGTAAAACTGCTATAATGCGGCTGAAACGTCGAAATATGCAATAAAATCAGGTTTTCTCTCCTTGGATACGGATTGTCAGTTTATTGTTATTAATTCATTACATATGCGACAAATCTGATGTATACGCGTAATTTATTTCAAATTCACATTAAATACATTATTTTTCAATCAACCATTCGTACCTCGTTAATTAGCGAGTAAGATATTGATTAGGAGAGAAACCCTGTTTTTACTGCATATATCGACGTTTCAGCCGGATTAGAGCGGTTTTAGCTTTAATCAGA
>WNGS01004946.1:18667504-18689778 GCA_020271785.1 Procambarus virginalis
AGAACATGTAGCTAGTATCATGCTGTTAATACCAACAGAACATCACCAGCTACATTGTATTATACAACCACGAGACAATCTGACTATTAATGTATTAATACAAGAACATCGTCAGCGTGTCATAAGAGTTTTCTCGCCACCTTCGCGCACGAACATATTGTTAAGGCAACATATTGCTATACTTGAACCGGTCGGTAGGCGACATGGCCTCACATCTTACTGGGTCTGGCGTTCGATGCCGGTGGTCCCAAGGGCGACTGACCACCGTTTACTTCACTCCGTCTTAGAACTTTCTCCCGACACTGACCTTACCCGGTATACTCCGTCGTTATCTTAGATATACCTTCTAGGTATATCTTTGTACAGTAAAGTATCTTTTGCTTAGAAGTGACTCGAGTCAATCTGAAGGTCCTGTCCCTGAAGAACAGAGATGTATACATGCTGGGGTAGCGTTGTATACATGCTCGGCGGCGTGAATACATGCTGGGGTAGCGTTGTATACATGCGGGGTAGCGTTGCTATAACATGCTGGGGTAGCGTCTGTATACCTGCTGGGGATAGCGTTGTATACCATGCTGGTTCAGCGTTGCTATGAAACTACTAAGTATGATTTGAGATTGACCCCTGACCCCCATGATTCCATGGAGACCTGTCGCCCCGTCGCTCCTCATAACAAAAAAAATAGTATTTATTTTCTGGCAGCAATCGTTGTGTCGCCTCAAGAGTCATCATGCTGTCGGGGACATGAATATTCCAACGTCTTCTGCAACAACAATAACAAAAGGAAGAGTAAATGTGGGCAACCCTGTTCAGGAGGAGGAGGAGGGAGATTAAGGACCAGCGTCGCAGACAATTTTTGTCAGGCGAGGAATTCATTTGTTGACATTCTTTTGTAAAGTTGAGAAATACGGATGGGGCGGGTCTTGCTGGTGCTGCTGGTGGGTGGTCGTGTATGTATGCTCGGTGTCTAGCATGAGCGCTCGGGGGGGGAGGTGGGAAGGAAATACTGATTCCAGATTTCATTCCCAGAATTTGCAACTCTGGCCGGAAATCTTGCAGATTCTGGCGCTGCATTTAGCATTTTACACGAGGAGTTAATGCAATGTTGGGCCGGTGCCGCTGAGGGAACTGATGGGTCGGGGATGGTGTGTTGCCTTGCTGTTGTGAGGGAAAGGTTCCCGTTTATTGGTCAGGGAGGACAAGCACTCGAGGTAGACTCGAGTTAGTGTTTTTTTTTACCACATAGTTGGTGCCTGAGGGACCGAGCTATAGTTCCTAGACTCCTCCCCACCCACCCGGCCTTTCTAGCGTTGGTTGTCTAATGCAATGACTCCTGCATGTTACCTCGATCGTGTCACTTTTTAAAGTTATGGATGGAGTTTGCTTCTACGACTTGGTTATGTAGTTCATTCTATTTCCCAACTCACTCGTACGCAAAAAAAGAAAATTTTCTAACATTCCTTGGACTCATCTGATACTCAAGTCTCCATTCGTGCCCTCTCGCTCTATTGATATTCAATTGGAACATCTATTTTTACGACTTTGACAATCCCCAGAAATATAATAAGTCCTTTATCATGACTCCCCTCTCTCTCTCTCTCTCCTGCTCTCTCTCTCTCTCTCCTGCTCTCACTCTCTCTATCTCTCTCTATCCTATCTCTCTCTATCTCCCTTTTATCTCTCTCTCTCTCTATCTATCTACTCTCTCTCTCTCTCTCTCTCTCTCTCTCTCTCTCTCTCTCTTCTCTATCTCACTTTCTCTCTCTTCTTTCTCTCCTCTCTCTCCTCCTCTCTCTCTCTCTCTCTCTCTCTCTCTCTCTTCTCTCTCTCTCTCTGGGGGGGGGGTTAGACAGAAAAGAGCTTCACTCCATATTTGACCAGATTGAACTGGAGGTTACTGAGAGACATTCGGAATCGACATCCCACCTGCTTTTTGGGTCAATAATGGTCGATAATCTCGCATTTTCCTTATATACGATGACCTATAGAGACATCTATCACTTAACTCTGGTATATTTATGACACACGGACACGCACGCAGTGTGTGTACTCCCCTCTGTACGTGAGTACACCACACACACACACACACACACACACACACACACACACACACACACACACACAATATATTCAAAGACAGATATGATAGAGCTCGACAAGCTCAGGAATCTGTACACCAGTAGATTGTCGGTTGAGAGGCGGGACCAAAGAGCCAGAGCTCAACCCCGCAAGTACCACTAGTTGCACCTCGTGGAAAGATAGTACTTTCTGGACTTATGCGATCGATGTACCAACATATAGATGGTGCCCCGTAAGTCACTTTCTGTACTATTTTTTTATAGTCAGAGCAAAATACAGCTAAAGCCCAAACTTAAATATTCTTACGGCCTAGCATAGCGCATATATGAGCTATATTAGGCCTCGGATAGCGCGTGTTAGGCCAACGACGCATAGGTTAGGTTTTATTAGCAACATAAAATATAAAAACTTTTCCGGATTATCCAAATTCCACAACACAAAAGTCAACTTTCTGTCGGTCCATCACGACATATTGGTAATTTCGACCATATCGCTACTGTCATTTTAGCAGGCTGGCCTACACACACACACACACACACACACACACACACACACACACACACACACACACACACACACACACACACACACACACACACACACACACACATAGGTGAGTACACACACATATATACACACACACACACACACACACACACACACACACACACACACACACACACACACACACACACACATTCACACAAGGGGCCTGGTAGCCTGGTGGATAGCGCGCAGGACTCGTAATTCTGTGGCGCGGGTTTGATTCCCGCACCAGGCAGAAACAAATGGACAAAGTTTCTTTCACCCTGAATGCCTCTGTTACCTAGCAGTAAATAGGTGCCTGGGAGTTAGTCGGCTGTCACGGGCTGCTTCCTGGGGTGTGTGTGTGTGGTGTGGAAAAAAACATAGTAGTTAGTAAACAGTTGATTAACAGTTGAGAGGCGGGCCGAAAGAGCAAAGCTCAACCCCCGCAAGCACAACTAGGTGAATACAGACACACACACACACACAGCCGAGCGGAGAGAGCTCTAGGGGTCACCTGAGGTTACCTGAGGTGCTTCCGGGGCTTAACGTCCCCGCGGCCCGGTCGTCGACCAGGCCTCCTGGTTGCTGAACTGATCAACAAGGCTGTAGGACGCGGCTGCTCGCAGCCTGACGTATGAGTCACAGCCTGGTTGATCAGGTATCCTTTGGAAGTGCTTATCCAGTTCTCTCTTGAACACTGTGAGGGGTCGTCCAGTTATGCCCCTTATGTGTAGTGGAAGCGTGTTGAACAGTCTCGGGCCTCTGATGTTGATAAGAGTTCTCTCTCAGAGTACCTGTTGAACCTTTGCTTTTCAACAGGGGTATTCTGCACATCCTGCCATGTCTTCTGGTCTCATGTGGTTATTATTTCTGTGGGACCAGCCCCTCAATTATTTTCCACGTGTAAATTATTATGTATTTCTCCCGCCTGCGCTCAAGGGAGTACAGATTTAGGCTCTTTAGTCGGTCCCAGTAATTCAGATGTTTTACTGAGTGGATTCTGGCAGTAAAGGATCTCTGCACGCTCTCCAGGTCAGCAATTTCTCCAGCTTTGAAAGGGGCTGTCATTGTGCAGCAGAACTCCACTCTAGAGAGCACAAGCGTTTTGAAAAGTATCATCATCGGTATAGCATCTCTAGTGTGAAAGGTTCTTGTTATCCAACCTGTCATTTTTCTTGCAGTTGTGACGGCTACTTTATTGTGTTCTTTAAAGGTAAGGTCTTCCGACATGAGTACACCCAGATCCTTTACATTGCCTTTTCGTTCTATGTTATGATTTGCCTGAGTTTTGTACGTGGTTTCCGTTTTTATATTTTCATTTTTTCCGTAGCGCATGAGCTGGAACGTATCTTCGTTAAATACCATATTATTTTCTGTAGCCCATAGAAAGACCTGATCTACATCTGATTGGAGGTTTGCCGTGTCCTCTATGTTGCCTACTCTCATGAAGATCCTAGTGTCATCTGCAAAGGATGATACAGTGCTATAGGTTGTGTTCTTGTCTATGTCCGATATGAGGGTCGTAGTCCTAAGGGCCCGGGTTCGATTCCCGAACACGACAGAAACAAATAGGCAGATTTTTTTCACCTGATGGCTTTCTTCACCTACCAGTAAACAGGCACCTAGTAATTAGACAGCTGATACAGGCTGCATCCTGGGCGATGTATGTGTGACAGAAAAATATGTAGTAGATAAGATAGAAGAAAAATATGTTATCGGGAGATAACTAACAATTAGTTATACTAACTGTGGCTGAGTGGACAGTACTTTCTAACTGACAGTTAGAAAGTACTAACTGACAGTTAGTAACTGTCTAGTAACTAACTAGACAGTTACTAAAAGATGTTATCAGAAGATAACTAACAATTAGTTATACTAACTGTGGCTGAGTGGACAGTACTTTCTAACTGACAGTTAGTAACTAACTGACAGTTAGAAAGGCGGGATCCAGGAGTTAAGAGCTCGCTCCTGCACGCACGAATAGTAAATACATACATACATACATACGTACGTACATACATACATACATACATACATACATACATACATACATACATACATACATACATACATACATACATACACACACACAGTGTTTCTCTTTTCTTAAAAGGATTAGATTTCCAGAAATGACTTTATCAGCCATAAACAGCTAAATATTCCAACTGGTTGAGTTAACGATTTTTTTGGTCATTGAATTTTATGATGATATTTCTAGGTATTAAATATTCCAAAGGCGAGATGTGTGTGTGTGTGTGTACTCACTTAGTTGTTCTTACGGGGGGAGGGAGGGTTGAGCTTTGGCTCCTTGGTCCCGCCTCTCAACTGTCAATCAACTGGTGTACATTCTTGTTGTACAGTTTCAAGATTCTGTTGAATCTTGAAACTGATTCTTGTTCTTGTTACCGGAACAACTCCAAGGTAACTCCAAAGGTCTTAGCCTTGCTTGCTATGTCGTTTTCAGATTGCCCTTCTGCCTCTCTCCTCACCCTGACGTACACACACACACACACACACACACACACACACACACACACACACCATACACACACACACACACACACACACACACACATACACACACACACACATATACACACACACACACATATACACACACACACACATATACACACACACACACACACACACACACACACAGACACACACACACACACACAGACACACACACACACAGTGTGTGGAGGCTGACTCCATACACAGCTTCAAGTGTAGATATGATAGAGCCCAGTAGGCTCAGGAATCTGTACACCAGTTGATTGACAGTTGAGAGGCGGGACCAAAGAGCCAAAGCTCAACCCCCGCAAGCACAATTAGGTGAGTACAATTAGGTGAGTACACACACACACACACACACACACACACACACACACACCCTGTTCTATCTGTGTGTGTACTCGCCTAATTGTACTCATCTAATTGTGTTTGTGGGGGTTGAGCTTGGGCTCTTTGATCCCACCTCTCAACTGTCAATCAACTGATGTACAGATTCCTGAGCCTTTTGGGCTCTATCATATCTACATTTGAAACTGTGTATGGAGTCAGCCTCCACCACATCACTGCCTAATGCATTCCATTTGTCAACCAACTGAGTGTGTGTGTGTGTGTGTGTGTGGTGTGTGTGTGTGTGTGTGTGTGTGTGTGTGTGTACTCACCTATATGTACTCACCTATATGTGTCTGCAGGATCGAGCATTGACTCTTGGATCCCGCCTTTCGAGCATCAGTTGTTTACAGCAATGACTCCTGTCCCATTTCCCTATCATACCTGGTTTTAAAATTATGAATAGTATTTGCTTCCACAACCTGTTCCTTGAGTGCATTCCATTTTCCCACTACTCTCACGCTAAAAGAAAACTTCCTAACATCTCTGTGACTCATCTGAGTTTCCAACTTCCATCCATGTCCCCTCGTTCTGTTACTATTCCGTGTGAACATTTCGTCTATGTGTGTGTGTGTGTGTGTGTGTGCTCGTCCAAACTCACCTACTGGGCCCTCTCCTCTACAATATTTGATACACCTGGACCTCCTTGTATCCAGTTCCAGGCCTGCACACACCCAAGGCTCCACGTGACGAAAAACCACACATAATGGCGTGCAAATCATTCCGTTCCACGTGTATAACCTTCACATGCGCACGTTAGATAACCTGCGTCCTCAACAATTACTGAGCTTTGTTGCCAAATCATAATTTTCAAACACAAGTTTTCGCATCACCACATCCGTCCGCCCGTCTGGGTTGAGGGGGTGAGGGGATCGAACCCCTCTCCTCACCAAGAAAATAAAACTTAGCGACCTGATACCGATATGGTTAACATTTATGCTGCACGACGCTATCTCGGATACGATTATTGTTTTTTGCCGGTATTCCCGAATGAATTATGTTTTTTTTTAGAAAGTTTTTTTTTAACGTTTTAATACACGAATGTTGTCAACTGAGGAAATGATACTGTGAAATATGTTAATTTTGGGGGGAAACTGTTATTAACTACTCGATTCGTGCACCTGGAGTCACGAACAGTTTTGTTTATTTATTTGTATTCTGTTCCTCCGTTTATCCGCTTCTGTTACCCCCTGAGTGTCCGTTTGTTCGGTTCTGTTACCCGCCGGAGTGTCCATTTGTTCGCTTCTGTTACCCCGCCTGAGTATGTACTATGCAGACAGTCAGGANAGAGTCCAATAGGCTCAGGAACCTGTACACCAGTTGATTGACGGTTGAGAGGCGGGACCAAAGAGCCAAAGCTCAACCCCCGCAAGCACAAATAGTTGAACACACACACACAAACGCGTTGTTCATCGTTTTGGGACACTATGAACACTACACATTTCTTGGGTATTAACATGAGCGTGCACAACATGAGCAGCAGTCTCAGCAGCAGTCTCAGCAGCTGGGACAGTTGCCGGGATAAAGATGAAGACTTGCCTTACAAGAGTACTCTCACTACTCTCCATCACCATACAATCAGTGGTATATTAACCTCATTTATCACTGCTTCTGCCATGTTCTTGAGGGGTCGGGTTAATGTTGGAATTACTGGTTGATACCTGGTTGATACCTGGTTGATGGGGTTCTGGGAGTTCTTCTACTCCCAAGCCAGGACCGAGGCCAGGCTTGACTTGTGAGAGTTTGGTCTACCAGGCTGTTGCTTGGAGCTGGTTAAGGCATCGAGGGCCATGGTTTCTCCTCGAGAACACACTTCGCCAATCGTTTAATATCCGGATTCTCAAATTACTGGTGGAGGACAGGGACGTGAACAGCGAGGGGACGGTGCGCAATCGTCCTACCCTTACCCAGGGTTCGAACCTGTCTTCACCCATGCGAGGTGAACGGAAGGGTATTATGAGGGGGGGAGGGGAAAGCGCCAAGCCATTATGACTATATAGCACTGGAAAGGGTCAGGAAAAGGTTTGCGATGAGACGGGGGAAATGGAATGGTGCCCAACCACTTGGACGGTCGGGAATTGAACGCCGACCCGCATGAAGTGAGACCATCGTTCTACCGTCCAGCCCAAGTGATTGGGTGAGTGAGGGCGCCAACGACTCCGCCAAAGGGTACATCTACAAAGTCAAAGATAACATAATTCTGATCTTCCAAGTGGTCAGTTTTGAATTATTCTGCTTTCACAGCCCCGTCAGAGACCCAGTCATCCATGGGCGTAGCTTGATCAACGAGATTGTTGGTGGTGGCGGTCTGCTGATACGGCACGTGCTGCAGGAACTTACTGCACACTCAAGACACGACACACCAGTGTAACGCACCTCACACAATGTCCCTTTGTTGTGAATTATGTGGTGTACGTGAGCGGTGTTATCTTGATCTTGAGGATATCTTGAGATGATTTCGGGGCTTTTAGTGTCCCCGCGGCCCGGTCCTCGACCAGGCCTCCACCCCCAGGAAGCAGCCCGTGACAGCTGACTAACACCCAGGTACCTATTTTACTGCTAGGTAACAGGGGCATAGGGTGAAAGAAACTCTACCCATTGTTTCTCGCCGGCGCCTGGGATCGAACCAGGACCACAGGATCACAAGTCCAGCGTGCTGTCCGCTCGGCCGACGGCTCCCTTGTGAGGGAGCCGGTCCTTCCTGGTGGTGTGACCAACCACTCAACTTCACTCACTCAACCAGCGAGTGAGTAACAAACTAACGACTTACTGTACACACCAGTGAGTAAATGTTGGCATGAGTATACATGTGTCAGGAAGCAACAGCCAAGTTGACCATATGGTGCACGGGAGAAGCAACAACAGGCATGTTGGTCACTCATGATGCAAGGTCATCCGCGTGGCTGACTGTCCGAGGCTAAGAGAGAGAGAGAGAGAGAGAGAGAGAGAGAGAGAGAGAGAGAGAGAGAGAGACACCCGAGCACCAACAGATACCTCTTCTCACATATATATACAACAAAAATTATCAATTTTCGTAAGTTAGGATAGTTTGTAAAGAGTAGCGGCGACGTAGAGAGGTGATTGTCTCAGGTCTTGGAGTCCAACTCCAATGTTTGTCTTGTAGTGCGCGGGAGAACAGGCCGGAGAGGCGCTGCTGGTACGCTTCTGTTTGTAAACAAACCGAGGTCTTTGTAGAGGGTGTGACTCGGGATGAATGAACATTTGGCTGACAGCCTCTGGTTGAGAACAGGATCATTGTTACACTGCATTTGGTGCTGCATCCCCTGTAAAACAGGTCAATACATGTATTCTTATAACCACGTGTTTACCTGGAGTCGGTTTCGAGAGTTCTACTGTGTAACAAATCATGAATTCACCCTAGTTGTGCTTGCGGGGGTTGAGCTCTGCTCTTTCGGCCCGCCTCTCAACTGTCAACTGTTTCTACTACTACTTCCCCCCCCCACACCACACCCACACACACACACACCCGCCCCAGGAAGTAGCCCGTGACAGCTGACAACTCCCAGGTACTTATTTACTGCTAGGTAACAGGGACCTAGGGTGAAAGAAACTCTGCCCATCGTTTCTCGCCGGCGCCCGGGATCGAACCCGGGACCACAGGATCACGTGTCCAGCGTGCTGTCCGCTCGGCCACCGGCTGTATATTTGTACTTGGTCTTTTAGTAAACAAACTGTATTTACTAAACTCCGTGTATGCAAACATAATTGTACACTAAGTGTATACTAAACGTGTATACCAAGCTACCTGTACACCACTATGTATATTCCACGGCACGTGATAGTAGGATACAAAACCGAAACTTCGACTCGATGTAAACTATGATCATCCTTGACAGCCTGGTTGACCAGACCACCAGCCAGGAGGCCTCTGGTCAGAGGGACCGAGCCGCGAGGACATTGATCCCCGGAACAACCTCAACGTATACTCCAGACTAACCTCAGTTCGAACCCATTGTAACGGACCTTGACTTTGTGTGTGGTCTGGTCAATGTAATCGGCGTTAATGCCTTTCCCTTCGTTTGCACAATCCAGTCACGAGAAATCCAGTCGTATCTCTCCTTTCTTCTACACCTTCCCAGGGTCCGGTGCTTTTACGCTCTCAGTATATCTTCATTGGGATGATTGCTAATGCTTGGTCATCACACTCCATGTTTGTCAGGTAATTAAGGTGCAGCTGACAGGTACGCGGGGAATGACAGGTACGCGGGGGAATGAAGCGATCGCCAGGAAATACAGTACCACTAATTCCAGGGAGATTTGGGCGCCCTTCTTTATTTATAGAAAGAATATTTTTTCCGAGTGATAGTAGAAACTATCACGACTTTGTTAACGGTCCAGGACGGACCGAGTATAAGGGGTCCAGGACGGACCGAGGATAAGGGTGTTGGACGGACCGAGGATAACGTCCAGGACGGACCGAGTATAAGGGGTCCAGGACGGACCGATGATAAAGGTGTTGGACGAACCGAGGATAACGGTCCAGGACGGACCGAGTATAAGGGGTCCAGGACGGACCGAGGATAAGGGTGTTGGACGAACCGAGGATAACGGTCCAGGACGGACCGAGTATAAGGGTTCAGGACGGACCGAGGATAAGGGTGTTGCACGGACCGAGGATAACGGTCCAGGACGGACCGAGTATAAGGGGTCCAGGACGGACCGAGGATAAGGGTGTTGGACGGACCGAGGATAACGGTCCAGGACGGACCGAAACGTCGTCCACTTCATGTCATATGTGTACGGTTGGGTTTTTATGACTTATTCTGTGCTATCAACATATTCCAAGTTTGTCCACAGACGGCAGATGCGAACAAGAAAAAGAGAATGGAACTACTCACTATTAAGACATCTTTTACAGCGGTTAGTCAAAACAGTAAGGCTGGCAAGCGATGGCGACCTTGACAGAGCCGTAGTCAATACTACTCAACAAACAATAAGAGCCCTGTACCATACCTGAGTCATCGCAGTGATGTGTGATGACTTTACTAAAAATCTTCTTCATTCTCGTCCCTCTGAGGTAGCTGAGAGCGTCGTCCACTTGTCCAGACGCCGCTATACTCTCTTTGGGTCCCACTACACAGAGTATAATGCACTTAAACAGTCCATCACCACCACCAGCTGATCCAACACCGTCGCATATAGAGCTAATAGCTCTCGCCACGGTAATTGTAGGCTTGTTGTTGTTAGGAGAACGAGCTAAATATTTGTATTCTCACCCTCGCGTTATCCTCGTTTCGCATCGTCGTGGCCCGAGGCGAACATTTCTTTGTTTACGTCGGTTTTCTCACGGCGGGACTGTCTTCCCGTGCGGAGTCTCGCCCGGGTCACGGCCTCACAGAAAACGGCATGTAGCACCGACACCCAAAACTATTATTTTTAATTAGTTTTCTTATAAACGGCAGTAATGCCTCCTTCCCCCGATGATAAGGTGCACAACACAAACATACAGTGTCCAGATCACCACAAAACACCACTAAAAATATCAGATTATATCAGCGCAGGGCTCCATCACCCCCTCTACCACCCTCACTAGTATCACTTTCCTGGTCAGGTTAGGTTCGGACGCATACTGGAAAACTATGGAATATACTCGGAAAAAAAAAACGTGAGAAAAAAGGGTGCTTGGGGGGGGGGCGGTAAGGCACTAGAGAAGACCTCACAATCCCTACACCCGCAGCTCCTCCTTGTCCGACGCCCTGCACGCAATTAGCACCAATTATAGTTAATAAAATTCTCACAGAACAGACGCTGCGCCGGCCAACGCCCGCCCCCTTCCACGGTGAAATTTGGACTGAGCTTTGGTCGTGTCGTTCGGAGGAGGAGGTGGTGGTTGTGGGCCGGAGTGGCTGGCTTCGGGGGTAGAGAGAGGGGGGGGGGGGGGGGGAGCAGGGAACGCACTAGGGGAAGGTGGGGGAGGATGGAGGATTATGTGTACTCACCTAATTGTACTCACCTAATTGTGCTTGCGGGGGTTGAGCTTTGGCTCTTTGGTCCCGCCTCTCAACTGTCAATCAACAGGTGTACAGATTCCTGAGCCTCCTGGGCTCTATCATATCTACATTTGAAACTGTGTATATGTGTGTGTGTGTGTGTGCTCACCTAGTTGTATTTTGCGGGAGATGAGCTACGGCTCTTGGGGTCCAGCCTCTCGACTCTTAATCGACTGGTGCATAGGTTTCAGAGCCTATTGAGCTGTGTGTGTGTGTATATGTTAGGTTGGAGGAGATATAAGGGAAGTGAGTTATCAGCTGTCTAGTACTTCCCAATTTTCTACATATTTAGCAGGTTCAAGGCAGCGATTTCGGGCTTCAGGTTGCTTATTGGTCCCCCTGCTCAGGTTCCTTATATCGAGGTTGAGAACCAGGAGTGCGGTCATAGGGAGGGAGGGAGGGAGGGAGGGAGAGAGGGAGAGAGGGAGAGATACTACGCTCCTCACTCTCTCTCTCCCTCTCTCTCTTACCCCACACCCCTCCCTCCTCTACCCGTCCACCCCCACTGCCACCTGCCCATGCCAGTGCGCCCATACACCCACACCATCAACGCCGCCTATAACACCCACCCATGCGTAGGTTGTGGCTCGGGGGGGGGGGGGATACGCCGGCGTATGCGGCGACGCACGTCAGCCTTCTGCTGCACTGGGATCAATAATGCCGGGGGAAAATATAATAACATGTGCATATTGTCAGGTGTAAAATGACTGGTTTGTTATCAGATATGCAAAGCCAAGTGTGTAATCACAACTTTCAGATAAAGTTAACGAGACACCTAACCCCCACACACACACCTGAAACTCTCCTGCTGGTACCATACCTGTTTAAACACGTCCGAATGTTGGTGTACCGTATCTGTGTGTGTGTGTGTGTACCTGCATGCATATCTTCCTGATGTTATCGTGAGGTTATCTTGAGATGATTTCCGGGCTTAGCGTCCCCGCGGCCCGGTCCTCGACCAGGCCTCTTTTTTTTTGTTACACACCCCGCAGGAAGCAGCCCGTAACAGCTGTCTAACTCCCAGGTACCTATTTACTGTTAGGTAATGGAGACATCTGAGTGAAAGACACTTTTTGCCCATTTGTCTCCGCCTCCACCGGGGATCGAACCCGGAACCTCAGGACTCGGAATCCGAAGCGCTGTCCACTCAGCTATCAGGCGCCTCTACTATCTACTGCACCTGTACCAGCGTTCTTCGCGTGGTCAACGTTATGTACACTGTGGACTTGGGAGCGGTACATATATATATATATATATATATATCGTATACACGTAACTGGATCAGGTTACTATGACAGATTGGTATTTTCTAATATCGGCCGTTGTTGCTGCTCCTGCTACAAGGGATGTTCCTGCTGCTACTGCTGCTACTGTTACAGAGTCTAGTGGTGCTGCTGCTGCTACTGACAGCACGCTACTGATGCTGCAACTGTTGACAAACTTATTGTTTAGTAGTATTATTATTATTTACCACTATAATGCTACCAGTATTAATAAGCCCTCTCGTGCCGCCGTCTCTACAAGGCCAGCTGCTCTTCTACTGTTGCTTCAACAGTAACTGTGTCAACGGCCCGAGAGACGACTGTTTATCATTATTGATATTTTAATAGCTATCCAGGAGCACTTTACTGCACCAACGCTCTGTTTAACTTTATTGTTGCGGGTTAACTACACTATTTCAATGGTGTTCGGGTCTCTCTCTTGTGGTGTTCGGGTCTCTCTCTTGTGGTGTTCGGGTCTCTCTCTTGTGGTGTTCGGGTCTCTCTCTTGTGATGTTTGGGTCTCTCTCTTGTGGTGCTCAGGTCTCTCCTGTGGTGCTCAGGTCCCTCTTGTGGTGCTCAGGTCCCTCTTGTGGTGCTCAGGTCCCTCTTGTGGTGCTCAGGTCTCTCTTGGGGTGCTCAGGTCTCTCTTGTGGTGCTCAGGTCTCTCCTGTGGTGCTCAGGTCCCTCTTGTGGTGCTCAAATCCTTCTTGTCGTGCTCAGGTCCCTCTTGTGGTGCTCAGGTCCCTCTTGTAATGCACCATAATAAGTCATAAGCTATTCTTGTCTTGCACAGACGTCAAATAAATTGGTTCGAACCCCGAAGAAGCCATTACAGTCCTGTTGAAGAAGGAGGGAATGTTCCTAATGATGTATAATACATCGGAGTAATGATAAAAATACATCATACAACAGGGTAACACAACAGACAGAAGGCAATCAGAAGAGGATACATTAGGAGAGATGGGCGTTATCAATTTCAATAATGCTTGCAACGCCGGAGGAGTTGCACCATGTAGCAGTGCTTGGCAACTTGTGGTGTGGCAGCAAGCAGTGTGACATGACACAGAGGTGTCAGAGAGTGCCACAAGACGTGACACTGTGCCACAAGACGTGACACTGTGCCACAACCCGTGACACTGTCCCATGGTGTCATACACGAGCAGTGGGTGTGTGTCATGTGCTTGTGCTTGACAGGGGGGGGGAAGAGAGAGAAGAGAGAGAGGGGTAAGGTGGAATAACACGAGGGAAGGTAGAGAATGTGGAGAGAAGTGGAGGGAGGGAGAAGGGAAGAGTGTGTGTGTGTGTGTGTGGAGGGGTTGAGGGAGGGGGGGGGGGGGAAAGGATCAGTATTGTGGAGGGGGGGGGGGTAGGGGATGTAGTTGAGTGTGGATGATGATGGAAGAGAGATTACCTCTCACCATCCTCTCCTCATCATCCGAATGATAGGAGAGTGGGGAGGGGGGGGGGAGGGAACAGTGTGGGAGGGTAGGCAAAGATGAGGGGGAGGGGGGTGAGGGAGAATACATTGTGTGCCTGGGGAGAGAACTGAGAGGTCAAATTGAAATTGAAATAAGTTTATTGAGATATACATACACACAAAGGGATGAGGTAGCTCAAGCTATTCTCACCCCGTTCAGAACGTGTTCATATATATATATATATATATATATATATATATATATATATATATATATATATATATATATATATATATAGACACACAGCACAATCAACATATTACGGAACACTACTCTATCCTTTTGAGATATAAGATATATCCAAAAAATATATATAGTTTTGATATAAAATATATCCAAATTCGGCTGAAGATCGTAGAGCGTCGCAAAATATTATCATACCGACTGTGAGCTCACTAAACATCACCAGACGTGGCAAACACCGCCACACACAAGCAAACACCGCCACATCTAACAAACACTGTCACAAACATACACTACCAGCCATGACAAACACCGCGGCACACTTCCAACACTCGACAAAAAGCGAAGGGGTTAGGAGGAGGAGGAGGAGGAGGAGGAGGAAGAGGAAGAGAAAAACTGAGAAGTAGTAGCAGTAATAATAATAGCAGCAACAGAAGCAGAAGCAGCATCAGTCAGGCACACATCTCAATATACAACCCCAGGAGCTGGAGCTTGTCTTCATTAAACATTCCGTTGTTTTCGCCCATTTAAAGATATGGATTACATTATTTTGGAAGTTTGTTGTGTGCTCAGTATTGTCTACTCTCACAAAAAGAAAACTCCGCCCCCCCCGGCGTCATCTGCAAAATATTATACAGTACAACAGTCTATGTTCTCGCGCTTACCATTAAGCCATCCAAGCGTACCAGCGTAAATGGTACCAGCTCGTGCCGGTATGTCAATGGGACCTGTATCGCACGGGTGTAAACAGATCCTGTTTACACCTGGGTTTATGCAGGACCTGCCTAGCATGGACCAGCATGATGGCTGCAGTCATCAGCAAACCAAGAAGCAAGCGACAGGCTGCCAGCGTATGAAAAGAAAACAATTCTAATACCATACATCTACACCGCAAGGTGGGGGACCCCATGGAGGTTATCTTGAGATGATTTCGGGGCTTTAGTGTCCCCGCGACCCGGTCCTCGACCAGGCCTCCACTCCCAGGAATCAGCCCGTGACAGCTGACTAACACCCAGGTACCTATTTTACTGCTAGGTAACAGGGGCATAGGATGAAAGAAACTCTGCCCATTGTTTCTCACCAGCGCCTGGGATCGAACCCAGGACCACAGGATCACAAGTCCAGCGTGCTGTCCGCTCGGCCGACCGGCTCCCCAAAGAAATGGAAAACAAACGCCCAGCACGAAGTCAATCACAGCCAGCCCCCCTCGGCGTGCCAAGGCAACACGGGTCACCCCACCATACCGTTTCTTATTCCCCTCGTAACTAAACAAGAAAAAACGTATCCGGGCCCCTGCCATAACCTAACCAATACCCAATATCCAGCGCCTGGGCTTCCCCCCCGGAAAAAAAACACGCGTCGAAGGCAGCTCATAACGCCGACAGAGCCGTGAGCTGGCCTTGGTTCGCAGGGGCCTGTGGGGGGTGGTGGGTGAAGGCCCCGGTCTACTACAGTCTTCTGGGGGGAGTAATACAGTCCAAGACACCTGCGGGGGAAGAGTCGCAAGGTCGTCACAGCTGTATGAGAGCCGCGCTTTCCTCTCTCCCCCTCCCTTATCCCCCATGGGGTTAAATGGAGGTGTGTGAGATTTATGGTAAGAGATGGAGGGATGCAGAGTGATGTAGATGGAGGGACCGGGATGGAGAGGGGGGGTAACATGTGAGGACGAAGAAAGGGGTATGGAGACGCACCAGAAACAGTTGACAAGGTGCAGGCGATGAGTCACAATAACGTGGCTAAAGTATGTTGACCGGACCACACACTAGAAGGTGAAGGGACGACGACGTTTCGGTCCGTCCTGGACCATTCTCAAGTCGATTGTGAGAATGGTCCACAATCGACTTGAGAATGGTCCAGGACGGACCGAAACGTCGTCGTCCCTTCACCTTCTAGTGTGTGGTCCGGTCAACAGTTGACAAGGTAACTGAGGAAAGGACGCTAGCAGAACAAACCAGTGAATCGTTCGCTGGTACAATGCAGCTGGCAATCCCAATCATTAAGGACGAAGAAGAGGTGGCCGCGGGAGGTTATCTTGAGGTTATCTTGAGTTGATTTAGGGGCTTTTTTTTTTGGTGTCCCCGCGGCCCGGTCCTTGACCAGGCCTACACCCCCCCAGGAAGCAGCCCGTGACAGCTGACTAACTCCCAGGTACCTATTTACTGCTAGGTAACAGGGTGATAGGGTGAAAGAAACTCTGCTCATCGTTTCTCGCTGGCGATCGGGGTCGAACCCGGGACCATAGGCTCACAAGTCCAGTGTGCTGTCCGCTCGGCCGACCAGGGAGAGAATCAGTAATAGCAAGAATTCGCCTTGGAAACAAATATTTATGGAGACTTGGGATGGAAACAACATCTGAGGAGCGAAGCTGCAGAATCTATGGTGAGAGTGACGGACACCGCCTTGACCACTACTTCAGAGAATGTGAATATCTAAGAGACATCAGAAATATGTGTAGCATAATAAATCCCACATTGAGTTAGGGAAATATTATCTCTCAAATATAAATGCTGTTCTTAAAAGATTCCTCCACTTTGCGTCCGCAAGATAACATAAGTTTTTAAGGGATGACAAATGTTAATCTTCTTGTTCCATAGAAGTTTGTTTGATTTAGTTAGATTTCTTGTTTGATTTAGAAACTGTACTTGTGGTCGATCTCGAACCCAATGATGATGTGACGATGTCAATTGAATTTTGCAACTAGCTCATCAAGATTGTAACTTGCTCAGCTAAATGAATTGTGGGATTCAGTCCCTGAGCCCATTATGTGCCTCTGCAACCCTTTCCACTACCGCCCACAAGATGGGTATGGGGTGCATAATAAATGAACTAAACTAACTCTTGTTTGATAAGCTGTTCAGTTGAGACAGTTAAGCAAGTCCCAGCTGTGTCTGGGTACAAGTGACAGGATGAACAACCCAGCGGGTTTTCTTCCTATTGAGGAGTGTTGTACACGCTGCTATGGCGGTGTGTCCACTCACAGGATGAGTGGCGCTGCCCATTAAAGTCACCCCTCGGGGCAAAATTAAAAAAAGTAGAGAATGGGGCAAAAATAAGGCCTGAAAAGGCAGAAGGAAGGGAAGTAAGGGTGGCTAGGAAGAGGGAGGGGAAAGTGAGAGACAAGGAAGGGCAAGCGAGGGAGGCGTGGATGGGACAGAGGGCATAAGGGAGATCTGGTAGAGAGAGAGGGCGTGCGGGCGTGTCCCCCTCTTGTGTGGTGGGACAACACCCTCTTCGGCCCGCCGCCGCCGCCGCCGCCAGGGGGTTGTAAACATGGACCGGGTCTAGGTACTAGGGAGGTGGTGGACCCCAGCTGCCATATATGGACCCTGATGTGGAGAGGAGGTGCTCAGGGCCCGGGAGGAGGGGCGGTGAATTCCAGTGAGGGGTGTTGGCGGTCTTGAAAGGGGAGGGGGGCATGTCCGGAGATGAGATGGGGTGCTTGGAGGATAATTGGGATGCCTGGAGACGCGGTGGGGGTGGGCGAGGAACGCGTGTAATATTTAGAAGCTTAGAGGTGGTCTTGGAGAGCTGAGGTTTTCTCCAATACTTTAAAAGTACTGAAACATGTTTCAGTTTTTTTCAGTTTTATTTATTCATGTGCGTATATTTTATGCATGGACAGTTGAGACAGTTAAGACATCATCAGGTACAGGAATAAGTATTAGACTTGAGCGATCTTTGAGACAAAGTTCCGGTTGCATCTGCCAGTGATATTGTAATCTAATTTTGAAAGTAGTTCCTTAGTTATTGGAATTACAGTTCAATAAGTAATAGCTGAGGTAATGTCAATTTGGTCAAGAATATTTTGTTTGTTCTTGTAGCCCGATAGACCCTCACTCTCACAAGCCTGAGATAGAGGCCATGACAACTGAGTGGACAGCGCTTCGGATTCGTTGTCCTGAGGTTCCGGGTTCGATCCCCCGGTGGAGGCGGAAACAAATAGGCAGAGTTTCTTTCACCCTGATACTCATGTTACCTAGCAGTAAATAGGTATCTAGGAGTTAAGACAGCTGCTACGGGCTGCTTCCTGGGGTGTGTGTCACAAAAAGGAGGCCTGGTCGAGGGCCGGGCCACGGGATCGCTAAGCCCCGATATCATCTCAAGATAACCTCAAGATAGCCTAGTGGCAGTATTTGTTATCCATCCTCCTGTGATGGCGTCTGTACTGAAGGTAGAGCAGCCTTTACCCGGCAACTGATCGGCCGTGTTCAACAGTGTTCAACTGATCGGCCGTGTTCAACAGTGTTGGGTGTTCGCGTTGGAATGCAGACGATCACTCACAATATCTACGGGCGCACCATAGCCCGTGCTATTTGGAACGTGTTTCAAGTAGCGAATCTTAAACAACAACAACAGTCACAATAACCTGCCTGAAGATACGATGACCGAACCACACATCAGAAGATGGAGAAACGACAACGTTTCGGTCCGTTGTTGTTGTTGTTAAAGATTCGCTACCTGGAACAAAGATCCAAGTAGCACGGGCTATGGTGAGCCCGTAGTGCCTTTAGGAGGGTTCGGTCCGTCTGGACCATTATCAAGTTGCAAGTGGCTTTATAATGGTCCAGGACGGACCGAAACGTTCTCGGTTCTCCATCTTCTGATGTGTGATTTGGTCTTCACGCAGTAATCTCCCGTTTTCTTCTTTTTTGGTTCTTCATAGCTGACAGTTGATGACTTGGCTACTGAGTCTATCTTTTGTTAAAACAGAGACCGTGTACGAAACTCCGTCAAATCATAACATAGAACGAAGAGGCTAATTTAAAGTCTGCCCGAAACGCTGCGCGTACTAGTGCCTTAACAAGAATGTAAACACACCATGCTATGTACTCTCATAAACCCTAATGTAACTTCTTGTATAAATAAATAAATAAATAAATAAATATAGGATTTGAGTGTACTCATGTCGGAAGACCTTACCTTTAAAGAACACAATAAAGTAGCCGTCACAACTGCAAGAAAAATAACAGGTTGGATAACAAGAACTTTTCACACTAGAGATGCTATACCGATGATGATACTCTTCAAGACGCTAGTGCTCTCTAGAGTGGAGTACTGCTGCACAATGACAGCCCCTTTCAAAGCTGGAGAAATTGCTGACCTGGAGATCAACACTTACATCTATCCTTCACACCTTATAGTTACAATGTCAGCTAGTTACAGAGTGAGTGCTATTTCAAGAGCTACATATTTACAGTAAGTCATCATACATTAATGGTAGGTCTTATCGCTAATACATAATAGTTTGACCAATGGGGACATTACAGAGTCATAGGGGAGCTTCTGTTTCTTGTTAGTCTTCAAAAATACACTACTTATTTCTGAATCTCATATGTCGTTCATCTACTGGAAGCGAAATGTGGATACAGTGCAAGTATTTCAGGTAATTTTCCCATGGTAATAAGATAGGTTGCCATATCATACAGAGTGAGCTTAGATCTATCTCTAAATGGCTCAATTTTACTACAATCCAAGATATAGTGTTCTAGTGTGTGTCCCTGTCTTTGTCCACACACTTTACTTCATCTAGATCCCTGACCTGGAGAGCGTGCAGAGATCCTTTACTGCTAGAATCCACTCAGTAAAACTTCTAAACTATTGGGACCGACTAAAGAGCCTAAATATGTATTCTCTTGAGTGCAGGCGGGAAAGATACATAATATTTTACACGTGGAAAATATTAGAGGGGCTGGTCCGAAAACTGCACATACAAATAACAGCACATGAGACCAGAAGGCATGGCAGGATGTGCAGAATACCCCCGTTGAAGAGCAGAGGTGCAACAGGTACTCTGAGAGAGAACTATCAACATCAGAGGCCCGAGACTGTTCAACACGCTTCCACTACACATAAGGGGCATAACTGGCCGACCCCTCACAGTGTTCAAGAGAGAACTGGATAAGCACCTTCAAAGGATACCTGATCAACCAGGCTGTGATTCGTACGTCAGGTTGCGAGCAGCCGCGTCAAACAGCCTGGTTGACCAGTCCAGCAACCAGGAGGCCTGGTCGACGACCGGACCGCGGGGGACGCTAAGCCCCGAAATCATCTCAAGGTAACCTCAAGGTAACCCCCTTTTTACAGCCTTGTGTCCCCCCCCCACCAGCCCTCCACCTACCTGGCTGTGGTATGCTATTTACTGTCTATATATCGCCATGTTAAATTCCCTCACGCTCCACTAGCTCTTGCGGGATGGATGGCATTCTTCAGCGTGTGTGTGTGTGTACTCACCTAATTCTACTCACCTAATTGTGCTTGCGGGGGTTGAGCTCTGGCTCTTTGGTCCCGCCTCTCAACTGTCAATCAACTATTGTACAGATTCCTGAGCCAACTGGGCTCTATCGTATCTACATTTGAAACTGTGTATGGAGTCAGCCTCCACCACATCACTGCCTAATGTATTCCATTAACTGGTGTGTGTATTCACTTAGTATTCACTTAGTTGTATTTACGGGGGTTGAGCTTTGCTCTTTCGGCCCGCCTCTCAACTGTCAATCAACTGTTTACTAACTACACTAACTACTTTTTTTTTTCACACACACACACACCAGGAAGCAGCCCGTGACAGCTGACTAACTCCCAGGTACCTATTTACTGCTAGGTAACAGGGGCATTCAGGGTGAAAGAAACTTTGCCCATTTGTTTCTGCCGGGTGCGGGAATCGAACCCGCGCCACAGAATTACGAATCCTGCACGCTATCCACCAGGCTACCTGGCCCCTATGTGTGAGTGTGAGTGTGAGTGAATGTGTGTGTGTGTGTGTGTGTGTGTGTGTGTGTGTGTGTGTGTGTCACAGCACCTAACTTGAGAGTAGTGCACGTCACATAAGCAGGCAGGAATAACGTGCAAGGTGCTACAGTAGCTAAGGTAGACACTAAGCACATAAGACAGTGTCCCAGCAAGAGAAGTCACTGGAGATGTTACCAGAGGGATGGGGGGGGGGCGGGCCCTAACATTATCAGTACTAGGGCCTGTCGCAATGATGATCTCACTGAGCGATAAAGATAAGGATAAACAAAGTGGAAAAAACTACAAGAAACTACACAATGACCTGAACGAACCGAAACACAAGGAGCGGCTAATAGTTTAGCTTAATTACAGCACGAACAGTCTCATAAAACAAATACTACTGCAATCAGGAGGCGAGATACAGAGCACCACAAATGCTAAACACAAGAGACGTATTGATTGATCTGACAATGATCCCATCTGACGAAGTTCAAATCACCGACCGGAGCCGGAAGATGTTCAACGGTATGACACCAGAGCTGAGAGGCATGAGTTACGAGGAACGACTAAAGGATTAAGCAACATTATCAACGGAAGAGGTGGCCAACAGGCTGACATGATCACCGCATAACTACTCCGGAATTAACATGGCAGACAAGGACAGACTATTAGAAAATAGGTGGACACAAGGTACAAGGCTAAGACACTGCATGTATCTTATCCAGGTACCTACATTTCTCAGTGTCAAACTGAATAATCGAAACGTACTAAGAAGCTGTGTGTGGTGGAAGCCAGACTCCACGAAGTGATGTGGGTGGAGCCAGGACTCCCAAGTGATGTGGTGTGAGCCAGACTCCCAAGTGGAATGTGGTGGGCGCCTAGACTCCCAAGTGTATGGTGGTGGCAACCAGACTCCCAGTGATTGTGGTGGAGCCAGACTCCCAAAGTGATGTAGGTGGAGCCAGACTCCCAATGTAGATGTGGTTGGAGTCCAGACTCCCAAGTGTAGTGGTGGAGCCAGACTCCCAGTGTGTGGTGGAGCCAGACTCCCAAGTGATGTGGTGGAGCCAGGACTCCCAATAGATAGTGGTGGAGCAGAC
>WNGS01004946.1:18689803-18706433 GCA_020271785.1 Procambarus virginalis
TTTTCCCACACCTCTAAACCTTTGAATTTATCTAATCTCTGTCAATTCCTCTGATAATGTTGTATGTGGTAATCATGTCTCCTTTAAATCTTGCTGTTTTCCAGTGACGTGAGATTTACTTCCATGTATACTCAGGAGTGGAAGGTCCTTAGGGAGTAGGAATGGGTGAGGAACGGGACTTAAGATGCTAGGTGAAGGACCTCCATAACCTCCCGGGCTGCAGGGCATATTAAGTGTTGAGGTTGAGGGTTAGTAAAGTATAAGCAGCACAGGCCTCGCTCTTGCAGATCGGCGTTCGATCCTCGAGGGGTCCAAGTGTCTGGGTACCAGTCGTCCACTCCGTCCTGTCCTGATCCTTGTCTTCATATCCCCTCCAAGGGCTAAATAGTCGTACTGGCTTAAGTACGTATCATTATATTACCTTACCTCCCCCACAACTCACAAGATATAGGTGTAGGCCTACCTGCCTCGCAAGCCAGGTATGTTCATATCTCGTGATAAATCCAGCGGTGATTATTATGCCTTTGTTAAGCTTTACGGCACTCTCTTCGTCAGAGTGCTGATAACGCTTCAGCCGGCGCTTAACATCGCTGCTCTACCACCTCAGCACATTAAGGCACCTGTAACTATTGTATTCACAATCCCAACAACGCGGGCTGTTTGTTAGTGTAAATGGTACATGAACCATCACATACGCGGTAATTGAAGTAAAGCCCAATGGGTTCGTGTCGTCATTGCGTTTTACATTATGTCAAAATATGAAACTCAGAGCCGTCATAACCACCGTGGGGCCCCTAGGCAGAGCAATGCCCCTGGGGGCCCCACCCGTTTGTCTGATAGAGCGACGGTCGCGGCTTCATGGCAGGTCGGCGTTCAATCCCCGAGTGATTGGGCACCATTCCTTCCCCCACCCCCCCCTCTCCCCGTCCTATCCCAAATACTTATCGCTGATCCCTTCACAAGTGCGTATAAGTCGTAATGGTTTGGCCGATGTGTCCTAATAGTATCGCTTGTATCCTATCCTACCCACAAATTATTTATGTTATACAAGATATGAATAGAAAAGGCATTTGAATCCCAAGCCAAGAATCCCAAGAGGTGATAGTGACCATCCACTCTGACATGACACCTCTCACGAACAGCAGAGCAGCAGGGGGACCTCCCTGTGGCAAGCCGGCACTGTGGGAACGTACCGTCTTGCCATTAGAACGTGTGTAACGGTAGTGACCTGCTGGTGCCGTGGCCCGTCGGTACTGTTTAACCGTGACAACAGTGACGCCAGGTGGGGAGGGGGACGTGCTGGTGTAGTGTGTGCATGAAGACATTAAAAGGTCACTACAGGAGGCCCGTGGGTTCGTGTAGCGACAGGTCCTATTTATAGCCACCCAAACTCACTCCTTTATGTCAAATTTTGAAACAATCGAGTGGTGTGTTAGTCTTGATTCCTCGGGGGCTGGAGTGGGACTCTAGGAGGCCAGAAGACGAAGGCGGGCGCGGCTGGGTAGGTGTGACTAAGCTGAGGGAAGCGGTCTGAGTGCCAATTCCAACGCCAACCACAGGTAAACTCCAGGCTGTTGAACCTAAATCGCTACCAGGAAAGGAATTTACCCTTCAACTGGTTTCAGACAAATTGCAGGCACTTCGTATACAGTTAAGTAAAGACATTGTGAGGAGGCCCCAAGAAGGGGGGTCCCAAGGTCCCGGAAGCCAGCTGAGGTGTAGCCCATGCGATAACCAGCAGTGAACTTGTCGGTCACTGGTGGACGCCAAGCGGGGTGCATGACTGCGTCAGCGCTCGGACCTCGGGTGTCACGCTCGGACACGCTGCAGTCATCACAACAGTCACAATTTGCGGCTCGGGGCGGGGAGGGGGGGGGCGACTTCCAGGACCAGTATTCGTCAAGCATTTCTATTTCCACTTGCGAAACCGTGCATCTTCCCTCGTGGTGACGGCTTAGTGTGTATTACTAAAACGGTTTATGAGCTTGGTAACGCTGCAAGGTTTTGCAGCTCATAAACTGCTTAATAATTACAAACTAATCGCTATGATTGAGGATAGATGTACAGGTTTCGTATTGTGGGCACCTAGGTGGTTGATGAATCTCGGGCCTGGGTCAGGAGATTGAAGTCTCGGGTCCTGGGTCAGGATTCAAACAAGCACTGACGTATTCTACTTCCAAACCTGTCATCTTGTCTCAATCGTTGACGGCTTTGTTTACAACTTATTAAACACTTGAATGAGCAGTTTTAAGACTTCCCAATCAAATATTATTGTTAGAAAGAGCAGTTCCTGGGTGGCGTCGGAGCTCACAACATGTATAACAGATGTTAACAAAGCCGGACCCAAAGACTTGAAGTAAAGATGCACAGGTTTGTAAGTACTTTTTGTAAGTGTTGACGGTCCGGCTACCCGGTGAAAGACAGGTTACCCGAGTACTTAACTCGCACACTCGAACACTCTCCACCGGTTTCTGGTCGCCTCTCAGGTGCGCGGGTAGACCGTTCTCAAGCCGCACTCTAAAACACGATTATCTACCCTTGGCTACGTTTGAGCCCCCCCCCCCTCTTCCTTTCTAGTGGTTAAATGGAGCACCTGCTGCAGACCCGTTCAGTGGGAGGTGGTCCAGAAAACTATGTTGCCACCTGGCGAGGGTCTTAACCCCAGCTGGAGGTTAGGGTGACTAGCTGGAAGGCCCTGGGACTTTAGTTTTCTAGTGTTGCTGCTGCGTCATGAGTCTATCTCGGCCCCGGTGAGAACACTGTTTTGCCGAAACGTCTCCACAGCGTCTGCATCTCAAGCCCCTCCCCCCCACTCTGCTTAGCAAAGCTAAGATTTCTCCTAACTTCGCGAACCCCACGTCCACAATAGGGAACCAAAATGTTGGCAAGGATCTGTGAACAAGCAAGTGGAGAAATTATAAGAACTTACATAATAGTAATGGCAAGATTATATTCTCACGAATTATATGGGTTATTTTCTCGTCAATGGATGGCTGGATAAAATAAATATGCTGTCATATCTCATTGAGGAAGTGGGTGGGGGGGCGGAAGATGCAGTTATAACAGGAATATCTTTAATCTTCCGGTAGTGGTTAGCATACTCGCCTCGTATGCCAGAAGACCCGGGTTCAGAGCCTGGGTCACTGTTTACCTCTGGCCCCGCTGTTGTTGAGTCAAGTTGGAGAGGAACCATTGTTGTCGTGCCTCGTGGCTCCACACCTCGCTCACCTGTAGCAGTCAATGCGGTTCTTTCTTATTGACGTTTCTGGAGAACAGACATGCTCCTCCCTTTCGTTCTCTTACCCTTACCTTCCCGGGGAACCCCTACCCCCTTAATTTTCCCTTTATGGACCCTCCCTCCACCTAACCTTACCCCACACTCCCCCTACCCCAACCCTACCTCAACGCTCCAGAAGCCGGCAGCTCTGCGGGAAGCCCAGCGAGTCATCAGCTGCCCCAGGCGTCCTGCACCAGCCCTCTCCTCCCAGCCCTGCACCAGCCTCCCTCCCTCCAGGCGCCCTGCACCAACCTTCCTCCGCTTCCCAAGCGACCTTCACCACCCCTCTGTTACTCGCTCCTTGGTGACCTACACTAGCGACCTGCACCAGCCCTAACTCTACCTCCCCCCTCCCTCAGGTTACCTACATCCCGACCCATGCAGGACACGCAGCAGTCCTGCATGATGGGGTTCTGGGAGTTCTTCTACTCCCCAGGGCCAGGCTTGACTTGTGAGAGTTTGGTCCACTAGGCTGTTGCTTGGAGCGGTCAACACCGAAGGCTGTCTCTCTCTCTTGAACGGCGCCTGCCTCCACATTGCAGGCAGTTTTCCCTCCGTCCCTGGCCAGTAAATGGCCGCCTTCGTCCAAACACTGCAGGCCCCTCTCCCACTAAAAGGCCTGCATTAGCCTCACACTGCAGGCTCTCCTCCACCCCTCCCCTGAAACGTACACAATTGCCGGGTGTATCCCCGTCCCTCTCATGTTCACTTGAGGGAGAGACCAGAACGATGATAGTTCTCTCAACAGGACCTTCCAGAATGATCATAGTTCTCTCAACAGGACCTTCCAGAATGATCATAGTTCTCTCAACCAGGACCTTCCAGAATGATCATAGTTCTCTCGACTGGACCATTGCCAAACTACGATCGTTCTCTCAACTGGACCTTCCAGAACGATGATAGTTCTCTCAACAGGGACCTTCCAGAACGACGATCGTTCTCTCAACAGGACCTTCCAGAACGACGATCGTTCTCTCAACAGGACCTTCCAGAACGACGATCGTTCTCTCAACAGGACCGTCCAGAACGACGACCGTTCCCTCAACAGGACCTCCAGAACGACGATCGTTCCCTCAACAGGACCGTCCAGAACGACGATCGTTCCCTCAACAGGACCTTTCAGAACGACGATCGTTCCTCTCAACAAGGACCTTCCAAACAAGGATCGTTCTCAACAGGACCCACCAAAACGACGGCTGGTTCTCCCCAGAACGACTGACGGTCATGCAGCAGCCAATACACGGAGTTGAGAACCATCAAACCCGCAGCAACAATTATCAACCTCATTAGAAGTAATTGTGGACAGGTGAAGCTTAAATACAACGATTGACTTAACCTGCGCATGCGTGCTCCATCGATAACCCTGCGTCTAACACCACTTCTGTCACACAATCTTTGCGTCACGCAACCCTTCCATCACACACACACACACACACACACACACACACACACACAACACAACACAACACACACACCACACACACACACACACACACACACACACACTGGAGGGACGCGAACAAGGGGACACAGGTGGAAGCTGAGTACCCAAATAGCCACAGAGACATTAGAAAGAACTTTTTCAGTTATCAGAGTCGTTAGTAAATGGAATGCACTAGAAGTGATGTGTGTGGAGGCTGATTTCATACACAGTTTCAATGTAGATATGATAGAGCCCAGTAGGCTCAGGAATCTGTACACCAAGTTGATTGACAGTTGAGAGGCGGGACCAAAGACCAAAGCTCAACCCCCGCAAGCACAACTAGGTAAGTACAACTAGATAAGCACACGACAAGTAACAGCTTTTAAACTTTAGAGCTCCTAAGCTTTATCGTTAACTAGGGACAAAAACATTAAAAGTAGAGATTCCCAGAGCCATCAAACACTACACCAGCCTCCACCAGAGTCAAGGACATTCCAACACTGCATCATCACCAATTGTTAAATTGTTATATGGAACATCGTATCAGGTTTGATGTGATTAATCCAGAATTTTTCTGGTCTCGCCTCCCATCTTCACCTCTCCATGATTTATCTTCATAAACAGCTAAACTTGTATACCAGCCCTCTTGTTTCCCTTGTGCACATCTGGGTTATGCAGATCTGGTGAAGTGTATATCTGGCTTTAATATATATAAATAATATATATATATATAATATATATATTATATATATATATATATATATATATGCGTACCTAGTAGCCAGAAACTCACCTTGGTTTGGCCTACTAAGGATAGCAAGGCCCGATTGCCTAATAAGCCAAGTTTTCCTGAATTAAATATTTCTCTAATTTTGTCTTATGAAATGATAAAGGCTACCCATTTTCATTATGTATGAGGTCAAGTTTTTTTATTGGAGTTAAAATTAATGTAGATATATGACCGAACCTAACCACCCTACCTAACCTAACCTAACCTAGCTTATATGGTTAAGGTTAGGTTAGTAGCCGAAAAATTAGGGTAGGTTTGGGTTAGGTAGGTTAGGTAGTCGAAAAACAATTATTTCATGAAAACTTGGCCTATTAGGCAAATCGGGCCTTGCATATAGTAGCTTGAGAAGTGCGTTCTGGCTACTAGGTACGACATTATATATATATATATATATAGATATATTATAATATATATAGCATAATATATAATATATATACTATAATAGATAGACTGGGAGGGGGGGGGGGGGGAGAGAAAAAAAAAAAAAAAAGGCTTATATAGAATGTACATCTGGCTTTTATATATATATAGCTTTGAGAGATCTCCATTAAGTCCTTGTAATTATATTTAATAAATATTCAATCCTAGTTATGGAGGAAACAATCCTAGTTAAGGATGAAACAAGTCAAAGTTATGGATCCCTTGCTTGATGGGGTTCTGGGAGTGTCCGTCTACTCCCCAAGCCCGGCCCGAGGTCAGATTTGACTTAAGAGAGCTTGGTCCACCAGTATGTTGCTTGGAGCGGCCCGCAGGGGCCCAACATATCAACCATAACCTCTGTTTTTTCCTATCTATCGGCTTCTCATATCTAGGATGATATTAAATATAATTACAAGGACTTAATGGAGATCTCCTCAAATATATATATAAAAGCCAGATGTACAATTTATATAAGCTTAATATATATATAATATATATATACTGCTATATATATATATATAGATATATATAGATATATAATAGACCTATCTATCTATGTCGTCCAGCTAGCCAGACACGCCCGTCTCATCTCGCCACGAATGCAAGGCCCGATTTGCCTAATAGGCCAAGTTTTCATGAAATAATTTGTTTTCGACTACCTAACCTACCGAACCAAACCTAACCTAACTTGTTCGGCTACCTAACCTCACCGTAACCTATAAAGCGAGGTTAGGTTAGGTTAGGTATGGTTGGTTAGGTTCGGACAAATATCTACATTAATTTTAACTCCCAATAAAAAAAATTGACCTCATACAGTAATGAAATGGGTTTAGAAGGGCGTTTGATCGAGATGATGTGATTGGGGATTAAGGGATAAGTAATAAAGGGGGTATAGAGGGTTTGGGATTGGGTGGTGGAGGGGGGGGGGGGGAAGGCCTTTATATTAAGTTTTCAGGAAAACTTGGCTTATTAGGCAAATCGGGCCTTGCATAGTAGGCCAAAAGTGAGTTCTGGCTACTAGGTTACGACATATATATATATATATATATAATTATATATATTATTAATATATTATATATATATATATATTAATAGCCAGATTATAACACTTACACAGGATCTGCATAACCCAGATGTGCACAAGGGAAACAAGAGGGCTGGTATACAAGTTTAGCTGTTTATGAAGATAACTCATGGAGAGGTGAAGATGGGAGGCGAGACCAGAAAAATTCTGGATTAATCACATCAACCGTACGATGTTCCATATAACAATTTAACAATTGGTGATGATGATGCAGTGTTGGAATGTCCTTGACTCTGGTGGAGGCTGGTGTAGTGTTTGATGGCTCTGGGAACTCTACTTTTAATGTTTTTGTCCCTAGTTAACGATAAAGCTTAGGAGCTCTAAAGTTTAAAAGCTGTTACTTGTCGTGTGCTTATCTAGTTGTACTTACCTAGTTGTGCTTGCGGGGGTTGAGCTTTGGCTCTTTGGTCCCGCCTCTCAACTGTCAATCAACTGGTGTACAGATTCCTGAGCCTACTGGGCCTCTATCATATCTACATTTGAAACTGTGTATGGAGTCAGCCTCCACCACATCACTTCCTAGTGCATTCCATTTACTAACGACTCTGATACTGAAAAAGTTCTTTCTAATGTCTCTGTGGCTCATTTGGGTACTCAGCTTCCACCTGTGTCCCCTTGTTCGCGTCCCTCCAGTGTGTGTGTGTGTGTGTGTGTGTGTGTGTGTGTGTGTGTGTGTGTGTGTGTGTGTGTGTGTGTGTGTGTGTGTGTGTGTGTGTGTGTGTGTGATGGAAGGGTTGCGTGACGCAAAGATTGTGTGACAGAAGTGGTGTTAGACGCAGGGTTATCGATGGAGCACGCATGCGCAGGTTAAGTCAATCGTTGTATTTAAGCTTCCACCTGTCCACAATTACTTCTAATGAGGTTGATAATTGTTGCTGCGGGTTTGATGGTTCTCAACTCCGTGTATTGGCTGCTGCATGACCGTCAGTCGTTCTGGGGAGAACCAGCCGTCGTTTTGGTGGGTCCTGTTGAGAACGATCCTTGTTTGGAAGGTCCTGTTGAGAGAACGATCGTCGTTCTGAAAGGTCCTGTTGAGGGAACGATCGTCGTTCTGGACGGTCCTGTTGAGGGAACGATCGTCGTTCTGAAAGGTCTGTTGAGGGAACGGTCGTCGTTCTGGACGGTCCTGTTGAGAGAACTATCATCGTTCTGGAAGGTCCTGTTGAGAGAACGATCGTCGTTCTGGAAGGTCCTGTTGAGAGAACGATCGTCGTTCTGGAAGGTCCTGTTGAGAGAACTATCATCGTTCTGGAAGGTCCAGTTGAGAGAACGATCGTAGTTTGGAAGGTCCAGTCGAGAGAACTATGATCATTCTGGAAGGTCCTGTTGAGAGAACTATGATCATTCTGGAAGGTCCTGTTGAGAGAACTATGATCATTCTGGAAGGTCCTGTTGAGAGAACTATCATCGTTCTGGTCTCTCCCTCAAGTGAACATGAGAGGGACGGGGATACACCCGGCAATTGTGTACGTTTCAGGGGAGGGGTGGAGGAGAGCCTGCAGTGTGAGGCTAATGCAGGCCTTTTAGTGGGAGAGGGGCCTGCAGTGTTTGGACGAAGGCGGCCATTTACTGGCCAGGGACGGAGGGAAAACTGCCTGCAATGTGGAGGCAGGCGCCGTTCAAGAGAGAGAGACAGCCTTCGGTGTTGACCGCTCCAAGCAACAGCCTAGTGGACCAAACTCTCACAAGTCAAGCCTGGCCCTGGGGAGTAGAAGAACTCCCAGAACCCCATCATGCAGGACTGCTGCGTGTCCTGCATGGGTCGGGATGTAGGTAACCTGAGGGAGGGGGAGTGAGGTTAGGGCTGGTGCAGGTCGCTAGTGTAGGTCACCAAGGAGCGAGTAACAGAGGGGTGGTGAAGGTCGCTTGGGAAGCGGAGGAAGGTTGGTGCAGGGCGCCTGGGAGGGAGGGAGGGCTGGTGCAGGGCGCCTGGGAGGGAGGGAGGGCTGGTGCAGGACGCCTGGGGCAGCTGATGACTCGCTGGGCTTCCCGCAGAGCTGCCGGCTTCTGGAGCGTTGAGGTAGGGTTGGGGTAGGGGGAGTGTGGGGTAAGGTTAGGTGGAGGGAGGGTCCATAAAGGGAAAATTAAGGGGGTAGGGGTTCCCCGGGAAGGTAAGGGTAAGAGAACGAAAGGGAGGAGCATGTCTGTTCTCCAGAAACGTCAATAAGAAAGAACCGCATTGACTGCTACAGGTGAGCGAGGTGTGGAGCCACGAGGCACGACAACAATGGTTCCTCTCCAACTTGACTCAACAACAGCGGGGCCAGAGGTAAACAGTGACCCAGGCTCTGAACCCGGGTCTTCTGGCATACGAGGCGAGTATGCTAACCACTACCGGAAGATTAAAGATATTCCTGTATAACTGCATCTTCCCCCCCCCCCCCCACTTCCTACAATGAGATATGACAGCATATTATTATCCGCCATCCTTGACGAGAAAATAACCCATATAATTCGTGAAGAATATATCTGCCATTACTATTATGTAAGTTCTTATAATTTCTCCACTTGCTTGTTCACAGATCCTTGCCAACATTTGTCCCTATTGTGGAGTGGGGTTCGCGAGTTAGGAGAAATCTTAGCTTGCTAAGCAGTGGGGGGGAGGGGGCTGAGATGCAGACGCTGGAGACGTTTCGGCAAAACAGTGTTCTCACCGGGGCCGAGATAGACTCATGACGCAGCAGCAACACTAGAAAACTAAAGTCCCAGGCTCCAGCTAGTCACCCTAACCTCCAGCTGGGGTTAAGACCCTCGCCAGGTGGCAACTAGTTTCTGGACCACCTCCCACTGAACGGGTCTGCAGCAGGTGCTCCATTTAACCACTAGAAGAAGAGGGGGGGGGGGCTAAACGTAGCCAAGGTAGATAATCGTGTTTAGAGTGCGGCTGAGAACGTCTACCCGAGCACCTGAGAGGCGACCAGAAACCGGTGGAGAGTGTCTGGCAGTAGTACTCGGGTAACCTGTCTGTCACCGGGAGCCGGAGTCAACACTTACAAAAAGTACTTACAAACCTGTGCATCTTTACTCAGTCTTTGGCGGCTTTGTTAACATCTGTTATACATGTTGTGAGCTCCGAAGCACCAGGACGCTCTTTATAACAATAATATTTGATTGGGAAGTTTAAAATGCTCGTCAAGTGTTTAATAAGTGTAAACAAAGCCGTCAAAGATTGAGACAAGATGTACAGGTTTGGAAGTAGATACGTCAGTGCTTGTTGAATCCTGACCCAGGCCCGAGATTCATCATCCTGACCCAGGCCCGAGATTCATCAACCACCTAGGTGCCCACAAACGAAACCTGTACATCTATCCTCAATCATAGCGATTAGTTTGTAATTATTAAGCAGTTTATGAGCTGCGAACAACCTTGCAGCGTTACCAAGCTCATAAACCGTTTAGTAAATACACACTAAGCCGCCACGAGGGAAGATGCACAGGTTTCGCAAGTGGAAATAGAAATGCTTGACGAATACTGGTCCTGGAAGTCGCCCCCCTCCCCGCCCCGAGCCGCAAATTGTGACTGTGTGATGACTGCAGCGTGTCCGAGCGTGACACCCGAGGTCCGAGCGCTGACGCAGTCATGCACCCCGCTTGCGTCCACCAGTGACGCAAGTTCACTGCTGGTCTTCGCATGGGCTACACCTCAGCTGGCTTCCGGGACCTTGGGACCCCCCTTCTTGGGGCCTCCTCACATGTCTTTACTTAACTGTATACGAAGTGCCTGCAATTGTCTGAAACCAGTTGAAGGTAAATTCCTTTCCTGGTAGCGATTAGGTCAACAGCCTGGAGTTTACCTGTGGTTGGCGTTGGAATTTGGCCCTCAGACCGCTTCCCCTCAGCTTAGTCACACCTCACCCAGCCGCGCCGTCGTCTTCTGGCCTCCTAGAGTCCCACTCCAGCCCCCGAAATCAAGACTAACACACCACTCGATTGTTTCAAAATTTGACATAAAGGAGTGAGTTTGGGTGGCTATAAATAGGACCTGTCGCTACACGAACCCACGGGCCTCCTGTAGTGACCTTTAATGTCTTCATGCCACACCTACACCAGCACAGTCCCCCTCCCCCCTGGCGTCACTGTTGTCACGGTTAACAGTACCGACGGGCCACGGCACCAGCAGTCACTACCGTTACACCGTTCTAATGGCAAGACGGTAGTTCCCACAGTGCCGGCTGCCCAGGGAGGTCCCCCTGCTGCTCTGCTGTTCGTGAGAGGTGTCATGTCAGAGTGGATGGTCACTACACCTCTTGGGATTCTTGGCTTGGGATTCAAATGCCTTTTCTAATTATATGTATAACATAAATAATTTGTGGGTAGGATAGGATACCAGGATACTATTAGGACAAATCGCCAAACCATTACGACTATATAGCACTTGGCAGGGATCAGGATAAGGATTTGGGATAGGACGGGGAAGGGGGGGTGGGGGAAGGAATGGTGCCCAATCACTCGGGGATTGAACGCCGACCTGCATGAAGCGAGACCGTCGCTCTATCAGACAAACGGGTGGGGCCCCCAGGGGCATTGCTCTGCCTAGGGGCCCCACGGTGGTTATGACGGCTCTGAGTCTTCACTATATTTTGACATAATGTAAAACGCAATGACGACACGAACCCATTGGGCTTTACTTCAATTACCGCGTATGTGATGGTTCATGTACCATTTACACTAACAACAGCCGCGTGTTGTTGGAGATTAAGCTGAATACAATAGTACAGCTGCTCTTAATGTGCTGAGGTGGTAGAGCAGCGATGTTAAGCGCCGGCTGAAGCGTTATCAGCACTCTGACGAAGCGACGTAAAGCTTAATCAAAGGCCTAATATCACCGCTTGGATTTATCACGAGATATGAACATACCTGGCTTGCGAGGCAGGTAGGCCTACACCCTCTCTCTTGTGAGTTTTGGGGGAGGTAAGGTAATTATCATGATTACGTACTAAGCCATTACGACTATTTAGCCCTTGGAGGGGATATGAAGACAAGGATCTAGGACAGGACGGAGGGAAGGAATGGTACCCAGACACTTGGACCCCTCGAGGATCGAACGCCGATCTGCAAGAAGCGAGGCCGGTGCTGCTTATACTTTTACTAACCCTCAACCTCAACACTTAATATGCCCTGCAGCCCGGGAGGTCTATGGAGGTCCTTCACCTAGCATCTTAAGTCCCGTTCCTCACCCATTCCTACTCCCTAAGGACCTTCCACTCCTGAGTATACACTGGCATTAAATCTCACGTCACTGGAAGACAGAAGAGTTAAAGGAGACATGATTACCACATACAAAATTATCAAGAGGAACTGACAGAGAGTAGATAAATTCAAAGTGTTTAGCAGGTGTGGAGCACAAACACGGGGACACAGGCAGTAACATTGTACTCAAATGAGTCACGGAGACTTTAGAATTTTTATTCAGTGGCAGAGTAGTTAACCGATGGAATCCATACACAGTTTCAAAAGTAGTTATGATAGAGCTCAATAGACTCGGGAACCTGTACACCAGTCGACTGACGGTTGAGAGGCAGGACTAATAAGCCGGAGCTCAACCCCCCCTAAAACACATCTAGGTGCGTATTAGGTGCGTGAGTACTTGTATGCCCAGATGGGGGGGACCCGGAGTGAAAAATGGTATCCATCAATACATTCACTCCCCAGGGAAGGCCAAGTCCCTCCTGATGACCTCAACAGCAACACACCACCAGCGCCCCCTACACTAGCGCCCCCCTACACCACATACCACAACACACCAGACCTGGACCAATACTTACACATGAAGGATCATACACGGAGGACGACAAGCAAATTAGTGAAATACTAAAAGATGTTTAGCACCCCAATATACTCCATGAAAGTGGAAGATCCGGACAGCTTCTTTACGAACGAAATCCAAACCCGTGACAATATAACTGACTGCTCATTGTGCAGAACAATAATCTGCACACTGCAGATTTTGAAAGAAAAAGTGACAACATTTCCGCGCACTCAGCCCCTGGGTCCAGACTCCTGGAATTCCATATTTATAAAGAAATGTAAAGAACACAATGTAGTATGGAGGAGAGACTCACAAGTCGAGCCTGGCCTCGGGCCGGGCTTGGGGGAGTAGAAGAACTCCCAAAACCCCATCAAGCAGGTATCAAGCAGGCTTGGATACTGGAAGCACAAATCAGCAGGTATAGCTCCTCTACACAAGGAAGGAAGTAAAGCATTGGCTAAAAATTTGACCACTCATACTAACATCACACAGAACAAAGGTCTTTGAGAGAGCAATCAGAAGTCAGAACTCAGTTTTATAGAGAAGGGAAGGAACTATCAGGAGAAAGGGCCAAACCATTACGATTATGTAGCACTTAGAAGGGGTCAGGATAAGGATTTGGGATGGGACGGGGGGGTGGGGGGGGTGGGAAGGAATGGTGCCCAACTACTTGGACGGTCTGGGATTGGACGTTAGCACCCATGAAACGAGACCGTGCACCCATTAGAGGAAAAAACAAAGTACAGATGTAGAATACACGGATTTTGCAAAGGCATTTGATCTGGAAGGTCGGGTTCAAAGCTGCTCAATAAAGTAATGAAATACAGTACTGGGGTGAAAGATATTGTTGGAAATGTAAAATATGTAAAATGAAATGTCTGGGTGCCATAAACACACTTATGGAACATAGCAGCAGAGACCCACGACCTTTCAATCTCCGTGTCACAGCTGTCAGCAGACACGCAGTCTCCGTGTCACAGCTGTCAGCAGACACCCACTCTCCGTGTCACAGCTGTCAGCAGACACCCACTCTCCGTGTCACAGCTGTCAGCAGACACCCACTCTCCGTGTCACAGCTGTCAGCAGACACCCACTCTCCGTGTCACAGCTGTCAGCAGACACCCACTCTCCGTGTCACAGCTGTCAGCAGACACCCACTCTCTGTGTCACAGCTGTCAGTCATGTCACAGCCTCGTCATAACCCCCCCCCCCTACCTTATCCTGCACGCCAATAAGTAAACAGTAAATATCACCATTGGACATATCTGGCAGGTAATCAGAAACCAATAAATCGTCAACAGCTACCTGAGCCTAGGAGGAGGAGGAGGAGGAGGAACTGAAGAGAAGAGAGTATGTTATTAGCAAGACAAGACATACCACGACAAGGATGAACGCAAGCCTTGAGTTACCACCACCACCTGTTGGTGGCGCTGCGGTCAGTGCCAGGCACATCACACACACATGCCCTGGAGATACCTTCGCCAGGCGCCCACCACACCACAGTCGCCTCCACACACTCCACTACATATCCACTACACTAACCAGATGGGGAAAAAATTTCCTCAGGAAGGATTGGTGGTTGGGGAGGGGAGAGAGGGGGAAGGGGGGGGAAAGATTGACCTTTCCTACCTCCGTCAAGGTCACTAGACGTAGTGACCCGCGGGTTGATCCTCCAGTCACCATCTCACCTACTAACCGGTGTTGACACCATCACCACTAAAGCCACAACACCACCACCACCAACACTGCCATATACCACTGTATAACAACTTGCTATATGTTGTCTTGTTATATGACAAGTGGAGAACAGGCAACAGTAAGGGAGACGGAGGTTGAGCAACAGAGCCTACTGTAAAGAGGTGTAGGTAGTAGATCACGTCTCATAATGACAAGTTGGAAAATCGGAATGATAATGTACATCGAAGTTAATAAACTAAACTGATCAAACAAGGAGTTGGGAAGGGGGGGGAAGAAAATTAGTTAAAAAGGGGGACATGAAAACAGCAACTGGTCCTCGATTCCATTCCATCCAGCGGTCGACCCACAGACGCATTCCTAATTTTTTTACATGCTGTTCATGTCAGGATAAGGAACCTGACATGAACCATTGCCCAACCACTTGACAAAATGGGATTTTCTCAAATATAAATTAATATATTATAATATATTAGCATATGTGCAAATATAGGCATAGGTTAGGTTAGGTGTTTAGGTTCTGTTGGCGATTATTGTATTTGTAGTACGTGGGTGAAGCATTTACAGCGTTGTGGTTCGAACAAAATTCGTCAGTCAAGCACTTGTTCCGGAAGTGTTCGAACGAAATCAGTTGCGAGTCTTGTGTAAACCGTTTTCATTCATAAACAGGGAGGGGGGTTTGGCGGGTGCATGGAATCACTTTTGGGTCTTTGTTTGGAAGATGGGCTGAGAAACTGGGTGAGTGAGTCGAGTCGAGTCGAGTCGAGTCGAGTCGAGTCGAGTCGAGTCGAGTCGAGGTGGTGAGGTGAGGTGAGGTGAGGTGAGGTGAGGTGTAGGTTGTGTGTAAGTGGACAGGAAGGTGTGTGGTGAGGAGGACGCCCAGACAGTGTGTTGGCCCATCTCAACTTATTGTAAGTACCATTTCTTTTACAGACCCGTCTGGAGTGCCTGTAGGGTATCTAGCAGGACTATTTTGATTATCACGTAATACAGAAGTACCGAGACCAGCCATTAACTCCACTCTGTCACTCCCCAATAATATATACCTCAATAATGACAAAAAATACTAAATTCTATAACTATCTTGATTCAAATAAATGTCTAGTAAGGAAAGAAGTGTCAGGCAAGCAGGTGTGAAGTGACACAGGTGTACAAGTGTGAGCAGCAGTAGGGTGGTGTTAACCCATCACAACCACAACCACCATCAGTCCACTACCACCACCACACCACCACTACCACACCCCACCACCACTACCAACACCACCACCAGCCCACAGAAAGATCACCAAATAGGAAAACGTTGCTGTGTAAAGAAGTGAGTTTGGGGTTGTGTTATTTTTCACTGGAGAGGGGTGGGAAGGGAGGCAGATATTCGGGTTATCTTGCAACAGAGCGCAGGCCGGCTGACAGTGTGTTGCTTTGCAATAGAGGGACCCTAGTTGGAACCGAGTTATTTTGCAAGAGAATGTTCGGCTGGGAGTGAGCTGTCCAGCAATTAGGGGTTGTGGTCTGACGTGGGGGGTTGTGGGTCTGGCGTGGGGGGTTGTGGGTCTGGCGTGGGGGGTTGTGGGTCTGGGCGTGGGGGTTGTGGGTCTGGCGTGGGGGGTTGTGGGTCTGGCGTGGGGGGGTTGTGGTCTGGCGTGGGGGGGGTGTGGGTCTGGCGTAGGGGGTTGTGGAATGGCCTGCTGTTCTGTGTCCAACATCAGAGAGAGAGAGAGAGAGAGAGAGGAGAGAGAGGAGAGAGAGAGAGAGAGAGAGAGAGAGACCTCCTCTCACAACATGAAGAAATAATAACTCTGCCACATGATCACACAAGATGGGAGCCCCGGGTCAGCGACACCAATACCAGCCCGAGGTTCCGGGTGACAAGTTATTTACACTATGTTTCCCCGGAGAGTGGTAGACGCCACGCCGCACCACCACACACCACCACCACACACCACCACACCACCACCACCACCACACCACCACAACCACCCCACAGCACCACCACACACCACGAGTTCCACAAACATCATAACTCCCTGTGCTCGTGACCCCCTAAAACAGGCCGATAGATCCCTTTCTTATCTATCTCTAGGCTTTAAAAACAATAACCATTTTGTCTCGAAGAAATAATCCTAACTCACAACAACAAATAACACACCACAACAAATACACTTTAGATAATAGGATCTGGCTGGTGTGTAAATA